>JACCHW010000029.1:1850000-3050000 GCA_018907185.1 Platyscapa corneri
AAGTGGCATGGGTTGTTCGGAGCAGCGGATTGAAGGCAGGACGCAGACACCACCTCCATGTCATAGTAGGCCGTCGAAGTGGTCTGACTGAGGGCTGGAGGCGATGACGAAGCATAACTTTCCTCCATAGTCCACCAACTACCCTCGACTCGACCAAGTTTTGAAGGGCTCTCGCCCAGTTCCATGTCAAACTCCATACAACCCACTCCGCCGTCCAGTTTACGTTTTCCTGACGTGGCCTGCAGACCCATCATTGCACAACTCTGGAAAACAAGAAAAATCAACAGTTAGTCAATTGTTAATAGCTGATGAAACTCAAATAATACACTCGTACGTAAAGAATTTCAGGCATTTTCGCTTGTTCAGTGCTAGTGCAATGCTTAAGCTTCTACCCTAAGAGCTCTATGCTTCTACTTCCAATGCTCTTTGTCTTTTGACATTATTTTCTGTCAGCTAACCATGCCAAGAGAAGAATTTAAATTTTTACCCCAAACCAATTTGTCGGTGCTTTCTTTTATTGCGAAAACATTATTTTAATAATGTAACGGTATATTTTTATAATTAAGCGATGGGTTTAAACGACGTGTAATAATAACGACTATTGTTATCGTTAAAATCAGTTTTTAAAATTAATATTAATTGTACTATTACAAAAAAAATATCTAGTATCCTGTTAAATTAACTGCACCGACAATTTTTCTGCTACATCCTTTTACGGCTACACGGTCATTTGAAAAAATATCTAAAGGAATATTGAATGTGATCCGAGGATGAATTTACTAGTTCATAAGAGTGCGACTACGATTTTGTCAAATACATTCCACAACCTAACCAAAATAATTCTGCATATATTAAAAATAAAAGTTCATTTTGTTTTTTCCTCGGGAGAACATGAAAATCGATAACCAAAAATTCTAAATTTTTATTTTACCATACACATCCAACATTCTCTCTCTCTCTCTTGTGCTATCATCTCCACGCGCAAACCCACATACAGACTTGACACACGCACGCATGTACAAAATTCTACTCTCTGCCTCATTCGTACGTATACTCGTATGCGCTGCTATAACCATGACTCAGAACCTCGGCGCGTCGACGGGAAAACGTAGAACATTGAGAGCGCAAAGTGACGTCAAAACTCGTCCGTTTTCTTTAGCTCGAGTTTTGACGTTCTTGCATTAGCGTGATGAGAACTCATCCTCGTAGCTCCTTACCGTCTGCTTAAATTCTTAGTTAAGCTTTTGGGGTTTCGCGATGAGGAAAATATTTGATAAAATTTCAACTCTTTGTAAGCATGTACGAAGGCAAAGTTCCAAAACGTCGAATATTATATTTTACCACACATTACCTTTGCCTAAATAATAACCGAGAAATACAAAATTTCCCTGGATGAAAAACTTTTTACGATTCCACATAGAAATTTGTTAATAAATTTGAACAAAATTACATAAAATTATGCACCTCAGATTATTGCATGAAAATGACAACATGCAAAATTGTAATTTGAAATAAGTAAGCAAAACTTGATTCCGAACCATCTTATACTTAATTTTCGAAACGTGTTTCAAATAATTTAAGATTTGTTTTAAAAAAATTTTCACGTATAGTTTCATAGTTTATTCACAATAATTTGTTTTGACTTTATAATTTTCCGAATAGCTTACGAGTTAAAATAAATACATCCAGCGTGGATGTAAAGTCAAGAGAATTAACAAAAAAAATCAGAAAAAGGTAAAAATAATTTTCAAAATATGATAGGGGATGCGAAAACGAATGAGAGAATTAGAGGGTAGATGTTACTCGTATCATAGAACCAATAAGCTGACATGCGGGAACCTTGTTTTGTATCAGTATATATGCTGGTGTGTGTGGGTAAACTTAACGTATGACTCTTTTTTAATATTTATTGCTTTCTTTTTTTTAAGCAAAAGAATTCTGGCATTATCTTGGCTTTTTTCATATCCAGCACTAATTTTGTCAAATTTCAAGAATTATCGTTTAAACAGGGTAAATCTTCGAAACATTCAATTATTTTCGTTGCTTTTACAATGACGTTAATTCATATTTAACACGTTAATTAGCCCTTTTAAGAAAAATCTGATTTTTTCTGAAGGTAAAAATTAAATTAACTGCATACGTGTAAAATAGACGTGAACTTTATAACTACAAGGGTATATATATATATATATTATATATATATATTTATATATCATATAGAATTGTATATTGCAGTTTTTTACTTTTAGAAAATTATGAATTTAAATAAATAATTCTATCCTTCACTTTACGTTGCTTTATAAAAATATGACCATCGCTAAAATTATTATGTTAAGGCTAATAATGTTATAATGTTACGACCTCTGATACAAAATTTATAGTTTTAAAATATTAATTTAAAATAAATAAATAATTTATTTGTGATACGAATTCGAATATGGATTAATAGAATCGTATCCGTGAATTATCTCAGTATTGCTCTGCAGTTGAAGTGACATCGGTTGGTAGCGCCACCTTATGGTCACTGAATGTACTAATTCAAGTTTTCAAGCGTAATAAATCCATTAAATAACATTAAGAACACCAAAAATTACTTCTTTCTACATTTATAAGCAAAAATATTTTTAACTCGTGTGATAGATAATAAAATTTCAAAATATCAGGAAACAATGTCGATAACTAAATTAATTTTTAATTAAAACTTCTACAAAATATTTAACATCAATAAAAAAAATACCATAATGGTTCGGTATTAAATAAAACTCTTTTATAAAAAAAATCATAACAAGCATTCGATGCAACATTACAATTACAACGATAATATAATGTATAAAAAATGAAATTCATTATATAATGGAAAAAAATTTTTTTTAGAATTAATACTGGCATTCTGGAATTTTTAGTTCTATATTAGCAAGCATTCTATCTAAAATCCGTTGTAACTAAGATCAACATGGAATAGAGCAAATAGACGTTCAATAATTAACTAATAATTTAATACAACTAAACGAAGAAAAAAATTATAAAATTTTTTAAGCATTCACAAGTGAAAATAAGTTTTTTTTTTAATTTCGTAAATTCGAGTGAGATAAAGGGAATACTTAAGGAATAAAGTGTGTCACAGTTTGAAATGTATATCTCAATGAACAATAAAGAATTTTGCAATATTTAATTTCTTTCCAAAGGAATTCGACTTTTATGTTCAAATCTGCAAATATCACGGAAAACAGCGCGTTGTAAAAAACATGTTTGACACAATCTCAAAGCGAACGCGGAAATTTTTGAAAAAATGTTTTTTTCAAAACTAAAGCGAATCGCGCAACTCGCGACGTAGTAAAGACACTTTTGTGACAATCTAAAATGTAATTTAAGAAAAGCGCAAGAGCGTTTGCGAAAATTCATAACTGAAATAAGCCAAGGCTGTCGCTTCTGCGATAAAAAAAGCCGTCGCAAAACGCAACTCGTTAATACAACGACGAGCGAACAACGTTTTCGCGTTCCTAACAAATCCCATGACCCTTGAGGAGCGACTTTGCGCGCTGTACTAACCAAGGCGCCACTGTATCCTCGACGTTAAAAGTACATCAAGCGTGATATTTTTTCCCAAAACAAGTAGTTTGTAATTCGCAAGACATTGACCCGTGCGACAGACTGCCTGACTGGCTCGGAAGAAGTAACGAGAGAAAGCGAGTGAGAGAAAGAACGGGAGAGGACCGACTGCTCGACTCGAGGACGTGTCTACCTGGGGGCCACTCGCGAGCTCGGGAGGCACGAGTCACAACGGTCACAACGGTCTCGCGTGTCGAAAACTCACAAAGCACAAGGAGCTCGAGATGTCCGAACAGCGCTCGGTCTGGAGGCATTGGGCAACGACCATTCTAACGACTGTGTCGGCCCTGCGCCTCGACCGCGGCGCTTCGCTGCTGTTGCTGCTGCTGCTTCTGTTGCTGTGCTGCTTCTGTTGCTGCTGCTGCTGCTGCTGCTGCTGCTGCTACTGCTTCTGCTGCCACTGCTGCTGCCACTGCTGCTGCCACTGCTGCGGTGAAAGTGCGGACGACGGCGCTTCTCTACACGCGCGGATCTCCTACTCACTGCGCAACGGCACGACACTGACTGACTGCGGCTGTCCGACTCGGGGCTCAGCTCGGCTCCGTTCGGCTGGGGCCGATTCGAAAGGCCGCCGCCGCGCGTTCCGCACTGCTTGAGGACCCTCGCCGCGAGATGGCGCCACCGTCCCCGTCGTACTCCCACCTACAGCCACCCTCGACTCAGCCCCGAGTGCTGCTGCTGGCGGTGGCTCCCCGTGTCACACGGAGAGCCAAATCGGCCCGACTGAGCACCAAACCCAAACAAAGACCGGCGAGCCTCTGGACTCTTAGCGGAAGCCGCGTACCCCGTGTCTAGTGCTGCGTTTTGACCCACTTTCGAGGTCGCATCCCCCGAGCGCCTCTTTTCTTCTCGGTTCTACGGGACGACGTAGGAGGATCCTCGCCGTCTCGCTTTCGAGCCTCTCCTCGGATCTTCGAGGGACTGTGGAGGAGGCGCGCGACAAAAGAATCATGTGTCGAAACTTGCCCAACGCCTCAAACAATGCTTCCTCCAAATGAATCCATAGTGGTGCAGACTCGTTAATACGTACAGTTATTTGTATTTATATTTCCGCGTAGCCCTGACTCTCGGCTTTTTGACGCTCTCTCTCTCTCTCTCTCTCTCAGGAACAACAGTAGCAGCAACGTTAGGTTGCGGCAGTGAACATCCGTTGCTCGTCCTACTTGCCCCCCCCCGCTCGCGTATACAGCATCAACGAGGTCGCGCGGCGAGCCATGATTTTCTTTCCCCTGGAGGTTTTGCGGATAACACAGCACTCCGACAAGGGTGTACATTTTCTCCATTAAGAGCTACGAGTGAAGAATGGCACCGTTCTTTGATCAGTTCAACCAGGGGTGCTATTTTTGCGATTTGGATCTCGTTTGCTGTGACGCGTCACAGAACCGGGACTAGTCCTCGCCCTTGCGAAATGAAATTGAACGTTCACTTTGACGCTTCTTCATCCATTGATCCTTAACGATAACGTTGACACACAATAGCCCAACTAAAAGAACAACACTGTACTCGAGTTTTCTAATGGGCGAATTCATCAATATTTAATGATTTTGACGATATACTATATCGCCGTAGTGTTGAATTTAAGTTCCTTCCATTACCATCCGATGTTCAAATACCTTTCTCAAACGTTTTTTTTCAAGCTGGTGCACAAGAAAACGTAAAATTATTATCTAGTCAATTTTTTCAATTAACTTCTTTTAGAAAATACAGTCGCCATAAAATAATATTCCATAATGTTGGCGTAACGTTAAAAAAATGTTTATTTCTTATTTCCAGACTTGGTGTTTTTCAGCTAATTTTGCAATCGATTTAACGAACGATTATCGACGACGATAATTCGAAAGCAATAAATTTGTTCCCAAATTATACAATCGTCCTCTTGAAAAATGAGTTGTAGGGAGAAGTTGCATTTAAAATTGTCGAAAGCATAGATGAAAAAGGCGAAGTAGCAAAACATAAGTAAACGGAACGAAGTTTAGAAACGGTATCGAGCAGAGACTTGGAAATACGCAATCGTCTCAAGTGATAAAAGAGACGAGAATTATGCTGCTGCGGGTCAAAGAAAAAGGAAAAAAGAGTCGCGGGAGCTTCCAGTGGATGCAGGTGCGAGACACGACACGCACAAGTCGAGACCCATGGGAAGCACGAGCAGCACAGGGACGATAAGGGCAACGGCGATGAATAATGCGATATCACGGGCAGTGGCACTCGAGAAGCAGAAGGATGAAATCTTACAGGAAGGAAGGAAGGATGCGACCAAGGAAAGAAAGAAGACAGACAGACAGACAGACAGACAAGCAGACACTTGTTGAATCGGAGGAAGCTCTTCGCTTCGTCGCGCGCGCCCAACGGATTAGTGTAGTAACGTAGCGGCGCGCGACTCTCCCTCCAACCCTCCCACTCTCGCAGAAATGCAAGCGCAGTCTGCCTTTTAACTGCCCATAAATCAAAGTCAAGAGCCAAGAGGAGCGGCTCGCGTGCCACCGTCGCTGCTGCATCACCGGCTCGGCGCTCCGCACGCGCGCGCCTGTGTGTGTGTGCGCGCACTCGCTCGCGCCCGCGTCTCGTGGATTTGACGCGATATTCTCGAATTCATTCATGAAATCGATGATGCGTGGCCGCCGTGCCGCCGCCGCCGCCGCCGTCGCCGCCGCGTATCGGGGGATTTCCTTTTTTGTTCTTTTCCTTGCACAGCTGATCTCGGCCGCTCGCACGCGCATTTCCTCGATCGCGGTCTCACCGAGGCGTCTCTTCCTTTTCCACGAGAATCGTCCCCTCGACCTCTCGGAGCCGTTTTTTGTGACGCCTAACGAGAAAAGTAACGCGGACTCGTTCTCCCGACGACCAGCCAATATTTCCTAATTTCTCGAGAGTCGCAACTTTACACAATTTTTCGCGGTTCCAGAGAAGGAGGAGCGAGGAGGAGCGAGGAGGAACATCCTTAACTGGCGCACGTGCAAACGGAAACACGCACGGATTTCGTCCTCCCCCTCCCGCTCCGTCGATCAGAGTCCGCACGTCCGAGTTCTTTCATAATTAATTAATTTTTTCCGACACGGTGGTGGTACACCTGATTGTTAAAATTTTTTTTGAAAAGTTCTTCAAGAACTCTCGAGTGCTGCGGGACATTAAAGAGCTGAGACTTTAAGCCTCTCGGAGAAAATTCGCGTCTCGAGATCGAGAAGCAGATTTAGACAGGAAAGCGCAAAAGCTCGAGATGCGGGAGAAGACAAAGGAACAGCAAGGAAAGGCAAGGAAAAGCGAAAAGTTGGGCGCGTTGTTCGTGCGTCCGCAGGCGCATATACACATGCGCGGCCGATGAGGTAATGTTTGCCACGACTACGCGCCTATATACGTACAACACGAGTCGTATCTAAAGCTCGAGTCGGTGTGTGCGTGGAGCTCTGGGAGGTCCCAGCGTGTACGCACACATGCAAAGATAAGCAGCGACAGCGGCCAGGGCCGTAGCAGTCGACCGAGCTGGCGTCGGCCGATTATGACGTGTTTGTGCGCGCGCGTGTGTGTGTGTGTGTGTGGTGCGCGCGCGAACGAGCGAGCGAAGCTTTCGTAAGAGCCTCTCGCTCGACTCGCGGTGCTTTATTCTCGCTGCTGTGTGTGCCTTGACTATCGCACGCACGCACATACTGGCAATGCTTGCGCGGTTCTTTCCTCCTCTTCGTTCGCGCCTTTTCCTCCTCCGTGCAGCAGTTCAATCTTTAACCGAAATTTTTCGAAGACGAAAGTGTCCGTGAAAAAATCGTCTACCGCGCGAACCGGGTTTTCTATCTCTCGCGCAGACCCTGCCCCCCCCCCCTCCACCTTCTTTACCGACGATCGAGCTAAGAAAATTCAAGTTCAGTCGAATACGGATTGGCGAACACGAGGTGCGTCGAGTGGAATCGACTCTTGCAACGACAAAAACTCGATGGCAGTTCCATGTTTCAGTTTGCATTATATTAGAACGAATAATCAATCGCATACTTTCGGAGATGCTGTTGTCGTCTTTTTGGTATCCAGAAGCGAGTCTTCGTTCGCGCATTTTTATTTTACTAGGACAATCCGCGCGCGAACGACAACTAATGTTTTAATATTTCACATAGTCGTATGAATTTTGATAATCGACAATACTCCTTTCACGATCACCTCTACCTCGGAATCCTGCCTACGGGTGGTAGATTGAGTTGCGCTGTTACAATGGTACACGATAATGATGCAACAGATTTGTCGAAAAAGGAGGAAAAAATAATTACAAGGGTCGTCTCTATGTACGCGGAACGAGGACAACGCGACAAAAATTTACATTCTAACGGCCCATTACTTAAACGAAAACAGATTATAATAATAATGATGATGATGATGATGATGATGATAATAATAATCGTCATCATAAATCGATCCGACTACCTCTCGATTTTGTGCGAGACAAAGAGAGAGAGAGAGAGAGAGAGAGAGGGCGGGAGAATCATTTTTAGAGCTGCCCCGAACGATCAAATCTTTTACTTCGCGACTCGCTGAAAACGATTCGGACTTGCCTTCGAGCACCACACGTAAGACTGAAGCAGCGTTGCCTTTGATGGGCCGAGATAAAAAATACGCAAAACTCTACGTGTATCGAGATATTTGCCGAGAACTTCAGTCAACGCAAATCAGCCGGAACGTGCACGCGTGCGTGCAACGAGACCCACGAAAATTACCAGCGGTGCCCACGGGGGGGGGGGAGTGCAGTGGAGAGCAGATCGCGTATATCGGGGAGTCCGAGTCAAAGCGGAATGAAGCCGAGTGACGCGACGGCCGCCTCCGCTCGTTGCCATTGGCCGATCACTCACGCCGAGCGAGAGAGACGCAGCGCTCACTATCAAAGAGGCGACGACGGCGGAGCTGCTCTCGAGGATGACGTCAAGCGGCCGTGTGTTATTTTCGAAAGGGGACTCGGCGCGAGTAGCAGAAGCAGCGCCAACTCGTGCCGAGATCGCCAAGCCGAGGCGGCCCAAGGAGAAAACGCACCGCGTTCCTTTTTTTCTTTGCGCTCCGCTCTTTTCTGCGTCCGCCTCCGCGCCTCGTCATCGCTTCTTCGACTACGAGCAGCGGCCCGCGCTCGTGTTGGTGTGCGCGCGCGATAAAGTACGAGACTCGTCCGAGTTCCGCGCGCCTCCCCGCCCGCGCGCTTTTGCTTCCCTTGTCGCGCGTCAAAATAACGCGAGTCGCGCTGCTCCCCATCGGCCGAGAGAGACGATCGAGACCGTCGGCGCCGCCGTCGTCGTCGCCGACGCTCGCAACGCCTCAAGGACTCGGGGCACGCGCGCGTGCCTCGCGCCTGATTCAAAGTCATGCGCGAGTGAGCGATCCGAGGTCGTTGCGCAAACGCTCCTCCACTACCGTATGACCGCGTTACGGCTCGTCGACGGCGCTTTCGCAAGGAGGTCCTTGTTCTCGGGACGTCGACGTCGAGAACGCGCTCGAGTTATCAGCCTAGCGGTTGCTCCATCAACCACGCGAGCCCTTATCTCTCTCTCTCTCTCTCTCTCTCGGCACGTTTACGATGGGCGGGAAGGGGAGGAGGTGTTTTATCGCCGCATGAATGCAAACTCACAGCCGGTATATATCGACCACGTGCTCGTCGACGCGGACGTCTCGAGTTTCTCGAGGGGAGGAGGTCGCGCTGCCACCGCCGCCGCCGCCTCGCTATCTCCCTCCCTCTCACCGTTATGGGTTAAAATGGGATAATGGGCTCGCGTCGTGCCCTGCGCGCCTGTCTCCATTCACGAACCGTGAATGTTCGCCCTCTCTCTCTTCCTCTCTAAAGAACCACATCCGAGCACTTGACTCTGCTTGAGTCACAATAACTCTTGCCTGTGTTCGGATCGGGGCTTATCGTGCTTACTTTTCAGGTGGTTCAGATTTGTGTTTTCAGAGCAGTTGGCTAGCTAATCGAGCCCGTGATTTATTCCATTATTTTACGACGGCCAGTTTGTCACTATGATTGATAAAATCTTGCCTCTTTTTCCTCGATATATCTTCCCAACCTTTCGCACTATTAATTGATTTCGTCCTTGATCTACCTAACCTAACGCTAACGTTAACGTCGGCAACGGCCTAATCTGCCAGGCGGATTTTTACAAACTCCAAAATAACGATACCGCGGCAACGTTGAAGCGGAATCGACTGATCTATATTACATTACGACTGGAAAATTCCAGTTTTTTTATTTAATCGTTACGACCAAGCTTGACCTTGTAAAAGTTCTTTTCTCAAAATTTAGCTCGAGCTTACGTTACTCCCAGAGGATGACGCGTCGTTTATTAACGATTGTCGTCTGATTGTTGTTAAAACAATCGGGGCTCAGTCCGGACAGATAACGAATACAATTCGCGTTTTACGAAAAAACAGTAATCCCGTAATGCGGAGGCACTTTTTGCACTTGCACAGTCAAACGAGCAATTGGAAATTACTAATCTCTCGAAATATATCGACCAAAGCAAAACAGTTTTTTAGATTTTAAAATAACTGTTGCCCGTAAACGCTGTCGAAAATTAACGATCTAATGTACAATTGTCGCGCGGTGCAAAGTAAAGGAAAGTGCAAGCAAGGAGAAAAACGCCGAACATGGAACGTGAAAATAATAAAGACGGAACGCGTAAACGAAATGTACATAAGCAGTAGGCATATCGAAGAACGTCAGCATCGTTGAACCCGTCGGGGTGAGGAATAAAAACAGGATTCCGAGGGGGGTCACCGCAAGGGTGTGTGTGTGCGTGTACAAACGGGGCTTCCCCCTAGATTCCCAGGGGTTCTCAACGCGTTGTACCGAGGGTTGCTCGTTGCGATCGCTCACCTTTTGTTCGGCTCCCAATCGCTGGATCTCGTTTTCTCTCTCTCTCTCTCTCTCTCCTATACCACGCGACTCCTTCGCGTAAACAGAAAACGCGTTATCTCTTTATCAATTTCTTATCGATCACTCGGGACTTTTATTCGAGCAACACCCGTTTCTCTTTATGCATACATACCCCCACAGTAGCTACGAATAAGGTGGAACTCCGTCATCCGCGCGGACTTTCGTATCGAAAGCGAAAGTCGATTCGGATGTTTGTCTATTGCATTCGAATTAGAATAGAGATAAACGCTTTTTACTCGCGGTTATTTTCGTCATTAAAAAAGGTTGTCGACACGTACGCCGCTAAAATGGCGAGAATAAAAAATACGAGAGGGGTTGCTTGAAAAATACGCGTCATCCATCGGTCTATTTTTGTACCGTTTCCGATCGAACGCGAAGAAATTATCCGCTTCTTATTAGTTACGTAAGCGTAGCGGTAAGATTCGATCGCCGACATTCAAAATATGCCGCTTCTTTTTGTAGCGTCAATGAGCTATTTATGTCGTTCATTATCGGTTACCGAACAAATTTAGCTTCGATTTTTAAAAATAAAAAGGACACGATCGCCGTTCCGTTGGGTCGACGAAAGTTAACGATTGACAGCAACCGAGCAAATGCAATTACACTGTGTGTAACGAATGACAATTTGTTAAAATTCGAAGTGTATTCGAGAAAAGCCCTAGATTTTCACATTTGGCGCTGGTGTGACAAAAAAAAAGAAAAAGAAAAGGGAAAGATAAAAAGCTGAGATAAGTATTGTGAATTGATATCTGGACGCGCATTAAAATTATTATGGACTATTCGCAATAGCGTAAGCGTAAGGGGGAATGGATAGGCGCGAGTATTACATTCAGTTAAACCACGTGTTTTTACGCGAACGAAAATAAATTTCTTCCTCGGCGACATTTACATAATCTTATCGTATCCTTTATCCAAACCGAGCGATAAAATCGTCGTCGTCCCATTACTTTTGTAGTGTAACTTGAATGAGCGGACAATCGGATAATGACACATCGCCGGCTGTCAACTGTTACATAATTGTTAGTTGCGTGCAAAATCATAAATTCTAACGGCTGGAATCTGAAAAGCACATAACCATCCATCCCGAGGCGCGTAAACAAACGTCGTCTTAATTCCGCAATCATCCATCAATTCGAGAACGAGTTTTATGCGCCCCTAAATAAGTTGACGTCGATGACGTATTTCGGCGAGGATCGGCGCGCGATTAAAACTGGATAGTCTCGGTGAGAATCGCAGAAACGCATAAACGTCGTAAGCGGACAGCCACGGACGGGGTTGGATCGGGGAAAAGGACGCCGGTAAAGGTGGACGGATAGGAAGGCGCGCGAGCGAGCGAGAGAGCAGACGACGTGGGAGGCGGAAAGGAAAGATACGGAGATAAATAGAGGGATAGAAAGAAGAGCCGATGCGTCAACAAAGCGTGACTCTCTCTCTCTCTCTCTCTTAAACGGTGCACTTGACCTAGTGATCGTCGACGAAATTCGACCATTAAGTTTTCCACCATTGGAGGAGGGATTGGGGGATTCGGCGTTCAGCCAGACGGTCGTTGCTATCGACGCCGAGATCGACGGAAAATCCGAGTCTCTGTCTCTCTCTCTCTCTCTAGGACGAGCCGTAGGCCCGGCTGTTCGGGTGCGTACACGTGCGCATAGGTTGCCATTGTGATGAACTGCACACGTGGTTCCCCGCCTCGGCAGCCCGCGTAAAAGCAGATGTGTGTATTGAGGCGCGCGCGTGTGTGTAGCCTCCATGCGCGCGACCGAGCAGAAGCGGAAGTTGAAGGGTGGGTTAAAAAAGAGGACCATATGGCAGATTGTGCGCGGAGAGCCAACTATAACGAGCGCCGCACCCTTCTTTTCACTCTCTCTCTCTCTCTGCGTGCGTACGTGCGTGCGTGCGTGCGTGCGTGCGCGTGTGTGGGAGAGTCGCACCGTCTTCCAGGCCCCTTTTTTTAACGTCCTACGCATGTTGCTCTCTGCCTTCCATCATTCCACTTTGTCTATCCGCTCGTCCTTCCGCCCAAATTTATGATTATTTACGCCAAGGAAGCTAATCTGCCTATTTTTGTCCACGAAAATCCTCGCTGCTCTTCTACCTTTTACTCCCTTTCATCTTCGGTCGGATAATTAAGCGCTTGGCGCGATCACAATGGCTTACAAATGAATCTACTCAATTTTCTCGAGTCGTCGTCGCCGCAAGAAAAGCTTCAGCTCTAATGACGACTTCAAAGCTCGGCAATTTTCGACAAACCATCTCCTCTTGAACTCAATTTAATTAAATGCATATTCATAATAAGCCAGTAGTAGGTCATAGATTTTTCACAATGGAAGCTCAAAGACCAGCCGACGCATTTCAACGAATTTAAATTCAAACTCGCGCCGTCCGTCACTCGGTCTGCGCCTCAATCTACCCACTTTATTGCTCCAGTTTGTTGAAAAATTAACTCGTCACTTTTGCGAACTTAGGCGAGAAGCAGCAAAAGCAAAATGTCCGCGTCGCAAGTCGTTTCGTTCGAAAGGAAAAGTGCGTTTTAATCCACTATTGCAAAAAATTGGATATCACTCCATCATCTTTGTTCTTCGCTCCAATTTCCATTTGTAATTTCTTCGCGCCCTTTCTTTCCCCATTTCATCAATTCGGGCAAAGTCTCTCGTCGCGTCGCTCCGAATGAAAGGGCACACGGACTCGTCTTAAATCCATCTACGGACGCGAAAATTGGGGCAGCGACGAACGAAGTAAAAGATACGCCGCCGAGTCCTCGTCAAATGTGTGCGCGACTTTACGCGCGTCCGTGGAAATAGGTTGTCCGTATTTTCCGATGGGCAGCAGCCGTCCAAGGACCCGACCGAGACCATCAAATTCTTTTACAGCGCCGGATAAAGCGAGGTAATAGCCGATTACGGCCCTCTTTGCCCGAGTGCGTGTGTCTCCCCCAATTCCCTACGTTTTCACGTGTTTCCCGCCATGTGTTTTTTACGTGTTTTTTTTTTTTTTTTTTTTTTTTTATAGATTCAACAGATATCGAAAGCTCGTGGGAGACTATTCGGGGTATGTTGACTCGTTTAGCGAATATTTATTAATCGAGCGCGAAACCGTTTAAATTCGCGAAGCAGGACACCAGATGCGACGGGAAGTTTAATTATTCCAAAGCTCGTCGTCGGAAAATCTAAAAGAGCCCGTACGCGTAATAATAATGATAATAATAATAATAGTAATAGTGGGTTGGCCGCCCGAGGGAAGAAATAATAATGGAGAAAAGTGAAATCGAGTCGAATCCATCCCGAGATTAAATATCCCTCGACAAGATTATTATTTGCGAATGTAAAACATAGATCGAGAAGACGAATACCCACGCGCAGTCGTGTGCGGATACGTGGCAAGTAGCGACAAGTAGAGAAAAAAGAAAGATGCGGAGGTGGAGTGAAGTGGAAAAAAAGAAGAAAGTCGATTCCAAAGAGAGTATTATGAAGAGAATGAGAGCGAGCATGAGAAGCAGCGTGAAAAAGTACGGCAGAGAGAGAGAGAGAGAGAGAGAAAAGTCTCCGCACAATACTCGTGGAACCTGTTCGAGCTCGGACGATGAGTAGGCGCTCCGAAGGTTCTCTCTCTTTTTCACTCTCTTCACTGCTTTACCTCTTACGAGTAACTCCGAGTCGTGGGACAGGACGGACCTTTCGTTCCATCTCTCTCTTTTGTCATTCTTTATACTCCTCCCGCTCTCTGTCTCCGTCCCTCGTGCAACAATTTCACAATCATACATCTCCTTCTCGCTATTTTTCGAACTGTGTTTTTCTTTTTTAGCCTACACGCACACGCACGCACACGCGCGCGCCGCTATTGCACTCATTCTCGCGCGCTCTCTCACTCTCCCTTTATCTCCGCTGGTTGCACGGTGTTGAAATTTCCGAGGTATAGCTACACGCGCGCTCGGTTCGCACACTCGCGTGCAGCTACAAATATATGCGACTCTCGGGGAGAGAGACAGAGAGAGAAAGGCGTACATATTTGTACACGCACAAGCAGAGCGAGATGAAAGAAAATAGCGCAAGGTGTAGCGCGGATAAAGGCCCAACTTGAACTCGTTAAAGGGATTCGAATCTTTGACACGCGTTCGGAAAGCCTTTGACGGCCGCGCGACAATTGCAAACAAATTTGTATTCCTACGATACCGATGGTACATTTCTCTCAAAGAAAAGAGCTTACGATTCGCCAAAAGTTATCGGCTCGTCTCGAGTATTAATCGATCCAAAGCGCCGACGATGTTCTCGAGAGAGCCGAGTGAAACAAGAGGAGGAAAGGGAGAAGCAATAATGACGCAATATCGTCAATTACAAGGCGAGGGAAGCAAATTCGCGCGATGCTACGGCGAGGCGCGACGAGAGTCTCGGATGGAGAACGACAAAAACTGTAGCCAACTAACCAACTCTGCGCGTTCGCACCATTAGCGCGAAAATTGATAGCCGGGAGGAGCGTTTACGCGTACGACTGTCTCGTGCACACAAGCGGGAGGAGTCGCGCGATCTACACCTGACACCCGCGATCTGTCTCTCTCTCTCTCGCGGAGTCGCCGAGTGCTCGACTGCGTCCATTAGATCGAGCATTCAGCGGTCGCCCATCCATCCGCGTCACGTGACACTCGCTAAAAAAGCACCGCTGGTGCACCGGTTCAGGTACGGAAGCTCGTTTGCGCAGGTTTCGACACCTTCCTCTCCGAGAAATTTGCCCTTTACCCCATTGGCGGTCGACCCATTGGGAGGCTCGGCCGCACCACCGCCGTTCCCGATTGTTTTCTTCAAAATTAATCCTTCCTTTACTTCAAAATTAATCCGCTTATTCTTGCGTCTCGGAATAACCACCGGAACTGGCCGACAACACGTGTAAATATCCCGTTTTATTATATTCGATCGAGACGATTTTGAAATTTGCCCATTAACGTTTCGGGGAAAAAAGAAAACATATCTCGACTCGAGAGAATTTCGCTAGGAAGGAAAGAAAAGAGAAAAACGGGTAGCGGCAGCTGGAGCCAAGAATCAGAGCGAAATCAGTTTTATAAGCGGTTTTAATCATAACCCTAGAGGAGTATCTGCTCCTCGGAATTTTCGAGCTAAAAACTTTCACTCCAACAGATCCACCCCCGACGCCGCCGAGGCGCAGTCGAGCAAAAACGCTCGCTTTGGAAGCTCAAAAGAGTCCGAGAATAAAGAATAAAGCGACGAGCGGAGCAGAGCAGCAGCGTCCCGTCCAAGGAAATAGCTTATAAATCGTCACGTCCGTGGAAAGCCGCCGGTAGACGAGGGGCAGGCGGGGAAGCGGGCAGGGAGGCTCCGAAAAATTTTCTCCAACGAGGCACGAATGCTCGTGCACGCACAGACTGACAGAAAATGTGCTCCCTGGAACCCGCATACCTGACCTGGGAGAAAAGGCCCCGCTTATGGCCCAGGTAAAAGCTCGTTTGCGCAAGTTCTCCCGCTCCCCTGATCCTTTGACGAGGGTTGGACGTACGTAGCAGCACGGAGGGTCCGATTGATCGACCGTTCGCTTTTCGCTCCCGAGTCTCTGCGTGGATGTCCCAAATCGGAGCAGTGGTTCTCAATCGGACCACCCGGATCCAAGCTGCTATTCGAGGTTCCAGCTGACGCACTGCTGCGTTTCGCCGCCGCTCGCGGATGATTCGCCTTCCTCTCGAGCGAACAGCTGGAGATTCATCCCTGGGTGAGATTTCGCGTCGCTTCTCGCTTCCTGCAGCAGTCGCCGAGACTTCTCTCTCGTAAATCCGGCGAGCTAAAATCAGCCACATCGCTGCGACTGATGCTGCCGCTGCTGCTGCTGCTGCTGCACCCATCCAATATTCCAACGGGGTAAAAAACCAGCGAGTCGCGACCGGGAAAATTCGTCCAGGCCAAGACATAACTCGGACAGCGCTATGGTTAAGAACGAAACAGCTGGGCAAGCAACGACCGCTCGACAGAGGGAGAGAGAGAGAGAGAGACGGACATGTTACACATCCCGGTTGCTCCACAAAGACTCGCTTCTTCTGCTCTCCGTTTCTGTCGCTCCTCCAGAAGAAAAAAGTTTCCCATAACTCCTACCAACCTTGATGGAAGCGCTGAAATCGTTTCCCATTCCCGTTGTGCGTATTCCCTTCTCTCGCTCCCTCTCTTTTTCTACTGGCGGGAAGCTTCAAACGTTGGGACACGCACAAGGGGACAGCCGCCCCAAACGTCTCTCTCTCTCTCTTTCGAGGGGCATGGACGTGCATTGTTGAAGCTTCGCCGTGTAAGCTAGGGGTAGGATACCATTCTCTCTCTCTTTTATTCAAAACGAGAGAGAGAGGGAGAACGACGAAAACGAGGGTTTCAAAGCAGCGAACGCACTTTTAGGCGGAGGGTCGTCGCACAGGGGCTCGGGCGGCTGTGCTCTCGCTTTTGTCTGGCGGCTCGTCGTTGTTCCCTTCGTCCCTCTCTCTCTCTCTCTTCCTTTATGCGTGGCTGCCTCTGTCCTGCTTTCCTCGCTAACTCAGCCGTCGTTTCGTTCGGCGTTCAAAAGTGAAGGGAGTCGTCGGCTGATCTCCGCAACAGCCCAGACGACCATCTCCTCGCGCTTTGGCTGGATCTCGAGACAAACTCCCTTAATTCACTTACGAGAAAAGAAGGACTGGAGTCGTCGCCTCATTGTTGCGATTAATTGGCATTCCACTCGATCGCGATCTACGAGACCAACGACTGGGCGCGCCATTTTTTTTATCGAAAAATTGGCGAAAGATCGGGGCCTAGGGCCCTCGGGCTCCTCGTCAGTCGTAAAAATGCTGGCGCGGCATTAGTCCGAGAGCAGGAGAGCCGATGGTCTCAACTCTGCTCGAGTTGTGTCTCGCTTCAAAAGGTTTAGAAAGTACGAACAGGCGGCTGTTACAAAACTCCGACTGAAAAATGAAACGAAAAATAAAGAGTTGAGCGCAGCTGGTGGCGAGTTTCGTACTGTTACCTCTGACCCAACGCGATTAGAAAAATAAAGGAGGTACGTCGGCATCGACACCGAGAGCAGCAACAAGTTCTTATCTTGGCAAGAGTCCGCGCTAAAAAAGCAAGCCAGAACGAAAAGGAGAGAAAGAAGAAATCCAAATCGATGATCCAGGCCGCAGCGGCGAAAGAACCCAATCCCTCCCTTTCTCCTCATCTCTCTCTCTCTCTCTCTCTCTCTCTCTCTCGGCACTCAACGTCGTCGTTCCGAGTTTTACTGTTAGTCGGCGGTGAGCCTAGCCTAGCCTAGCCTGTCTATTTCCATCTCCGTTCCCCCGTGGCTTGAGCAACGTAACCATCGGAAAGCTGGGCGCGAGAGACAGAAAGAGCACGGAAGGAGAGGGAGAAGGAAGAACTGGGCTCGGTGAAAGGTGTGGCCGCGCCGAGCAGTCGTACGCGGCACAAGAAAAACAGAATGCAATATCTCATCGCGCGATATTCTCCCAGCCATGGACTGCGAGCCAAGATTTTTCTCCTGGGCTTCCAGTTGGCCAGTTGGGCACCCGCTTTTCCGCGGCCACGCAAATGCGCGCGCGCCAAATCTGGTTCTTCGACATCCGATCGAGGCGAAGCTCTTATTCTAATTTCGCGATCGAATCCACTCTTTGCGATCCGCTTACACGAGCAGCGCGACTCCACTCGTCCAGATCGCGATTCTCCAATGAGCGAGAGAGAGAGAGAGGTGTCGGCACTCGCAACGAGTCGCGAATAAAGGGCAACGAGACAAAAACTCGATTGATGAAAAAGCAAAGAATCGTCGCCAAGGGGTGAATGGGGGATACACTGGAATACTAAAATCCTAAGTTGCACAGGTGCATTAGCGAGCGATTCGAGTACCGGTTAATGGAATTCAACGACCTCGAAGCGCCTGGCCAGCTCCTACGGACGGAAAACCAGAAAGAGGGAGGAAATATAAAACTCTTCTCTCTATCCCCCTTTCTAGTCGCGCGCCTGCAGATCTACATACGCGCATGCACTTACCGGCGCTGACATTATTCCGATTCATAATAAATTTCAATAACTGTGAATAGATTCGTACTTTTTACACTCCTTCTCTTTTTAGGGTTCGTCAAGCGGATGAAAAGCCAACCGACGCTGCTCGAGTGCCACTCTTGTCTTAAATAACTCTCTCGGAATAACTATACTTATTATTTTCCGGAGATCGGCCTTCGTACGTAATAACTTGTTTTATATCGAATGTAAAAATAAAACAAGCCCTGCGCGCGGATCGAGCCTCCAATAATGGACCTTTTATTCGCTACGCTGCAGAATCCGGAACGTCTTTGCGTTTCATCACGCGGACTTCGTCGCGCAATTCGTCAAAGATTAATCACCTTAATACTCGCCTCCGACGCCGTTAATTAAAATCTTGACGAGCGCAAAGAACGAAGGTATAATTAAAGCGCGCAAACGCGAAACGTACTGTTTCTCCTCCGCGACGCGTCCCTCCCCCCACCTTTCCCTCGATATTAAACACTTGATATTTTTCAATTCGAAACAGGTTTCGTGCTCGAAAAAAGTGAAAAATGATTTTTCTGCATTTAGCTAGTCTTTTTAGCAGCTTAATCAGGATTAAGTATGTAACACTTTCACTGCTCGATCGGTACGTGAATGTGCGCGAGATCCGTTAAAAAAAGCACTCGCAAGAGGGAATCCCGGTAAATTAGCGTGGATAAGTTGCGCTCTTTTCTTAATTACGAGTAATTTGACGGAAGGGCAATCGCCGATAAGCGATCCAACGAAATTCAAAATAGCGCGTCTCGTATTTTAAAAATAATAACTCGCAACTTGGAACGTCCATTAATAACAAATACGAGTCTCGGGGCGGCAACTACTCGGAGACGCCTTGTGCTTGCATCGAGAAACTGTAAGGTGCATAAAATGGAAATTCGGACTTATCAATGTCGAGCATCGCAAACAAGCTGACAAGTTATCTGTGTATCCTCAGTCATCCAGGACCGACACTTTGGTACCAGACCGGCGCGGATCGTAAATCGCACCTAGCGGTACCACCCCTCTCTCCTCTTTGGCAGGAGCGCGGTATTCCTATTCTACGTCACCACTTGGACCGAGTTTTGACGAACGCTTTTCCAGCCTACGAAATTGATAAAATCGAAAAATTGCCACACGACTAGACTCTCGCACGGTTTTCAATTCATTGTTCACTCTGCCAGAAAAATCTTAAACCCAAGCTATATTTTTTAAGCGCGATGTACGAAAAGGCGCCGACTCGCAACTTAATTAAAAACTTCATAGTTCGATACAACTTTTTACACTACCGCTGAACTAAACACAGACCCTATTTTGGATTAATGAGAAAATGGCATACTCGCTCGCTATTGTCGAGCCAAACCAGAAAGTACTGTACCTTTGACCGTAATATTTTCAATTAATACAGATTCGACTGGAAAGTTGCAGATCGAAAACAGTAGGCAGCAAAAGAAAAACGAAAGAGAAGTGCCAATTAGTAAAATCAGTTCTTAAGTACGAAGGGCGATAAATGTCAGGCCGCACGCGGAACTCGTGAGTTATTGGTATCGCATGGTGCTCCACAAAATAAGGGCTGACGCGAGCACCTGATATAATTCTAACGTTCGATCGTAATGGTTTTGCCACTGGCCTCTTACGTTCCGGAACAACAGGAGTCGTTTCGTTCGATTTAAAAAATTCACTCCTGTCACTCAAAAATTAATCTCCATTTATATACGTACGTATAATAGATGTTCGAATATCATTAATACGAGACTGCAATTGGAAAGTATCAAACGACTCCGTCCGAGTGTCATTTTGAAATAAAATTTTGATCTCGGATTTTCACTTAAAAAAAAATAAAGAGAAAATTAACATCTCGGAAGATATAAATCTACGTCTTGATCTTTCAAAAGAACAAAACGATACATGTGCGTGCATAATGCGCGTATCAAATGCGCAATGTACTCCAAACTTTGGAAATTACCGTGGAGGATTTCACGCAATCGAGCCATTGGCAATAAGCCCTTTTCCCCTCCAAATGCCTCAAGTGCATCTTTTCCCCATTCCTGTTGCTTCAGCAACTATACGCCTATTGTAATGGAACATGTGTATTGAAATTGGATATTGAAATATGGTCTCGTTGCTCAGAGTCTGAAGAAAATACAACCAGTCGTATCGAATATTGCGGGGCCGTGCAATTTTCCATCAACGTATTGCTGTATCCTTCGGAATATCAACAAAAAAGTCTAATCTCTAAAATGTAAACAGAGCCTCTATTTTGTCATCGAGTCCCTTCGGCATTAGACCGAAAATTACGAGTGCCTAATAAAAGCTCAACTCGACAAATATTAGGAAGCTCGTTTCGCGCTAAAACATACAACCATTTGGATTTCCGTTTCACTTACTTTTTCTCGCCTTGCCGAGTTCAATTGATTTTCGCCAAAATTGAACGCATATTTCGGTACAATATCCAAGCAGTCGACGCGACTCTCGCATCGCAAAGTTTCACGGCAAAGAAAAAACTGTTCGAATGCTGGGAGCGCAATGGCTACAAAAGTATGCGCAACAGCTGGAGTGTGCGAAGTAACTGCAGCCGAGTGCAATTAGTGCCGATAATACGATGAGGCAAAATCAAAGCCGAAATAAGGCGAGGGCGCAGCTTTATACGCGATTACGAATTTTCAACAAAATATTTGAAAATGACTCCAACAGTCTGAGACGCATCGCTAACTCTTGAAAACGTTTCCGCACCTCGGAGGAGTTGAAAAAAGCACTTTGTTCAATTTTTCGACTCACCAATCATGACCTCCACACACTCGTCTTCTCGCGAGTTGCTAATGAAACAGGCTTACCTGAAACAGAGAGAGGGAAAAAATTACAATTCGCACGCGTAATAATAAGTGTCGCATTCTAATAATAACGCGTAACGACGATCGAAAAAAGAAGAGCTCGTCGCGTCTTTCGCTAGGCCGATAACGACTCCGTTGGTAAAAGCAGGAATGTTTTCGCTACCGCTCCGCTCGCTGCATCCCGGTTGCAAAGTGCCGCGCCGGCCAAACCTATTCGGGACTCGCAGAATTCTGCAAACTGCTCGTTCTCCAAAAGCGCCGTCGCGTGGGCGGAAGGACTCGCGCTCGCGCTCACGCGAACAAAATATTGGAAGAGACGGGCAAGGTTACTGCGAGAACGCGGTCGTGAAAGTCCGGCCGCCGCCATCGAATTTTGTTGGGCGAGAGGAGCCTGGAGTCTCCTTGATTTTTCGAGCCACAAGGTTACCACCACACGACAGTCGAGCAGCTCTGAGCTACGCTCGTAATATTGACGATGCCGGCCCCTTCCTTCCCTCCCCGTCCTGTTTCGCGTTCCTCTGTATTTTTTCATTCCACGGACGGGGGGGGGGGGACTTTTCTCATTTCCAGCTCCGAATGAAAATTTACAAGGAGCCACCACCGACTGTGATTGTGCAATTTTACGCTTTTCGAAGCGCCTCGCACCGCGAGATTTAACGCCGCCGGTTGGTGCTGTTGGTGGTCGCTCTCTCGATGATACGCAAGCCTTTTCTCGAAACTTTTGGTCAAAATGCTTTTTTACGAATTTGAAAGAGAGAGAAACCGTAAAGTTTTATGGCCAAACTAACACATATTAGACGAAGCGTAATAGGACGATGTAAGGGCGTGTATCGACCGATATAACTTGAAATTACAGAGACGAAAAAACCGTTTTATAATATTGCATTCAAACGATCCCGTTTCGATATCTTGATCTTGCTTGGGTTTAAGTCCCAACCGATCGGTTGGGTTAGCTAAAGAGAGAAAATGGAGTGAAAAATAAGAAAAAATAAGGTTCTGCAGTTGGCAACGATGATCGCGGGGAACGCAAAATTCGAACGGTATAAAATACAATTTTGAAGTTCAATAGGCGAGGATGGAAAACTATGGGGACGAGCCAACTCTATCGCGGAATGGAAAAAAAACGAAGAAAACGAAGGTGGGCTAAGAAAGGATGGACGCATGGACGGACGAATGGACGGAAAGATAGAGAAATGGACCGTCGAGTGGCTGCCGTTGCTCACTGCTAGCTTCGATGGCTTTGCTATTTTTAACTTAACGCCAAGACTACACGGTTAGAGTCTAAAAGTGAGCTGCGCAAGCCACTACCACACTGCCGTCGCCGTCGCCTCCGCCGCTTCTTTCTTCCTTCAGCGTTTGTTTCGGGCTTCGCGGTGGCATCGGCGCACTTTCGGAGCCTATTTTCATAGCGCCGAGGGGCCCCCTTTCTATTTTCAAAGTCGCGCGCCAGCGCCGTGACGCCGACGCCGGCTAAGAGTACGCGACTCGCCTCGAACATCCGCAGACCATTACAGGCGCTGGAAGCTCGTGGATTTGAAGAATCCAAACGACGACGACTCCGAGAATTGCAAAAGCATCGATGCCTCTCTTCCAGGCACAATAATATCAGAATTATCGTATCTATCAAACTTCCTCGCCCCCTAACCTTTGTAATTTTTATTATTTAAACATTCAACTGCTAACTCGTTCGTCTTTTGCAACGACCATCTTAACGGTCAATTTAAATTCTCACGTTTTGAAAACTAATATGGCGGCACTGTCAAACGCTTGGACAACGTCTGCGCATGCGCCGGTACTCTACGTTTCTCTGTAGTATATCGATGCTAAAAATTCGTGGGTTTCAACATTTATAACCTACGACCTGCTCGTGCTCTTCGAGATAGTACACACTTTACTTCATTTTCCTACGTTAGACATTGATAATATAAAATTATAAAGTATTTACATTTATACGGAGCAATATTTTTTCCCTCGTCACGTGGAATTTTGAAAAAATATTTTTAAATAACTTAAATATTCTTTAATTTGCTTGGTGCAACTTATAAATACACAAAATAATATTGGCCAGCAGAAAGATTTAATAGTTAATTTTATATTATAAAAAATATAATCTAAGTTTTTTTTTTAAATAAGTATTTTCTTAAAGTACCTAAATATTAAATATATAAATGAGGTTGATTAACATTTTATTTAAAATATATACTAATATATTATATATATGTACATATATTACAGTAATAACGCAGCTTACGAACAATGAAATATGAAAGAAATGAATAACATTAAAAAATAAAATAACGTTATTTTAAACAAAATAGCGAGAAATGTGCGTTAAACTAGTGGCTTATTTATGCTTTTCATATATAATAACTAACGTCAAATAAGACGCCGTATAGCTAAATTTACCATTAAGAAATCGACATCAACTGCAACTCTCATTAAAAAATAAAGATTTTTTGCTAATTCAGCAACTCCAGTGAGCTAAATAATTAGTTGAAAACGGAAGGAACGACGACTGGTAAAGTCGACTGAGGCGAGGGCACTCCAATCGATCTCTACGTGTTTTCTCGAAGAAAACGTAGCAGTTCAAATGAGATAGAAGCTAAGTAATCTACCCTAAAATTTGAAGACAAAATTTTTGCCGTTGTTAAAACGAAAACACAGAGAAAAAGAATATGTCAACGAGCTCGACGGCTTCGTCGTCATGAACGGCGGTGACAGCGTCGGCGGAAAGGTCGCGAAAGGACGAAGTAGCAGTAGTCGTCGTACGGCAGAAAAGAGAGCTCGAGTAAGCGAGAGAGAGAAGCTACGACGACGTCGGAGAAGAGAGAATCGATTGCCGGCAGTAGTAGCCGCGCAGGGCGAAGGCGGGAAGGCGGCGCCTTCCTTCTCTCTTTGCCCCTGGCCCCACCTCGCCTCGACACGACTTCTCGTTGCCTCTCCTCTTCTCTCTCTCTCTCTCTCTCGCTCGATCCTCGGGAAAATTCATTTCGAAAGGCGGTTTTCCCGCCAGCACCAGCCTCGGTACCGCCGCAGCCGGCAACGCCGCGCAAGGCTTCGCCGAGAAGGCCTCGAAACATGGCAACGCCGCCATTGTGCGAGTCTGCGTCGTAGGTACGTCGCTCGGTTCCGTGCTGATACCCACGCTCTTCTCGTTTGCTGCTCGCAACTTGCCGCGCAGTAGAGCCGTTCCAAGCCAAGCCAGCGAACAACGAGCCAGCAATGCCTCTGGAGACTTTCTACTTGCGAGAATGGGGTTGTCTTCTTGCCAATTCCTTTCTCCCCACTCTTCTAGGCTCGCGTCTTTTTACTTGCTTCTCACTACGGCCTTTACTTCGTCTTCCCTTCCGTTCCTCCTTTTTCTTTCGTGATGCAACACTTTACGCTTGCGAATGTCATTCAAAAATACTTAAATTTTTACTCGGCTTTTTCTTTCCTACCTCGCCTTGCTTCCTCTTTCCTTCTCTCTGCTATATCTGCCTGCCTTCCTTCCTTCCCACCTCCTTCCTTCCTTTCTTGTCTTCGCCTTCTCTCGCTCCTGCATTTTTTATCTACGTACGTTTATTTACTTCGTTGTCGCTACAAATATTTGAAACTATAACACGCGTGTTCGTTGGATTACACCATTCGTGTTCCTATATTCCTATTCGTTTTGCAATATTTTCCATAGGCAAATATAACGCGTAGGCGAGGCTTTCCACTACCTATTCTTGCAAACTTTCCGCAAAACGTTTTCGTTTTAACATAATTCTTCTCGATAATACAACTCTATGAAAGAAAGAACTTTCTATTTCTTTTATCTTCCGACGCGATAATTTAGAAGACAAAACTTGAACTTTTTTTATCGTGCGATTCGTCAATACTGATCCTACGTAGGTTTCTTTAGCAATAAAACCAACAAATTGTACGATTAAGAGGTACTGCGAGCAGTAGTGCTCGCCTTGGTTATTGTAAAGTTTTTGCAAAAAACTGTTGGAAAAGTTGCAAGATTAAATTGTAGAAATATAAATGTTATTTATATAATACGTCCTACTTTCTCTTTTGAAGAAATATTAAAAATTACTTTAAGCCTTCTGCCTAACGCTTTACGTAACTATTTTAGCTTTACCGTTTCATACGCTTTTTTCCCTTACTAATATTTTTACGATACTGGACTCGCTTCACTTTTGCAGATCGTCTTAGGTAATTGACACCCCGATTTATCGGATATTTGACTTTTCTCTGGCGCTGCAAGATACTGCCGCGTAGACCTTACTTATCATCGTTCAATGTGTTTTTTAGGCGCGAAATTCAAAAACTGTAGAACGCGGAGTTTCGCCGCAACGCGGCGTGGTATCGAGTAAACCTCCGCGACAAGTGGAAAATCTCCACTTACATCGGACGATCAGCTACATGTGCGCTTATTCAGATTCGCACAGATTCTTTCAACGTCGTGCTCTTTCTGGTAATGGTTTCGAATTTTCACTCGCTGTTCGATTGAAAATACAATGATTTAATTACTTCTCGATTTTGTCAAGAAAAATATAAACCCGAGTTTTTTTTTGTTTAACCCGCGTTATCTACGGCAGAGAAAAAGATTAAGATGTAGCGAGTTGGGCTACGGTGAATATGCACAATAGGTCGACGGTACCGAGGATAGTATTTGCTCGACCTAGAAATATATTCTCTGTAATACACGAAAAAAAATTTTTTTCTCAGAAGCTCCTGCTCGGTGTGGGTTCTGCAGCCAAATGTGTACCACCGCAGTAATTTAAGAAACATCAAGAAGTAACGTTCTTGGGAATCACTGTAAAATCTATCGAAACATTGATGATCAATCACGTAGTGTGCTTTTAAGTGGATTTGCTCAATCGAAAACGTAGCAAAAACATTACATAACGAAAAATTTCTTTTCATCGCATTTTGAAAGGAAACAACGCCGACTATCGCTAGTCGCGCCATCTACTTGTCACTCGAAGCCAAGTAAAAATATAGCGGAAAGGTGGTGGTGTATAAGAAGAGAAAAGCGGAAATACGATAGCTCTGCTGCAGAAGCAGAAGTTGCCAGGATTGGGAAAAAATAAGAAATAATAACCGAAAGGATTTTCGAATTTTTGATGGCTCGAAAGGACCAACTCGGCACATTCGGAGTTTAAAGTATACACGATCGGCATTTGTATCGCGTGCGTCCATGTGTAAGTTCCGTGAGTCCTCGGCATTCTCTCGTTGAAAAGTAACGTGGTCGTATAGCCGGCGGTTAAAATTCGAAAGGCCTCTAGCTCTGTCCGAAGCCTGAGTTCGCTCTCTCGTTCTCTACCCTCTCCGCGGAACTCGGTTTCTCTCTCTCCCCCCATCGTCTGTCTCTATCTCGCTCACGCGCGCGCATGCACGCAGCCATGCTCGCACACACGGGCGCGCGCACGTACACAGGCACGCAACCACACTGTTAGCAGCAGTAAGGCCGTGCCGGAGCAACTTTCTAGTTTAGCTGACGTGCGCGGTGTGGCTCTCTGCGCTTGCCCGACTCGACACACTTGCCGTCCGTATCGTATACGTGCACACGTCACTGTAGATGTACAGGCACTCGTGTGTATTACATGCATGCACACGGTTGTGCGCGTATACACATATATATATATATATATCGCCGATCGCATGCGTGAGAAAGAAAAAGATAAAAACACGTTGAATCTGTCACTCTTTCTCGCTTGTATCTTGACGCTCGCTCTCAGTCATTTTATTTTTAACTCTTTCGTTGTCCTTTTCAAATTTTCATTTCTTTCCATATTCAACTTCCGTTGATATTTTTTCTCTTATACGTGCTGCGCCGCCTGTGTATTATATATATTATATTATCGAGTTTTATTAAAAATACACAGGTTTAATACGTAGTACTCGCTCTTTTTTACTATTCTTGTCAAACGTGAATCTGTATAGTTGAAAAAAAAAGTATGAAAATTAATTAGAATATACGATCCAATAGCCCGAGTTTCACTGATTTCTCTAGTACGAAGTGCTTTGACCGTAAACCTCGTGCGTTATTTTTCGACAAAGTTATAATGCGATCATCGCGAAATTTAGCGTATAATTGAAGTTGGAAAAAAAATTGTACAATAGAGAAACGTTCTTATTTATCCTCGGAAATTCCTTCAATCTGCGGGGTGAGAGGCAGAGGGGAAACGAGGCGTAAAAAAGAAGAAAACGGGAAATAAAAATGAGAGAAAAATAAAAAGGAGGGAGAAAAAGTGCAGAGCGAGTGCAATTTATTTAACATATTTTATTATCTCCGTCTCGCTCTTTCAGTATACGCGCTTGGCGTCGCTCCGTCCTTCCCTTTATCCTCGGCGGCTGCCGCGCTCCGAGAGAGGTTTGGTCTCGGTGTGCGTGAGCGTCCGTGTGTCCTCGTCGTCGTCGTCGGAGAACGAGCGAACGAGCGCGCGTGGAGAAAAACTGGTTCCAGCGCGGCGTAGAGCGACTGCGCCTTCGCTCACGCACACGCGCACAACGAGGAACGAACGCCTGACACCCTCGCCTCGCTTTACCGACCGATCCTCTCACTCGTTCTTTCTCTCTGTCTCCTTCCCGCGCGCACAAACCTATAGATATGAGACGCGTACTGGCGGCTGCCTTGCATATGTGCGCGGGCCTGACGCTCCTTCTCTTTATCGTTTTTCTCGACTCTTCTTCGTTCTCGTCATCATCGTATTCGTCTTCGTCTTTCTCGTCTTCTGTTTCTTCTGCTTCTTCTGATTCTTTTTTTACTCTTATTCGCAACCGAACAAATCGGTCTGGAGCGAGTTCATTGTGCTTTTTCCAATGCTACATCCTATTTTTTTTTTGTCACTTTTCTATTTTATTTAAATTTTTTCATTTTTGCACGGATAGCGCGTGCGTGATAACATTATTGATTGCAGTATCCTCCGTCTGTTCGATTACCTGCATTATGAATTGAAAATTATTTGCGATCCAAAAGGATTGATACACGCGAATGTTTATAAATAACATAAATTTCAACAATTTTTTATAGCCTGGCTCTATATTTTCAATGGATTCACAATAAGCAATTAAAGTATTTTAATTTTAAAAAGTATAAACGACTTATTTATTGATAAACTTAGTTAAGTAGAATTATTTTCGACCTTAAAAGATAACGGGTAAAATAACTTCATAGCATTAAAGATATTATTTTGACGTTGTGTACAAACAAACACGTACCCTAACCTTAAAGTGATCTCCGAAAAATGAACGTTTTCCCATTAAAAGCTTCTGTATATTTAAAACAGAGAATGATGAAAACAGCATTGCTTCAATAGCTGGAAATGAAGAAGGAAAAGAATTTGAAATTTTTATAAATATTTACAGGCACAACTACGGTACAACTGTTTTACCGACCAAGATTCGTTACACTTTCCCTCATCGGCGTCCTAATCTTTCGTAATTCTCCTTCGCTTCATTTTTCTTGCATATCTATATAAACTCATGGTTTGGAGCACAAAACTCTTTACTCTCTGTCTCTCTCTTTCTAATAGCGTAAGAGGGGTTGAAACTACCCCCAACAACATCAGACGTGGCATAAAATTACATGGTGGGAGCGTACACGAGAGAGAGAAGTAACGGGTTGATTGCACTGACGGCCCCGCTCCTACGCGCGCACCTTTGGCATTAGTCTTTTTCAACCCTGTCTTTCTCTCTCTCTCTCTCTCTCTCTCTCTGTCTCTCTCTCTCTCTGTCTCTGTTTTTCTTTGGTACCATTGCATCGTCCCACCCCGCGTTTTCTCCTCGTTTCTTCTTTCTCTCTTCATTTTCTTCTATACGTCGTCTCTTTTTCCTTATTTCTCTCGCTTTATCATGATGTTTCTCTTACACATTTACGTACGTGTATATCTATATATCGGGGAGAGCAAGAGAGATGGAACGAGAAAGAGAAACGGGGGTGGAAAGAGTAGGGGTTGCCATGGCAACGCCCTATGCGCTAGTAATGTGCTCCCCACCCTCCTCTTGCTAACGTCATCTCCTTCCACTTACGTTTCCCTTCTCTCTTGGCTCGCGTCCGCTTCGTCCATCTCTTTTACTCTTTTGTGCTTTCCGTCTGTTCCTCTCTCTCTCTCTCTCTCTCTGCCTATATAGAATGATTCATTTTCTGCTAGCACTGAGTGCTCACGCTGTACTGCTCTCGTTTTCTTTCTCACTCTCTTTTTAACTCGCCGTCTCACTCTGGCGTTTTCTCCTCGAGACTGAGCGAACGCTTGGAGATTAATCCAAGTAGCGAGTGTTGGATGTGTGCTTACGTGCGCGCGCATGCGTTATGTATGTGTGTGGGTGGATGGATGTGTGGAGCCGAAGGAATCGAGGAAAAACGCCTGCAAGAGAAAACGCGTGCGTGTGTGCGAGCGAGATTTTTAGTCGACTGATTCGGAGAGATGCACGCGTGTCTTATTTTACCAGAGGAGAGGATACTGACGATACTCGCGCGAAGCGAACAGGTTCCTTCAATCGCGCGATCCATAACTCCAATTAGGAGAATTTTTATTATTTTCGCGTTCGTAGACAAAGCGTAGGGTTAATCCGTTAACTTTGCTCTCATCGCCCTAAATTCACATTCCAAGTTTTTTCGTTTCCATACCTCGGCAGTATGATTTTTATCGATCGACGAGCAGCACTTGGGCGACGAAAATACGTCGACGCCGAGGACGTCGGCAAAGGAGCTCGGGAGAAGCGGCGACAACGACGACGCGTACACCCACCCACACACACACACACACAGAGGAAGCGTCATAAGCGTGTGCTGCCACGTCGATACATTTGCGGGGCAGAAAAAAGCCGCATAGCTCTGGCCCGATATCATAGTTGTTCGTTCGGGGAAAATTTTACGCGTATTAGGAGCGGCCAAGCCCGGTTTGGTCCCGTGGATGCGCGCGCGCGACCGGGAATCTCTCTCGGCGTATAGATTTTCCACCGAGGCTGCTGCGGGGAGAGGAACTGCGCCAGCGCCCCCGGGAGGGAGGGACTTTCGAGGCTTCGAGCGCCCGTGCCGAAAACAATCGAATCCACCGCAAGGGCATGACGGGCCTCGGCCTCCTCGACGCTAGTCTACCACTACCTCCAAGCCATCCAGAGGAAAGCAAAGTCGGATCGGCGTTTTCTCCAAGCGAATCATCCGCGGGGAAAATTTCGGGTTTCTCGCATTATTTCACTGGGTTTCGTTCGATCAATCACCGCAAAAAACACGGTTTTGCGCCGCGGAAAATCGTGAAATTCGGACGATTTTTCCAAGGACTTTACATCATTGGGAATTGATTCGAAATACAATATTTACAACGTCGCGAGCTTTTACGAAATCAATTAACGCGTCCTTCCCTCGGCTTGTGTTCGTTAAATTGACACCGCGAACTCTGCGCAAAGAAAAACTGGCAACCAACGCATTGAAGAAAGGTCGAAAAGGTAGCTTGGTTATACAACGGCAACAAGGATCAAAGCCTCCAGCCAATTGCCTGGATTCTAATGCAAAGATAAATTGGAACAGAATGAAGGATCTCGCCGAGTCGCGGGAGGGAGGGAGGAAGGAACGGTGTGAAAAGAGAGCAGAAAACCCGATCATGCGTGAGAAGGGGGAAAGAACCGAATGGGAAATAGAATAAGGGTTGCGAAAAATGTCGAGAGCCGATCGAAAAAACGAGAGAAAGGGCAGCGGTAAACGGAAGAGGCGAGACAGAAGTTACGCAACTTGCGCTCATAATTACGTATATCTTCCGAGCTTTAATAAGTCATTTTCGTCTTATTGCCCTTGGACTATTCTCTTCACGTCATAACCGACGCCGCGACTGGACGTCCGCTGGAACGAACCACCGCGTGCCGTGTGCTCTTCCGCCCTTTTCCGCGGGAATTAAAGTTCTTTTCCTCCTCATTGTCCCATTGTAGTTCAGCCTCGTCCGCGAGAAGCCGCCGGTCACATCACACACTCGGGCTTGGAATCGAACACGATTCAAAAATTTGTTGCTCTCGCGCGATCGATCGAGACTTTATATGCCAAGCGAACCTGTGCTTTAAGTCAATTGGCCGCGAAACGCGCGGCGACCTTAAAGATCTCGGCTGCACTTGTATCGCGCAACGCGATAGTCATCTTAATATGTTTGAGACTAATATTTTTGTATTAAAATTCGTCTTATCGCGCGCGCGCACTTCCGTAATTCCCGAGTGCGTGAGAAAGGAGATGGCGGCTTCGATAACCGCGACGGTGTCTGTCTGTTGGGAGAAGACGCGCATTGTCGAAACTCCCATTGCCGTTTCCCATTGCAATAATTGCGACTCGCAAAAGGAGCCGCGCGAGCTTTGCTTTATTAAATCGCACCTCTTTCAGCCTCGGGGGGGGGGGGGGGGGGCATCGGCGAAGATGGGAATGCCGTATTCCATTAGCGATAAAGAGAGTCAGGAGGTAGTGGAACCAAGTGGTGGTTTACCGGTCCACGTAGCTGCTACGACGCGTATATAGAGCAGACGAACCTCCGAGTCGATGGATGTGTGGCGGAGGGAGGGGGCGAATGCGAATACTCCAAGGACCCGGACCGAGTGTATCGCGCCGGCAATTAAAGGAGCATCTGTACTGCGGTAATCGCCAATTAAACAGCGGCCACACCGTGTCGGGCTTAAAGCCTCTTCTGCTCGACCGCCGAAAATTCTAATCCAAACGTGATGCTTCTCTCTCTCTCTCTCTCCTTCTCTCGTTGCTGCCACGTGACCCCTTTCTCACAAGTGGAGCTTTGCTTTTCCAAACGATTGTTTTCCCCCGCCACCACCTCTTGCAGTGTTGCAGAGACGTGTCGATCGACTACCTGAAATTAATTTGACGAATACACGCGTGGCTCGTTCGAACGTCGGGAAAATTTCGTGTTTCCAAGTTCGCGTAGTCGATGCAGCGCGAATTTAAAAAACGAAAATATGACTGCAAGCGGACGACGCGTTCTCGGGCCGAGTTTTCAAATCTCGTAATCGAAGCCACTATTTTCAACGTAACTATATCGATTGGCTAATGGCATACGCAAGAAATGCGAGGCTTTCGAGAAAGTAACCACGTCTTAACAGCAGAAGACTATTAAAGCAGAAACCATAAAGCGATCGTTAAAAGATCATTAAGAGACTCCCTCTGTCGATTTTTTACAAAAAATGGCTACGCTGCGTTCGGCGGAAGACTTCTTGGTCGCTTTGTCGGGCCGAGAAAATGAATTTTCATCAAACACACAATATCTAATTGAAGGCGGAAGATCGATGGCTCACGTCCCAGACGCACGAGTTTGACATTTAGTAGCTTCGACTTGCACGCGCGCACGCCCATCAATGGGTTATCGGAGAAGACCGAGGGTGGCGAGAGAGAGAGAGAGAACCATCGCAGAGGTGCGAACACAATGGTTCCGAGGGGGAGTGAAGCGTCGTAAAGCGGCGCTCGCGGGCTCGAGGATTGCCGCTGACCCACTTGGTCCCGCCGCCTTGGCTCTTTTGATAACCAGAAAAAAATCGAAGGGACCAGGATTACGCAACTTCCTCGTTCCTCAGGACGAGAGCTGATTTTGCAAAAGCTCGCAGAATAAGCCAGGGAGCAACAGATTTTCGATCAGCTTATTTACAGTCTCGTAAAAAAGGCGCAAGCTTTAACGCCCTTTCAGCGAGTCTTTTTAATTGCGTTCGACGTCACGAGCCGATGTCCCGCTAATCGCCTCCCGATTTTCCGCGATCCCATAGACGAGCAAACACCCCTACCTACACTCGAGTTGCTCGACCAAAACAAAGAACACCTTGCCCCGCAAAATCGCCGCGGGAGCTTCTGTTGCTGCTGCTGCTGCTGCTGCTGCTGGTATCGTGAGGGACGCAATTCCGAGAGCAAAAAATGTTGACCTAGGCATTCCCCATCCGTACCTGGAGTAAAAAAAGGTAAGGTTGTGTGCGCACGTACGGAGGAACCTGTCAGCTTGAACAACGAAAAGAGATCCGACGCGAATGTGCACCAGCATCTCTTTTTCGCTCCCGTTGCGCAAAACTGGTTTCCAAGACTATCCTTCTCCCCTCTGGTCGCGGGTGCAAATACTTTATCTCTTTCTCTGTTTGTCCCTCCGTCCGTCTAACTGGCTATTACCGAAAACATTCCGTGAATCCAATAGACGGGCAGAAGTCGAGGAGGAGAGGAAAAATGAGAATATCCTGGTAAACATGTGTGTACACGTGTTTGCGCACCTCCGAGCAATACGTTTGTTTTACAATTTTTTGGCTCAAAGCCCGTGAATCCGTCAACTAATCTTTGTCGCTTCGCCTTCTTTGACCCAAAACTGCCGCCGCCGCCGCCGCCGCCGCCGCCTTTATGCTCGCGATCATTGTACACACCTCGGAAAACTTGAAATTGCATAAATTCGAAAGGTGTTTTTCGTACTACTTTTCTGCTCTATATTCAATTACGTTGATTGACGCTTTTTCGACCTGAAAAGTCGAAACTGAATTTTAGGGCTTGAAGTTGGTTTAATTTTCACAATTTATTTCCGACGCGCTGATGAGAATTTAGTCGGTTCATTCAATATTTACGTTGGGAAAATTGAATGTGTCACGAGCAAGTGATTATCAGCGTGATTAATTGACTTTATTTCGAGATGTAATTTTGCAAAAAGGAAAGCCGTGCCTATGAAAATGAAAATGAAAATAATAGTAGTAGTAGTAATAATAATAATCATAATAATAATATAATAATAATAATAATAATAATAATAGCAAACTTTTTGAGCCGAGTCGACGAAAAAGTCAATCACATTAGCCAAGATAAGGGAGAGGAGAAAAAGGGCTAGGAAAGCACGCATAATAGAAGAGAAAGAAAATGAAATGTAAGTGGGAAATGCAAAAAGAGGATCTAAATTGTAGGGAGGACAGAGCGAAAAATAGAACGAGAACTCGCGTTTAAATATTCGTGCGCGCTCGATGCTCGAGCAGTTGAGAGGATCGATAGTCCTACGGGGCTGCGGGGCGGGGGCAGACCTCGGGAGGGAGAGCGAGAGCGGGAGCGAGAGAGACCTAAAGAGACAGACAGACGGACGGACAGAGACGCAGAGACAGCGAGCGAGGGAAGGAAGGAGTAGTGGTGCCTCGTCGTCCTTATTCTGGACCGAGCAGAGGATCTGCCGGGTGGCAGCGTATCGATCGGTCCGGCGCGCTAATCATCGATTCGCTTCTATATTTGACTACCTGCCGGCATATTTAATTACGAGGCTGGCAAGAGAGACGGAGAGTGACGTATAACTCAGTGAAATCCGCTTTTAAACGATATTATACATGCTTTATTCACAATACTTGGACTTTGGCACGCTTTTTTGGGCGAGCCAACGCCAGGAGCCCAGGCTGCGACTGCATTCGGCATACACTTTGAATTTTTAATTTAATCTATCGCTCTCTAGTTTATAGGTTAGGCCGAACCTGCAAATCATTGTTAGTTCCACATTTTATTCGTAGAGCCTGAACTTTTGCGCCTTACGCTTGTTGTCCATTGCGGATGAATTGTAAATGTTTTTCAATCTTTTAAGGCCCACTGTACCTGGAAATTAGCGGCGTCCTTTTGTAAACACTGTAAGACGTAAATAAAGAGTTATACCGTAAAACTGTTTTACGTGCACGTTTTTTACGTAAAAAACGTTGGCCATACTTATATTTAGAGCTTGGATATGCCCGTTATTTTTATACGTTATTTAACGATATTTCACGATTTTCAAAATATACAAACCAAGCTTAATCGGCATAAATCAAGTTACCTTTCAATTAAAATAATTTATAGTTAAGCTGGTGTTTTGGTCAGCTAACACGTAACATTAACATAACCTATATATTGCCTTAGTGCAGCTTCGATTGGTTCTCAAAAGTTCATTTCACGTTATAATTGTTATCATAGTTCCTTTTATTTAAACAAGAAAATGGATGTTAATATCATATTGACGGTTCCAATGCTATCGTTAAGTATGTATATATATATATGTGGGTAAACATGATCGAAATAACGAATCCTTACTAATTTGTTCAAAGAATGTCGGCCTATAATTCGGTATACGACAAAAATTAAAATTAACATTAATAACGGAAAAGAAGCAGTGATACCGAAGACCATTGAAAGGATAACACAGATGAATTAAATATCGCGTATATCGGAGTACGAAAAGGAATAAATAGCACAAAGAATGTCCAAAAAAAAATGATCGGTTCAACGTTAAAAGAGAAGATATTTAAAAAATTATATTTTCTATACTACAGTTTGCATGTTGGATAATTACACGAATAATCAGCTGTAATTGTCTTTTTTAACATATCCTACGATACCAGTATGTAATAATTACTTTTGTCTCAAATTTTTATGCGTATATTTGTAATTCTAATGAAAAATTGGAATTTAGCGTTCAAGCAAATGCAAGTATATTCATTCGACGCACATATTTGCAGGCATTTATTTGTGAAATCTGTATAATGAACAAAAAATCATATTATGAGATATATAACAACGTTTTATGAGGAATCAATGGGTTTTCAATCGTAAAATTGAAAAAATGAAAATAGTCACTAGAAATGTTACATTTTTAATATTATTAAACAGGAAATTTTTTATTGCTTATACAAAATGTTTATTACGAATATGTATTAATTACCTTTATAAAAATAATGAAGTCGGATAATCTTTTATTATTGGTTTTATACATGTCATTAAATGTTATTTCATATTTTATTGCTTATTATACAATAAATATAGTATTTTTCTTTCTGTCTTATGTATTGAGTTATGGTTTTAACAGGATATAAGGTTGCGTTCAACAGTTTAAATTAATTAAATATTGTCACTATGAAAGCGGGTAACTTTAATAATTTGATATAAACCATTGACATTACATATGCAACTTAAATTTTATGCACAAAAGTAATTGTAAACACAATTTGTACTCAGATTCACGTATAAGAAATAAAGATATTCTCAAATAGAATTTGTTGATAATAGTTGATAACCGAATGGAAATCAGCACCAAAGCATTAAAAAATAAAAAAATTTCTCTCGTAATTCGTCGTCAAGATTATAAGTATTAACATTGTATTGTTGCCTAGACACATTTATATGCGATTGGACACATATTGTATAACACGGAATTATAAAAGTTATAAAAGATATAAAATGACTAGAACAACACGGATTGTCAACTTAGGCGAAAATTCTAATCGTATATAAAATAATAATAGAAAAGTGCCGGCCAAATCGTAAACAACAACGATTGACCTTTCTTCGTATATTTAAACACGAGAGTTTGGTTCAACGTGGCAATTGATACCGAATTTATTAAAATTCATAGGTGCATTTATAGAATTGCGTACATTTGTTCTAATTAGATACGCCTATGAAAATACGAAAATACCAAACTATTAGAATATCGTCAAATTTACTCGAATTTATCAGAGGCTGTAGTGTGCTTACCAGGTCTACGCATACGCATACATAATTACATACTCAAACAATTGTGATGTATACAGAGGTTATAGAGGAAGCGAGGGATACAGAGTGAATGGTGTACATAGTGCGTATACCAATTAAAAGGAGAGTGGAGAGAAAAAGAGAAAAGCTACTGAAACGCTTTCGTTTTTTTCTTTATCTCTAGTTGTCTTTCCCTTCCTTTCTCGCTCTCGCCGCTCCATTCACAGATAACGACAATAATATAAACAAGTCGTTGGTGGTAACGTCATGCGGTCTTGGTGGAAATACGGCATAATTTCCATCGAATCCACGAGGACTCCGCGGCGACGAGGCTTTTTTCCCTGACACAGAGAAACGCGCTCGCGCTCGCGCCTGCGTGCGCACCCACACAGCGCAACGCTGCTCTATCTCGAGCTCGACCTGAAAGCTGGATATCTATATACAGGACGAAACTCGACGCTCTCAGGTCGCGCGAGCACACACACCTACACGGGCGGGCGAGAGAGTAGGTGTACGGGAGGGAGGGAGGGACGGCTCGGAGGGATAGGTGGGTGCGCGGGTGGGCGTACGACGGGGGTGGCGATGCAAAGTCGGTTCGATAGCGAGCGCACGTGGCCGGGAGTTCGCACTGCCGCCACCGCGGCGCCAACGTCCTGAATTGAACCCCTACCCCTTTGGGGCATGCGTAGCTTCGGCGAAATCGCGCGTCTAGAGTGGGAGTGAGGGCTGTCCCACCACCCCCGCAAGCTTTCGTTATACTCGACTCCTCGTTCTCTGTCTCCCTCGCGCTCAAAGGACACTGACTTCCTGTGAAAAATATAGAGCACTTTTTTATATGTTAGTCTATTACTTATATAATGGAGGGAGGGCGCAAGGAAGACGCTACTCCTCGTTTTTTTTCTCTTTTATCATCGACGCCAGGTTACGCGAGAAAACTAAGGCTACAACGACGTCTGTGTGAAAAAAGAAAAAGAGGAATAGAGACAGAGAGAGAGAGAGAGAGAGAGAGAGGCGCGTTTTATAATATACGTAGGTATGGGGGATTTTCTATGTTATAATCATTGATTTTTGCGCTCGGCTTTACGCTCGCCTGCTCCCAGCCCCTGCCCCCTACCACCCGCGCATATCTACATGTATAATAATGATTGCAGAGCAGAGGCTGCGAAGCGCGGCGAACAACCCCGCGGAGCAGCTCTCCGTCGAAGGAGTCGAGGTACTTGAAGGTACGCCGGGCACCTCGAGGCACCTGCAGCTCCTGTTGTCGAGTGCGCATGCGACTGCGTTTACGCCTCGCCACGCGTCTCCAAATCACGATTTTTACTTTCCAAACTGGACTAACGAGTTTATTGATTTTCCTTTCCTCGCGCGGATGAACGGAGCTCCGGCTTTACTTAGGACCTCCTCGATCGATAACCTAACCTTGTTACCGTTTTAGCGCTGGTTTTTCTTTCGGCAACTGTCCTCCAGCTATCGTCCAGCTGCGCGAGGGCCCGTTTATTCTCCTTGGCCCGATCGTCTAATAAATCACCTTCCGCGAGTGTCTTTTTTTCGAGATTTCCAATCGAAAATTCGATTGGAATCCGTAAACCAACCACGGAGCTTTGCGGGCCAAGCGATTCCGCCGATAAATCCTGGGGCTACGAATCTCTTGACCACGCGAAAAATGAAAGGCTGGTGATAAGCCAATTAACGCTTGCGGACGATCGGAGAGCATCGAGCATTGAAAGCCTCGAGAACGAAATGCATCGCCGCAGTGCAGAAGCGCAAAACTCGGAACACTCACACTCGGGCAGCCGTGTATTGGGAGCTCACGTGCATATGCAGTGGCAAAAGCGCCAAGTCCGCATAACGCATCGGAGCAAGGATCGCGCTTAGGCTCGCAGATCTCCGCTCGGGCTTTTTTGCTGCCATCGTCGCCGTCGTCGTGGTCGTCAGAGTCGTCGTCGCCGTCGCCGTCGCCGTCGTCGTCGACGGAAGCACGACCAGCGTTGCCATACTGCGGCGCAAAAAGACCGCAGCGCTCGTGCGTTGTATGTAATGCAGAGAGAGAGAGAGAGAGAGAGAGAGAGAGAGAGAGCGAGAGTAGTTAAACTGCACAACGCGCATAAACTCATGCCGAACGCAATAGTGCGTTACGCAAGCTCGCGTAGAGCCGCCTTTTTCGTCTTACGCATCGCTCGCAATACGGATGCATCATTCCAAGATCAAGAGATAAAGAAGAGATAAGAAGCGTTGGCACGTGCGACCGAACGCACGAAAAAATAAGAAGCGGGTTTCAAACGAAATTTAAGGCCGATCATTCTGTTTACTTGAGCAATACTTCGATGACTCCTTCAATTCTATACTGAATTCTTATTTACTCGAGTTAAGTTTTCGTTTGTTTGACACGAGACGACGAGACGTACTCATAGTCATAGTCAAACAATGCTTTCTCAATTCGAGTAAATATAATATATCGAATCGGGCAAATATTTATTTATTACCGTAACAATACGGTTAAAAGACCTGCGCTCGTAAAAACTGCATTATTCGTGAAAAAGTCGTCGATCGCAGCCGACGGATGTTTATTATTTAATTTATAGTAGTGATTCTTTGCGAGTGACTCGTTGAAAGTATAAAAATGTAGGGAGCCGGGCTCGCTTTTTTACCGACCGGTACTACCAATAGAAAAAACTTGTCCGCGTAAATTTCTAACGGGCTGATATAGAATATTTTCGTTCGGTTTCGAATGGAGCGCTACAATGAAGCGCGACTCCAAACGAACGAAAGACCGGCCTCTTGGATTGAAGTGAGACTTGTTCGTTGCGTCCAACGACGTTATTTTTTATCTTGCCTGCTCAAAGTTTACTTATCCTTTTGCCATTTATCTGGCTTCGAGAGAAGCATCTCCGTTGCTCCAGACTCGAGGCGTACGAGTCTGCAATAGATATCTCGGCACGTCGACGGTGGGGACAGAAATCGGACGGCATTGCGAGCGCCTTGTTCCATCCGACACTCCTACGTTATCACTCAGCCGTTGCGTAATCTCCTTTTCCTTCTCTCTCTCTCTCTCTCTCTCTCTCTCACCTCTTCTTTTTTCGCTCGTAAGCTCGCGGAGAATTACGTTACGCGGACCGAACGAGGTAAGATGGGAAATTCGAGGGAAGAAACGCCGCGGCCTGGAGAACGAACGAAGAACAACACAGCTGGCGCTCCTTTTTTCAAGTACAAAAAAACAAATTGTCAATTACGTAAATATTGAAAATTTTCTTCCTTTCTTCCCAATTGTAGAACCATTTCGCGAGCAAATTGTTAACGTTATTTATATACGTACATAAATTTCAATTTTTCACTTCAAGTATCAAAATTAAATATCAAAGGTGTAAATCAGTTTTAAGCGAGTAGTACTTTTTTAATTACGTGAAAAGCTTAATCTCTTTATAAGGGTCACGGTGCTTTGTTTATGTAATAGTGAAAAAGAAGATAAAAAATTATATTTGAATTACACTCGTGCATTAGTTGTATTTCGTTTCAAATATTTTTTTCAACGAGATGAACCAAGTCGTCATCGATTATAATTCTAGATTTCATTTTTCTCTCCGACGAAACAAAATCCGAAGAATTTAAAAGATTTATTAATTTAAAAGACGATTAAAGCGAACTTTGTTAATTAAACGAATGAAAGTCGAAGTATCAAAAAAAAAAAAAAATAATAATAATTATGGTGAAGGTATAAATATTTCATAGTCTTTTAACCAATTGATTTATTTAGAGCCAACTCCGACCAAAAAATATATATTACATGATTGGTGGTATTTTGTGAGATATTAATTGTTTCGATTTTTTCATACAAAACAAAATTGCAATGTTTTTTTTTCAACAATAGATTTAGAGAAAAAATTGTTTTCTTTATAATGCTTACATACAGAGAAACTTGTTTTATTTATTTTTATCATTGCCTTTCGTCATCGCTTATTTTAGTAATTCAGTTTTCAACTCGCAGATACGTAAAAACCTATTAAAACATTTTTTTTATTTCAAATAACCCGTTGAACATTAACTGATATTGGAGAAGGATTATTAAAGAAGAAAAGGTTTATTAAAATATGAATTAAGACTAAGCAATTTTAATATTTTAGAAAATATCACGCATGAGAAATGTACGTTAAATACTTTGATTACCGGGCGATTAAAAAAATACTGTAAATTATTTTGTTTAGGATGAAATATAATATTCTTTTTCATTGTACATTACAGTATTGGGCGTGTGTTAAGTGTACGCGCGCGCGTGTACGACGTTGACATAATAGAGGAGAGAGAGAAAGGGTTTCATTACTAATATTCAATGCTCTTTTTATCTTTATTGTTTATATTTTTGCCCAAAGTTGTACCTGACTAAGCATCGTGAGAAAATTTATGAGAGTTAACTGGACCAACGTTGGATTTGGTAAACGCAACGAGAATATTATTATTCATTTGAACATAAATATCGATGAAACATTAGCATTAGCAACTCAATTGAAAGTAGACGAATGAATCGAAAGCGGAAATCTTCGTCTTTACGCGTATTAATTTTTGCGAATAAAACTGTTGAATCGAAGGCACCTCGGGATGAGTCAATGATTCATCATAAAATCAGGCAAAAGGAATAGATAAAAAGATCTCTAACTCGATGGAATTCCTGGACAGCAGTGGAGAAAAAATCATAAAATATACGAAATAAGCCCCAGCAGGAGTAGCTCTGCTTAGTCAACTGCAGCAAATTCAACAACAAAAAATGCGCTTCTTCACGCGAAATAGAAATAAAATAGAAATGAAATAGATGGAGCGGCGGCGAGACGGAAGCAGGTCTCTAGCGTGGGTGTGTGCGTGCGTGCGAGAGAGAGATAGAGGAAAGCGAAACGCCACGAGCAGCAGCAGCAGCAGCATCAGCAGTTTCAGCATCAGCAGCAGTAGAACTGCGGGGCTGCACGAACCAGTGAGACGAGTTTATCTCTAACTCTGACCGGTCCGTTTGCGTTCCTTCTTCTGCGTGCGTGTGCGTCCACGTCGAAAGCACGTACAGCTCGCAGCGCGGAATTTCCAGAGGGGGGGAGGGAAGAGGCAGGATAAATACGCCACGATTCGCGCGCGGCGGCGGCGGCGGCGACCGAGCGTTCGTGTGCGTGCGGGGAGCCACCGAAGCCTGCCGCCACCTGTGAGCAACTGCCCGAACCTGCCCACGTGGACACGCACACAGCACGGCTTCCGAGAATTTCAGCCAACCCAAACTGGACGCACCTACGGGATTGAGCCTATTTCTACCTGTATTCACCCTTTTCCCGCTCGCTTTTCCGTCGCTTTTCCGTCGCTTTCCGCGCCACCACCACCACGGTTCCACGGCCTAATGCATTTTCCTTCCTTTCACGAAGATTACTCTATTACGAATGGACTGCGGCGATCGCCTCCTCTGCGAGTCTAACGCACGCAGACGTCGCGGCAACAACCAACTTGCTTCCAACATCTGCCGTGCGAAATTACGATGAAATTATATCAAAACTAATTTGGCCGAGGCGGTTCTAAAGGATACTCGGCCATTTCTCGATGCTTTCTAAACTCATCGTTTTGCATTTCACAATGATCAGCGCTAACTTAGTTAGCCGTTAGTTTGTGTTTCTGTTGGCATAATTATGGAATACAAGAGAATGCACGAGTACCAACTATAAACATTAAGTAGCTAAAAATGAAAAACAGTCGCAGCAGTTTTTGATTATTAAAAGCAAACTCCCTGTATAAGAAGCAGTAGCTGCTTCGGCGTGCATTCAAGGCGAAATTTAACTCACGCGTATAGTTTCAGTAATTTACTTTGGAAACATTTTAGGTCTGATACGTAGAAGAAGGCAAAAAGTACCAGGTGCTCAGTGCATTGAGAAATGGCCGAGCGCAAAACGGTTGATTTCGTCGATACGAAATAATTATTTCGAGGGCCTGGAGGTCTGTACTTAGGATCTTTTATCACGTCACCGATCTCGCAGTTTTTGCGCTCTGCATAGTTAGAAGAGTCCGGGCCCTGATAAACCATTGCGACCCCATGGACGGGGAGTCGCTCGGCAGTCGGGACTTTGCGTTCGCGCATCTTGCGAAGTGGAGGTACGCGTGTGTTGTCAGCGCGAAGGCCACGCGCGGAATGCGCTTATATCGCGATGCTTTTCGTCGCACACACATTTTCCCCTCTCCCGGACTTTTTCCAGCCACTCGATCCCCCGCCCACGAGATTCGCTCTCTTCTTTTTTTAAAATTCATACGCGATAAGCTACTCGCTCTCTCTCTCTCTCACTCTCTATCAGCGCTTTCCTCCTCTCGATGGCGATTCGCTCCCACGCGCGCGACCGACTCTGCACTTTACTTACCGAGTATAGCTGTCGATCACGGAGACTGAAGCGCTCGCGTGGAAAGCCACGCGCTTCTCAACTTTTCCTTTCCTAAATTTGCATTTTTTGCGTTTCATTTTATGTTTTCATTTCATTGAAACTCGAATTCACCCTTTCGTAATGCCGAAGGTATTTGCTGTTTCGACAAGTCGGCGCAATGAAAGAACGTGTCCATGTCCGAAAGGGCTGCTACAAGATCATCGGTAAATCCCAGATCCCAGAATAAATTCGTAGGGGTAGAAGCGTTGCCCCACCTGCTATTTGACACGCGAATTTGTGGAAAGTGGAAAGTGACAAAGGGGAACGTTGCCCGGCGAGGGGTTCCTACGAGTTCTAAACCACGTGGCGATCCGCTGGTCAAGTGCGTGTTCGCGATTTGTCTCGGTGGCCCCGTGACTTATCCCTGTAACACGACGCAGGATCGTATTCGAGCGTAAAGTCAGTTTTTAAAGAGCACTGACGACGCTATGCTCGCAGGGCTTACGAGCTTGCGGCTCCAGTCCCTTGCGGAATTCCCTTTAAGGTCACACAACAGCTGAGCTGCGCCGGATTTCCCGCCCCCCCCCCACCACATACTCGCGCCGCTGGACTTTATGGCTCTCACTCACCGCATCACTCATTGCGACCTCCGACTTTGCTCGCGGTGACACCACCACACAGCACGCTTACAAACCACGTGACATAGGAGAAATCGAGAAGTCGCGAGGAATCAAAAATAATAAAGCGAGAGCAGCCTAATCCGTCACGTCTCGACAACGACTCACGAGTGCGACGGCCATTTTCTCTCAGTGTCCGCGCGAAATTGAATCGAAGCAGATCCACGGTGGAGATGTCGATAAATGAAAGAAGATACGCAGAGACAGACATGCGGCCGCAGATTTGATTGGTGCCGAAAGCGCCTGAGATGGCGGCCAGCGTTATTCGTTACTTTTAACGGGCGCTGTTTCATCTTTACGGGGAGGCAAATAAAACATTTACGGCGTCACTCAAAACTGCCTTTCGGAAAATATCGAGCCGCGGCATTTGGCATTCGTACCAATGATAACAAAATTTTTTTAAATCTTCGTTTCTCGAGCGTCTCTTCGACGTTTTCAAAGCACGAACGCGCATCGTATTGGGACAATTTCGACGGCAACATCTATCCTAACCTACAATTAACCTAATAACCTGCTGAAATTTGTAATTTCTGCGTGCATAACGCGTAAACGAATATCGCAAATTCGAGCGCAAAAGCACCGATGAACTTATCACAAGCTCGAGCGTTGCTCGGACGAGTAAAAAAAAAAAGTAATAAAAGTTTAATGGAAGAGCTAAGTGGCCATTGGAGAAGTAGACACCGGCAAAGTGACGGTTTTCGCCGCGATCTGCTCGCATGCGGAAGTTGAAAGTTATGCGCGGCACGTGATCTTCACCGGAGAGGAGAGTCCGCGGCATTTTTCGAAGCAATCGAGAGAGCGGAGGGGATGATCGAAGGGCGACGTTCCACATACTCTCCCATTTCCTTCTTATCGCCGTCTTCCTTTCTCTTGCGCACCTCTTCGGTCCGTTGGCGCATGTGTAGACCACTAAATCCCGTTCGATACATCGAACACATACAAGGGGCTCTCCCTTCTCTCTCCTCTCCGCGTAATACACGTGCGTGATAAGATTTGTCGCACGAGAGCGGCGCAGAGATGAAAGGCATGTGTGGCAATCGATAGACGTACACTCGCGTGTTTTAGGTAAAGTGGAGGACCTTCGTGGCGTAGTCAGTCACTCAGGGGAGAGAAAGAGGGATGAATGAAAGGAACTCGAGAGGCGTTGTGTATAGCGGACCCTGATCTCCGAGGAGGAGCGCGCGCATGCACCTCTGCTCTGTTTACAAGTCCGTCTCGGAAGGAGCATCGGGGAGAGTTTACACGTGCTTTCTTAGAAGTACGTTTCGAGTGTAAGCCTTCGACGGCGTTTTCCGCGTGTGACAGTTGGGGCGTTCGTTGCACCTGACTCCTCCTGACACGTTTCCTTCCTTTCCGTTTTCCGAGCAACCACCGCTAGTGCCATCTGTTCGCTCGTATTTTCAAAATTTAGCCATTCGCCGAAAATAAGGTTAGGCACGCGAGCATTTGTTTTAAGAAAAACTCCCCGTCCGTGCTGGAATGCCAACGAGAATTTAAATACCATTTCGCACGTAAAGATCTGCCTCCTTTGTACGATCGTCACTTGGCAATGACATTCGACATTCGACATTCCTGCAAATTATACCTCGTTTTGATGCCCTTCGAGCGTTATAATCCAACAAATGCGTATGCAACGTCAACCGCGCCCCCAAGTCTTTTTTGATTGCTCGTCGAGTCAAATCGTTGACCAAACATCTACGTACCTGCAACAGAAACAAGACAAAGACGTTATTATAAAAGGATAAATTTCATCTAGAGTTTGATTGCGTTTTAAGTACACTTGGGTCCTCGCTTATTCCCCATCCCCCAATTAAAGACCGTACATCTTAAATACGGAAAATCAATAATTCTTTTTTCCTGTTCAGTGCGCGTATCCCCCGTCATTCATCTTGTAGACCCCAGGGCTGCACTGCACTTATTTTCCCCTTTCGCTCTTTCTATCTCTCGTTTGCGCTGCACTACCCTCCCCACTGTGTTTGTTTTGATGTTCCCGTGCGACGCGTCGAGTAGTAGCCGAGAACTAGAGAGAGGGAGAGAAAGATCGCGCGCGATATACGTGGAAACGCGAAACTCGTATGTCACCTGTTGTCGACTTCGTACACAAATGGGCTTCATTCATGAAACCGGTGGGCACGAGGGCGCACGAGAACGAGTCGTGTACGATTTTAAAAATGCCTCGCGAGGGGGACGGGGGCTGATGTGTGATGATCGGGAGTCGTCGCGAAGAGTCCAAGAATCGAGTGAAGCTGCCCATCGCCGATGACTGTTTCATCGAGCGCCATGACTTTTTTGTGCGAAATTTGTGGAGGTCGGCGGAAGTCGTTGACTGAACAAAATGCCCGCATTGCTACTCCACCGTCCGCCGGGAGGCGACGCTTGTAATTTAGCTCCGGCGCGGGGAATGTACGCAAGCGCCTAATCATTTGCATTATATATCTATATATCCCCCCCCCATTAGGAAAATAAGCTGTTTTATCCAGGCATTCCGCTCGTTAGCCTACATCTCGACTTATTAAAGGGATGTGCGAGCCCTAGTTTGCCTTGGATTTACAGCTCCGGCCGAGTGATTTCTTTGCCACTTGTTACCCACGCGCACAGTCTGTTTGTGCTCTCTAATAAATTCAGGGCTATTGAAAATTTCACTCGTTTACGACGCGCGACTCGTTCGCTTTTCGTCCCGTCACGCACACACGCGGAGCCTCCCATTGAGGCTTTTATGGTTTACGCGCCCTTAACTCGCGCGCTCGTCCGACGGAATGGATTTCCAACGGTGACAAAAAATGAGTTTCCAAAGGCCCCTCCTCCCTCTCGCGTCACGGAAACTCTTACCAGCGGGGTTAATAACGAGATTAAATTTCAGAAAGTAGGCAATTCTGTAATAAATTGCACGGCTATTGATTAACCCATCTGTTGGAAGATACTCGCAAAAGTTGTAAAAACGATATAACACGCGCCTGGGATAAACTCAAGAACGTGGAAACGCAGGTCGGCCGTCGCGACGCCTTGTGCAAAACCAATCGGTATTTCCTCTTTATACGTCATCCCTCCGAGCATTACACAGGACTATACGAATTCAATGAATATACTTTACTTTCCTCGAGATATTTCCAATATCGATTGCCGCGGGCGCTCACTTTTCACGGTCACATCATCCGTATCGAGGGAGGGGACGTTTACTCGAGGCTTCGTCCTACGTTTAAGGATGCACACGTGGCTGCGTCATGTTTCTGTGCGTCAACGCCAGACACGACCAAATTTGCTCCTAAAATACACCGAGAGTCGACCACTGATCCTGGCTCTTCGACCACGCGAAATTCGACTTTACTACGCGAACAAGATGCAACGTTTTATCCGAGAGCAAGTGCATGTCCAGCAATGACATTAAAACTCGATAAATCCGGAATCCGAAATCCAAATTCGCGGTGAAAAACAAACTATTGACTAATATTCGTAGCGAACGTTCAACGTTACGAGCTAAGCGAAGTCCTGCTATGTAGGTTTAATAGGTTAGGTAAGGTAGGGCAGGGGCAGGGCCTGCACAAATCGTCGATGTTTGCGTCAGCTGTTGCTTCTTGCACGGCTGTCCCGGCGGATGCTTTACATATACGTATGTGCCGCGGTGGTGATACATACGTATATATGTACGCGATAATAGCTAGAGTGGGAGAAAACTGCCGAAGGTTGCGCCGCCCTCGCGTAAACAAAAAAGTCTTACGCGGAAACACGTGCTACGCTCATATTCCCATATTCCTCCAAAGCTTCCGGTGACGTCCACAAAGCACACTAGTGCACTTTCCACGTTTGTTGTCTCATACAAGCGTGTTTGTGATCTCTGCACAGCGTACGAGCACAAGATAGCCTTATTTTTACGTCTTACTTTCGAATGTTCGCGGTGCGTCGCGGCCGCTCTAACTCGGTGATACGTTATCGGATTCGAAAACCCGTAGCTTTCGAGCGCGATCGGCAATCTCGGAAGTTGGCCACGACGCTTTTCTTCGTCGCAAAATTGAAACGCGTGTTTTCGTCACTGCGAAAAAGACGAGACGAAGAAGGGACTGCGGTAAAAAAATTTACGTTCTCAAGCGTCCGAATTCGTTCGATTAGCCCAGGCATCGCGTGAATCGGCGCGCGAGAGTTTTCCAGCTCGAAAATCTGATCACGCATCGACTTCTTCTTAATAGCTAGCGAATCGATGTATCGTACAGGTTGTCTCGGTCACGGGGACGACTAGCGAGCAGCCGGATTCGAGTAAGCGACGAACAATTCGTCTTTTTTCGTCGGCTGACGGAAAACATCCGGGCTCGTCGGTAGGGCAGCAGAACGTGTTTTGGAAGGACGAAAAAAGCCCGCGAGTTGTCGTCAATTCCGCGATTTCGAAAGGTCGCTCGGGTTATATTGGTAAACACGACTCGGGTCCGAACGAACAGCTGTAAGAAATCGTTGTCTGCTTTGAAAACAATGCTCGCAGCGTGTCGAGTTAGGGTTAAGGTCAGGACGGGAGAGCGGGCATGCAAACACAATTGCAGGCATTAATCCGCGCGGGCGCCTGCCTCTGTGTGCGTCGTTGTGTGTGGGCGCGCGCGCCTCTCGCTCGTGCCAACGACATCCGTGTGGCTTTGCAATTGAGTTCAAAGCAGCGGGGAATCCGGCGGTCCGTAATGAGAGAAAACGAGAGCGGATCGAATGTCGGCCGAAGTGGCAGTGTCTTCTTTGTGGCTTACTCTCTCGCGCACCAACACGGGCGCGCACGCATGCCTCGCTCTAGACAAACAGACGCCTCTCGGCTCCGCGACGGTGAATGGCACCTGTTTTCCGAGGGGTGTTGGTCGTTCGTCAACCGCGGCATCGCAATGCGTATACTCGTGTAGCGGCTGGCGCGGTGCGGCGCCGCCAAGAGGAAGAGGGAGAGAGTCGAGTTGCGTACAGCTGGGCGCTCGCTCGGCACGCGCCAGGTAGGCATTAAGCACGCTACGCTCTCTTTCATTATTTAGAAGGAGACGGAGCGAGAGCGGGGAAAAGTGGTCGCGCGCGCGCCTTTGGCGAGAGGCTCTTGTGTCGTCGTCGGAGTGCTCGTGCCGATATTGCGCGGAGGCTCCGAAGGCCGGAGGCGTGAAAATTCCTCGCGCGAGCGGCGGCGGCTTATACGGGAATGAAAAATGAAGCGGGACAACAACACGTGCGCCCGTGCCCACGTGGACGGATCGACGTCCCTAACAATGCACAAACGCGCACTCGTGCCAAGCGGCCGTCGCATCGGTGATTGTCCCGCGATCCGGCCAATTTTGGAGTCTCCCGCCGCTTCGGGAACCGCGGGCCCGACCAGGCCACCACAGGTGCGGATCCTAGTTCCACGCCCGAGACTAAAGGGACGCGTCACCGACCCTTGCAGAGCAGCCAGTGTTGTCTCGTTGAAACGCGAGAGGCGTGAAATTCGGCGCGGCCTCGGGCGCCTCTTCAACAACCGCACTCGTTGTCGGATACGTTATTCGTCGGCTGATCCCGACCTACAGCAAACTCGGAAGGTCGCGGGCACGCACCTACCGCGAACGAGACGAAACAGACGCGGTTTACCGTGGCCGCCGCGTCTAACGGTTCCTGGCTCGCGAGAGTCGAGCGTTATTTACCGTTACACCCGAGAGCGGAGAAACGGGCGACAACGCCATTTTCACCTTCCTTGCGGACGGAGGAACGTTCCCGTTCGATCTTTTCATCCCCTTCCCCTCTGCGAGACGGCGCAGGCCCGAATCATTTTTTGGTTACCTCGAGTGGATGACTCGGCGGGGCACGCGACTTTTATCCGCGAGCAAAAGCCCATCGGTAAAAGAACGAAAGCGAGGGACAATGGCGACATTGATCGTCGTTAATCCTGATTTCGAAGCTTTCCCGAGGTTTCGAGCTACTAATTATAATCGCAACAACTCTTTTTTCCCGTATCTCGTTCTCTTGAGAAGAGTCGGGTATGACCGGCGAGTCAGCGGGGCAAAAATAACTCGTATCGTTAGCAGCACCGCAGTTACGATTACCAACTCCACCGCCGCTCGCGGGGCAACGTTTTCAGATCGACATGTACTCTACTCTAAAAACAGCGGCGCGCGCGCAACGAAAATTCCAGTCACACGCCCGAACCTGCGAGAGTTGGAGTGACGTCGTCGTTCCGCCAGGGTGAAATGGCAGCCTCGGGGGAGGAGGGTAGTTAGCTATCCGCGCTCGATCAATCGCTGCTCGAGTTGCCGGCCAATTCCATCATCCGTTGCTCGCGGCTCGTAAACAAAGCGATGGCTTGCGTAAGTCTTAGCCACGTGCTCCTCCTTTCAAAGGTGGCCTACTTTGGGAGAACGTCGCAGCGGACGTCCAAGTTCGGCACCGCTTCCTCGCGAATTTCGACTACTTGGCTCGGCGCCGCGCGCGACTCCCCTTCGCGTTCAATAGTCGTGCGCTGGGAAACTGGCGGCGAGTCGACGATGTTGCCGTTGGATCGCGCGCCTCGATAAGCCCCCAAACGAAAAGCGATGCATCGTCGTCGGATTAGTTTCAGCGATCGCGGCGGTCCCGTTTGTTCGAGTGCGCCGACGTTTTTAAGACCAACGCGCGTGACCTTTGACTCTGGAGCCGAGCCGCCGACTAATTCCAATCGTCTCCCCCCGGGCACTCGCCGGGGCGACTCTTGGTCTCCCAGGATATGCGGAATAATGTATCATGCGCTTCGCGTTCGTCGGCCAAAAACGAAACTTATTCGAGTCGGCGGATCGAAGGCTCCTCCTCCCCCTCCCGCCTCGTCCCACTCGAGTCAACTCCTCGTGCGCAGCTCGAGTTCGGCTCACAATACTTCCATTCAGACGAGTGTTTGAAATGTTGAAGCCTTCCGTTCGGTTAGAGTGTTTTTCCGCGAGAGATGCTTCAGCCACCAGAAGTAAGGATATTGTTTCGCGAAGGATTTCAAGAGTCAATAAACTAATGCGCAAATAGAAAACTTCCTATTAGTTACAGCACGCGTTTTCGAGTTGTTATTCATAAAACGTTTACCACCAGCCGGGCAATGTTTTCGAAAGCTAATTACGCGTCGGGTTTTTTGTCCCCCGACTCTGGAATAATTATCGAGATAAAAATACGATTTGAGCAAATATTATGATGTTCCAAAAATAGTGTTCCTCGACTGCCACGCGCCAGTCTCTCCATCGCTTAAATAGTCCCTTCTTTTAATAATCAGCCATAATTTTCCTCGTTTCTGAATTTGATAATCGCAAAGAAAATAATAAATTTTTAGAATCTGAATTCCGGTGTAAATTACGTTTTCGATGTTTATGGCGCGAGATGGACAAATGAAACGAGGTTTATCTCTCTCTCTCTCTCTATCGACAAGCCCATTGCATAATATTTATCATTATTCCATTTCTTCGGTGATAACAGAGCATCTAAACCAAATCGTAATCGGCCTATTAAATGGCATATGTGGGAAAAGTTGCGCCTGCCGTTTCATAAATAATGGAACGATAAATCGCCGAAACGGCAAAGGGTAGGAACAGTCGAATGTAGGACGCTAAAAAAAAGAGTTGTACATTGGATATGAAAAATTACTCTCTTCGGGAAGCGAATACACGTGGCCGTTTGTGCGGTAAGCCTTTTTCCAGCCGAGCTAATGCCAACAGCTATTATTCGGAGAAATCACGAAAATCTGCAATTCATTTCGAGTGTTTTCGCGTGACGCCTTCGTCGGTCCCCCAAACTTTTGCGATATCAGGACGATCGCGCACCGTCGCTGGCACCGAGGGCTGCTCGGTTCCCAACTCGCCAATCCCTGGAAGCCAGACTCGACTCGCGATCCGTTCCAGGACCAAGTGCCGACACCGAGGAGACGAGCTTTCCCCGAGACGTGGCGAAAGGTCAACAGTCGGCGCGAGTGCAGCTTTGTTCGTTGGCCGAAGCTCGCGACGATGTGAACCGAATCATGCGGCCAAATTCGAAAAGTAAACCGACGCCGGGCGCCTCGCGAGCTACGCGCGCTCCTGATGGGTAAAGATAGAAGTTCCCGATGACCTAGCGACGGCGAGCGTTCGCTGAATCGGGAGAGATCACGAGATCCGTCAGTGCGGCGGCTCGCGCTCCAGAAAGCGAATTTTTGCGGCTCGCCGCAAATAGAATAGCGCGCGCGCACGCATTTTCTGTTCGCTTTCCGCTGCTCGCGGTCTGTCGGCCGATCGATTCCGTCATTAGCGGCCGCGCACTTGGATTAACCGTTTCTCGGCCTTCGCTCGACATCAACCTGTCCCCGTCTTCTTTCTTCCGTTCTTGCGCCTCTTTTAGCTCGCGCGACTCGCATTTTTAATGGATGGACACTTAGTCATCCTAGCGCCCGGCGATACTTTTCATTTTAAAGCCGCGGCCTTTCCGATCGCTCGAGTCTATTCCTTCGATTGCCGCGCAAAAGGCGCCTCGTACCGAGCAGCGGCTACTTACCGCTGCGATACACGAGTCGCGTCGTATATTTAGAACCTCGAACGCGACCGACCTATTAATAAAATAACAAAGTAGCGTCATCGTCATCATCGACGGCTGCTCGTGCCGAGCCTCGGCGCTACAGCTTTTGTCATCGTATCCCTGCTGCAACTGGACTAAGCAGCTGGAAAAGAAAATGCGAAAATCCGAGGAACGTTTGGGCGTTTCGCTCGTTGCAAAGCTCGCGAGACGTTCAAGGTTTCAAAATGTGAAAAAGCGAGTATTCTCGCATCTCGATGAGTAAATACAGCATCATATGCGCGTGCGCGTACGCGCGTTTAGTCATGCGCGCCGACGAACAATACGCGCGGGCGCGCGTGCGTGCATGCATCGCGGCTATATAATAAAATTGCGTGTATAAAAAAATTGCGTGCCCGTCTTAAAAAACATCCCCTTGGTGCGGCGGCGGCGGCGGCGGCGGCGGCTTGTTGTCGTCGCGGTAACCATGGCTACGCTGTCCCCTTGATGATTGGTCATAACCCTGCGCCGCAACGCTGCTTCTCCACCCTTTCCTCCATCCGACCATTCCGTGGCAAATCGCTCCCTCTCACTCGTAGCGAAGCACCTTCCCCTTCGCCCCGCCGCGTCCCGCTGACGTCCACTGCACGCCCCTGCTTCTTCCCCACCGCCGTCTCTCACGCTCTCGGGCGCGCACACTACGGCATTCTATCCCCACCAGCCAGCACAACCCGAGTCGCGAACATCAGGCGAGGCTAGTTTTCAACTCCGCTCGAATCTGTATGCGCTCGTCTCTGTCTGACCGCCCGAGTAAAGCGAGATAGCGTCGCTCCCTCTCCCTACGCCGCTCGTGCCCCTCGCACACTGGCGTTGCTCGCTTCAATTTTTAACGTCGGATCCCAGCATTGGCGTCCCTTTTACAAATATTGTACTTTATAACCTTTTTATAAATTGGCTTCCAATAATTAACTATTATATAACTGAAATTACGGGCGAGCACTTTTTGCGCCGTATTTGGTGTTGCGATTCGCGCGACCAAATTTCGCTTAGGTTAGACCGCAGCAAACGTCGACTAGAGCAGCGGAGAGCGAGCAGCGTAAAACGGACGCGTTCGCCTAACTCATCCTTCTCGCTCGCACACCTATGAGGGGTAGACATGTATGTACGAGCGTGCATACGTACATATTTATCCAATGCAGCGAATCAAGTCTGTTCTCTCTCTCTCTCTCTCTCTCGCTCGCGCTCAGCTGCTTCGTATCCGACCGTCCCTCCCTCTCTCGCTCTCTTTAGCGTGGAGGAGCGGTCGATATGTACGTCCTTGTCCTCCGTTCTCTCTCGATCGGGACGACCACCGTCGCCGTCGTGACGCGAGCCCCTCTCCTGTGTACATGCCTATTCGCAAGAGTCGGGTCTCCGTCTCCCTGCCGCCTCCGGGCATCCATCCCCTCGAACCCTCTCGCGCTCTCTCGCTTGCTCGCAGTGTGCCAGCCGTGTCGTTCGCAGAAAACCGACGCTCTCCTTCCTCGGCTCTGTCTCTTTCGCTCGCTTACTCATCCCTCGCTCCCCGCGCCACGCCAACCAAGGAAACGCGGGATCGCTTCGAATTCAAACTACCGAACACGAGGTTACCACGCGTCAAATCTGACGTGCCACGGCCCGGCGTATCGACTCGCGCGGGCTATTCGGAGCTACTCGCTCTCGGAGACGAGGCACCTGCTTTCGCGCTCGAGTCGCAGAGACTTCGACTCGGGGCTCTGTCTAACTAGCGGATCACATTCCAGGAGCAGCTTAGAGAAAGCGACTTACCTGACCAACGTCGCACCACATTATTATTCCGCTGGCACCGACGACAGCATCTTGGAGTTGTTTCGCGAATCATACACAGCGGTTTTGTGGTCGCAGCTGCAGGTTTTAAGCTCGGCTCGACTCCCCGTCGAGCCGGGACACCTTGGTCCCAGGAGCAGGGAGTGGGTCAAGAGCGGGCACTCCGAGAACGGGGCCGCTAGCGGTCCCTCGGGACGAGCTTTCTTTTCCTCGTGGGCTTCCCCCGCTGTCGCGCAGCCAACATAAATCGGGCGAGGGCGCGCGACCGCGGAACCGGGGCCACGAGGACGAGACTCAGGACGTCGAGAAAGCTAGACGACGGCTGCGGCTGCGGCGACAGACGAGGCGGCTTTCATAGAGGTGGTGGTGCACGAGCGGGCAGAGGACGAGTCGCCGCTCTTGGGTCGTCGACGAATCGGGGCTAGACGCCGGCTGCCCGTGCGAAGCGTTACTGAGAGCTGCGCGCGGCTGCGACAACAGCCGGAGCGGCAACGGCTACGTCGGCACGTAGTCGGCTTTTTCCCGAGCGAGCGCTCGGCTCTCTTCGGGGCGACTCGGCCCAACCTGCACACGCGCGGCCCGAGCGCCGCCTGACACCCGGTCGCGCTCCCGCCTGACGCTCCTCCTCGTCGTCCTCGTCGTCCTCGTCGTTCTCGCCCTCGTCCACCAGGATCCCCCGGACTCGGCTCTTCCTCGGGTGAACGCGCGTACGCTCGGGGGCCGTCGACTCGACTTCGCAACTCGCGCGGTTCGAGTGGAAACGGCCCGAGGAGAAACTCGAGCTGATCCCATTCGGACGACTAGGAAGCAGAGCGTTCTTCCGCGAATTCCGCACTCGAACGTGCATTGACTTACTTCGATACGCCCTTATCGCACACTCGAGCAATATAACATTGCGATCTTTTTATTCCCTCGAACGTAAAGTGTAACGTCACAACACCGCTGCTTCCAAAAACCAACAATCCTGTCCTCTATGTCGTTGTTCCTTCTCTTGTCTCAGCTCGATGATCATCCAGTAAAGTAAATGGCTTCATTCATAATTCATTCATGTTGGGCTCGGTGGTGAACGGCGAGCGAATTACCAATTAAATTTCTCCGATCGAGAACTTCTTTTCGATGCTTAAGAGTATTTGTCAATTGTCCGCTGCTCTATTCCACAAAACCATATTCTGTTCTCGCGACAGAATATTCTTGATTACGTTGCTACTAAACGCTAAATAATATTACTGTAACGTTGATTGTACTCGTCGCATTAATTATACACGGTCTTTTATGGGGTCGGCGGCTAAAATCACTAGTACGACGATCGATGACTTTATTTTTATAATGTTTACCTCTTTACGAATGCTGTTCCTGTGCGCGCGCTGTTACGGCCTGTTCTTTTCCTCGCTCGCGCGCATCCGCCTGTTAAAGCAGATCGCGACTTTTGGCTATTTGGTTTCGCGACGGCTTCCTGTTTCCCGAGTCTTTGCAATGTAAATCACGCGATTAAGAAATAATAATAAATAAGCTCACCGCGTGGCAGCACGAAATCTGTAATGGAACTGTATTTTGCTATTACTTTTACCGATTATTACTCCCAGGCTTACAGGTGGATAATAAATGCGCACGACCGGTGATTTATTTACTAAAAAAATGGTTTATTTTGGTGCAGAGATGTACGTAGATTAGCGATGTCTTATAATTTTAAGTTAATTGAAATGGAAAGATTAATTGGTCGTAGGCACGGCACGCGAAGCACAAGTTCGTAAAGCCCTGCTTTATATACACGGACTGAGCACTGCTTTCAGGAAATGAGGAAATTCGAAGAAAAAAGGGGCGAAGAAAACGCGCGTCTTCCGAGGTCGCGTGCAGTGAACGAATGCAGTAAACGAAATGTAGGACTGCGAAGAGGATCGTTGAAAGGGCAATTTTAACGTGCAGGCACTTGATTGATTCTCAAAAAGGGCGTTCAACTTAACTTAAGAGCGTACGTGTGTTTTCCTCTCGTTCGGCCATTACTAATTCACAGCGACCTTGGTAAGCCAATGCGAAGCTACACGCTTGGGGTGCATAAACAAGCTCCACTCGCTTTTTCACAATACGAGTCTCATATTTCGATTGGAATCGAATGTAAATACGCGCGTTTTAAGCGCCGCACTTGGAAGCAACAAGTACACAGATCCGAGACTCTTGTTGAATTTCCCAAGGTGTTTACAACCGGAGTAAATAATGCGCGTGCCGACGGAGGAGCGTGTGCGTGTGCGCGAGCCGACGACGTCTTTTTTTAACGCTCGCGAGAGCGCGACCGAAGAAGAGGGGGACTGCTGTTGAATTAGCGCGACGACGCCCCTCCCCCCTCTGCCGCCCAAAGAAGGCACGCGTAATGCAAGTGGAGCGTTACGCATCCCTCGCATCGTTGCCGGGGGCCTGTAAAATCCTAACGACGAGCTTATTATGATTATGACCTTTGACCCATTTACCGGCCACGTGCGCCGCACCCCCTTTGTCTTAATTCATAATTATGGTCGCCGGTACGACGCCGCCGCCTCTCCTTCCAGTGAGACTCAACAACGACTGCGAAGGATCACTGCTGAATTTGCCTTCGGTTCCTCTCCCCTCCCCCCTCTCTCGCCGCGCCCTTTGCCAAGTTTGAGCAACCACTTAAGATTTATACCTGCATCGCGCGACTCGCGCCGTTTACGCATCGTTAGCTGTACAGGTGGTCGTCGCACCCTCGATTGATTGCAGCAATTAGGGCCACAATACGATTACGATTACTCGGTCCTTGACTTCGCTACTTAAGGTCTCCGCGGGTGCGAAAGTGTAACAACGTCGCAGCTTGTCACGTGCACGCTGAGGACGAATCCTCCCACCTTCGCATCCTTACCAGCGCTTATTAACTTTTCTGAAAATTCACAGTGTCTGAATTCGAATACACCTACAAGCTGGCGCTGCTCTAAAACAACTGCACGTATTTTATATTTCATAATGAAATGTACTTTCGACGGAAAATTTACCGTCCTCTTCGACGTAATATAATTTTACAATGTCGAATTTTTTCAACGCAGTGCCTGAAAAATATCAAAATTTTAACAACAATGCGAGCGATTGAAAGAAATAAATAATAATGCTCGTTCTTCAATGGGGCGCCGATAAATTGTAAGGTTAATAAAACTTACCTACGATATGACAATTTCAAAATATACTCGACTCTAAACGGATTTATTTATGCAATCAAGAGATTGGACGGGGCGTGACTATTAGTTTTACTCGACATTGATTTACGCGATCAAAAATTCGATTACGATCCGCTCGCGGAAAATTGTTTTTCGCTGCCTCATTGTTCGCCAAACGCATTAAAAATAGTTATAAGCACCGAGACAACTGTTGCTTACCGTAAATCGCATTCGCGTTCTTCCCGACGAGAAAGTTTCTCGAAATAAATTATAATATTAACTGCAGAACCTGGACGTCTCTATCAATTTTAAATACAACGACCTCGTGAGTCTATCCAATTTCTAGGTGACGGTCGAGGAGCTTTTGAAATTTGCATTAGCCCCGGAAGCGAATTTTTTATTAATTTTATTAACAGTCTGGAGTTGAAGCAGATCTTACCAACGTAATAACGAACCAAAATCTACATATTTGCAAAACGAAACGTTTCACGACCGATTTGACAATTTGTCGAAATTAACTAGTGTTTAATTAAAAGTCTATGTCGCGCCTATTGCTGTTGATCGATCGTCAAAAATTAAGGAGGCAACTCGAGAAAGTACACAGCAATTCCAGCTACGCGCCGAATGCTTAAACGTTTGTTTATTCGCCTAAGAAATGCTTGTGGCAATCTAACGCAGAAAGCTTTGCCGACAAGATAAATACAAAAATCATAGCTCGAGTCGCGCGATGTTGCTAAATAATCATCAATCGTGCACACGTCGACCATTTCGACGCAAAGTATTATTGTAAAAATCATAACTGGAGAGTTGTTTTGCGAGCCAGAGTACACACACACACACACACAGAGAGAGAGAGGAAATTTCGATTACAGGCAAATAAACGTTTAACGACCGGGGAATTTCGGTGGCCCTTTTACGCCAGCACTTGTGCAAAGAAGCCATCGCCGAGCGAAAAACGCAGAGCCAGTCAAGGTGCCGCGGCGGTTGTCAAAAGCAATAACCGTGTCTCGCGGGAGGTGCTTGGGGTGGTAGGGAGGGGGGGGGGAGAATAATAGAGGGAGAGAGTAGAGGGGCTCGATCAGCTGTCAATTCGAAATCAATCGGCGGCGGCGGCGGCGGCGGCGGCGGCTACCGCGACTTTATTACCGCGGCCGATCAAACGAGTCGCATTTGCAAAACAAACGGGCAGCACGCGGTGGCGCTTTGCGCCATTGATCGATCGTCGCACACCGACGCTGGCCATCGTCGGCTCGCGCACGTGCACACGCGTGAGATCGCGTAGTAAAACCGTTGCCACTTGGCGCGGCGGGGGAGGGGGCAGCGGCAGCAGGGATTTTCGGCATGAATGGAACGAGCATAAGCGCGCGGGAACGCGTCTGCTGTGTTGTATGTAACGCGAGAAGCGGAACGCGATCGGCCCTTTTATTCGACAAACTGTTCCTTCTCCGTCTCGGCACGTTCCTGGCAGTTTCGACGTGATTCCGAAGAAAGTCGAGGCTTCGCGAGGTTTTTCGTTCGGCTCGCGATAGCGCACACGCACGCACGCACACGGTTCACGCGCCGACCGCAGCGAACGACTGCGGAGCGCGAATTTCGTCCAAACGCTTCTTTCGACCGAACTTTCCGCGTATTCAGCCGCTGCTTTTCGTCGTTGCTTCGAAGACGTCGTTGCGCTTTCTAAGGAACAGAAGATCAATCGTCGTTACCCGTCTGTTTCGCTTTTTAACAATTGCATCTGCGCACACGCGCTTTACGGACAGCTGCTGCTTCCCTCATTTTTGACATTCCACGAGCTTTGAAGATTGATCGACGCGCGTCTTTTTTCGCCCATAAATATTTTTAACAATGCTCGGTTGCGGTGCTCGTTCTAGCGACCGCAGCTAATAAAAGCCAATCCTGTATCACCAGACCGCAGCTTGAAATTTATTCGACACGCGCGCGCACAGAGCGACAAAAAGACAAGTGCATTCGAAAAACAGTTTTGGAAGGCCGCGTTAGGCGCCTAATAAACACGAGCCCCGGGCCATTGTGACGGCTTGTTCCCCGCTGCTATTTACACCGGTGGAAGTGGTGCCGCTGACAGCCGTAAGACTCGAGCCTTGAAAAGCTTGGGCGCTTACGTTAAATCGCCAATGCAATAAAACAAGGACGCGGTCGCCCGACGTTTCGACAAAGGGCTGAGAGGTGGCGGTCTCGTTTAATTAGGCGCGAAAGCAGACCCTCGGAGCATTGGAGGCACAACGGGGAGACAGGAGCCGTCGAGCGAGAACAGAGCGACAAGGACCAATTCGATACTTCAACTCCACTCGGTGCGATAATTATTATTGAAAAGTCTTCCGTGATCCGCAGAGGAGAGTCACCCGTCCACGCGGTTACGCGCTCGTTTCTCCTTATAGCGCGCGAGTGGAGCGGACGATTTCAACTTTAAACGTCTCTAACGCCTACGCTTGGCTGATGCGAGCGACGACTGCACGCCGAAAAACGATTGTCCAATTGTCGCTCGCGGCCGATTTCAACTTTTCGAACGAGCATTTGAGGTTAGGTCGGCGGCTCGCCCAATAACCGCCCGCTGCGCCGACAAAGTGGACGAGAGGCAACCCGTTGCCCTCGTGCTTATCGGTTCCTTTGACAACGCCGCTCCTGCCCAATAACAGAGAGATTTATGTGCTCGGCAGCAAGTGCTGAAAAGGAGCTGGACGAATTTTGGTTAGGCGAGGGGAGGGGGGCTCGGATGTTTTCAGTTCCTTAACGGACGAGCACCTGCAATTTTATCGATACTGATTTTAGGGTCGTTGGACGTTTCGCAAGGGTTTAAGGGTAGCCCTCGAAAGGTGCGAGCGAGCGATTCAACTTTTCGGAAACGCAGCTCGGGCTCGATGTCGAATAATCGGCCTGCGATTTGCGAATTTTACAGGAGCGCAAAATTAGCGAACTCGGCGAGGGCTTGAGGGGGAGTTGAGCAAACGCGTTGAAAGCCACGCGAGACTCATTGCTAATGGCAGCCCCGAGCGTCGAAAAGCGACAGCCGAACTGTGCCTGCGTGATAAAAGATAAGAAGAAAGGGAAAGGGAGAAAGACCGGAGCGGGGGAGGGGGCAGGTGAACGACCAGCGCTCGAGATGATTAAAAGGTCTCGGAGTTAATTACGAGGCTTGTAAAGTCGGCTTGCATAACGAACCGATCGGTCGCGCGCGTGACACCGGAGGACGGGCCCATACCGGGCCAAGTCTCCCGCTGCGATGGACGGGAACGCCAAGGTCGATCGAGTCGCGACGCCGGCTTTTTTCGTCCACCGGCAACAGCTGTAACAACGACCGCCCGCATCAGCTGATCGGAGCTGCGGGAGCTCTCGCTCTTTTTCCAATTTTCGAACGCAAAAGCTCCTCCTCCTCCAAGAGAAGAGAGGGGTTTCTTCTATTTTCCAAGAACGCAAACTTTGTTCCCCGTGCCAATGGGGGGAACGTGTACCGACAAGTGCTCGGCCCGTTTTAAAAAGACGCGCTTTTTCACGATTCCGATTGCGCGCAGCTGTGACGCTTATATCGCTGGCATTGTTCTAATTTGATATTAACTTACAGGCCAGGTAATAGACGACGAGGAGCCGCTTGCACTTGTAAGTGGCTACTGTTTTTGCTGTTCGAATAAATTTTAAGCTCAACCGTCCAATTGTTCGATACGCGTTATTTAAATAAAGTCCGCCGATGAAGCTTTTGTCTTTGTTGTCGTTCGACGGCCGGAGCTCGACGAGTGAAATTGTAAAACTTTACGAGTATTTATTCGATTCGGAGGGAAGAGGAGGAAAAGGCAACGAAGTGCAAAGTTGCTACAAGAATAGATTGCATTTTGACAAGGTGGACCCCTCGAGTTAAGGCGCGTTTAAGACTTTTTCGCAATGCTTTCGTTACTTTGTACATTTGCACATTTCTCGAAGCAATCAAAGTCTCGTTACTCGCTCCTCATTGTTTGCGAAACTTTGGCTCGGACCGGCCGATTCGCGCGGAACCTGGCGCACGTTTATAAGCGAAGAAAAACACAAACAAAGAGGCTGAGCTTCAAAGGGTTAGATTCGAGGCGAGCCGATGAAATCCACTGGAAAGTGAAAATGTATGCAGTCGCTGGTTTACGAGTCGTAAATCGGCGGCAGCGACTCTGAAAGTAGCCAAGAGGTAGAAGGAGGAAGGAATAAAAGCGGCGAGTCGCGAGGCGAGGAACTAGTCGCGCCTCTGCCTTCCGCGGGCCACGAGAAAGTACAGCTGACGTCGTCCAGAGAGAGAGAGAGAGAGAGAGAGAGAGAGAGAGAGAGAGAATGATGGAAAGTTGTTGGAGTGGGGCTTTGCTTGTTTTCCAAACGGACCTCGATCCCTCCCACCCTCCTCCTCCCTCGACTTTCTTTCAGGACCGTAGACGAGCTTCTATGGACTCGCGCACGCTTTTTGACAACTTCGTCTCTGACCAAAGCAAAGGATATTCCGAGAAAACTCGCTCTAACGAAATAATCCGGCGACTTTTTTCGTTGTAAATTTAATGGTTCCCGCCCGAGTCCGATGGAGCAACTTCCTCTGGAAATGATCGTAACATCGAGATCCTTGGAACGCAATTAGTTCAAAAGAGAACAACAATGCAAACAGACGCTCGGGAGCAACAGCCACTTTGCTCGCTAATGTTTGTATAAATACTTGACGCGGATGCGTATTGGTTCGGTTCTGCTGGAGAATTTTGTATTTTGTTGTTGCGGTATCGGTTAAATTTGACGCAAATTACATGGCAAAAATTTCAGCTCTCGAAAACGAAGACGAGATGATGTAGCCAGTGTTTGTTTAAAATTAAAGGGATTTTCGAATGCGCGACGCTAGATTGCGCTGAGCAAATTTTCTTCGAATAATTTTTGTAACCCTTGATGATTATTTGTGCGATGTTATAACGAAAACGTCGCGTCGATCAAGCTATGCTATGTGAATGCGGCTGCGTATGTGTGTTTCGTTCGGAATATTTGACGATTCGATTCTTAAAAAATTTATCAAATTTGATTTATTATTTTCTCGCTCGAGTACTGGTTTTTCAGCGACTCTTGTTTTTAGGGTTTTCCGTCAAACCCTGATCTACAGCTCATCAATTTTTTAATGGAATTGACGATTCGTCTATTTAGACTTGTTGGCTTAAATTACCTTTACAATCGTAATCTCGGAAGCTTATGATTGTGTAATATAATTTTCTAGGTTCTCCGTTTTCTTCGTCCTCTTCCAATTCGATTCTGTCTCCAAATTTAATATTATTTATGTTTATTAAATTTGCTGATCGGTTAACTCGTGCACCAATACTTGGACGGATAATTGAAAATTCGTATAAACATTGCATGATTTTCTAATTTGTTTTTCAATTTGCTCGTGCTATTTATCAATTGTACCAATACATTTAAAATAATCGATCTTTTAAAAAAAAAATATTTTTTTTTAAATGTTGCGATTACATTTTTTTGTTGTAATATAAATTTTGTTAATTTTCATACACTCTTATTTTCTTCGATCAAAATTTTCCAGTTATGATTACGATTATTAACTTGATCTAACATTTAGTTTATAGGCTAAGAAAAATAATTTTTGACTACTGTGATAATATTTTCATCGAATGCGAATACTTAAAGATGCTAATCGGTTATTTACTATTTGTTTCCAGAAACGATTGCCTAACTTAAAAAATACACGTCTACTAATTTAGGTAATAATCTTTTAACATTTATCTCGAAGAAATTTATGTATTTTTATTCTTCTTACATTGAACTGTATTACTTTTTTATCCAGGTTTTTTGACAGGATTTACCGAATGTTAGTCGATCGAAATGTTTTCTAAAACAAAATTACAATATAAAAAAGTGAAATTTCTAAGTTTAATGGAAATTAGGATAAAATGAAATTCGTTGACGTTTTCGACGCTAGTGACCAACAATAAGATGCCAGGTGTAAATTTTCAAATGTTAAGCAATTTGATGATTGTATTTATTATATAAAATAAAGTTGGTTATTGACTGAAACGAGTCGAAGCTCGACGAAATATAACAACTTAAAAAATGAACGATGACAACTTAAAAATTGTACGAGTAATTTATGTTAAACGTACAAATATTCGTGTAAGTTGTAAAAAATGTATATAATTTAATTTCGAAAATAAGGTTATGCGATAGTTATATTGTAGCTTAAATTACGAAAGGCAAATGAAAGCATAGGCTCGATATTTTACGTTTATAAATCAATAAAAACAGCTCGAATGTTAAAAAATTTTGACAAAATTGGGTAAAAACCATGTGTTGTTCAAATTACAATGGAATTTGCGTAAGTTTAAGCTTTACAGATGATTAGAGAAAGGCGAGTTTTTAGATTTTTCTCGCATTTCTCAAAGCGCGTGTATATCGGAAAAGCAGCGGCTCGCGTTTATTTATTTATCTCCAAGTCGGAGGAGATTTGCAATCCGGAAAACTTGATTTTGCGCGATCGCGAGACAATTGTTGAAGTCGCAAGTCGAACGGCCAAAAATTGTGCGTTTGGAGCCGAAAATTGCAGTTAAACAAACAGGATAATGTTGTTCCTCTCAAGTTGACGCGTGTCTCGCGAAAATACAAAATGGCTGCCGAGCTTTCGGATTTGGCGCACCGACGCTGCAATTTAATTTATGCGCGCGAGAGTTCGACTCGCTCGGTCGTCTTACCCCATTCGCAGCCTTTCCAGCCTTTTCATTTTCATTAGATTACACACGAGGAAATTTCACGACAGTGTTTATTAGTGCCTCCCGAAAATGAAAACCCAACTGAAGTGCTGCAAATCGATGGGAGCAAAAAGTTCGCTTAGACGAGCTGCGCGCGACACGAAGCTGGAACGCGTGCACACACGTGCGAACTGTTACGTCATCTTTAAACGAGGATCCGCTCGTTGGTAATGCCTGAAATTTATTCTAGCTGTCAACGTTAGCTACATCGCAACTTTAAAACTCGAAATACCTTAGAATTGCAAAACTACAATTGAAAAACCATTTTAGACGATAAAATTATCTTTAAGTTCGTTACGGTTAAGCACAGATGTATTCTCGAAATTCTTCAAACATTGTTATTAAACAAAAACGTGGTATTAAGCTAAGATTTTGTTTCTTGGTTAGGAACGCGAAGATGAGCATTGAAGCTTGAATTAGCAAAATTCACCGTTCGAAAATGATTAGAAGAACGTTGATGTATTAATGATATTTCAATAATCAACACGATCTGTATTCGTAAATAACTCGTGACATTTATTTATTACGAATGATTTTAATTATATCAAATAGTTGATTATTTAAGAATTTAAATTAACAACGAGAACTATGGAGTGAAACCGAACTTTTGAAAAAGGATTTAATCGGTTTCATCCTGTAGATATTAATGCATCTTTTGTAAATAACGTACATACTAAATTTCACGCGTTAAACGTGTAAATGTCATTATACACTTTCACGAATAAGGAGAAGAAACCGAGTTGTTGCTAAATCCTTTTTCTTAATTCCCAGAAAACCGAGTTCGTTTCTTTCATAGAAAAGATTTTGAAAGTACTTTTCGGATGTGTGCTTGACAATATTATCAATGTGATAATCTATCCGAGGATCGACTTCCAATTCGTGTCAAATCGCTTTAAATCCGAAATGCATCTTGAGCGTATTTTTATTATATCTCTTGCACGAGAGGCGATTGTTAAAATCCATTAAACTAGACAATGTGAAAACAATTCCAAAGGTTATGGAAAAACGTCACGTAGAGTCCAGATCGATTAGCTGCTATTACAGCTGACGTGAATACTCAATAATTTAACTTGTATTGAAGTTTACTGCCAATTTCACGCGTTTCGCAATATTTCAAGAACAAGAACAACAAAAGGGAGAAATTTTTAGATAAATAAGGTTTTTGTCGCAAGCGAATATTTGGAGTCGCGAACTTTACTACGGAATCAACGTCTATTTAAATTTAGTAAATCACAATAATTAGCCGTTATTAGTTAATCTTCAAGGGAGTTGTTTAAGATACCAATTGTGCAATGATTCGAATTCTTTTATCAAAGAAATTGCCAGCAAACATTTCTGAAAAATAGGTAAAATCATCCGTAAAACCTTTCGGATAAACGTAACTTTGATTAACCATGACACAAATAGAATTACAATAATATCTGTTGTATAAACAAAATGAAAATAACGAGAAATTAATATTAATTCCTGATATTTTCTTTATAAAAAAGTTGCCTCGCGATTAAATGGAGTGAAATTTGCATTTCAGTTTATTAAAGCAATAAATATTATCTTCATTTAATTGCTTCATTTTTAGTTACTTTTCCGACTTGGATGATACAACTTTATTTAATAAAAGATGTAACCTAAATCAATGCGAGAAAATTAATGGAAAACTACGCCACGTCTAATTTACTAGAGATATAATGAAAAAATTCCTCAACACTTGTATATTTTAATTTTAAATATTTCCTCGAGTATTATAATGCGCATGCGAGAAAATTCAAAACGATTCAGATTAAAATGTAATCAGAGGCTGGATTGACATTATCGGCGATATGTATGTTGCCAAGTTATACATATTATTAATGTAAAAATACTGCTTGTCTTTGCGAACAATAACTAAACACAGCTAAACAATATTTTTTTAAATAAATAACCTCTTTTCGACGAGCTCTTTGAATACATTACTTTTTTCTTTCTCAAGCGCATTGTCCCGTGCAAACACACACATACACACACACACAAGGTCAACAATCCAATTTCTTATTATTTTCCTTTATAATCGGCAAGTTAGTTTTGTCCGATATTTAAGTTACTTTAAGAAAAAAAATAACAATTCAAAACTCGCAAAATAAAGTCTATTTTTATGAAAATAAATTTTAAAGCTTAAAGTCGCTAATTACAGTCGAGTTGCTTCATAATGCGGTTAAAGAAAATACACTGCACAGCCTCCATTGATTTTCCATTTATTCATATTGAATAATTCCAGGTATTTCTCTAATAAAACGATAAAATACTACGTTCGTAAAATGCAGTATTCTTTAATGATTTGAGAACAGTTTCGGTTGTCAACTAACGCGTGTTTTTATAGAATTGGTACTTGGGTGCGTCTATAATTTCAATCTCTTTGCTACAGTTAACTTACGAGTAAACAAACGCGACAATGTGTTACGCGTAATTTTAGTCTCGAAAACGTCTCTAAATTTTTCATCAGTTGTAATGTTTCGATGTGTAATGCCATTCTCAAGGAGTCAAGCCTTTCAAACTCGCATTACGTAGGCGACATTAAACAGACTCGAAGATATTTTTAACTCGCGGGTGCAACAAAATTTTTATCCGTCAGTGTTAAAAAAAATGTATCAGCAGTGCTTTTAATTTATTGAAAATTGAATGATAATATGTCGGCAAACTGCTCTTTTTTTTTTTATTTTTAACAGTATCTCGAACAACAAATGGAACCTTTTACGAAGTATTAAAAAAATTATTATTTTCAAAGTTTAATTATTTCGGTGGCGAATTTCCATTGCGCAACATACGCGTGTATAATGTTCTCCCGATTGCTTAATTAATGGTGGAAAGATTATAAAGAAATTATATTCTTATTCTGTATTATAAAAAAAAAAATAAAATATTACCAATATATTTCAGAAGCCTGTTTAAGTCCATTATTATTGTATTCTTTTATTACGGGATAATTTAATTATGTCAGCCTGTAAAGAAAAATAAACTGCTACGGGGAAGCGTCAAGTTTAAGGATAAATTACTATTTACCGTAATATTGACTTTGAGATAATTCGAATAACAAAATAATCACAGCTCGTGTTGTTTCGATTATTGTAAAACTTTAATTTAAATCTAATGATGTTTGCGCTCGACAAACTTGCCGAATCACATAAATAGACTTTAGTTTTAACATGACTTTTTCTATTTTTTATCCTTTGAAAGAACAAATGCCAATTGCATTGTTAACAAATTGTTAACTAATAATTAACAGAGCAGCTGTCAAGATGACGATAAAGCTCGCGAAAAAGTAAAATACAGCGATGGGTTTCGGGAAGCTCTCGGATGTTCTTAGAGATTACGAGGGCTGTTGAACTTTAACATCAAAAGCATCTGCGAGAAAAGTAGCAATTTGAATTTACACGCGGATTAGACAATTGAGTTCAATAGAGCCTCGCCGACTGATCTGTGCTCTAGACTCGAATTTGACTCGCGTAGACGACAGTCAAAGTCTAGAAAAACGTTAACCTATAACAGCAATAAGCTGACATTCGGCAAATTTGGAAAAAAAAACAAACGGAATATCGCGCGGCAGTGTTTGTGTCTTTTAGCAGCTTTTATGTGTCGAAAATAATCAAGAGGTGCTCATCTGATGTTTGAGCTGCGCTTGTGTCTCCTCAACAATGATTGCGCGTGTAAATAATCGTGTAAGAAACCGATGGCTATTCCTTAACTTGGCGAGCGACATTTTGACGAACTAAACGAATAGCTGGCACGCGCCAATGTTTTTTTTATCGACAAACGTGTAAAAAAAGTCCGAGAAGGTGCTTTAAAAACTCTTGCTCGGTGTTTTGGTGTTAAATAATTTTTTTGTTAACGACCATTGACATTTGTTAAATTTTAACATTTCAAGCATGACAAAATACAATTTTTCTTAAACAGCAACAATCATTGAGTTTAATCTCATTTGTTTCCATCTACTCTCACTGTAGCTCCCTATCTTTTTTCAATATTCCCTTTTAGTTATCAACTTTTCTCTATTTCTCATTCGTCTCTCTGTTTCTATCTTTATGTGTGCGCGCGCGTGCGTATGCGTCTCCTCCTCCGCCACCACCAGCCTCCCCCCTCTCGTAAGTATATCAAATATACTATATAGTAATTATACAGCATATTACTGGCTAGTGCGCTGTGCTCGCTGTCCTATTTCCTTCTCTCTCTCTCTCTCTCTCTCTCGCCTTTTGCGCTCTCCTCGACGCAGAGAGTAATCGAGAAAGAAAATTAGCGTAACGATTTTTGAAAAATCGCTAGTCGAACGTATCATCGCCATCTCAAAAAAACATTAGAAATTTCAGCGAGCGAAAAATGAGAAGCAGCGTGCATGTTTTAACAAATGATCGCAACGAACTCAATTCTGAATACTCGAGCAAGCAAATTATTAGCAAATTTGCGTTGCTATCGGAGAAGCTACTCGAGAAAAGCTGCAATATTGTCCACAGTTGTGCAGTCGGACGTTATTTATTGCTTGAGTACGCGTTCATAATCAAATACTTTATTTTTTTCGCATCCGAAAAACAGAAATAACGAACGTGGAATTTTGTGGCTTCGTTTCAAGTGGCTCAGCAGGTAAGTTCAATGGAAAAGTTAAGAGAATCTGCACCGCGCGTAGTATCCGTTTATAAATATACGTCACACTTCTTGGAGACAATATTTTTCCCTGTGAATCAGACTTCCTTAATTGGCGACTTTATAGTATTTTATAGTTGTGCAGAACTGATAATGAATATCTGATACTGAGAGCTGAATATTAATTGGTAAACGGCAAACCAACTCAACAATATTTAACAGTTTTAGATTTTCGTTACAGCAGCTTATTTATTTACAACAATTAAATGATACACGCATTTTTTCTACCTCGTAAGAAGTCATAAAATTCCCTTGGGTTTAAAATTTTTTTACATATTCTTTGTATTATTGTTCATAATTTCATTCGACGGTATTTTCGGATCTTTTTCAAGATAAATATTTGAAAGACAAAAAAAATCAATGGATTTTGGAAAAAAGTTTAATAAAATATTGGAAAATCCCTATAGAATTGAAATAAACTTTATTTTATCGTTATAAAATCGTTGTAAATCTTAAGAAGTGAGCGATCGTCACAAGGAATACGTTTTAGCTGCTTATAAGTAACTTTATCTTATCTATTTATTTTGAAAAAGTGATGACATGGTCTTATCAGTACTTTATTCTGCACGTTATTGGCGGAGAAGATTTGTATTCATTATAGTTATATCTGAAAATTATGCCTTTTAATTGTTTAAGGTTTGTACAATTTTATATTCCAATTTACATATCTTTTTAATATGGGTAATAATTGACAATATTAGCAAAAGTAATTGTGCGCGTATGGGTGTTTTTTAATATATTACAACTTTAAAAATGACGCATCTTTGCATAAGTATTTCTTTGAAAAGCAAACCTAATTTTTAAATTTTACCGTCTAATGATAGCAGGAATTACTTTGTAAAAAAAGTTTTTGCAATTCGTAGATTATAATACTTTTAATGCTACTATACTTCGGGAAATATTATTTTTATATAAAACTTTTATTGTTGTTCGATAGAATTCATCGCTTTAATTACTCGTATTAAAAATATTATTTTTCATTCTATTTCATCGAAGCATATATTAATTTTTGTAAGTTGTGAAAATATCTTTTCTTTTGATAATCCTTGTCTCTTAAATAATGTTTTTGTAATCATTAGACGTCAATATTTAAACATTAAGAAATAAGCGAGGCCTTAAATACTACTCTTACATGTTTTGTAGATTAAGGAAAATGTGAAATTCCATTCCAGAAATATATTAATATACGTTATTCTTTAAAAGATTATTTCGTTAGAAAAAAACTTTTCTATTAAATTTATAATTTATAAACTATTTTACAAATTTTAAACATAAAAAATATTTATGATTTTTATTGTGAATTATAGAAATACTTTGGGAAAATTTTAACTTTAAATTTTAATTGTATATTGCATGAATAAAAGTGAAAAAATTTATCACCATGAAATAAATAATGCTATGTAAATAAACTTAATAAAATTTTACGTTTTTAAAAAATTAAAATCTAATCGTAGTAAATAAATTTATTTAAATAAATAAATTAAACCTCTGTTTATTCTATATTGTCATTTTATATAATATAGTATAGTTTAAATTTTTCATTTTTTTGAAAATCGATTAAATTCGATTTAAAATGTTATTAATCGTAATTTTGTCAATATGTTGTAAAAATATAATTTCATTTAATATAAGAGAATTAATTATAAAAAGTACAGATAAAATAGTTTAAAATTGATAATATCTACAAGTTAAGCAGTACACAATCTGAGAATACTTTTAAAACAACTAATCAAATATTACAATAAGTTTGCTTTATTATTCATCCTAGAAAAAAAATCTTACAAGCTTAATATAATTCCTGTGATAAATAAAATTATTTATAACTTGATAGTTTGACGAAATGGAGGACAATTGCAATTAAATTGTATTCGGTGATTTTTTACAAAAAACTTAATACTAAACCAAATTTTATCTGAAAATATTCAACAATCAAATTCTTAAGATGCCCTAACTCACATAACCTTATATATTTAAAAAATTTTAAATAGATTCTACAAAATACGTTACCATGTAACATATTTTACATCTTTATAAAGTCAAATATTAATATTTTATTCGTCGCGACTAATTTAGAAAAAAAATTTGTTGAAAATACGTGATTTCAAATATTTTAGAAAACAATAAGTAAAATTGTTTGAATAACGAACGCGATCAATAAAATTCTTCGTCTCTGCCGAGCTTCAGATAGGTTGCTCTAATTTTGGTATCTTTCTCCGACAAATTAGATATTTAAAATAATTTTTTATTTGTAGTAAGTAGTGAACAATTTGAACTAGATATCGCTTTTATCATTTTGAGTAACAAGGTAACAAATTATAACTTTACCAAGTTACAATTTTCAAATTATTATTCTCAATTAAAAATCGTAAGCTAGTTCATCTAAGAATGAAGTATTTATATAAAGCTAAAAATCTTGTGCGAATGTGAAAATAAATAATTATATGTACATTAATTTTCACTTTCAAAAATATTTTTTCAATACAATAAAATTGTAAAACAAAAATTTCGCAGTCGGAACATGATTGTAATATACGAATACATAAGACATTAAAAAAATTATATTTGATTCCACATTTCATGATAAAAACAAAAAAACATAAGTCTCAGAGAGGTCACCCCTCCATACGCATATACGCATGTTCCTTGGTATGAGCACGAGCTCTTCACGTACCTACACGACTGCGTGCATACCCACTTACGCATCCTCACACCCAGTGAATACTCATGTTCGCGTGCGCGCGTATTTTATAAAAGTTACATATTTGGATTTCTACACTATCTGAAAACATATTTCTACGATGTTATTCGGAAAACCTTTTGCCTATTTTTGGAGAAAACTTAACGACACGTTTTGAACTATTTATGTTACCAAGTATTCAGGCTCCGAAATATTTGCAGTATAATAATAAAATGTAGCTAAATTTATAACCTAAAAATTTATTTAAAAATATGTGTATATGTACTTCAAGTATGAGATTATTGTAGTATTACCACAATAACAAAATAGTTCGTACGTTATTAAATATTTTAAAATGCTCTATTAAAATAAGAGCCGTTATACGTACTTTCCAAATCAAATAAAATATGTAGTAATATTGGTTACATTTTTCATACGAAACAATATTGGATAACTAAGTAGACGTAGATTCATTTAGTAAGTGTAACTGAGTGACCTCGAAAATGTTGAAATTTATCAAAATCTCAAATATTTAAATATTTATAACCGTAGGTTTTTATTTTTTAGGCACCTGTAGTCCGACATAAATAACAAAACAATACTCAAATAATATAACAAACTTAAGAAAATATTCGAAAAACAATTAACATTTAATTCAACAGAAAAAATATATTTAAGCCAAGCGTGTAAAATTGATGTCGTAAAAGGAGACTCATTATATAAATTGAGGTAATTTTAGGTACGATTGTGAAGAGAATCCCCCAGATTTAGAATAAAAAAATACGTTTGAATCGTCGATTACCGCCCAAATAACCTCAAATCGACATAAATTTTGCTGGATCCACTCTATACCAACGACTGATTGGCACACATCGAATCGAGGAAATTGAATCGAAAAAAATCGAGAGGGGCGAGAAAAAGGAGTGTAAAAGAAAACTATAATAAACTAATAAAACTTTGCCCTTATAATTATGCTGATCTGGCAGACGTAACAATAAATAAAAACCAGTAAGAAAATTATTAAAAAATAAATGGGCAGCGGCAGGAGTCTGGCTGGCTGACGACGAAGCTTCGAAGCCACAGGCCGCGCAGCCTAAGCATCGCCACACGCCGCCGACGCGCGCGTAACTCGCCGTCGCCATCAGCGCGCGCGCGCGGCACGACCCACAGCTCGCACAGCCTAAGCAAACCCGAGCGACCAACGATTTTTGCCGCGCCAGCGCGGAAAACTACGACTCCTCTCCCCGCCGCCGACTCGCTTTTTTGGGGTTAGGTTCGATGCTCGAGCGAATGGGTGGTCAAAAATAGCGGCGCCAGCCCAAAGAAAATTCGGAGCGCGAGGTTTTATCAGCCTCGGCGTGTGTGGAGCGTCGAACAGAGCTGTAAAAAGGGGGAAGCCAGGAATTCGGCGGATTCGGTCGGGAAGGCAGAGACCTGTAACGCGCGCAGACGTAAGAAAGCCCGTGTTCGATCGAGCGAACGGCCGTCACGCGTGGAGAGGACAGGGCGGGACGGGACGGGAGGAAGTCGCGCGCGAGTGTGTTGGTGCGGCAGGCGCGTACGCACACCACCAGCAGACGAGCTGCGAGCGAACGCAGAGTCTGACTCGGCTAAATATGTGCCGTGCAGAGGAGATAGAGGGGCGGGGAGGGCGAAGACGATCAAAAACACGGAGCGCATAAAGGAGCGAGAGAGAGAGAGAGGAAGCGCGGGGACAAAAAACAGAAGAAGAGAGGGAGCGAGACGTAGAAAGAGTTGGACGAGCGATACGAAGGCAATGAGACACTACTACCTACTGCGCACAAGCGCATCGCGGCCGCTCGTGCGCTCGTGTGCTGCTTATTGCTGAGGCGCGCAGCTCTGCGCAACAATTATATTTGTGCCACACTTTTATACATCACATTTTATACCCGCGAACCCGCGATCTTTTTTTACGTATCGTATTTTACTCGCGTTCGCGCGGGGCCACCGCACACACGTGGTGATGGGTGTGGGTCGATGTCGTGTGCTTCCCAGAGAATGTATTCCGCCTAGATCATAAGGGAATTTTTGCCTTTCGAATTTCTCATTATTTCACGGCTCGCAGTAGGACTTTTACCGGGTGAATATTCCGCGCGGTGGCGGCTCCTTTTACGTTTTACGTTTTAGAGGCTGCTCTTGTAGTACTTCCGATAACGGAATAACTTTTTCACGATATTCTTTAATCCCGCGATTGCAAAGGTCGATATCGTGTTTACTGCAGCCGCGAATCATCCTTTGGCCGCTAACGACGGCGCGACGTTTTTGCAAAACTTGAGGGTCTGCAGTCTTCGGATTTTTGAACATTTCAAAGATTCGGCAGTGGTGCTCGATATTTGAAAAGCAACCGAAAAGAGATATGGCGTCTTTCGTAAACTGAAAATGTGCTCTTTCATTTGCCAACTTAATGTATAGTCTCGTTATCGATGTATTCGCAAACATTATAAACTGTGTCACTGATAAATATATTCTACTTTCTACGTTTTTCGGGACCTTTTAAGCATTTCGAGCGTTTCAAGCTCAGTGTCTTGACTGTTTATTTATTTTTACGACAATCAATACAAGTTTGCAACGTAATGTACGAGTACGTCATTTTTATATACGTATATGTACATAAATGTGCTGTTGCGATTGATCCATTGCTTGCTGGCTAACAGCTTTATGGGTTAAAACTTTATAATATAAACGTTAAGGAACATTCTAAGCGAGTCTGGGACATTTTCCAAACCTTCGTTCCGAATGCAATTATTTTTTCAAATATTCGAATCGAACATTTTTTAAGCTGTAAAGGCTGCGCGCGCACAGCCGATCGCTCGAAGCTTCGGTGTCTAGGGCTTTGCACAACTTCGCCAATATCACCGAGCCAAGCTCTGCCGTCTATAGTAATATTGCCACATGATTTGCATTCGTTAATTATATTTATTGATGTATTTATCGATGGATTCTTCTAATTCTCTTTAATTGGAAACGTTTTTACATCGTCGTTGTATTTTATTTTTTAAGCACAATTTACAGGCGCCAATTTCTTCGAGCTTTCAACGAAACTTTCAATAATATTGAATCAATATTTTAACCGACGTATTTACGAAAATGCTTTGAAATATATTAAACATTTATATTTATAGCCGTTTTCTTCGACGCTTAACAATCTCTTTTTTTCGAAGTTTACTGAATTTATCATTTTTAATGACGCATTTGTCGAAAAGGAAATTCATTGATTCGCAAATTATGAATCTTCTTTCGATAATTACGATTAAATGTGTACTTTTACGAGTGTACGCGTGTATGTGCAGAGATAGTTTGCAGTTAATACTATCTATTGTATATTTATCCGAGCGAGTGTTTTACGGGATACATTGTTTGATTTAAATGTAAAATAAAAATTATATTTCATTACCCGTCATTGTGCCAACTCCTTTTACAATAAAACTTATTAGAATAAATAAATTACTTTTGCCAAAATTCTTGCTGATAATTACTTTTAATCTGATTTATCAGAAATTTTTTTAATTAACTTTAACTTATTAACCATACTATACTCGCATACTTACTGTAGGTGTGCTCGAATTGTCGCGTGCGCACGCGCGCACACACACAGAGACACACCGATTTAATATTTTACGGATTTTGCTTTGAAAATGGAAGCCATAAAGGATGAATACCGAACAACATTTTGATAAAAACAAACAGCAATTTAAATGGAAATAATAAATTAACGTTTTCTTTATAAATATAATTTATATAAGATAAATAAATTTGTAAAAATTAATCGTAACAATTAATCAACAATAGGTAATGATTCGTTCTTTTAACGAAATTTAACAGATGTTGTTTAAATCTATATATATATATACGTATGTATGTATGTATGTATACATATTTTACAATACTAGTTATAATCTTTGAATTACAATCGTATTCTTCTATAGGAATGATTTTTATAAAATATAATAATTTATACGCGTGACCTAATTTGCGCTGATTACAGACGAACGCTTATATACATTTATTGGACAATATTTGATAAGGAACTGTATTAAAAAGTAGCAGCCGAACAAATTGTACACAATTTTTATATAATAATTAAAGCACTCGTCTAAATAAAGCAGTTTTTGTGTCAAATTTGTTTGATTATCAATCTATTTTCGTCATATTGATGAAATATTATTTAAATATATTACAAATAGATGTAACGCTGAAAAATGTTTTCCTTAAATATGTGTACCAATTTAATCGTCTCATCGCAATTTAACGACAATAAACGTTAATGCATTAATTTTAAATGGAAAAATCCGCGTTCAACGTAACAAAATAATATTAATAAATGTGTATTAACTCATACGACTGTGTGCACACATTTTATACGCTTTTTACGAGAACCACATTCACGTAACGGTTATTACGTCGTGAATACTCATGTGAACATCATTTTTTACAGTAGAATTCTTACAAAGACAATTCTAATTTCAAAATCTATTTTTATTTTACGGCTGGATACTCGATAAAACTTACAATTCAAAATGAGATTTTATTGAACATCCGGAAGCGCCACCTCGTGATGTCAAAATTATTTATTTTAAAAGTTTGACCCACTTTGTGGCGCTTAGCATTAGAATAATCTCTTTGAATTGCACCGAAACTTTGTTGGGTGGAATTTTTGTCTGATAATTGTAAAGCGGAAAATTGGGCCAATTTCAATTGAAGTTTGATTGGTCTTTGATGCAGGAAAAACACGATCGGTCCACTAGCGAGATGTTTTACCATTATTTTGCTCATGGAATGACTCGGAATTCATTCGAAGCGTATTTCACGCGATGACAACTGCAATTCTAAATACTTTTTTTCAAACAAAAACTTCACTTCTTGCCGAGTCTTTTTCGGCAGATTTAAAAGTTTCTGCATTTCTTTTTTTACCCAAGCTTTCAAGATAATAAAAGTTTGTCCGCGCATGATTTCAAATGTCTTTTTTTACGAAAAGTTTCTCCTTATTAAAATATACAGATTCTTAAATCCAAATGTACCTTTTTTAAAAAGCATTATATCATCTGGTTGTTTAATAGTTTCCGAGGCTTCAAGGACTTTACTTTTATCATTATTATCTACAGGATAAATTAATTTCCCCATCTTCGCAACTAAAACAGAGTACGATCATGTTTATTTCCGTTAATCGTTAAATAACTGAAAATAAGTCGTTTCTGCCTTTGGCTTGTCTGTGAAGTCTTTGAATAATCAAATGCAAAAATTCTGGTCAAGTGTAAAAATGACTAAAGGCGCAGAATTAAAACTAATATTTAAGTCAAACAATATTGTGTAATTAATTAATTAACTATAGATATGAAACTAAAAAAAAAATAGAATCATTTATAATTATTACAGATTCGAATCCGTCTTTCTGACAGATAAATATTTATTTTAACTTACACGACCATCAAAGTCAGTGTAAAATCTATATTGTTATTTCTTCTAAAATTTATCAAGTCAGATTTTCGATCACGATTCTTAGAATTTAGATTTGAATTTTTTTTTTAACGTTTGAGTTACTATATCAATACTTGCACGAATAAATAATAATAAGCAATTTTAAGGGAAAGCTATAATAATTAATTTTTTCAGTTAAAAAATAGAGATTATAAAGAATTAAATACAATTGCAAATAAAAGCTTTTACGTTCAATTTGTTGATTGAAACGAGTACAGCTTGCCGCATATTTTGGAAAGAAATTTTATAGCTTTGGATCCTTACGATAAAAATAGCGAATAGCTAATAAGGCATTCAATGTTCATAAGAGTTTCACTCAGATGCAAATATTTTATTAGAAACAATTTTCTTTTATACGTGATTTTATTAGTAAAAGTAATTAGGTAATGTATAATTAAGTTGTAATTTTAATTTCGAAATCGTGTCAAAAGCGTATAAAAACTAAAGATTTATCAAGATTACTTTTACTTTAATGCAGTTTTGCAATATTCTATTACACTGTTTTATTCGAAATAAAGTGAAATAAATAAATAAATTATTCTTGCGGAATAAAAATTGATTTTTCAAAATATTAAGTTGATTTTGTTTAGAATAGTAATTGCTTCTATCGTCGATATTATCATTCGATTTTTTGGATATCATATTGCTAGATAAAAAATAAGCTTATTTTTTTGTTTGTCTCTCTGTTGATGTCATTAAGAACCATTAGATGCTATTCTAAAATCTTAACTAGACGGGGCTAGTTATTTGTTCAAATGCCATAAAATAAAAAAATTTTAAATAAATGTCAACGAACTGGTGAAAATTTGTAAATTTAAAGAGAGATTATCAATATAATAAATTTCACGAGTATAATAACATTTTTTTAATATTAAATCGTTTCAATTCGAAAACACAGAACGATAAATTTCTTTATTGTTACTCTTAAATTTAAAATTTCTGAAAGGATAGTAGTTTGAATTAATTTCATTTATTTTATAGTTGTAAATAACATTTCCGTACAATTGTGAAATCTCCATAAACAGGAGTTGTTCCTGTTGACATTATTTTTTTTAATCCTGAAAACGAATCCGCATTGTTGAGTTACTCCAACATTTGATAAAAGTATATCGACTCGTGATTACTAAGATCGTGAATCTATTTTTGTGTAACAACATTCGGTAAATTCACACGTACAATTTAACGGTAGATTTTTAATCTTTCGCACGGTTCCAAGGTGTAATTGAAAAAAAAATCAATTCTACAATGTAATCATATGTGTAAACGCGATTGTAATAGCTTGAAAGATGCTTCCGAGAAACAGCTCATAAAGTTTTATAAATATTTGCCTCGAGAGAAGCAAGTTTCAGAGGTTTTTTTCAAGAAAAGCAAGTGTAGTTGGGCGCCGTAACGCAAGTTTAAACGCAAAGAAATTAATGTCCACGCGCAGCGGCGAATAATAATTGGAATAAGTGTACAGTTTGGCTTCGTTGCGCTTACGATTCGATCCGTCGAAAGTGAGTAGAAAATGCTCAGCAGATAACAACGCGCATTGATACAAGAGCGTATCTCTCGGTCACTCTAGTATCTACTTTTAATTATAGTTATTATTCAATTTATCAACAACTACCGATTGGCGGCAGGTATGGCTCGTAATATACGAGCTGCTGCCCACTTGCGTAAAAAAGCGTCGCGTCGAGCTCAACTCGTTCGAACCTTCCCTTCGCGAAATCTTATTTTTCCAACGAAAAACAGAAAAATTTTTAAATTGCAGGACTAACGGCGCGAGTGCAAAATGGCCGTTTAACGCTATTGGCAGTAATGCGGCTAAACTAACCTCAAAAGCTTGATTTAAAACTATTCTTTTCCAAGCAACCGACCAGATTCGCAAACAGTTTCGCACTCGTATCGTCGTAAAGAAATATCGCAACGCTCGTATTTTTATTTTAAGTTGGATGTTTTTTTCAGATACGCCAAGTTCACGCGGAGGAAAAATATTTAATTTCACATTTGAAATTTAAAATTTATTCAGTCGTTCGGCGACATTCTGCGATCAACTTGATAAATTATATTGTTTTCATTAAAAATAAGAGCAACAAAATTTTAGGGAGCCTTCGAAGACGAAGTTATATGCGAATAAAGTTTCGCTCAAGGCCTTAAAGAGAATAAAACCTCTGAAACTTGCTTTTACCGAACGTTAAGACCATCTTGACAAAACTCGTACACTCGATTTAAAATATATATTTCAAATATTTATACGGGAACAGTTTCAATCTTAAGATACTTATCTGGCAGGTTTTTATTATTTTTATCTTTGTAAAAAATCTAAACCAAGAATTCAGGTTTCACGATTCATTGTCTTTTACGTCGGTTTCTAAAAACTGCAATTTTATCGTTACTTTGGCCAAAATTTTCACTTAAAAAAAGTCGCCAGCAGGTTAATATTTATTACTAAATGCAAGTACTGCTGCTTATTATGAGTCATAAAATACATTAAAATTAAAATAAACAATGTGGCAAAGTGACGCAATTTCATATATCATAACAAATTGGTGGACTCGGATTTTAAAATACAATGTTTGAGAAGCCTTGAAATTATTGGCAGTACTTTTCTATGTGTGCGTCGCGTAGATGTTTGCTCGGTCTAAGTCGATTGGAGCAAACGAAAGTTATACAATTTATTAAAATATGAAAAACGAATGGATTTCATAATTCAAATTAAATACAACTTGGTAATTTTTAAAACTTAATACCTTTTCATCCCAATAATCTATATACGCCTAGAATAAACTGTACCTAAATAGCAATCTCATATATTGGTTTTTCGACATATTTCAAGTAATTAATCGAGTTCCTAACTCCATTGTATCGAAAATATTAGGTTTCGTTGTCGACAATTTCAAATCTTTCGAAAGTAATACGACTCCAGTAGGGGATCAACTGCAGGAATTTTCGCAATATTCAAAATAAGCTCCATTAGCGCGAACAACAGTATTCGATGCTTAGCATTAAATGCAAAACGAATCCTTTAAATATTCCTCGTCAGCCGTTCTTTTTAATTAGGTATATTTTTGCAAACTACGGCGAAGTATTTGTCAGACTGATTTCCCTCGTTCATCATCGTTTAATCTTCTGTAATTCTGTTATAACTAGTTTTATTGTTTAGAGGTTGCAGCGATGCAAATAGGTAATCACTTCCTCTCCGATTCGTATGCTAAAACGCATAAAATTAACGACAAGTTCGTGTACTTAGTTTTTACAATGTTCCGAGCTTGTACCGAATTAATAATTTGTGTCGAAACCTGGAGTTCAGAATTTCGCGTCGGCTGTTGCAGTGGAAATAGTTCCGGCAGATTTCCGGACAGACGAAATAAAATTAAAGACGATTCCAAAGGCAAAGATCTGTTTCGGAGGTTTGAGAACAATCGTCTCGAGCATAGCACGAAAGCAACAGCCGAAAGTGCGACAGAACCACAATACAAGCGACGCGTGCGCGTGGCTTTTCGTCATCCGAGACTCGGCGAATAAATAATCAGTGGGAAACAACGAGTGTCGAACTCGAAGAAGAGCAGCGCACTGTCTTATCGACTTGCACCTGTCAGCGGAGCTACGGCCGACGACGACGAGGAGTCCAGTTCTCCGAGGCAGGGAGACAAAGGCCCGGGCGTCGATCGATCGCCGGTTTCCTTGGCATTGAAAGCCACTCCTCGGGCTCTAGCTCGGGGTGCAGGTGCGGACGGACACCAGACCGGAAGTCCTCGGAGGTGCTCCGGATCGCGGGGGCCTTGCTTCTTCTTCTTCCGCGCACTCGACGACACGATTGCCTCTCGTAATAGCGCCGTCGAGTCGTTGTTATGCAACAGTTGGAGATCGCAGATGTGCAGCTCTCGTTACTCGTCTCCTGGGACGACGTTCCTAAGCGAACGCGCGGAAGAACGCAATTTTGCTCCGAGCGGTTGTTCCGATCCCTGATTCGGGCGATCGCGTCGAGGACAATTCCGTTGCTTGCAAGTGCATAATTATTTTTCGGATCGGTCCTCTAGCCTACTGTTTTTAAATAAATAATAAACGCGTTGCGTCCCGATGGAGTCGAGAACTTTGTCTTAAAAAGATGGGCAATGCCGGGCCAGAACTAGTCGAGGGCAAATTACTGATTTAAAAATACGACAAAAAAACTCATTCCACTAGTTTGGGGAGTAAAAAGTTCGGCAGATGCTATTTAATGCATTCGATTGTTTATTAATGATTGCTTTTAACGAATCGCAAAATACTCGCGATCGTTGAAAATTAAATTGTTCGAGTGCTCGAAGGCTTGCGTTGGTGGTTTTCCGGCTCAAACTTCACACACACTCGCAAAGAACAGAATTCGGGGTCGTGACCTTTTGCAGGTAACAACTGCATCTCGCGCGATCAGCGAGTTAGCGAGCAAACACCAACTAACGCATAGTATTAATTCCACGTCCTCGTGGTGTTTACCATAATAATTTTCTTTCAAATAGTCCACGATCGGCAAATCGATTTTCGAAAACTGCACGCGACAGATCGATGTACAATTCGATAATTATAATTGTAGTTTAAATTGCAAATAAATGTGGAACGGCGTAAGATTTGCATCGTATTTGCATTGTATAATTATGAATTTACACGACGCGAATGAATTGCCTCGCATAATATTTGTAAACAAGGAGTTACACTAGTCTCTCTCTCTCTCTCTCTCTCTCTCTCTCTCTCTCTCTCTCTCTCTCGAATAGTCAGTGCATTTTGTATCGGTTTTCCGAAGGAATCTGTGGTACCGTCAATGAAATTTTTATTGGCTTCTGGCGTACGAATCTTCGTAGAAACAAAGGCAGCCCAATCAGCAACGAGAAGCCCAATTCTTTGATCGAAAACGCTCGTCGGTTGCTAGTGCGAGTTCCGAGGAAAATGGCTCTAAAATTGCGAATTAGCAAACTGCGAAAGACTTCACTCGGAGCCCAAAGTTCCGCCGAAATCGTTAAAACGCTCGCGCGGACAATTGAAAGCATTCGCAGCAGATGGAGTGCAGATACGCGAGCGAGGTAATATTTTCAAAAGTTGCCGTTGTTGTTGTCATTTGCAGCAAATCAATGTCAGCGCAGGAGAGTTAAATTCGGTCGATCGGTCAATTAAGTAGGCGATAAATATTTTCATGGCTCGCCGACGAATTTTTGTAATTGTCTTGTAAAATAGCCGCCCGCTTCAGGCCCAGCGGGAATTTTCATTAGCAACCAGTTGGCGAAAATGTTTACGTTTGCGTAACAGGCGATGCATCACTTCCGCGCCTCGCTCTTTTAAAGGTAAAACAGGCAGACACCGCGACCCGGACAACAAAGAAAGGGAAAAGAGCGAAGATTAACGTTGGCAAGAGTGGATTCCGTGAAGGTCTTATCTCGTCGAGTCTTGTGAAAGATAAGGAGTTCTTATCGCCGAGCGCCGATACAGAAATTAATTTGAAATTTCAACTCGTGTCGTTCCGACTTTTGGCGAAAAGCCGATCGGAAAAATTAATCCTAACTAGAGTGCCGCTTCAGCCAAAACATTAAAATATATTCTGTAATATTTTGGCGACTTCGTAGTCGCCAGCATAATTACACGTAATACTTAATGTAACTTTGCTTTATTAAGCTATTAAAAAAATTAGTTTTTAATATGTGTGTTACATGACAGCAGCTGATTATCGCAATTAAGTTCGCTTACGTTTTTTTTTAAACCAGTTATGTCCGTAATTTTTCAATTCTTACCTTCGGTTGTTTCATGATCAATGCACACGCGTGCAATTGTATTGTAAATACACACACACACATTAGATGTAAAACGTTCGTTCTCTGCCAACATTGAAACGTCACAAGCCACGTGCCGCGCGTTTGAATAAGTTCTGATGTATTCAAAGTTATAATTTTTCTGGTAATTACAGTAAAATTTTTATTAACAACGCAGACTTACTCTCTGAAGGTGTATTGTGAAAAATACACTGAATTCGAATGCATATACGCTTAAGTAGTATTAAATAAATATTTATTTGTGTTGTGATAATATTTAATTATAAAACAGCATTGTAAAATATTGTACTCGAGTGTTAAATGAACATATTGTAAAATTTTCAAGTTGTGATTTTTAAATTGAGCAAATATAACTTTAAATAAAGTAAATGCCTATTTAATATTATTGGAGCAAATATTTGTTCGATTTTAGGAAGCTTTTACTCTTTAATAATGAATTTTTTTAATCGTAATGTATTTACGTAATGTATAACGCGTGTCAAAATATAATTTAATATAAAAGCTATGGACCTTCACGCGCTAAGTCACTGGCACAATAAAATAATGTAACTATTTTAATGTCCTATGATTTTCAGTTTTTATTATCCTTTTGTTCAGAAGACTTCGACGAAAATTAAATAATATTATTTGATCTTTTTTATACCTCGGTGCAATGACGAAATGGGAAAACCTAAATGTCTGTGAAACATAATTCGTTAAAACATAAAACTTACTCAATGCAGGTTAAAAAATTAACCTGATTCTTATTAATTTGCATTATTCATATTATATTCAAAATTATAATAAAACTTACTTTTTTGAAGCTCGATATTACAAAACGTTAAAATAAATTATTGAAAAAATGAAACTAAGGGCCTTTAACTCTTCCAAATTCACGCGCAGAATTAATAAAAACAAATTAGTTATGTTGAAATAAGAACTCACAGGGTGTCTTGTGTATTAATGTTTATTGATTCGAATAACAAAATAAAGTTAAAATAATTGTTGAAAAAAAATGTTTGCATTGACGAAAAAGAGGCTTAATTAGAAACTGAAGACTATCGTCCATCGATGCCAGTATTTATTCATACGTGCAATAGTGTTGAACACAAGTTAGCGCAAGTAAGGTATAGCGATAACAATTATTTATTGCACTCTGTAACAGTATTAGGGCCTTCCCTACAATAAAATCTTAATATTATAAAGATAGTTCAAAAAGTCAGATGAAACTTTAATATCATTTATCAAGTCAAATTGCCTGTAAAATTGGCTTCAAATTATCTTCTCGGTTGATGAACGAATAGTTGTATTTGAAAATAATTCAAAAGTAACATTTAGATGCAACTAACTGAGAAATGTACCTTTCGTTGAAACAAATCTGAGGGAAAACCTGCTAGGAATCCTAATGGCAGCGAGGTCTTCCGGGCTGATATAAGGGTGGCAGAAAGAGGGCAAAAAGTTAGCTACAGTCCCAGGGAGAAGAGAGGCCCCAAAGAAGGCCCGCGCATCCAGACACCCACTCAGCGTAGGAAATAGCCGAATTTTATTTTTCGCAGCTCTCCTCTTCCCATTGGTGACGCGAGTTCAAACCGACACTTTCTCCACTTGAGAACATTGTTGTGTGGATCAGTTCGAACGACACTATTAAGAACTGGGGTAACGCAACTGTCCAGATATTGATAAGTGATACGATAGGGATGTTTGGGTGTGGCCTGGTTTGCTATAGGAGGTCTGGTGTAGCCATGGCCGAGGTTAGGATAGAAGAGTCAGTACCGGATGCTGATGGGGAGTACGTCCTGAAAATGTGAGAAATGCTATCTTGATGGTAGAATTGCTGAAATACGGGTTGTCAAAAAAGCACCAGATATGCACTTCACAAGGTTACCTGAATCGGTGCGGGGCAGCGCTTTTCACACGATGATTCATTCCGCGTATAATAAGCATTGCAGTCATACAAGGTGCAAGACCTGCTAATCCACTGCTGCAGACTGCTTACTTAGACTGGCACCGGTTTTCCTGCAGCCACCCATAGAACCATGGTTGCCTACAAGGTATCTAGGAGGTTACTCGTTAATCTTTTAGCAAAATATTTCCCAAACAGATATGACTTCAAACAAGTGTCTGCAGTGAGAAACGATGCCGAACAATTGTGCCAAATGTCATGTTGGGGCTTTGCCCTTCACAGAAGATAAAGAGAAAGGACGGATATGATGATTCGGAAGGTTCCAGTGTCCCTGAACGTATCGATACGTATATACTTGACTTCTTTCCAAAAACAACGCTAGCGAAGAATTCGTATTTGTCTGGCGATAGAATGACACGATATGATAATTATGATTTAGAATTTGCCACTCTCTGTTAGGCTTATAAGCTCGCACAGATGCGTAACGTTTCAAGAGCTGAAGCTGACTTAGGGATTAGCACTGCAGTGATTAGTCTGGACGTGGAAGATCTAGAAGACACGAGAAAAATTTTTTTCCAAAGGGGTAGATCTTGATGACGGTAACGTTCACGACAGTCATAGGCATAGTGATGATGATTCTAGGAGCGATAGACGAGGACCAGGCGACGATTATGGAAAAGGAGGTGAAGGAAGCAACGGAAGACACGAAGAGGATGCACAGGAGCAGCGACAAGAAGAGCCTATAGACACGGATGACACCCAAACTACCGAAAGACGTACTAACCAACATTAGGCGACCCTAAATTATCCGAATAAACCAGTAGTAGTGAAGAACGCAAGCATTATCACACTCCAGTAAGTAGCTGTCTTTTAATGTTGGAGGTGGAAGGAAGACCCAAATTGAGGATTCAACCGATGACTTGGATGGGTCTGATGCTGGAAAATCTCTTAAGAAACACGCGAAGTTCAAATAAGATCACCCAGACGACAACGAAGAAACATTAGAAAGTATCCTTACACAAACTAAAACTATGGCGATGTTGCGACATGAGAATACTTTTGTGCTAGACGTCTCCTAAAAACATATTATGGATGTACTACTGATAAAGAACTTACATAGATTGTAGCATTTGATATAAGTACTTCATAATGCACGTTTCGCCTGTGAAGGACTCGAGACCATTTTATTTATTTTAGTCTATCTTTATACTAACTTTGTGTCAATACTCCTTTCAGCTTGCGTTCGCCACCTGTTATGGCTATAAAGTGTATCACGTGTTAGCGCGTTTGCGTGCATGTGGGTAGCCGCTACAGATCATGTAAAATTATAAAGTTAAAATTCGAGGACGAAACCAATAAAACTTGCCGGATTCGGAAGAATGTTCCAACTTATCAATGATTTTTGATAACTTTTCTGCTCAACCCGCAAATGCTGCAACTCGAAGGTTGATCGGCCTCGTCAACTCCTGACCTTTAAATCATTCGTTCACGAATCACGAAATATTTTTCGAGAGCAGTTTGAACATCTTTTAACGTTTCTCAGGTTAGGGGACCGTGTAGCGGTGTAAGTCAAAATGAAAAATTTGGAATTAACGCGATAAGTATGCTATTCAAAAGTAAATTCTTGATTACTAAACGTGTATTTCGATAATCGCCGAATATATTTTTAGGTATCGTTTACTCAATCGCGCTACGATTGTAAGAAAATGAAATGATACGCGTAGAAAACGGGTCAGCGATGCTTACTTACTTAGTTGATTAAACCGGTGACAATGAAATATATTCTTTATTTGACACATCGAACGTTAACAGCTAAAACTTAGATTTCCTATAACAATTGCTAATACTTTATTTCATCGTTGAACAAGCATACGATGGCTTTGCTTCCGTTGACATTTTAATTTTCGCACTAATGATTTCCGAGAAAAATCTCGACAAGTTTTCAAATATTGCTAGATTATATGTTCCTGCGACGCGCGAGGATGAACTTGAGCTTTATTTTAAGACGCGCATTGCTTTAATTTGCAAAAACATGCCCAAATTTGGGATAACCTCTTCAAAAATTTGCTCTTCGAAACAAAGCTAAGTGTTTGGAGATAATCGTGTAGTGGGATTCTATTTTTCAGCGGTGCTCGCTTCTTATTGTTTATCGCTGACTTCAAGAGGTTATGAAGCTTGGAGTTGGAACAAATCGCGACAGCGGCTGCGTGCCGTAGCCGCCTACACCAGTACTGTAATAAAACCATCACCCTTTCGAGGACACGTACAGCTGGCACAAGCGCGCATATCGGCGCTTAAATCTAGACGCGCCCTCGTGACGTAACGTAAGGACTAAACCCAGCGACATAAATTGCTGGCCCGTTATCCGTGCTAGAGGCGCCGCGTGGCGCTCCGTTAAGGTAGTTTTGTCCGTCGCGCTGCAATAGCTTTTAAAGCTACAACACGGACAAAGAGAGAGAGAGAGAGAGAGAGAGAGAGGCGGCGTTTGTTTTCGTTCTAGAGTTTTTGCGCGTAGAAAAAAAAACTGCCAGCGATGATTGCACGCACCCGACACACATAGTTGCATGCGCGCGTATGAGTCACACCGACGAGATTTAATGGTAATTTGGCAACGCTGCATTCCGACCGCACGTGGATGCGAGAGAACGTACAGTGTGTTTATGAAGCGCAGCACGCCTCGCTACGTTCATTGTCATTTTCCATTTTTCACCAATCCATCGAACGGACATGATTTTTTTTTCAACGACCGAACGAGCGAGTCGCGTCGGTTACCGTCTTCATACGTAGTTCGTTCGCAGTTTGTCCAAATCGTTGTAACGAGCGCACGAATTTTGTCCGATGTACGTATTTGAACTCGTAGCGCGTGTTTCGATCTCGAAAATAGAGGTCGTGTATCAATGTTCTTGAATTATTCGCAGCAGAGTGCCAGCGTAGTACGAGGGAAGAAAAAGTGGAAAGGTACGTCCAGGTTAACCTTGTTCACGAGTATCGGCCGCCGAGGGCGACGTTGCTTTTTTTAGGGATTTTGACTTTGAACGTCGGAAGCGGCCAACACTTTTTCGTCACTTTTGTTTCTGAACCGATCGGCAACAGCATAAGATTATCGAATAAGTCAAAAAGCGCAGTTCCGCGCGACTTATCGAACCACAATGGCGTTCTCGTCTCTCTCGCTCTTTCGCGCTTATCTTCCGTTCCAACAGGAGACAACAATCCTCTGATTTTCGAAACGAGAGCAAGTGTTTTCCGGTATTTCGCGCAAATTTTCCCAAAATCCTTAAGCTAACTCTGCTTCTGAATTCATAAAATTAATTATTTTGTGTCGGTCAGACCTGACGCCGGAAGAAAAATTCCATTTTTTCGTCATGAATACTTTTCATTTTTTATTATCGGCGCTCTGTCGATTTAATAGAAAATAACTTACTGCTTTAGATATTCCGAATCGCAATTCTTAAGAATGCAGTCGATAAAAAAGGTTTTAGCCTGGCAAAATTTTACGCAAATCTCCAGTCGACGTGTTTAACTTGAAGATTAAGCTTGCGAATCACGATTTAGCACATGTTATATCATTCTTTTTGTGGAAACAAATACCTTAACCTGTTGTAAAAGTGGCGGCCATAAATCAACTTAAATAACCTTCACCTTAGTGATTTTATCGTAATGACAACATTAAGCGTTGAATTTTGACAACACCTGATCGAATGACAATTACTCGTAAAATTGAATGTAGCATACCTTTCGCGGTACTGATTTATTATCGATAAGGTTTTATCGCTCGGTCTAGAATTACGCTAGACATGATTACCGTTGAACGAGGAAAAAAATTCTCCACGTCAATCGTCACTGACAAAACTTATTGATCTTCAATAAATTTCAATATGTTTAATTTCTATCGAATTCTTTATAATCTACAAACGTATCCTATATTTTATTCACTCCGAATAATATTCATATTTAATACGATTTCGGCCTCTTAATTTTCGAGTCACGGCAAAAGCAAGAGAGTCTTTGAAAAAAACGAGCAGCCTTTTTGAATAAAGCCAGTAAATAAAGAGAATTTTTAAATTAAAAATATTTTACTTCCTCAATGTAGTAACATTTTAAGATGTAAGATTAAAGTTTTTACGAAGCATGAGGTAGCAACGGGGTAAATACTATTCACAAATTAGTCAAATTAAAACTAACGATCGCCAATTTTAGGTTATTTTTTGAACCTTCGAATAACGTTATACAATCAAGACTTAAATATACAGGTATAGAGAATCATTTTAAGATTCATGTGGTTAAAGTTAAAAAATATGTTCGGTTAATGAAGCGAAAGTGAATGCATCGTCCCTACAGGTCTATAAATCTATTTTATCAAGTCTCTTGTAAGTTCCTTCTCTCAATGTCGTGAGTCCTTTCGGAGCACCAGAAGAAATCAATGCCATTTCGAGATGGAAATACTGCTTGTCTTGTGCCCTTTAGTCCACCTATTTCTCTTTGCGATCTTCGTCTTTTTTACTCTATTTCAACCTTTTGCTATTTTATACATGTAAGTACTTTGCGAAGGCGTTTCGCTTGCTGAATTCTTCCACTGTTTCATTAGATTTCGCCACTCGTGATTCGGCTTTTTGCTTTTGCTCGTCGCGGTTTTGGCTGATCATATTTTAGGAAGACCCATTTTTATTAGCTTTAATTAATTACAAATGTCATTTCCGAGTAAAGACACGTTAATACTTAAATTTTAACGCGGACAAAACCATGGAATACAATACGATAGAAAAGACAATGGAATGTCAGAGGACTTTGTCAAGAGCTTCGTCTTGGGAAAATTTTGAAAATACACTCGTGCACGACTTTTGCCTTTACAGCAGGATTATTCTTGCAAAAAACGACACCCCTAAAGATTCTTTAAACGCAATTTGCGAATGGGAAAATTGACGCGAATAAAAAGAGAAGGGTGGACCGACGGGACCCTCCGGCTAATAAATTGACGCCGCGCCGTGAAAATGTCCATTAGCGCGGATAGGCAAAGACACTCGGTCGCGTGTGAGTCGGAGAGAGCAAAGTATTTGAACGCCAGTTATCAGCTGTGGATAGAAGAAGCAGCAGGATGGAGAGGGGGAGGCGGAGGTGGAACTCGTCTCGATTCGCGTCGCATCACGGCACTAGTTTCGCATGTCGTGATGAATAATGCATCGGGAGCTTATGTCCCGGGCCGACCAGCGCGGAGGGGCACCCAGTGGAATGCTAGATATTCAGGGAGAGATTTATAATGCACGGACGCGAGTGGAGCAACAGATGACGCGTGCGCCATCAGAAGGAACACGGGGTTCGGTTCCCTTCGGCGCCTGCGGAGGACGGAAAGAAGAAGCCGCTCCTTCCGGGAGGCAGGCACCTCTTTAAAGCCGAGCCCTCCGTTAGCTTCAGTACCGCTGACACATTTAGCGAACTTCCGGTGGCTCCCCTTTAAGCTCACGTTTACGATATTTGCCTCCTCCGGTCCGTGCGCGCCTTTGCTTTTTCGCGTCTCGTACGAACACGGGCGATTTGCTTTTACGAAAATTTTCCGGATTCGAGCTCTGATCAGCTTACGAGTGAACCTCACGAATGTCGACTCACTTCAACCGGACTAATTAGCTGTCCTCGGTGTCGAGGCTCGTCTTTCGTAGTTCCTCCACACGGATCAGCCCTAGATTAAAATCTCTCAATTTATTAGAGTAAAAGAACAGTCCCGTCATTTTCCGTTTTATCGGAGCACTTTGGTGTATTGGGGCTAACCGCTTATCGCGCAAAATGTCCGAGAAGTACTGGTGCACACGTGATGTAATGGAAGATCATCGTCGTCGAGAAATATCGCGAATTTTTTTCTGACAAAAGCGAATCGGTTGCCGTACACGAAGATCAGCCAAAATCGCTCGAACTCGTCACAAACCGCGAACCGTGCGCGTCACGAGATTAATTTTCAGAGATTAACGTCAATGTTTTAAAACGGTTTTCTCCGAATTCATCCCTCGAATGTTGGGATATAAATATTTCAGCTCATCTTCATCGTCTGCTAACCGAACTTTTTACAAAGTAAACACGACGAGCGGTTCGACCTTTAAACGAACTTTGAGCAAACCGCAAAAATATATGCCACGAGCTTAGGTTCTGTCATTCTCCATCGAATTGAGTAGCTTATATATTTTGAAATTTCGAAGCTTCCAACGGTTTTTGGTCAGTAGCGACAATGCGTCGGTGGTGTTTAGCCGTGCTATCTTTTAAGAACGCGCACACATAATCCTCTCCGAGCGTGGAAACAAAAAATTATTTACATTAATTATTTAACCAAGATTGCGCAATGTCCAATGACGGAAAGGGACTGAACGAGTGACCGCAATCCGACAGTTACTTTTGAAAATAAAAAGTCGCTAAAAATGAGAGGCGCTCGGCTCGACTGGGAAAGAGTGTGACTGCACAAGCGGAAAAAGGAAAGCAAAGCCGAGAGATAGATGTATTATTGAGGTAGGTCTTTATGCTCTCGACGCGAAGCTGGTCACCACCACCAAGCGAAAATAGGTGTGGAAGAATAACGCGGAGAGTCGAAGCGAGGGGAAGGGGGAAGAAGGGGGAGCATTGCGCAACGCGTGTCCAGAGGATTAGTTTTACGACGCTTCGGCTCCTCTCGATAATTTTATAGGATCTCCTGCGCCGAGGGTTTGTGGCGACGCGCGTCACACTCGAAGCGGTACTCGTTGGCGGATGATCAGTCACGTTTCCCGTACGCTGACGCCGTCTTTGTTTTTTCGGCGGGATTCCACTTTTTTGCGAAACTGGCTTGCGTTCCAAACAGAATTACAATTTCCGCTCACGTCGCTGCAATTCAAGTGGATTCTTACTGTAATGTCGAGTGATTAGAATCGCCCAACAAGTATTTAGGAAACTTGGCTCATCGACGCAACTGGATTTGCTCTTTGTTGAAATTAGCGAAAGTCAGCTGTGCCCAGCTTCTTATTCCGTATTGTAACAAGCCCATTTTTAAATTTCAAAATAGCCTCTTGATATTACCTATTAAATGTTTCGTATAAATTTTGGTGACAAAAAGTTCACGCCCATTTAATTCGCAACTTTATCATTTTTTACGTGTCCATCTCGATGTCTGTTTCATCAAAAAAATCAGAAGTGTTTTTTTACAATTACACCACTTGCTTTTGATAAAAGTAAATAAAGCAAACCAGATTGTTTAAAAGTCTATATTATTGATAAATTGTTAAAATTTAAAAAAGTGTAAAGGGTGTTTCTTCCCAGAATTTGTAGATTATCAATGCAAAGTGTGTTGCTTAAATTTAAAAATACCCAAAGACTATTAATTAATCGTTTCTGTAAAATTGTTTAAAATCGCGAAAAATGAATTCAATTTACCTATATTATAAAATAGTGTTAAGAACAAAACCATCTTTCGCTTCTTATTCGATTTATCAATCGTGATAAACATAATTTCGTATAGATAAATTACTCGTATAGCCCGTGTTGATGCAGGTTTGGTTCCGCCAAGTCTACCACTGTATTAGTTGATTGGTCATATAAACCTCGCGATTTGATTTTACAAGACCTTTTGAGTAATTAAAAGTACAATTAAACAGAGTTTAAAGATGCTAGAAGACGAAGGTAGAAAGACTCGTCTTTGTAGAATTTTACAATATCGCGTAAAAACACTTCTGACCAATCTAAGAATAAAAAACTTGAAATAGATTTCATGTAAGATTTATTTTTAGCTTTAACTTGGTAATGTTACCGACACTTTGATACATCTCGAAAATTCATTTTTATAATTAAGGCTACTTAGGCGATTTTCGAAATGGATTTGTAAACGAATTCCTATTAATCTTGGGATAGACGTTTGAAAAATCTGCACCTGCGTAAATTGAGATGAAATTCATTTTCAACTTGATATTAATAAACAAATAATTTACAAAAATTGATATGTAGCAGAGTAAATATTAGGCGCTGATATCGCGGTTAAGTTAAGACGCGTAAAAATTATGCTGCAGAATAAAAAAAAAGTTATACCAAGGCATTTATGAATATTTCATAATTGTCTTCAAAACAATTCATCCTGGCGCTGATGAGAAAATCAAGAGTTTGTACCTTAATTAGTTTCTTATATAGGAAATTTAGTTTAGTTTGTAATTACCGACGCTGTTCGTTTGCAATCGTTCGCAAAAATTCAAACGAATTCAATTCTGCAATGTGTAATATATATATATATGTCACATCGGGGAATTATTTTGGTAAATATTGTAATTTCAAATTAACATAATGATATTAGTAATTGCTTACAAAGTGCAGACATTAGAACTTGGAGCGATTGACAACTGAAATTTCGAGACTAGACTTCATAATAGTTATTAACGTTTTCAGAATTGGAATTTTGTCTTCGTGCGTTAAAAAGTCATATTCAAACAACAACGAATTAGAGTAATATGTTTTATTACATCAATTATTATTGTTCGTGACTCGGTCACACTTGCCTGTTTTTTCCGTTTTACAAAATAAGTGTTATTTTTCGTAGAATTGTTTTGTTTAGAATTCTTGTTCTCTTCGCGATGGATAAATATAATGTAATAATCCTGCAGAAAATGCACGGAACACTAAAATATTTAAGCAACGATTTACACTGGCGTTCGAGGGCCTAAAAAGAAGCGTAGACTTTTAAAGAACTTCCATGGTTTTTAACGAAATATACCGTGCGTATAGTATAGTAGGCCAAGTATGCCTAATAAGGGAGTGACCTTTAGCTTTGAAAAAGTTGTAAAGGACGAGTTTCTCGTGTCATCGTAAGCAATCTTCACCGCGCCCTTTGGCTTTTTCGAGTTCACTTTGATTAGTTCGGTGCACCGTACAAAAATTTTTAGGTTATAATTAGAATAAACGTTTCCAAGCGTTCGAGTAATGCGTTGCTCAAAGATGTCCGTCAGTCCTTGAACCGCTAGTTGGTGAAAACGTGCCTTTAAAAATCATCGACATCATCGTGTCCGCGTTTATAAAAAATGGTCGACTTGGCGGGGTTGCCTCTCGAAATAAATTTATCAATAGCAGAATTTGTTTTGTCGAGAGGAGTCGCGCGACGCAGCGCTGTGCGGATTTCCCAACGCGGCGCAAAGCAATAAATAGATTAAGAGAAGGCCGTCGGATGATCGAGGAATATCGTCCGAAAGGTTAGATGGCGCGAAATGGCCGCCAGGAGTCGCGCGAGGGATCGGGGGAGTTGCTCGCCGAGGGAAATAAAAATTCGGAAAAGTGCGTCGCTCCTCCGCATGTTGACTCGTACTACTGGTGGTCAGCCGAAGGTTCCTTGCTAAAAATCCGTCGCATTCCACAGCGCCGCTTTTCCCTCGGCCGACTCCAGCCGACTCTCGCCGACTCTCGCCGTGACCGAGTTGAATTCCACGACTCGGAGCCAGAGTCATCCCCTCCCCACAGCCCCCAACTTGTTGAACAGAGATTTATGCACACACTCTGGCACTCGGCGCCTCCCCACCCGCGCTTCGGGGCTACTGCTTTTCTCAATTATTCACGGACCCTCGCGCTCCCCCCCCCCTCTCTCGGCTTTCCAATCTCCGCTCGTTGACCAAACATCCTCCGTGCGCGGCTGTCGAAGAATGCAACGCGTCTTACGTAAGCGAGTCACTCTTACTTTTGCACCATTAACGGACTGCGCGTTGCATCCGCGTTTCGCTCGGCTTCGGCAACAGCTTGCATTTACTCAAGCGCTCCGAATTTGCGCTTTTGTGGTGTCGAATTTTTGGAAAGCGAACATGTTCGCGCTAAATAATTTATTGCTTTTCTGCAGAACCTCTTTTAAATATTGGCAAATTCCCCGCGTAATATTCGAAGATGAGTTCGCATTTCGAGTGGTTAAAGGCCCATCCATACTTGCTAACCTCCGGATAATAATGATAACAACAACGGTGCGTTCGGAGCTAAATAAATGCCCAGCAGCTCGATCGCGGTGGTATTCTTTTCGGACGCACTCGCGCAGATCCGCAGTAGATGCTCGACGAAATTTGTTGCACTTTTGCCCCGGTCACGGGCTCGCCATTACCGAGAGCATTTTTCTCGCTACAGATTCTTAATCTTTAGCTTCCTCAAAACTTATTGGATTTCAGTCGCGCGCACTTTTGCACACGAGACGACTTCATCTGGCGGTCGGTAAGATAATTTGTATTTTGATTGAAAAGTAGTTTTGCGTTATTTGGTCGCAATTGGTGGTCGCCCTGCTGTAAGACCAAAAATAAAAAAAAAACACTCGACTTGACGTAAGCTTTCAAAAGTTACAACTGAGACGATTTGACTGGAAAAACTACCAAATAAGTGTGACATTGGACACCTTTCCACGTAGAAGTATTGTTTTGCTAAAACGCGATTAAGAATAAGTACGTTATCTGTTGATGGAACCGGCGATGGACGCAGGCCAGTCCAAAACGTTTGGAGTTCCTTGGGGCACTCGTAAATTTTTCTCCAAGTTTGACGAGCAGGCGTGCCAACGTGAGTCGGATAAGCCGCTGGCTTTCTAATAAATCACGATCATCAACGTGCACAATCAGCTGCGAGCTAATGATAAGGCCCATTTACATTAAAAAGCCGGTCGCCGAGCGACTCTTTGTACGTCTGCGCGTTCGAGTTCGTCTTTCTCTTTCTCGATACATTGCATCTAAACTATTTCGCATTTGCAAAACCGCAATATTATTATTCTTTGCAATAATTTTCTATTTTTTCTTTTCGCCAATGTTCGTAAAGAGCTCGCACTTTCACTCCTAGAAATGAAAATTATCTAAAGTCGTACCAACCACACGACTCTTTTATTTTTGCGATTTATTGCGATTGTGTATATCGACGCCCGATCGGTTATAAGTTTCCCACTTTTTTCAAGGTTCCTATGCAAAAATTATTAAATTATCAAATAAAAAAAAAGTTTTCCATCTTAAACCCAATCTAATGATAAACGTCACGTTTCTAAAATTCTTGTGTTTATCTTTGTACACTGAAAGCGTACAAAACGAAGCTTTACAAGTTTCAAAAAATTCATGAAAAATATAAAAAGTTAATTATTTATAATTAATATTAATTAATAAATATATGTACTCTTTATTTGTAGAATCTACGTGTTCGTTGAGAAACTTTCGAGCGAAATTGGAGTAATTTTTCAACAATTTTTCAGAATCACGAGAGAAATGTCTTAGAAATTATTGTAATTTTATTTATCGACAACCGAAAATAGTATTTTTCTCTTGTATAAATTTTCATACCAACGTTTTTATCGGTCAGCCGTAAATATCGCAAAGAAATGGAGGATGATAGTCGTTCCACGCGCTAGAACAAATGTTATTTGAGAAAATAGAAAAAATTTGCAATGTATACATAGGGTAAGGACGAAGTTTTTGACGCGTTGGTATTACAAAATTGAATACTCGAGTACTTGCGATACAACACTTTTTCCATATCAACAAATTCTATTCTCTTTCTTGAAATAAATCAATTTTGAGACTGTAGATCTTTTTCGGTACCATTGGAAATGTAAAAATGCAATATTTTGAATGCGACTACCGGATTTAACAAAATAATACCATTAATATTACAAATAATGTATTTTTATATTATGTATTATTGTACAATTAAACAAACAGTCGTAATCGTATTCTTAGAAATAATTAAAAAGTAATAAGGTGCATACGTTTATCATTATTTACCACAATGATTTAACATATTTATTAAACAAAAATAAATTGATTCATTAAAAAAATTTTAATCTAAACGCGAGCAATAAAAATAAAAACAATCGGGATTGGTTGATCGTAATCAGATAAGCCATCAACGAGATATTGAAGTCTACATGCGCGCCGGTACATATAAACCCACGCACTGGCACACTTGCAAATATGTATTTATTTAAAAATAGCGCCTTTTTATTGATTTTATTGCATTGTATTAATGTGCGCGACTAATTTTTAAATGCATTTGAAATTGGGTCTAGTCGATATTAGTAACATCTAAAATTGTGTTTTTAATTATTGTACACTAATATTGCTCGTACACACGTTCACGCACGCATTCATCAGCAAATTACAATTCCACAAATTTACAACTACTTTCGCCAGCAAAGATGAGAGACTCGATTTTTCCGTTAATAAGCGAATCGTTGTAACTAAAAGGGATGTGAAATATTGACATTTTTAAATAATCCCTTCTTTTCACCACAAATGAATAATTTTTCGTTGACAGTACCAGAAATTTTCTGGCAATGGGATAAAATACTCAGCCCTAAAAATCAGCGAACACTCCTGAGTCTAAAAAAATGTTTTTGTTCCGACAGCGAGTCTCAAAGTACATCATCCGCATCATAATTAAGGGAGACCAACCTAAAGTATTCAACGTCGACGCGATTTTATTAAATGAACCTTGCATTTGTTAATTTAAACTTTATTTAAAATTTAAAGTTTCAGTATCGAGATTATAGATCGGTACACATTTTGAACTTCCATTTAAATTAATTATAAAAATAATGACTTCTCACTTGACATTGAATTCTATTATCAACAATGACGCGGTGATTAGGCGTTGCTTGATTCGACAAAAAGCGTCAAAATACGTTGATTCAGAGATAACCGAGTGCAAATTAAACACACGCATACAAACGTGGTTACAGTTGAAGAAGAGCATTGAAAATGAAGAAGGAACTTCTCAAAATTGGTTTCTATCCAAAAACTCGCAAGGTCTTTACGGAATAAGCAGAGACCGTTAAAAGTTCTCTCGTCCATTGTTGGCCTGGATCATTGAGCATTGAGCTGCCAATGGACACCTGTGACGGAAGAGTTGCAGCCTCCACATGTTCGTGGTTGTGGTGCTTACCTCTGGCAATGGGAGCGAATGCCATTAAAGAGGAAGAAAGCGGAGACACGTCATAGATGTCCACAGACTCGCTCGGCACACTTTAATCAGCCGAGCTGCTTCTTTGACCACCGACCCACGAGGACACTAGGATCCCCGTGGTGTTTGCTCTTGTACAAAGAACAACATCTCGCACACTTCCTCTCTCTCTCTCTTTCGTCCGCCTGTAAATTCGCAGTCGAGACGATTAACAATTTTATGGCCAACATTTCGAGTGTTGTGATGGTAGTGCAGCAGTCGAGGATGGGAAACGGAAAACGGATACGACTCGATTGGCTTTATTCAACAAATGACTCCATCACTTTTTATTGCAACGATGCTGGCTCTTAAGTTTCGGAAATTGGTAGTCTCGTCGAATTTTTCAAAAGGTGCATTTGATCGGATTCAATACTCGCCAATCGATTGATTGAATTTTTATTTATATTTACGTTGGCAATTAACAAGCTAGTTTTTTCTGTTATTATTTCGTTGAAGTAATTATAATACCAGAGGAGGTACTCGTTGATCGGCGAACGTCTTGGATTAAAGACACGATCTTGAGTACTTTAACCGAGTGACGCATAGTGTGCAACTGCATCGATAAAAAGCTTGACGATGCTTTGTAAATATTACTCTAATGAAATACTCAAATTGCAGGTCGCGACCAAAGATTTTTCACCGTTAAACAAAAAGGTGTTGCACTCGTGGCTGCTTTACAAATGTAGGGGCGACGTGAAAAGCCTTTCTTTCGTGTAAAATAAGCTCGTGTTCGACCTTCGGACAGACGTTGGTAGAAACTCAATAGCGTCCGGCTCGTAGGAGCTTTATCTCTATTTGGAATAAATTTTCTCTCGAGAGCTCGACGTCGTCTTTGTCGCTGTTCGTCTTCCAGTATTGGCCGTGAGTTTTGTTGGCTTTGCACGGATTCAATGCCACCGTTGAGCGCCAGCAGGTGGGCCACCTTGTGGATATCTTACTCAGAGTGGAAAGGGAACAAAACCGAAGCTCTGTGGGTCAAGATCGGCCGAGTGCGTAAATATCAACTTCCACTTCCGTCTGCTTACTAAGACCAGCTAACACCTGTTTAAAAGCCACTTTTTTCAACATTTCACTGTTGCTCGAAGTTTTACAACTTTTTCCGATTTCTTACGCTTCGAAAACAGATTGCCGCATGTTTCAGTGCAAGATTTAACAAACCAGTACTGCCTATCTCGAGTTGATTGGCGGTTCATTGGACCGTGACACCAATGCTAGTAGGAAATCGAGACTCGAACATAATCTGCTTCAACGGCTTTTCAAATGGAATGGCTCGAAAATTTTGCTTATAAGCTTAGAGCAAGTTTGCTCTTTCTTAAAACAATAACGTTTTAAATATTTTAACCGAGAGATCATTTTTATGCATTAGTCACTAATGAAATCAGTATATTCTAAATTTAAATTATGCAAATGGTCAGTTTCTGTTCGTTATGCGAGTATTTACAAATTTAAAAGAAAACGTGACTGGATAAAACTCATAATTATAATTATCCATTAATTCGTATTTAAATTATCGAATAATGCGTATATTTCTTTAGTTATTTCAAGAAATCTAAAAGAGTTCATTACTGTGCTGGTTTTGCTAATTTTTACGCGACTTACGCCATGTTTACGCACACGTGATTTTTTGGACAAGATCTAGAAATGGAATTCGATCAAAAAGACAGAAAGATATTGATCTTATTTCCATCGAGAAAGTAATGCTCGGCTAAAAGGGTCGCAAAAAAACACGAAAATGAAAAGTTGAAGCAATTCTTTTGAAGCGACACGTCGAACGTCGTGAAATCTTGCCCCTTTAAAAAAAGGAGTCGGGTGTCCATTAAGGATGTCGAGTGATGGGCTCGATTCGACTCGGCGGTAGCAATCGATTTAAGAGCCAAGAGCCGAGAGACGCGCAGCCAAGGACAAACGTCAAACCCGAAACTTGGAAATCCCAAAAGCGAGTCACCGGCGGCCACTTGCGAGCTACGATTTGTGATATGATATCGAAGCGACATCTACTGTCAACAATATAATCTCCGCCGTAATACCGTATCGTTGTTATTTGATTAAAAGAATGTAATAAAGAAGTCACAAACATAAGTTACAGATTAAACAATCAAAATATCAAAATCATCCTCTCGTTTTTATAGCACATTTTTATTATACAAGAAACAGCATTTGTAATTCCATAAATAGGGAAATAACGAAGGTCGTTGATCACAGTATCGAACTAATAAATTAAGCAACAGAATTTTCGCTCACTAAGCTAAAATTAAACAACGTTAAGTTTCTTTTTGCTGTTCAGTCAGCATATTTCTTTTGAATATTACAAGAATCTGATATTTGTATAGCCGTTATTAAGAGAATTTACTATCCGATTAATCCAATGCATCAATTTTACAGATTGACGGCGTCACAATTACATTAATGTTTGCTTTTAATTTATAGAATACGTCGGCAAAATATCGAGAGAGCAGATTTTTTTTTCATCGATACTACAACTAATATAATGTATACTTGTTTCAAAACGAGAAATTATTAAAAATCGTTCTCGGATTATTTAATGCCATTTTGTAAAATTTGTGAGGTGCAAACGTTTTGGTTAATATAAATTGTACAAATCAGTGTAACACAGTATGTCGTCATTATTTTATAGTGTTATAACAATGTAAACGATAATGAATAAAATACATCAAGAAACGAAGTTTGAGTAAATGCCATTAGGCAGTAAAAAATTTTTTTGGTTTGAAACTTGACTATTTGCATTCTTATAATTAACTTTATCTTTCCAATATTCTTTATTGGTATTTTGCGAGTAGTAGATGTCGTTTTTATAACGAAGAGTTTCACCGTGAATATATTTTATGTTTAACATAAAATTTTCTATGATCCACATCCTTATTCTACATCTCGTAACACAAGTCTACCAGACTTGTGTTGATCTAGCCATTAAATAATCTAACGTTGAATATATCCGAAATTGGCTTCCTCTTTCTTTGTGTACTTTAAAGAGAAATTTAATTGGCAACGACTGGTCCTATTATTTTAAAAAAAATTGATAATTATTTTTCGATAATAGGAAATTATCGGCTAATTACGTATTTTGGACTGTAAGAAATTGATTTTTAAAACACTGCACAGTTCGAACCATTTAAATTTTAGTTTTGAAACTCGTCTGGTTTTTCATCGTCACGCATTAAAATGTTTTGACGAGCCGATTAAAATAAAAAAAGTTTTTGATAAGCCGAATCAAGACTCCTTTATAATATTATTCGGGTGTTTTTACGCGAACACATAAATAATTCAGGCCCCCATTCAAAGTAGAAAACCTTTCTCTGCCGACATAACGAGCCATTGTAAATTACACGCTAAATATTATAAATCCAATTTTCAGAACGTGGGTGCGAGTAAACAGTCGCAGCCGCGTAGGCGATTTCCCGATTTTCCGCGTTCGAGCAGCCAACTTTCGAACAACTTTCTTATCGCGAGGCTCCAAGTCGCGCGCGTCCACGAGTTGCTGCTGACGAATTCCCCGGAACGAAGACCAAGGGGTGACCTTTGCACCCGAGTGACTCGCTCGGGTCGGGCTCACCCGTGCAACATTAATCAGCCCCTTAGCGCAAATGGGAGATAAGTGCGATTGTATTAGCGCGAACAAAGTGAATAGCGCGTAATCACGAGTCGACTAAACCAGGCTGACTCGTAATATTCAGGTTAGAATTTCGTTTAAGTCCTCGTATAAATAGCTCACCAACATCGACAACACCAGAAATACCTCGAGGCTAATTTATATTCCACTATACCTTTATCTTACTCACATATTCTCGTAGCTTATATTGTTCTGGGAACTTTTGATCTTTCGAGAGTAGGAAATTTCGCGTCGGCTGTAGACGCGCGATAAAAAAAGCCCCTACGAAAGATTGTTAATTATTTTGTTGTTTCGTCTGTTGGCTGAACTGGCAAAATGAGCCCGGCGTGGGTCAATCGATTTTCTCGAGGAAAAGTATCGCGACCGATGATTCGCAGAGCAACTAAAATAAAACAGTCGGTCGTTGGATCGAAAAGGTGCTTTGACGGAGCAGCAGAAGCCATTGGCATGCTTCTGAAATTTCGAACGGCACTTCCGTTTGTAAATAACGTCGACGCGTGTCAGCGCGAAAATGTCGAGTGGAGACGAGCGACAACGGAAATGCGCGCTGCGCGTTAAAAGATCGCGAAGAAACCAGAGAGTCGAGTAGACGTGAGAATAGAATCGAGACTCGTTTTTGCACGCAGCCACGCACCCACGCACGCACACAGCGATGAAAATAGAGCCCCGGCCGCGGCTTCGCTAACATAGTATTATGGAAAAGTCTATTTGGCGGACGAGGCGGGATTTCTTTAGACAATATTGCAAATCCTTTTGTGCGCGCGACTTGCGCTCGCACAGAGGCACAATGTCGTTTTGTCCACCTTTGTCGTCTGCCCTTTGCCGACGCACTTGACAATGAGTCTGTGTAGAGGCGAGCGTCGCTGCAGGAGGAAATCGGAATTGCATTCCTCGAATTCCCGCGATCAACCCTCTCTCGCTTCGCCCGACTCGTCCTTTGAGTCTTTGCTCTTTCAAGTTGAACTTTTGTTCTAATTTTTGGAGCCTCCAGTTGGCAGGACTGGAGCTCGACGCAACAAGTGTCGGGGGGGGGGATTTAAATTTTTTTAATTATCTATCGCCGGCGTCCATTACCGAGACCACGGCCGCGTTGGCCAAGTCGAGTTGGCGAACGTCCGAAAGGTGAAAAAAGGAAGTGGTTGCATTTAAGCATAAGCGAAGGCAGCGAGGGGAAAGGGGAGGAAAGGCTAAATACCCTTGGAGAGGAGAGGGAGTATAGGGGAGCAGTTTCGAGTAGTTTCCGGGAGGTCGGCGCCTACGAACATCGAAACGAGGCTCCGAGTGCCTCTGCAGTGCGACACCGCGCCGACCGGGAACTGCTGGCCTTCACCAGTCGCGCTCAGCTCCAACGATCCGCTCCAGTCGCTTCTTTTCACCCTCGCTTTTCGCGTTTCTCTCATTTTTCTCACTTTTGGGAATTCCGGCTTAAACTTTAACGGCTGGAAGGCCCAAACTTGCACTCGCGTTTATCCGCGATTACTAATTGATCTCTCGCCTCTCCAGTTCGAGCTACTAAAACGAGAACTTGATCGGGCCACACGAGCTTGATTGCGTTACTTTAAAAAGAGCACGATCTATAGCTCGATTCGAACATAGTTTTCGCACCCCCAACAAGCAGAGATTATCGAATAGAAATAACTCGGGTGAGTTTACGAAAGAGGAGCGAAAAATCAGCCGTCCCTTGATTATTGCTCGCTCCTTTATTATCATTATCATCGTATTCGTTTTCAAATTTGGCTTTTCATTATTTCAATTACACTTTTATCGATCGAGCGTTTCTTAAATCGACCTGATTTCCCGAGTATTAATTTGAATAATTTTAGTTTCTTCGTATTTGTTGAAATAAATTTCATTTACATTTCTCGCAGAGAAAACAATTATTTGTATTGCCTGTCGTTGAGAATTTTACGTTACACCGCCGCGTTTTCGTCGTGTAAATCTGCCCAAAAAACAATAAAGTATCAATGTAATTCTTAGTTTTGACTCGTGCTGTTTCGCGCATTCGAAGCTGAAGACATTTTAAACAATACCTTTAAACGCAATTAACGAATGAGCAAAATCGCGAAAACAAAAGCTCAAATTTCAATAAAATTGCGATTAGTAAAGCGAAAGCAAAATTACGCGTTTCTATCGTTATATTTGTATTTAAATACTCGGGAATGTATAATTTATAAGGCTATCTATTGGTGAAATCAAGGGACCTTACATTTCTACAAACCATCGTGGAAATCGTTAAATGGAGAATTAAATTCAAGAGAAAGTCGATGGCGAAGTTATTAAAAGGTGCGCAGCAATCGAATAAATTTTAAAAGCTCGAAAGATGCCCTACAAAGATGATAAATTTAATCTTGATAACGGCGCTGCCAACGTACGATCTCGAAATTTTAACGAAACGTTAACGATTGGCAAAGAGTAAATTATGGTTCGTCCGGGCGAAATATGGACTCGGAAACGCTCGAAAGTATCGCTACTTTAAATAAAATACTTGCACTCGGTACGCGGGTGTGCGTGGGAGTAAGACAGTATTGGTTGGCGTTACATTCGAATGATGCAAGAATAACGTTTCCGACGAGCAACTGAAAGTTTTTTGAGTATTAATGAGACGAATAAGCAATAGGAGGCTACTTAGCAAAAGCCGAAAAAGCACCGCCGACAGGCAAAATGACTGGCGGCGCAGATCGACAAGTCGGTAAAAGAAAACAAAGCGTGAGAGGTTAGAAGTGTCGAGAGAGAGAGAGAGAGGAGTGACCCACGTGCTCGCCGGTTTCCTTACTCCGAGCAACAACGTCGTACAGCTTTGAACAGAAAAGCGCATCAAACGCAAAACTTGCGTGGGCGAAGGTCGAGGGGGTGACTCGCAGAAAAAAGACGCGATTCGAAAGCATCGCAACCTGGAGGGGATAGGGGGTAGGGGGTAAATCGAGCCGCGAGAGAGAGGGAATCCGGAGCTTTCAAGCTTTCGAACGCTTCGGTCGGTACAGTCGTCAGCGGACATACGTCAGCCACGTGTGCGGTGTATGCGCCACTAGCTTCGGAGCCGCTGCCATTGGCCGACCGGACCAGCCAATGGAAGTCCTTGGCTTTCCGCGACTTCCCACCCCGGCCTACCCTGCACCTCGGGGGAGCAGCCGAGTTTGGTGGGAAAGCGAGCGCCGCGGCGGGGAGGCCGAAGCGCCAGGAGTTTTTGGAGACGCTCGCAGGTTCCCTCGAAATAGAGGAATCCAGGTAGCCGAGGACGCGCCCCGGCCCCGGGAGTTGCCGCGACGGATCACGTATGATATGAGATTTGGAGGAGACGAAGAGAGCAAAGTTCGGGGCCACGTGGCTGATGTTGGTCGCGACAGCCACAGCGGAGGAGCAGAAGGAAGCCAGGTTGCGCCGCGGTTATGGATCATAGATCGCTGGCTCGATTCTCCCGGATTCCCCTTCACCTCCCCCTCCCAATTATTCTCTCGCTTTAACCAGCAGCTCGCGCAATTCTAATACAGCTTTCGTCGAATTATTATTGAATATTGTCGAGCTTTCGGAGCTTTCGGCGGCTTCCAAGCGGAAGGGCGTCGGTGTAGGCGACCGAGTCCTTCGTTAATGAATATTTCCGAGCGAGTAGAACGTTTCATTAAAATTTGTCAATATTCTAATAAAAGTTGGGCAGCCACGAGACGGTCGCACGGTACACGTCTCCACTCCTTTAATAATTGATGCACTGAAAATTACAATCTAATTTTTCCGGTTCGTCGTGTCGAATGTGACGGAAGCATTTCCAATACTGCGAAACCGACACCGACGGCATTATTAATAAAACACGCAGCCTTTTATTATCGCCTCGTGAGCCAACGGTTCAAAGTATTGCGAATAATGCCGACTAGCAACAATCGCGCAAAGCAACAAACCGACTCCGTTTTAATTGCTCTCTCCAGCTGTCGCGCAGCCTACAAATAAATAGTCCCTCCGCTCGCTCCTTAAATTGTTTAAACATTAGTCGAGTTTCGCGTATCAAGGGGAAGGCTTACACGCTTTTAATTTTTTAACTCTTATCTGTAGCAGCAAATTCCTACGAAAGAGCCATTTGTACTTTAATGGCGGCTCGAATTAGATAAAAGCGCTTGCTGATAAAAGCAGTTTTCAAGCGCCGAGAATATTATATTTCAAATGAATAATAATCCTTATCGTCGGCAAATCGCGACGATGTATTTTAGAATTTTATCAGCATTCGTGTACTGCACAAAAGATTTTTCCTTTATTCTTTGCGTGCAACCGAAACTTCCGACTAAAAAAGCTTAGTTACTTACTAGAATAGACTATGCGTACTGTTTTAATGCGTAACGATGCGTAATTGTTAAGGACAGATCGAAGCCAACTGAAATCAATTTCGAGTTTTACTTAATCTTTCGGCAATACGCCTTTCAAAAAAAAAAAAAAAAAATTAAACGTAGTTGTTAAAAACCCGACGATGACCAAAGTTATTTTCAAATACTAAAAAAAGGTTGTTTTTTGTTTCAAAAATACAGTATAGTCGAGTTAAAGCTTCATCGCGATTTTATTTATCGCAAGAATTTACTTTAGTTAAGACTCGAATGAACGACTCGGACAAGTGATTTAAAATGCTTGCGAAAATTTGAAAAATAATTATAGCGATCGCGACTTGCGCAAAAAAGGGAACAAAAATTAAAAAATAATCACAAACGAACGAGGAGGACGAGTTTCGAAATTTGCTTAAATTTGTAAATCAATGGATAATTTTTATAATTTAATCTTTGCTCCTTTGTAAGTCAGGTCTGGTAATGGCGGTTTGATCTTAATTTCGAGCCGAGCTTTTTATTGAAATTTAGCTTGATTCGAGCTGCGAATAATTTGAAAGCAAAATTGAACTGTTCGTAAACTGTTTTTAAATCGTCCCGAAGATTGTTAATGCACAATTTAAGGTTTTAACGTTTGCGATCGAGAGATTGAAAAAGATTTTCGATTCACCACTCGTCGTTGCTGATGAAGTACAACGAGTAAATCGAAAAAATGTTGCTTTAGTCCGTAGCCAAGATTAGAGGTGGTGACGCGGTTACAATGGGAGGAGACATTGAATCGAGTTTTTTTTTCTTTAACCCACACTAATTCGCGCGAGAAAACGCCCGACAAACGTATCGGACGAGTGTGCGCGTTTCAAATTAGAAGCCCCTATTTTCGACATTTCAAACGCGAAAGGGCAAACAGCAATACGCGTTTACGCAGTTACCGCGATTAATATTCTGGCTTTAACGTTTTAAGATAATCCGGCCCTTTCTCTTCCGCCAGACGCTCGGGCGGAAGCAAGGAATAAAGGAAGAAAGAAGAGGAAAAAACTGCATTATCGGGGAGAAATTATTAAAGCGATAACGCCAATAAGGGGGCGTCGCCTCCCCCAGCCCCCCGCAGCCTTTCTCTTTGTCAGATGAGAGAAGGAGAGGGGCCGAGCAGCAGCTCGAAGCCTAAATATTCCACACAAAGAAGAGCGAGTCGCGAGATGAATGAATGCAGTTGCAGTTTATCCGCGACGGGCAATTGTACGCGGAGAAGAGGAGATGGATGGCAAAAAAATAAGACACGAGTTGTCGTCTTGTCGCAGATCTATAATGTAATAATCCAATGGGTTCGGAGCGACGGGGAAGCTGTCGTTCCCCGAGTCAACCGCACTCCCATTCATTCATTCCGTTTCCCTTCCTCCCTCGCGTCTCTCGGTAATTCCCCCGCCCCCGGCCTCCCTCTAGTCCTCACTCGATGTACGGATACGTCGCTACGCGCATACGAGCATTCGCACGCGGAGACAGAGACCGACGACTATTCTCGTCGCTTCGCTTATATCCCCGGCCCCTCCAGCCCCTCCAGCCCCTCTCCGGATGTCTCGGCCGTACTTTTTATTCGCCGCTGTCTCGCTTCTCCTCGTGATATTAACCTTCCTTACTCTGCTCTTAGATTTCGCCTTTGCGCTTTCTCTCGCTCCCTCACTCTGTCTGCGTCCTCTTTTCATTTAGTTCCTTTGCTCTTTTCCGCGAATTCCCTAAACTTCGTCTGCCTCGCTCGCAACTTTGTCTAGTCGAATCTCTGCTCTCCGTTTCCTCTCTTTTTTTAAACTTACCTCTCCTTTTCTCGAGCACTGCTCGTCGAAATTTTACCTCCCTCTCCGTCCGCCGAGCTGAATTTCTCTCGCTTGTCTTTGTTACGCTTTTCGTCGCTACTACCTAAGGGGAGGCAGATCTAAATTGGGAAAGCGAGAGACAAGGCGAGGCGATGCCTCTTACGTCGCCGACGGATCGAGAGAGAGCGCGAGAGACAATCGCCGATAAAGCAGGATGGAGTTTAGCGCGGGAGAACGCAGTCGCAGAAATGAGAGCGCGACGAGGGAGGAGGCCAGGGGGAGGGGAGAGATGGATAGAAAGAGAAGTGGTTGTGTGTTTGGAGAGACCGAGAGAAAGAAAAAAACACAGATTCGTGCGAGGGGAAAAAGCGCGCGAGAGTTTGACGAGGCGCGGGGCGATGGTCCAACCAAGATTTGGCGCTGCGATTTATCCATATTATCATTGATTCTTCGTCGAATCGCTTCTTTGCGTTTATCCTCGTGCAACGTATTTAGTTGCGTGTGCTTTTGTTCGCAGGCGCTTCGTTCGAACGAAATTTCTCTCTATCCGCGGCTGCTAAAATATAGTTGCTCCAATAGAACAAAAGCCAATTAATTACGAGTTTCCACTGTAAAGGGTTTCTTAGTTTTTAGTAAAATTTATCTCTCGACGAAAATTGTAAAACTGCCAGGAATTTTGATGCTGTTCGTTCAACCGCAATGCAATTCAATTACCTGCGCTGACTAGGATAGGAGTGACTATTTCCAAACCTTATTAATTAAAATTATTTACGCCCGTATGTGTGTACATATATATGTGTAATTACCGATGGATTCTTGGCAGAAGTTTAGCTCGAGAATTATAAGCGTTTTGAAAAAAATTAACGAAGGTCCACGAGATAAATATTTAATATTTAATGACGGCTTCGGATATTAAACTTTAATTATGCTATATTAATAAAAATCATGAACTCGATGAAAGCGTTTCGCCGAGAGAATCAGACTTTTCGCTATTTATTATTCGCAAAGTTCGTCGTGCATTTATATATTTAGAGGACAACTTTAGAGATTATTTTACGTCGTAATAAATACATCGTTCGTGTAAGAGAATCCCAAGTCTGCGATTGTTTAAAATTGGCCATTGATAATTGATAAAAATTTTTAAATTCAACTCTTCTCGTTCGTCCGCGTCGCTCGCGTTAATCTGTTCATTCGTCGACCAGGCGGATCAACAATTGAACGTTGCACGCGTCTTTGCGCATATAATCTCTGGAGCAATGCGACCGACGCAAACTATTGTAAAAAATCGCGAGTCGCTGGAAATTGGTGGAGCAGTTGGGAAACTTCGTAGCGAGATGCGCTTGATTCTCAAGTCGAAACAAAATAAATCGTGGCAGACGAAATCGATTAAACGGAAATTCGACAAAAAACTTAACCTCAAATAGAGGTCTAATATTGGGAGGGTCAGGTATTATTAAAATAACGGGCATCAAAATAATATCGTCAATTGTTCGCATTAATTATTGAGTAGTTTTAAACGAAGAATTAATTGCGAATGAAATGGCGGTACAAAAACCTGACAACGAATAATGCACCAACTTTTTTGTCGGGGCTTATCGATCGAGTTCGCTACAATGCTGCAGCTGCAATATTGCCAAGGCGAAGAGTTTCATAAAAGTCAAGTTAAAAAATAATCATATTTAAACATTCGAATTTGTTTGATCGCGCCGATCGATCGTTCGAGCTTTTTAAAATAAAACCGACCGCGAACCAATGGAACCAGCTGATTGTGTTACCTTTATCTACAATGGATGACACGAGCCTTTTTATGGCATTTAAATGAAAAAAGTTGCGTAAACGAAAGTCGGGGAGTAATTGATTCGCGAAGTCAACTGTCGTTAAAACCAAACAACGAGACGGTGGTGGTAGTCAGTCGGAAGGCAAGTTGACGGCGAAATAAAATGCCGCTGACCCAGAAATTAGAAATTAGCGAGCCAAGTTGGAGTTGGTCGAAAAATTCGGCTGAAACAGTCTAGCGAAATTTTAATTTCAAAGGTTTTTGCACAAACACAAAAATTCGCCGGAGCAGGTTAGAAAGAAGGGGAGGGGTGTAACGCTCAGGCTCTGATGAAGGAGGAAGGTGGTCTTGGTGGTGGTGGTAGGGGATGAGCGGGCGAGCAGGGGAGGTAAAATGATGCAAAAATAACAAATTGAAATTCGCGGTTGGGGGTTGAGGGAGCGTTGTCTCCTTCTCGGTGTTAGCGTCTGGCTGTGTGCGCAACAGAAGAGAGAGAGAGAGAGAGAGAGAGAGAGAGCGCGAGACTGTAGGCGGAGGGTGGGGTGTGGGCCAGGTAAGGGGTGCTTCGGAATCGAATCGACGTCGAGAGGGAGAGAGCGAGCGAGCGAGCGAGAGAGAGAGGGAGAGGGCTGGATCGACGCCGCATCAACTATATAGCGCTGCTGTTCTGGCTCGGATACCCGGTGCGGGCTGCGGGGCGAGGGGTGGGTCAGGGGGGCTGCCGCTGGCTGAAAGACCGAGAGAGACCGAGCGCGTTACGTGGTAGGAGAAATCCAGGGGAGAAATTTATTCTCTCGCTCTCGAGTGAGCGAGCTGATGTTCGCATTTGTGAAGCGAGGCGCATGCGCGCGGGAAACGTGCGGGAGACTATGGGTAATGCTCCGTGTTCGTGCTATGTGGAAATTTACTTTACGCTCGTGTGTTCTCTGCTATAATTGAATGTGTGCGTGGGTGTGGGTGTGCGTAAGAGGCAACAAAAACGACGGGGAAAACTCTATGATTTCCTTGGCGAGTTTTATATTGTCTATGTGGAATATATTTTATATTTATGCACAAGCTACATTGTTGTATTCTATCTCTCTCGTAACATATTAATTAGCTTGCATAAGAACATTTTTCGAATTTCATAAATTCACCCACTAGTTTGCGTGGAAATTTGAAATTATTAATATTATGCTAATGATCGTTTGTACTAAGTGAAAATTAACTGGCTCTTTCTGGATTTTCGTTCGTGCATTACGCTTTTAGTAAAAATTGTTCGACAGCTCTTTACGACTTTAAGCTACGAGATAACAATCTGCAATAAGTGTGCATTACTTAAAAACGCATTTTACGTTGCTGCACATAAGAATTATCGTGCTGGAATAATCGGGTCTTTGAAAATGAACGTACATTTCTGGCATTCGGCAAAGCTTCCCCATTTATTTATAGTAGACAAAATGGCTGCAACAACCAAAACAATATACTTGTTGTGCAACGCTTAAAAGTTGCTTTAATTTTTATTAAAATACTGCACGTGTTGTTGGCAACTCATCCAACAGCCTGTGTTCCAACCCGAACAGAGCAAATGTACTCTGATATAATTAAGAGTTTAGTGGCAAATTATAAGAAAAATAAGATTAATGAATTTCACCGAATACCTAAAAACAATTGTTCGTTTCGGAAAAACAGCTCGGTAATCGGCTTTTAAATTAGTACGAAATAATAAGCGATAGTCTGTAGCTGTGCGCAAACGCGTGCGTATAAAAATTCATAAATAAATAAATGTGCGTGAGCGCGTATTTTTCATTTGCACGGAAGCATGACGTTCGCGCGCGCGCGCACGGCTGACGTGTGATAAAATAAAAGAAAAAATCCATAGACACGAGGAATATCGTCGTTATCTACTCTATTTTCCCGATGCAACTGATTTTATATATTGAGACAAGTAGTATATCATTTCACGTGTCACTTGATCACGAGTCAACCTTTTACAGAGTCTGACAGCCTCTAGAATGACAATTGAAATTTAGTCGAAAAATGCTAAAATTTTCGTCCATTAAAAATGCGCGCGGATAAAATTAAAGCGATAAGCCCACGGGTGGTATTTGCACTGGTGAAAATTTTTCTCGACAACCGTTGGCTGTCGACGCCGATAACGCGGTTATCAATTACGATTCGATAATGTCTCGGCAAACAACCGAGAAGCTCCTTTTTGGAATACGAAATTCAGATTAAAGATTTTGAAGATAAAACAAGACAGCCGCACCTCGACGGAAAATGATAAATAAAGAACGGCGGCGATTCGATTGTTGTAAATCTTTGGGCCCGTTGCTCGAGGCCCACGCGGCCTGATTATCTTGTCGCGTCAGCGCCGAACCTTTTCCACTTGTCAAACGGGCCAATCATCTTTTCCCTCTTCCAGATCACCTCTTTTAACCGTTACTCCTCTTTCTCCGACTCGCGACTTTCTCTTTGTCGGATTACTCGCTCGGTAACTCCGCTTCCACTTCTTACGGCAAAAATTCTCTCGTTACCGAATTCCTAGGGAGAGTTGTTAACGTTAAGTTGGCTCCTCGTACTGCTGACGGACCACCAGGCGGTTGCGGGGCCAGCAACAATATCGTCGTTGTTCTATCCAACTTTCCTCTCCATTCGACCAAATTGGCCATCGCTCGCTTCCTTCCCTGGCCTTTTGCTCTTTAAAACTCAAAAATACGCAAATGTTCGGTTCGAGAAAATACTCCTCGCTGCTGTTGTATGGATCCTGCGTTGCATTAACGTTGTGCGCTTGATTACGTGAAACGAAATCGACTTACCCGATCGGAGTCTATTGATAAACGACAGTCGCATAACATTATTTAGCAAAAAACGTTTACAACTCGACTCGAACGTTCGAAAATCTCAAAATACGCGCAAAAACTCTTTATTGGTAGTTGGAAGATGTTGAAAGGGGACGCGTTTCTATTTCTGGGGCGCGCTTAAGAATTTAAAAGCGAAAATCGAAGATGAAACATTCGCCATTTAATCCGAACCAACATTTTTTTTACTTTAGGGAATGAACAACTTTTTTATTAACAATGGCGACGGATTCATCTTTAATTATTCGGGGGTTAGCTCTTGTCAGCTCTAAACTTATAACGACAGAACGAAATTGATTTTAATTTAAATTAAGTAGTAATCACTTGGAATTTGCCGCGATGTTTATCGCGTTGGGATTCAAGTCGAACCTTGTATATTATAAACAGTATTATATAAAATAGCACATTATGACAGTGTTATAAAAGATATAATAATATTCGCGTTGATCTTTAGTATTAAATTAAACAATCACAATGCAGCTGCGTCGTTATTAACAGTTCGCCTGTCATAATTCATTAAAAAGGTAAAATTTTAGGTTATGTGAATCTAGATTTTCATTACCTCTACGAATAATTAAGCATAATTGCAGTTCGAAGAAAATTTCGAGGCATTTTCACCGCGGAAGCTAAAATAACTCGTTAGAGCAAAAAATTTTCATTTCACTACACGCAAATGGAAACTTTTAGCTAATTTTCCCAAAATAATTCTCGCACTTTTCAATGGTTTTTCTTTCCCCTTTTCATGTTTTCGAAATAAGCTTTCAATTTTTTAATTTTCATAATTTTTCAATTTAACGTAAACTTGATGGGCAGGCGCAAGTATGGTTTTTTATGATAAAATGACATCCGCAATTAGAATTTCTTTATTAAATATCAAAATTTTAATAAAAGGAAAGCTTCTTTTCACTTTTACCATTGGCTTACCGGTAAAATTAGTCTCTTGATTTGCTCGAGTCAGGATTTTCATAGGAAATTCACGCAGGAAATAATTTTTAACGTACGTGCGTATTTACGTGCATTTACTTAAAAATAATCCATAAGATTTGGAATTAGAAAAAAGTCGAAAGTTAGTCGTTCGACGAAAGTCTGCGAAAATGCTTGTGGTGTGTCTCACCAATAGGTTGATTTTACGTTGAAAAAACGGTCTATTCAGGCGCTCGGATGTTTTTTTTGCTCAAAATTAAACTAAAAACCGAATCCGTAGAGAATGTGACGACGTAAGTTGAAAATGAAATCACTCGATAAAATAGAGTTACATTATTATTAATTAAAAAAAAGTATTTCCAGCGCACGAGCTTAATTAAAATTCCCTAGCAGGAAGAGAAAAAAGAGAAAGGAAGAGGGGAAAAGGAGGGAGGCGTAAGTCTGCAGTGGAAACAAAAATAAGTAATTCATTGATAATAAAATAACTTTGAAATTTCAAAGGGCCCTTTGCTCGTTTGCATCACGTCCAAGTATCTTCCTCTCTGTGCCGTTTCTCTTCTTTCTCTCCTCTCGCTATTCTCCATAGAGAGCGACGTCTCTCCGGCTTCCCTTTTTGCTTTGAGGGCACTTGCTCACCTTGTCCCTTCTCCTGCAGTTTCTCCTCCTCCGTTCCCTTCTGCCCCCCCTCCCCCTCCTCCTCCTCCGGCGCCATTACCACCTCTCGGGCTATATCATTATATCGCGCTAGCTTCGCTACACGCTCCCCTTGACCCTCCCCCCCGACACCTGCCGTAAAATTATAATCTGTCATATTCATCAGTACAGCGTCTCTGCGCCTCGGCTGCACACCCCTTTGGACTCTCCCTCTCTCTCTCTCTCTCTTTCTTTGCCTCGACTCGACTCCCTGTCTTACTTGCGCGCAAGTGGAAGGCCAAGCGAGCGCTTTCCTTTTGGCCCTTTCGCTTCTTTTTGCACTCCTTTTCCCGTCCCGCTGCAACAGAGCGAGAGGCAACGAGAAAAATAAAGAGCGAGAGAGGAGGCTATCTCGCCTTAATTTATATTATAATCTCCTTCCACGTCTCGTTCTTATGCATCGAATTCGAACGACTGCCACGCTGGTATATCTTTTTGAGATTTTATCGTATCTCTAGTTTTCACACCGTTTTAACTTTTTCGATTTAATCATCCGCTGACTGCCTTGCCTTCGTCTTTTCAGCCCTTATCGTTGCTCGTATTATGACCGAGGATGGCTGGAGATGCTTACCGGCGGCACCTCAAAAGCTCGCGAGACTGTTGTGCACTTTGTAGCTCGGAAATTGCAACAAGAAGAAATTACTGCCATTGAATTGCCACGAGCGCATTAAAGTAGATTTTAAATCTTTTCCGCGAACCGTCTATGCGCCGCCGCCGCCGCCGCCGCCGCCACCGAGTCCTTTAGCTCGCAACCCTACAGTCCCAACTAAACGGAACGAAAGCCACTGCAAATTATTCGCCAACAGACACAATTACACAATTGCTCGTACCTGCCAAGCAGATCTGCTAAATATGTTTATTTGTTAATTTAGCAAACTCTCGATTTTAATGCGCCCGCGGTACGTCTGTCCATTATCGTTGCGCTGCAACGCAATTGCGCGTTGATTGGACGAACCAATAATGTTGCTCCTCCTCGTCTTCGCTCAACGATTCCGCGTCTCCGACGAATTTCAATCGCTTTTTCCAAAATCCATGCCTACGCGTCTAAACTGGTCGAGTTTTCGCGCTTTCCAGCGTTAAAGATCTGAAAGAACAATCGACGAAACTTATTTTAAGGTTATAAACGATGTAATTATGGCTAGAGCGTTTGCAATACGAGGACGATACAATTTGCCAAAACTTTTAATGTAAAAATTTTGCAATCGACACTTTCGGTCAATCGATGAGCTTAATTCAATTAATTGGACAAAGCCATAACAAGGCATTTCTAATACATCGATTGACGCCCAATACACGCGTCGTCCGTTTGTATATGCGCGAGTATGGCGATGTGTTTAGCGCGAATTCACAACTCGTTGTTGCCAACTATGAAAAGTTGAAATATTTATTCGTTCAGTTATTAAACATATTTGTTTCCAATAGCTATTTTGCGCCGTTACGTCGAATCGAGTGATCCGATGGAACCGACAACTGTAAAGTAAAACTCACCGAGACGCATTATTTTTCCATTCTAAAACATCGTTTATCCTTCCGCTCTCTAGCTTATTAAATATTCTCACAATTCAGTTTAAAATAATAATTCTACAATCAAATATCAAATTTTATCAGGCGATCTTTGAAACCTAATACTGCGATACAATTTTCTGCTTCTAGGAGCTTCAGCTTTTATTTGTATTTTTAGATAACCTTTAACAGAAGATACTTCTTTACTTAGTGCTTTAGTGCTTTGCGCGGACATTATAAATAAATAAATAATTCAAATACAGAAATATCTTTTGCCAATAGCTGGCGCTAGTTAAATATCAACAAATACACGACCTGGATTTTGGGTATTATTAAAAAAAAAAGTACGAATATTTAAATTTTATTGTTTGTAAACGTCGTATGGTTTTTCTTTTTTTTTTCTCGCTAATTTGTTTTATACTTGTCGCGTTTCTACGACGAATATTAGAATGCCTTATGTGTTTCTATTTTTCCATCGGCAATCCGACTTTACCTTTTTTAAAATTTCGATTTGCTTTAGTTCCCTTTTCTCGCTCCACTTTTCAGGCGTTCCTCTGTCTGCTTTTTTCCCGACGTCTCTGCACTCACGTTCGTTACTCGAGACGCGAAGGCGGTCCAAGTAAACGCTTGCAATTGCTTCCTAATCTCGCCTTTCTTTTTCTTCCCGCCTTTTTCCAATTTTATTTCATTTAAATAAACCTTTAATCGAATGATTTCAAACTTTATCGCATTTATAATTCGAGTAAATCGAGCGTTAATAAATTTATACGAGAATTGCCCGATTCCAAGTTTTTAATTAAACTTTCCGAATTTCGAACGATAAAATGATACTCGCGCTTATCTATTACACATAATATTGTTTTGAAACAATCACCACTTTCACTCGATGGCAAAATTAATAAAAATAATATTAGAACTATGTAACAACCCCCTGCGAATAACGTGACCCTATAACGCACAGCACACAAGGTACAGTCAACCGTAGAAAAAATGTTAATTTATTTCGCTTCGTTTTTATTAAACAAAGTGTGTGTGTGAGTGTGTACTTTCTATTACGGCAATGCACTACACGTATCCGTATAATCAATGCAATTTTTGCCAATGACTCCTCAAGGACGAACTAATAGATAAAGCGCGTGTGCAGTGTTTTACCGCCAAACAAGCAACGAACGGTAAATTCTTAACTCTACTTTAGCATTAGATTTTAATTTTGTTTTAGCGAATGTATCGTCCTTTTGTGGAATTCAGTGCACAGATACGCAATATTCATTTCGACTGTACGTTTATGGAAAATAAATAATTTTTTTCCTTCGCTTCAAAATGTTTTTCGAATAAAAATAGATAGATTTAAATAAGAAAAGTTTTAATAAAATTCGACGACGACGATTGTTGAAAGACAATCGTTAAATCGACTACAGTTCAGACGTAATAATTGGCTGTCTTGTATCGAACATTAGCAACGGCGCAATATTGTTTATACTCGTTTAAATCGGCACCTCCTTTAAAATTCCGTTAAAAACATTCGACTTTGGCGGTTTCATTTGAACAGCATTGAAGTTAAGTACATCAACGATTGTTACGTGTTTATTGGATGTATACAGTTTACATTCGGGGGAGCAAAGCCTTACCTTTTCTATTTTTGACAAAAGTATACGTTGTGCCGCTATTTTAACAGCAATTATGTACGAGTTGGCTTAAAATGCCTCTCTCGGCCATTTAGGTGCGTTCGAATAATTAAGTCGTACATTTTAATTAATAGCGAACCGTAATTAATTTCAATGTTCCGGCGACTTTTTGCTGGCCGAAATCAAAAAATATTTCTCATAATCCCCGCGGCTTAGCAAATTCTGTAATATAAATTGTGAAAATAAAAAACTTCCTTCAGCTTTCGTAATCGATTATCCAAAGCGTCGACGTCAAAGGGTTGGCACTATTATCGAGCATTTTCCCGCAGCTTACATTTTCAACGAATAATGTTTAATTATTGCAAAGTTGTGTCCTAGAAATTTTCTCCTAGATTTCTTTTAATCTAAATCTAGTAATTTTGTTTGTTTGTTTTTATTAGTATTCGGTAAATTTTACGTTAAGATAAGCCAACCGTACGCGACGAGGTCGAGAAGACGTTCAAAATTTTGTGCCGACGGTCACCAAGAGTCGAGGATCGCGATAAAAAGCAATTGCATTATTATTCAATTCGATCTCGCAACAAATAATTACGTGTGTGGCCAATGAAGGGATGTCGCCAGGTCTCAGTGGATGTCATTGGTCACTCCTTCAGCGCTGACACACACTGACGAGCTCAAAACACGCCAATCAGTCACGCGGACCGCCGATGATGAGAGAAGTTTCCCCGAGAGTCATCCGATCCGCTGCAATTTCACGGGGAATCTCGCAGCGCGTAAACGAGCGGCCCATGGGCGACAGAGAGGAACGCCGGCCCATCCCCACCGGAATTGGCTCATTTCGCTCTCGCGAGCTCGATCTCGCTGGAAAATAACTAGTGCCCCCTCCCCCGCGTGTATCAGCGTGTCGACCCGAGGGCGATCGATTTGATGCTCCTTGTCCAGAGAATCCCTTCTCTCGAGCGCATCAGCGTCTGCAGCAACTGATTATTCTCAATCACAGAAACGCTCGAGACTCTTTGCGTCGTTTCGAAACTTCACCAAAGCCAACCGTGTTGCACCGAAGCTCGTAACTCTCGCATCAATATTCGTTGATGAAATAGATAGCAGGAAGCTCGAGCTCCACAGGTAATGCTTATCTGCGAGATAAAGGAGCTCTTGCGATCCGCGTTATAACGCCACGCAGTTCTCGAGACTCGTAACATTCGCGAGGCGAAGAGGAGCTTCGCTTATCTCTCGGTCATCTAATGGACTCCCACGCGCTCGGGCTGCACTCGTGATTTATATTGGTAGGACTGCTGCTCGGAGAAAGCTTCTTTCGAGGTTCGTCGACTCGTGGCCCTGAGCAAATAAATTAACCCGGACTCCTGGTGAACCGTGGAGACTCGAGGCGATTCAGAGTACAAATCGAGCGAAGTAATTGCGATGCGAGTCGTGTCGTCGTTGCTGTTTATAGTAGCACCCGACCATCGGGAGCGCCAATCGCTCTAAAGCGGACAGCAGATTACTCAACGATAACAAGATTCGCTGGCTCGTTTCACGTTTCCTGATTCTGGCAGCCGCTGAATTCCCGCCGAGTCCGGCAATTTTCCGCAAAGATCCAATTCCGAGCGATAGACGGTTTTTCCCCGAGCCGACCGCGGTAGCACCGACCAGATCTTCCCTTAGCCGGCGCGAGCGTCTGAAATCGAGAGTCCGACGTTTGATTAAAGAGGAACGGGAGGGAGTGCGTGCACGCGAAAAGTGAGTAAAAGGAGATCGCGCTAGGCAAATCGCCGCCTCTTGGTTTCACTTTCAATTTCGGTGGTCGGAGCAACGTAGACGCACACGTACGCCTACGTGCGGGTGCCGCCACCTTCGGAGCCTTCAGAGATCGTATCCCGGGCCACCCGATCCTTCTCACCGTGGTCGGATTCCGGCGGGAGATTTTGGACGCGATGATGAGTCGAGTGAGCGAGCGAGCGACCAACCGATCGACCAGTAGCTACACGTCCTACCGGCTCCGACGCATTCGTCAAATTCTTAAGGTGGGCCCCGAGAGAAGTGGCCAACGGTTACTCCTAATTGATTCGACTAAAATTACCGTTCCGAAAATGTAAATCCGTCGCAAGCGCATCCCTACCAACGGTCGGAGGGCCAATTAAAACGAACTTTGTCATAACGCACCGCGATAATTAATCGTCGAGGGCTCTCTCTCCCGCGGCCGAATGGCGGAGCAACGGAATCTTTAAAAGATTAAAGACAGACTCGCAGAGGAGTGAAAAAAGGAGGGCCGAGGCCAGTGGCCCTTGAGAAGCGGCGGACCTGGTTTCGCGGGCCCCCGTGAGGCAGAGATTTATTCGGGTTGGGGCTCTTGACTCCACTCGTAGCGGCGGATCACTTTCATTTTCGCGACTCGCGCTTTTTCCTTATTACCTTGCGGCTTCTCGCACTCGCTCCGATAAGATTCGTTTTCGCTCGGCTTCTTCTTTATCGCGGCAAATTGGTAAATTGGCCGGTCCACGTCTAGCTCGCGACACTTGTTGCTACTTTCCTTCGGAGCCGCCCTTTATCCTCCTTGCTTTCGCACGGGAATCCTCGCCGGGGAGCGCTTTCTTGAATTACCGCTCGAGTTCTCGCAAAATCGAGAGAATTTGCGAGCTGCTCTTCCCATCGGCCTTCTCATCGAATTTCGCCTTGAGAGATCGATGACGGCACGAAAATAAACTCATAAATAAGATTCCCCAACGAACGTTACTCGATTCATTTTCGGGAGATTACATGCCTCCGAGCTAATTGATGTCATTATTATGTCGGAGCCCCTAATAAGACATTACATAATGCAAAGCCCTTCCCGAATAAGCGCATCTTCGTTTCACGTTTTACAACGGCCCACTTTCCCTGCTTTAATTGCGCCCTAGAGTACTTAGCCTCTCGATTATCCACCGTTAACAGCCGTTCTTTAGCCGTTCTTTAGCCGCTCCTTGCGTTTAACGGCGTTTAACGGCGTTTTCGGCTCAGTTGATCGACTGTTTTCTGTACAATAGGACAACGCCAAAATCCGAGAGGCCGATCGACTGCATCTTTCGTAAGAAGAGTCACTAGCCATTCGTCTGCTAGTTTTATCGCAATTGCTCGAATGATAATTTACACGGCAACTTGTGCTTAGCGTATCGATCGAGCCAAACAAAATAAGAAACATTTTCTCCGGTGGGCTTTTATCTCTTTCCTCGATAAATTGAAATGCAAATCAAGTTCCTTGTTTTACAATTTTATTGGATTCTGACATTCGACTGAATAACAAAAAAAACTATTATTAATTTTTAATATTAATTATAAATATATAAACACTCGGTTTAAGGTGTACTCGATAAACGGCAAATTATTCGATTATTCTGAGGCTTGTTATTAATTAAGGAATGGTTCGCTTATACACATGAACTTTTCTAGTTTTCTTGCATATCGATTACAATGACGAACGGTCTAATCTTTACTTTTTTCGGTTAATTATCTCCAGTTAGAAAAATCAATTACTGTGTCAGCGTGACCGAGCAACACAGTTGCGATGCAGATGTGGTACATTCTCGAACACACGCGTAAACGTAGTCACACTATTCATCTGGCACACATCCAGGTAAGATATTAACACCGACGAGCCACAAGTATATACGGGGTTAATGACTAAATTGTCCTGTATAAATTATCCGCGTGGAAATTACATCATAGAGGGAAAGAGAGGGGGAAGCGCGGAGAGATGAAATGCAAACGAATAATTGAGAGCTTAAGGTAAATAGGCGATGGAAGATCGTTTATTTTCTTTAAATATTAAATTAACCTAAAATATGTGTTAGAGTGAAATCAACGTATTTTTGCAAATACTCTGCTTTAATTGCCTTTTCTCCAAGTATTCATATTTTTATACTCGAATGATGTAATATTAGCAAAAAATTTCGTTTCAGAGCAAAAAGTTTGTTTCCGATTTTTAAATTTCATAACCTACAATTATAAGACGAGCGCAATGTTAACTTAATAAGCGAGTGTAAACATCTTTGTTTGTACATTTATTTATATTTTAATTTGATAATACTTATAGTTAAATAAAATATTCTTGGTAAAATAGACAAATGAAAATATTTAAAAATACTTGTATGTAGAATCAACAAAGGGAATATCAGTGGAAGCTCAAGAAGACCAGTAAAAAATGTTAGATTTTGTTGTTCGAATATTTTCACGTTAGAAAATAATCGACCAAACGTCCGTTGTTGTATGTTGCATTCCAGTTAAAACATATTAATGCATCTGCAGTTTCACCGAATTTAACTTAATTTTGTATAAAATAACGCAAGCGACATTTCATAAAATTATCTTTTTCTTCTCTTTCGAGACGAAGAAGCAGCCGCACGAACATAAATACATTGTGGAACGACAGATAGACAAAAGGTCAAGTATTTTAGCGCAATATAAAGTTTACGTCGAAAGCGGCAACTATTTTAAATACTGTTATTTGGAAATTTGAAGTTAACCCACGCGTATCCAATCGTCAATCCAGTTTTTTAGGATATTTGGAGTGGCTGCTCTCCAATTAATACACGCGCCACGTCGGGAAAGCCAAAAGCGATCGTAGACTTTAGGAAGGTTGCACATAGACGCAACACAAAAGCTGCTAAAACTTTTGTGTCTTAGGCTCGGAAGATTTCGACTTTGATTCTCGGTTAACAGACACTCGGCACAACACCGCACACGTGTTTTTATATAAAGTGCACGTTCCGAGAGAAGAAAGAAGTTCCGAAGAGCAAATAAATGCGCAGTGCGGAAAAAGGGTTGATCGCCGGGGAGGGGGACGAAAACGCCGCTCTCACAGCAGCTCGAAGAATAGAAGAACAGGGTTAGCTCGGCTATTAGCTCGGCTATTGGGCCTGGGGTGAAACTTAGGACTCAGGACTCGTTAATAACGCGTCTAGGATCGCGTGCGCGCACGTGCTCGGATCGCTGCGGGATTGCAGCCGCCCTCTGGTGACTGGAGAGTTCGCCGATCGATTGTGTCCGGCCACTCCTCCAGCCCAAGGTGCGCGACGATCAGCGGACGCGTCCAAGCCCGCGCACCGAGAGGAGGTCATGGTCGGGACTGGAGGACATACGCGCACCGTGTAAATTTGCGCTTACACGTCCCTTCCAAATTACGTGTCCGGCTCCGTTACTTCTCGGCATCCTCTACCGCAAAATCGCTCTGCGTGAATCCAACATCAGCCGTCCCCCTTCTATTAAATCTATTCGATCTGTTTGCTTCGTCCATTCTCTCTGCAGATTTTTTCCCGAGGAGCTTCTCTATTTATGCGTCGAAAATTGGAAATCGATCGATCGCAAATCCCAAGTTTTTTAGTCTCGAAATTGAATGCCGCGTTAAAGTATCCACTGAAATATCTCAATATTTTGTTTATTGCCGGCCGGAAAATACCGATACCTTATCGATGAAGTGTCTTTCAAGCTTTTTTCCGACGAAATTCGTTTAAATATTCCCTCGAATATGAACCGACACTCGCGAACCGAAACGAGTAAAAGAAACAAACGGCAATTTCTGTCTCCCTCGCGGAGGAATCAATTTTAAAATCAATTTTAGCCCAATAAGCCAATGAAATGTTTAAACCCTTGCGTATCTGGTTCGCTGGCCCCTTTATAACCCTGAAAACGATTGCGATCGCGGAAAATCTGTGGAAAATGAATACCAACGCTTGTAAGTCCAAGTCCATTTGCCGCTCCAAGTTAGACGCGAGCCCTAACCTTTAAATTCGCACGTGTCTCTTTTAAATATTCGCCAAGAGCCGCGTAGTCGCGACGACCAGAATTACTCGAAACGTCGTAAAATGCGTGGCATTTCGTTGGGTTCGCACATGGACGGAGGAAGGAAACCAATTGAATTATACCGGTGATATTGATTCGAAGTACAAGAGTTTCACTTTTACGAAAGGCCACTCTAATTGGAGTTCCACTGCGTTGCGTCAATCGGTCACATCTTGCTTGGAGTGTAGCTGCGTTCAAATTAAATATACCGCGTTATGTACCATTCGACGTATTCAGTGGCTCGGGGGGTTGGGGTGCAACTGCACTCTAACACGCGATTCGCACTTAGGCAAAATTAAATCTTCGTTTATTAGTAGGCATTAACTCGGTGAAAATTTTCTAGGCAAAATAAATTTTGCAAATAGCGGATAAGAAGAAACTTCCGATGTTTTCCATCGTTTTCAAATACAATCTTGCCTCTGTCGACTTGTTAATCTCACTTACAGTTATTATTATTATTATTATTATTATTATTATAAATCCAACTATACTTGGACGATTAAAACCAATGTGTTGATTTGAATTTTTTAAATCATTTTTCTTTGACATTGAAATACACGTGCACGATGTTAAAACAAAATCTCCCATTACTTTAAAATACTTTTTTTTTATAAAAATTGTACTGTAATTTTAGTTGAAACTTTTCCGTTCCTAACGTTAAAAATTCGTCGAATTAAAATATTCGTCATTTATTTGTTTTACAATACTGTGCGTTCGAATTGAATAATAATAATTCTTAATTTAATATCCGATTCGCTTGAATTTTAGGATTCGCACTAGACGGTTCATAGGACGAATTCGTTCGCCCAGTTCTCGTGCGATTATTAATTAATCTAATTTTGCGAAAAGTAACGAGCAGATTTTTCCTTTGCAGATATTAGAGTCAATTGTGTCGAATAGCAATTACACAACACAAACACTCACGGCTCGGTTTATAAGTGAGTTTGGCATCACTTGCCTCGCTTATTGTTTCTGTCGTGCAACTCGCAAAAATTATAAACAATCGACGAAAAAATGAAATTAGAATCTACGCATTTTTAGTCGTAAATAATATTTTGACATTTAAAAAAATTCCGTTCTTTTGCTTTTGCGACATTGATTTGCATTCGCCACCAGTCGAAGTAATTTATTGTGCGTTACTCTTTAATATTCGCTTAATGCCGCAATAAGTGTCGACATTGTGATAAAAGTTTTTCGAGCTCTGTTGCATTGCGATGCATTGCAAATATGTAAAAACAAAACTAAATTAAAAAATGAAAGTTGACTCAATTTAATGACGTCGATAACTGCTCGTTAATAACCTTCGTTCAACAATCCCATTGTAACGTAAATTATTACTTTTAAATGGTTATTCGGTTCGATCGATTACCACATTACCACGTCATTAATTAAAATTCCTCTAGTAAATCGAGACTCGTTTCTACAATGTTTAAGGAAAAGCTTTCAAATTTCCTTGGCTTTTTGTCATCTTGTCCGTCGCAATTCGTAACTCCAATTACAATATTAATAAACAAAGGTCAACACCAAGGCCGATAAATCATACTACTTTGTCGTTTCAACGAATTCACGAAATTTAAGCGAAAATTGTGGATTTCGGCGCAACTGGAAGCGTTTGAACTCGACGACGATCAATGGCTATTCCTAGTGACGTCATCTACGAAATCTGGTCTCCTTGTCTATCACCGGAATACAAAGTTTCGCAGGACAGACGAGGACGTAGCAACGGGTAAAAACTAGTGTTAAAAAATAAAAGTTGTCGAGTGAATTGAAAGTCTGGCTCGAAAGTCCTTTCCAGGAATATTTCGAGGAGCAGAGTGACGTCGGCATACGCACGAGTGTGTTTTATCTGATGGGGTCACCTTGAAGAAAGCCGCGTAAATGTACGCGATGGTTCGATGACGACTTTGATGGCTTATGGAACACATAGAAATTGCAGGGATCTTCGGACGCCGAACAATTATTGTCGCGATCGCTCTATTCTTTCGCTCGTTGGAAAATCAGTCGAGATTTCGCAATCTGCGAGTGCTTTTTAAAGAACTCGCGCGCCCTTAAAGACTGCGAGACAATTTTCCAAGAGCTAATGATCGCTGCTGCGACTTCAGTTTTCGCAAATTTTAAGCGCGACCGGATGAGTTGCATCGATTCGCGGAGAAAGTATTGCACGAGTGATTAAGCGCTAATTGGCAAATCTTCGAATTTGCCAAGCGAGCGCGTGAAATTATCGAGAATGGCGTCTCGAACGAGACTGGAAGATAAAGAGTGAAAAATAAACAAAAAATCTAGTCGCTCTGTTTTATTTATTGCGTATCCTAATATTTATCGTTGAATAAATTTTAAAAATATCGTGGCTGGCCGTCGATGAAAATTTTTTCATCGGCAGAATTGAATCCGTCGAACGTAGAGAGCAGAATCAGATCGAGTTTTCCTGGGATTTAATTTTGCCCCGTTTTTCTCTTTCAGGACTAAACCGTTCGATATTACTAGCAAACTCTGCTAAATCTGCATTTCACCGTTTTGCCATTATATTTTACGCGCAACAGACCGATCCGACTCTACGTACATGCGTGTCTAAATCTAAATCCTTTTGTCGAAGAGTTTTTTTTGAGGTTATGAGTCGAGAGTGTGTAGCTCTCGTTGACCTCCAGGGCTTAATAATTCAGAAGCGAATTATTTCCAACTCACAATGCGAACATTTATACGCGGTTAACTGTGTTTATAGGCTTGCTCCTCTGCATTCGTTACAGTTTTCCGACTTTTTTCAATTTTTCTTCCCGTTCGCGCGAAAATCGATCTTCGTTTCTCTTTTATCTCTTTCTCAGAAGTCCCCTCCTTGTCAATGCCGACGTTATATACCGCCTTCAGCTACTTTCATGACTTTTTGTACCTTCCTTTACTTTCTCTAAAACTCTCCTACTTCTTTTTTCGGCTTTATTCTTGATTTTTCTCTTTTCTCAAATGGTCGATCGCGCCTTTCTTAATATCGCGCGGCGCCCACTTGCTGTTGTTATTATTGTATTCTTAACGTTGGCAACGCGTTTTTGTTCCTCTTCGTTAATTACCTTCCAATCGATCTCCTTTCCGACGCGTAAACATTTCATTTACATCCAATCCAATTCAAAGCAATAATACGTAACAATTCTTGTACTCGTTGGTTGCTCTCCTTAAAGCCAAGAAACGCCGCTGGAGCAACTACGCGAATAAAATTCGGTCGAATCTTAAAAATTTTTGCGCGACCGTTTTTTCGTATTTAATTTGAGAGTGAAACGCAAGGAAAATTAGTCCGGCAACTGTACAATTACTTAAATTTCACCACCGAGTACTTTAAAATGGAACTTAGAAATTAACCGAAAGTTGTCTGCGAATCTGAATCTGTTGTGAAATGTGGAAACTGATAAAACCGACGAGCAAATGCGCGGACCGATAATTTGAGTTGGTGTCATCCATTTTAAGACACGCAACCAGAGGCTCCTTTTGGATTTTTAAAAGCCCTTTCCGAGATTAGAACGGCGGCGATTCGTGACAGAGTCGAATTCTCGGAGGAAGCGAACGAAGGAAGAAGAAACGAGGCAGTGGGACTTAATGGAACGGCGGACCCATTCTTCGGAGTCATCCTCTTCTCGGACTTCAACCTAATTACGCGAGACGAGACGAATGGCCAAATTTCTGCCGCGTGTTTATTTGTTCTAATTGTGTACAAAGGACAGAGGGAAGGAGTGTTAGGACACGCAGGTGGTGGGGGTGGGGGAATTTATGTTTGCGCCTATTAACACAAATATCGGTTTCGGTTTACGCTCGGCTTGCGATCGCGAAACGCCGCTTCGAATCGATATTGTGATTTACGCACCGAGAAATAAAATACACGCACGCGTAACTGTATAATCGACTTTAAGTCGGAGTGAAGGGAGCGAGACGAAATTTTCCCTCCGAATAATCAGTTTGAATGTTGCAAAATTACTCGGGCGTGTGCTTCGTTAAACGAATCGCAATGTCGAGCTTTTATCGGCGGTAGTAATCGATCCGACCACAAGATCGCCCGAGTTTTCCGATGTAAACGCGAACGCGAGTTCGATTAATCGCAATTAACGCGGGACACGAAGGGAATCGCGAAAGATGCGACAGAAGCACGGGAGAAAATGTCGGAGTCTCGTGTCGCGACATTGTAATCGAGCCAATCGGGGGATTGATTTCAAGTTCGGGTCCGCGAGCCATTAGTAACTCGAACCGGCGAATTAATCGCGAGCTAAAAAACGTTATTATCGCAGATACGCGTGGCCCTTGTTGTCGAAGGGCGAAACCAATTTATCCCTTTGGCATTTACACGCACATTCGCGCGTGCGATCGCACAATAGCGCTGGCCGCCTTTGCTCTCGAAAAGTGGCTCCTGCTCGTCTCGAGAAGCCCGCGTCTCAATTTCTACGCAATGCTGCGCCCCATTTCTCTCCCTTGCTTCCTAAAGAGAGAGGGACGGGATCTACGTCATCGCCGGGGCTCCTGCGGGAGTTTGGACCTGGCGGACCTCGAATTCGGCTCACTTTGGCAGCTTTGCTCGGGCGCGCAAAAGAAAAGGGGACACACGCGACCGACCGAGAGGGTGAAAACAGAGCGAGACCGAAAATATCCAAGGGAGCGAGCGGATCGATTTTTTTCGGAACCGAGGGGAGCGCGAGGGCGAGGGCGAGGACGTCCCCGTCGTCGAGGGTAGGATTCCCGATGACGCTCGCCCCCAAAATCGTTTCTGAAAGCAGCCCGACACCCCTTGCTCCCTCTCTACCCCGTGGTTACTGTCTTCGGGGCGATTTTGCTCCACGTGTGCGTTCGGCAGCACCGACGTGTGTGTGCGTATGCGCGCGTGCCCGATATGTCGCATTGACAACTGGCCAACGTAAAAATTATCGAATATTATTACTCTTGCGGGCCAAAGCAATTGCCCTGTCGCGTATTACCATTAATTAGCAGCGTCAAAGCGAAGACTCGATCATCGCACTTACCCAATTAATTATACTTTTTCGTATTCTACACTCGTCGCTTGTGCTTTTTCGAGCGAACCTTCATTTTTACGGAGACTTAATGCGCTCTCCTCCCGTAGGAGGGCGTAAACATAATTAAATCTTATCACGCGATTAAATTTTAATAAAAAACATCGCTCCTCGTACTGCACTCGCGTAAAACAGTGAATTTCAATCGCAACTTGTTTGGCTGTTTTTTTAGCTCTGCTTTTAAATATATAAGGAAAGACCGAAGATTTTTACTCCCGATCGCGTTTTCGCTCGTTTTTCACAAACGCCTCGCGTTGTTTTATTAAATTTTCATCCTCCAGGTTGAAACGTCTGCATTCCGCGCGTTTCAGACGTTTTTCCAAGGATTTTTAATCACGAAAAATAAAATGGCTTTGAGATTTTAGTCGAGCGGCAATAAAACTTGGATTGATGTGGAGGCTGATTTTAATTTACACGTAACGCGAGCGCTTCGTTTTTTATTACTTCCTGTTCGATCGACAACTCGATCGTTCAATTAACAAATTCATCTCGCGAGCTTGTGAAATTCTTGATTTCTTGCAATAATAGTCTTCGGACGTGGTGTCGTGACAATCTAGTTATTTTATTTTTGTGTGAACGAAACGGTGCGTTTAACCATGATTGACTAAGCGGCATCGATACCAATTTTCCCAATGTTTCGTTGCGTTTGGAAAGTTTAACGCGTTGCGGGCGAAGGGAAAAGTTTTTGCAGCGACGCTTTTTATTTTTACAAATTTCGTCGCACAGTCTCTTTTGCTTAGCGAAGGTTCGGTTCGACGATTCGCATTTGCATTTGCTCGTGTCATAAAGGACGTCGAGATGCAAACGAAGCTTCTCGCATAACTTTTGGGTGTCTTATTGCTCCGATACACGGACGAGGTTGGGATGAAACTCGGGCGTTAAAAGCGATTCGCAATTTGTTGAGCGAACGCGTGCGATAAAAATCGCAAATTGTTTTTTATTACGAGCTAATGATGATGCAAGGGAAAAATAGAAAGGAGGGGACTGCAACGACGGTGGATGAATTGAAAAAGTTGAGCGCACCGGGGGCTGCCGACCCCGACCCCCTACCCTCGGACTCGCACCGTTAGGAGTGTCGGACGGCGCATCAGCTGATGCTTTTCGATCCGCGAGCAAAGACCAAAGGCCAAAGGTTCGGCGTTGCGGAGAAAGAGAGTCCACTGAAGGGGAAGCAAGATTTGGAGAAAGTCACGGCTGCGCATGGCTAATGGGCCAAAAGGCCGTAATGGGAGCGCGGATTCGCACGCGGGGCCAAGCGGTCCAAGGGCCCAAAAGCAGTTCTTTTGTCGCGCTCCCCGTAGCCGGACAGGCGTCGTTCGACCGACTGATTATGCCAACCTGAAAATGTCCGATTCGTTAAAAAACCTTAAACCCGTGCCAATGCTGGTCGTCTTGTTCTCTTTCTCATTCGCTCGAATTCTAAGCGCGGCAATTTTTATCGGTCGCTCCTGGCGAAACTCCTGGAAACGGATCTGATTTACAGTGTTTCGGTGTTGGCAAAATTTTCAAATTCCATCGTCCGCCGCTGTCGTGAACCGAGAGCTTAATTCGCAAAATTATTCTCGATTTTGAAAACGCGCAGTGGAACTTCCAACTGCGCTTATTTTGTAATTACCTTCGCGCAAAAAGCGCAACTAATTTAACTTGAACGAAAATAAAATAATGAATTTAATTAAATGTTTGCGAAATACCTGCCAAAAATTTCAGTTAATTCTCTCGAGCTCTGAATCAGAAACTTTTGTATCTTAAGTTTCAAGATGCAGGCGTTTGAGGGTTTAATATTCATTATGAGCGAGCAAAAAATTTCCATCCTGCGATATACTTTATTCAAATGTGCCTGTCTCAAATGTTTTTCAAATAAAAATATCGATCGAAGTCTATAATTTACGACGAAAAACTGAAAAATGTGGATTCGATAAATTTGTTCTCTCAATAGTTTATGCGTTCAATTATTTTGCACAAAATTAAGTTTTTTCTAATATAACGATGGCTTTTGTCAACAATGATACCCGTGTAACAAGATTGTTTTATATTTAACATGTAATACACAAGTCTGATGAATTAGTAAATTCGAGAACGATAAACTCAATTTAGTTTGGTACGTAAAAAGTATTTTTAATTAGATAAAGAACGAATTTTTAAGTAATTATTGAAAATTGCTCTATATAAAATAATGTGTAATGTCGTTATTACTATACGGAGTTACGTCTCGTATAAAGATATTACTTACGTTTCTACATTCATACAGAAATGTGTTAATTTATACTTGACGTATACTTTCGAGTTATGCAAGTAATTTATATAAGAAAAATTAAATAACGATTACAGATAAAAGATGAAAATTAAACACCGATGCAAATATTTTGGATTGTTTCGGTTTTCGTATATTTTCAAAGCAATTGTCTCGATAATATCTATTAAGAGATAATGGCAACGTCGTATTTGTCGCGCATTTTAAAATGGATATTAGAAAAACTTTACGTTGGCAAATGTCAAATTTCTGTTAAATCTAGATTAATAATTTTAGAAAATCCCTTTTCCGTAATACGAAACAAGTTGAAAATGTTTATATTACAGAGTGAGTCACTACGTAGTAAACAGTGGCAGGAGTTTGGCCGAAACCGTAATTTTTAAGTGACCCGCGTCAGAAAAGTCTCGATATCCTTATCAATTTGAAAAAGCTCCTCAAATTTTCAAATATCATTAATAAAAACAATATTGAATTAAAACTCTGCTAATGCGGAGTGGCATTTTCTGCACAACAAGTCTTAGCGCGGATATTAAACTCCTCCTGGTGCTTTCGTTTTTGTTGTTGGTATTATTGATTGACGAAGATACGTGACTGCGGAGTCTATTTATACATTAATTTTGCTCGGCACATAAAACCTGTTGGTTTGAAAAGTAAGTACAAGATATGTCAACGAATGCATTTTCAGGACGAAATTCGTAACTTAACAATCGCGGGGGTAATCCAAAAACCGAGAAATGAATTTTAAAACGTATTTTAAAAAAGTAATTTTTCAAGTTTCCCGGAGAAATCAAGTTAATTTATCGTGTTACGGGAAAGTTGGTAAAACTCTTGTAAAGGTTAAGTTGTAGACTGGCATCCATTATTCGCTGTCTACGATTAATTGTCAGCCTGTAATAACTTGCACATAACCTCATTAATATGAATGAAATATCGATTTGCGTTACAAACTCGATTTCGCGTTTAAAATCACTGACCATGGAATAGCGAAATCAGACGAAACAATCCTTTGTTCCGCGATGAAGTTAGACATAAAGTTGGTCGTTACATCGACGTTTTTATGAACCGGGGCGAGGGTGGGGGGAGGGGAAGTGCACGCAACGGACTGAAATCGAAAATCCGCCGAATCATTGTTGAATGAAAATGCCAATCCCCACTTAGTGGAGAACGAATCAGGTGAAGGTACGTGGTTAGATTTAGAGCTTCTCTCGCTCCCGTTTTATTTACTTATTTTTTACTCAGCTCGCGAGCTTTAAGACACTCAAAACACTTTCTTTATTCAGTCGATTCCGCGCAATAGAGTTTACCGAGAATTTCCAACCGAGCCAAATCGCAGTTGGTTCTTCTTTTCGAAAAAATACAAAATACGGTGCAAGTCGAGATTTCCCAAAGTACAAACTGTTGTCGATTGGCGCTAATCATTGCCCGAACAAATGTTGTAATTTTCGTGCCAAGCGCAATTAAAAGTGCGACTCGCAGAAGAGAAGCGGACGATAAAAAACTGTCGAAAACGGAGATGTGCACAAGTCGTGCGCGCGCTTGTGAATTACAAATAAATAGTATTTAAAAAGTTAACCTTGTATTTTCGTCCGTGTGCAAATGATAAATACAAATCAGGATAAATGAAAGATTTTTAGGGCAAAAGGATTAAAAAATTTAAAGCAAGGATTCGCCTAATTAGAGTTAATGTTATTCAGAGCTCGCATAAGTTCTCGTCTTTGTACCGAAACGATGCTCGTCACGTGTCATTAGAGCTCAGCACTGTTTTACGAAAGTTTGTCGTAAAAAAGGCAACGCTTATTATTTAAATTTTGCGCGCAAGTCGGTGTTGGCGCGAAAATTTATCTCCCGTGTATTGATACACCAGTGGCTGATATTCGCCGGGAGTGTGACTCGAAATTTCGCTTCCCGACCGGCAATCAGCGGCGCGACCTCGTCCACCTCGGAGAAGAGGCTCCTGGATTTCGGGAAAATGATAAAGCTCGAAGGGCAAAGTTGCAGGTGAAAAGGAAGGAGCGAGGGTAAGAGATCGAGTGCGTCGCGCTGGTAACCGATCGAAGTTTCAGCAATCGTGCCGCCTCGGCTTGGGTCATCTCCTCGTCTCTCTCGCACTAGACGGAGACTGGGAAGGAGCGCGCGATCGATACTAGCCACCGCCACCCTCCCGCACCCCCGCCTGGCTGAGCCGAATTTTTTCCGTTCGCCTGCCCCGCGCACGCGCACCGCCGCTCCCCGCCCCTCTCCCGCCACCGCCCCCCTCCTCCTACGTCAACATATCCGTTGCAACTTTAAACATCTTTCGCTTTATTCGCAACGTTCGACGACCTTTCTGCGCTCAAAATTTCAGCTCAGGCCTGTTGAGGCTCCCACGATCCTCGTCTGCTCGTCCTGTCTCTGGATTTCCTTTATTATGCGTCATCGTTTCACACTCGAAGCGCTCGTTCTTCTGCGATTTTCAAGCATCGGACTATCGGAAACGGAACCTTGCGCGTTTCGTTATAATTAAGCCCTCGCATTTCTTTATATTGCACTTTACTCTTCTGCGCAGGTCTTTAATCAAAATCAGTCGCGTTCGTTACTTTTTGCAAAATGACGGAATAACGTTCTAGTTCTTCTGCAGGGCTATCTGGTGTAATTCTGGTTATAACTCGGTAATTTTTTCCAAGCCAAGTCTGAATAGCACAGCTGAGCGCGTTTTATAAACACTAGATCAATTACAAATATGAAGCAGGAAAATATAATATTATTCGAGTCTGGCGTCTAATCTATCGATAATGGATCACCAAATATTGAACAGACGAACTTGATATATTTATTTCTTTTTCTACTCTCGTATTTATTTGCGTTTTTACTGATTTTTCGGTAAAATTTCTAACTATTATACATTAAATTAATTAAATTTAATCGGAAATAACGACGAGTAGTCAAATGTTTTACATTCAAGGAGTTGCGATTTTTTACGGGCCAAGTTGGATGTATATATATATATTTAACGGCTCAATATACATAAAACTCCTTAAAAGCAAGTAAAAGTTGGACTCGCAAAATCATACTGTGAAACTTTTTGATCCTGTGTTTCAGAATTGCATAAAAGTTAATCCTGAACTTTTACATTGTTCGTGCAATTAAATAATCGTTAATTAATTAACTTGGAATTCAAACCTGATTCACGGAAACATAATATTGTAACATTAGTTATGAAAAATCTCACCATTTTTTTCTTTTAACAGCAAACTCGAAGAATTGAGTAATTAGCAAATAAGATTAGAGTTAATATGTTCTGCGTATAAAAAAAAATTTTTACGCATTATTTGTTTCCCGTAAAATTAAATTACTATACAAAATACGCCGAATTGCCTTTTTACCAAATTTAATATCATCTATGTTTATATCGAAAGAAAGTTTATATCCAAAGAATTTTAATTCTATTTTCACCTTCGATTTATTTTCATAATCGATATAATTTTGAAAAAAAAACCAGTCGAAGTGAATCCGCTTGTATAAAAATTTTGGTGAGTATTTTTTTCTCGTTGAAATATAAATAAATCTATTAGAATGAAAACGGTAAAATTCGAAAGCCGAAGAATTTCGGGAATTGTTTTCAAACAAACCTGAAGGAATTTGGGAGAACTGTATTGCTTCGCGTAAAGCCTTAAAGAACACCATCAAAAATGCTTTATTTAATATATTAAAAAGATGGCGTTTATAGAAAAACAAGGAACTCCGTTTTAACCAACCTTTTGCGAACGAATAAGAATCGTTCGTTTAATGCGTATTTTTCACCTTACTCCTGGATATTTTGTTGTCCTGTAACTACTGCGATCCACTGTCGAACAGATGCATTGGTAATAGAGAAACAGGGAACTCGCTTTGTATGTGTATGTGCGTATTACATGCGCGTAACAATAGGTACATCGAGTTTAAAGCCGAAAGCTTCGAGTTCCATAAGTTCAACGGTCATTTCTGAATTCTAATCGAATTCTGAAGGGTATTTCCACCAGGTATGGTATAACACTGCATTATGCTGCGGATTTCCGCTGTGTACCCGAAATTTTGATAATCACTTTCTACACACGTACGGGCGATCCAAATTTCAAACAACACATCTCAACCGAATTTAGGAGGCAACACTTGTGTAATAATGCTACGCTACGATTCAACTGCCGCGTAACTTTTAGTTTTTTTCGTGATCCACGATGTATTTTACGTATACATTAAAAAGGTATTGTGACAGTAAATATATTAGCTTTATGTTATACGTTTGATGTTTCTTATATTATATAAATATTTAGGTGGTTGCATTAGAAAATCATCCAAACTGGAAATTCTTTGTTATAAACTAGAATTCTAATTCATAAATTATACATTAAAATTTGACTTATATCACATATATCTGTGATATAACAAAACTTGACTATTTACATCAAGTTACAGTATTTTTCAAAAGCGAATTCTTTTTTTTATTTTACTACGCATCACATTTAATTTCACTTTGGAAAGATCTAATTAAATAACAATTAGTATACAATAATCGTGTAATGTAACGATTTAATGTTTTGCTGTTATCATGATTTAACGATCAGCGTTTAATTTTTCAACAATAAAGTGATTTACAATAATTAATACTGAATTTAAATTTGACATGGATAATTTTTTAATTAAAAATTTCATATTAAATTTTGATTCAAAGTTATAATCTTTTAAAACGTGCATCTCAAAATTGAAAAGTGAATTTTATAAAATACAGTCTGTATTTAGAGAACAACTATATTTATTGCCTACTTTTGAAGAAAATCGCGATTGAATACAATTGAATGTATCAGTCATACAACTATAAAAAGAAATTACCTTATTGATGGTTATGTTTTTCTCGAATTAATAATAATCTTTTAGAATTATAAGGAGCACAGCTGGATAAAATCATGAATTTTCATATTAGAAAAGTACAAATTGATATTAATTAAATATAATTTCAGTTTTAAAAAACTTAATGTCCTTTCTAAATAACGAAAATTTATTTTCCGAAATAAATCGACATTTTCTTAAATTTATCGTTATTTTTCTCACATTTTTCTACATATTGACAATATTCCAATGTATATTTTATTACACTTTAAACATATTGCCAATCTAATGAAGGTGTATTAAATGTTTTAAATGCAGTAATTATTACAACTGTTGGGCGATCAACAAATTGTTATTCATATACGATGCATTAAAAATGCCAAATTAAAATGGATACTTTTGAAAAGCATAAGCCCGTAAAGCGACATTTTTTGAACGTGTGAACGAGAACAAATTTTAATTTTGATTTTTTAAATTGATATTCCAATATTTTATTGGACACTTTATTTAACATGGGAGAGAAAACATATATTTATATAGAGATTTAAATATATTGATTAACCCGTGTAAATTTTTTTTAATAGAAAGAAATAAAAATTCTACTATAAAATATTCCAAAATATGAAAATTGTTTTTTTTTTAACGATCGCGTATAAAACTCGCAATCTTAAAATATCTTAAAGACCAATGACATAACCTAACCATTATATTAAATATACGCACATGATGCAAAGATCATTACTATTAACACACCATCTCATTATTAAAGAGAAAGCATATAGTAAAGACCGTTTATGAAATATTTTTAAATACGTAATGGTTTACCAATTTATTATTAACACTAGATTTAGATAAAGAAGCAAAAATGTAAATGAATAAATAATCAAAAATATTTACATAAAAATCCGTAAAATTGTGCCTTATATCACAATTTGAAGTGTTACCACAATTAGAGGTTTCTACTTATAATAATTTTGCCCCCGTTAAACGTATTGCTATTGATATTTTATAAAAAAACCGTTTCCATCTTTATTTGAATTTGTATTAAAAAAATTGAGTTCAAAACGAGAACTCCTTACTAATTGTAAATATTGCTTTGTATAATTTTATTCCTTCATAGTTAAATTTAAATTACCGTCTGCTCTATCAAAAATATTCACGTATTCGTTTAAAATTTTCCGCAGCTAATAATTACAATGCGTCGATAGCTTATGAGAATCTAAATTATTTAACTACGCAAATTAAAAATTTTCCAATAAAAGAAAGGTAGCCTTTTATTGAAGTTAAGGTATAGACATATTATTACGTAAAATTAGTAAAAATAAGACTCTAATTCAGCAAAACAGTTTTTGTTTCCTCGAGTTATTTATATGTGAAAATAGCAAAATTAATTTATTTTTCTCTTTTTTCTATAAAATGGTACCAAAATAGTATAATTTTTATTTTTTTCCACAGCTACTTGTTTACGTAAATAAATATTAAAAGTATTATACATGCATTTACATATATCAGGTTTGTTTGTACATAAAGATTTATTGTGCATATAAGGTTTTAAAAAAGTAACCATATTTTATATTTCTATAAAAAAATATCAATCTGCAATATTCATTTCAATCTATGCGACACTTTACTTGTATGTGTGTATATCAATAAGTTGAATGAATAACTTTTACTTTTAAAACTCTATTGTTTTACAGACCAAATATCAAATAATGAATTAAAAATATATTGAATAAAAAGGCACTGATTTTTTCTGAAATCAAATTTATGCTTTATAAAATGTATTGTTATTGCTATTTTTGCAAGTTTCAAGCTTCAATTCATAAATTCATAATGAACAATTATTTATCGTCGTTAAAATACATTTGGAAAATTAGTTTAAATTTGTTTAAAACAGATAATCAAATTATTGCAGGCAAATATTTTTTATTACATTTTTCACGCGTTGCTTCGTATATAACGTGGCCAGTCATAATAATATTCGTGAAAATACTTACTGCGATGAATTATTTATAACTAATTTACATTAAAAGAATAATATTACGCTTATATATATTATAAAAATATTTTAGTACAAATAATAAAAACAGGACGACTTAAATTAACCTCTACGATAAAAGTATTTTTGATTAAAAGGATCAAAAATTTTTTAAGTAATGATTCGTTAGAAATTTTGAAAGTTTTACTAGAGTGGGAATATTTATTACAATCACTTTATGTGCAAGTAATAATACACGTGTATTACTAAGGTAGCCAATATTTAAAATAAAATAAAATAAAATTATTCCAAGACCGAAAATAGTCTGATTTATTTCGATTTTTTTTTAATTTCTTATGTATATCGCAACTTTCAACCGAATAAAACGAATTTATCCGTATAGTATAGGTATTACAAGGATCACCTAAGCGAGCACATACTCTCTGATACGCATTGCACAATCATATAATGTATATTAGTCATACGGTACAAGGTTATAACGTGTGCAAATGTAAAATGTAAATGTAAAGTCACGGGAGTTAATTTGACTCCATGGGAAGAAGAGCCTTAAAGTTAATAAAAGATTGTAACAATAAAGTAGCGTTAACAGTTAAACAATCACTCGAGTGCCTTGCAAAAGACGAAAGACGGAGATGAGAACGATAGGCCGTGAGAGAGAGAGAGAGAGAGAGAGAGAGAGGGTGAAGTACGAAATCAGACGGTCAAAGTAGATACAGACTGTCGTGCAAGGCTGGAACGGGTCAAATACATATCGGAGGTTATATTTACGTGAATTCCGAGTGACACTATCCCTGGGCAGAGAGTAGTAACGAACGGATGAGCGGACAGATGGTCCCCGCCAGGTCTCTCTCGCTCTCCATCACCTTTGTCTATATTTCTGACGTTCCCTTCGATACAACTCTAGTTGTCGCCCCAGAATCGATGCCAGTGGAACTATCGGAAAATCAGTATTAATATTTTACTGCGACTCCCACATTTCCGTTCTGTCTTTTTTCGACTCGCGAGAATCTGCTATTTTTGTCATTTTCAATAAACCCAAGTGTCTGTATGATATTTCGGGCGTGACAACATCTCGTAATAAGTACGCGCAATTGGTCAAGACGCAGATCAAGTACCGTTGAATTCGATTTATGGTCCTTCGCACACCATCGACTTTTTCTAAACCTAAGCAACGCGATAAATCATCGCACCTGGAATATTTTCAAAATAATACTGTGTGGTTCTCGAAAATTGGTCACGACGTCATCTCCTGGGTCAGATTGGCGCGACATTAATAATTTGCACAAGTTCGTCTGTAATTTCATAAATTTTCGTTGATTTTTAATGATATATTAAACAGCTGACGACAGCTTTTCTAAAAATTTTCGTTATTTACAATATTTACGTGCAATAGAGTAGTTGTGATTTTTCTATTGGCAACGGTAAGATTGTGAAGAAACGCTGAAACGCGAGACGGAGGATCTACTGTTCTTGCGACTTCGGAGAAACGCATTATCAACACATAAGTGCATCGACGAAGCCATCTGGTGGTTAGTCGTTGAATCACAACATCTAGATTAATTACAATATATTTATTATATATTTCTTTATACGAATTAAAAAATTTAACTATAAAAAAGACTATTTTTTTCTTCAAAAATTTAATAGTGTTGTTTCTAAAAGAGATTTCACAATTCAGTACACGTATTAATTTAAACATAAGATTGCACATGTTAGAACTATTTTACACATCCGATAAGGTATTTCATTATTAGTACATACCCACGAATTTGAAACATTGTTCTTTCATTAATAATAACAATAGTATTATTATAAAGAAAACGTTTTTTACAAAAATGTAATAAACGCATTGTAAATTTTCTTATTTTAAAATATTTATATTTTGCAAATAAATCCAGTTGCTTATCAAATAACATGTTAACGAAATAAGACTTTCGTGAAAAATTAATACCTCTCTTATTAAAACAAATATATTTTATTAAAATATTTTATAATAAATTTTGAAAAGATTAGGAAAATAGTTAGGAAAAACGCCGACTTCATTTTGAAGTAAATTTTTTAAATATTGAACGGAATGTATACGTAATCAACAGTTAGTACAGTATCCGTTATTTTCTTTTTCTTCGTGCGGTCAGATGCTTTTTACATTTGTACATCAGATATGGTAAATATTATATAATAATTAACATAAGTCTATGGACTAGGAAATTTCATATTACGTAATGATAAAAAAGTAACACTAATTTCGCACGACTATAATATACAAAAATGAAAATGCCCTTTAAGCTTTTGAAAAATTAACGAATAACGAATTAAATTTAGTTATTAGCCGAATGTTATTATTTTGAAATGTTATAAAAATTGTTTTAATAATAAAAATTAAGCATATTATTTTTTTATTTATGAGTGAATGTCGATTTACGAGAACGAATATTATTTCACACAAAATTGATATACTTTTTCAAATTTCTATTAATAAATTTAAAGTAATTTACACGTAACCTAATGCTAATGAATTATTAGGTAAAGAATTGCTTATAAAGAAATATGTAGGGTAAAAAATAAAATATTATTTTTTATTTTTTGTTATACTATAGAGCTCAGTTGCAATATACTTTTCTACAATTTCATATCGATGAAATATGATTTTTATTTAATAGAAACACATTAAATTGCTTTAACAATTACAGTATTAATCGTAAAGTAAAATAATTTTATAATATCTTGTTTTAATAAAACGCATGTATATCAACGAATGAGTATCTTGAAGTATAAGGTATCTATTTATATATAGATATTCAAGCACATGATCCGCATTCACTATACACGTATAATCATTTAAGAAATATGTCACTGTGTAGGTATTGTGACACAATGATCTCAAGAATGTACTCAACGATGTTCTAGAAGCAATTCTATTTTTTTCAGAAAAAACTTAACCGTTAAGTTAATGAAACCGTAAAATGAATATTAATAAAATTAGTTTGATTACGTTGACGAGTGTAATTTTTGTCGTCGATTAATAAATAAAAACTTGTTTTTTGCACGAGTTCGGCTTCGGAAAATTGTCGAATGAAGCATTGACTGATTGTAATCCGTTAATATTCGCTCGATTTTATTTTAGTGAAATATAGAGCGTATATTATTTTACTCGGTCACGGCACCTGTAGTAGCACGGTAAAATTGACTACGAGCAACCAAACTAATAGATTTATTGTTGAAAAATTGAATAATATTAATATTTATCTATCCTAAGCAACTACCAGTATTAATATACGAAATTTAATCAGCTGCTTCGGACGTACGCGAGAAGTTTAACAAAGAAGAATTCTCCAGCAGTGATCAGCTGACCCTGCCGGCATCGGTAGCCATTTTGTTAACGTTGAGCTGCCGCGCGATGATATGACGTCACGTGGCCTACATGATAACCCCCGCTGTGCGCGCGTGTAGAAACCAGCAGACAACTCGACTATCGTCGACCGTTTCTTCTGCCTTCTAGCTTTTTCTCCTGTGCTCGAGGAAGGCACTTCTACTTATCTTCCCTCTATCTTAGTCACTTCGTGTCTATGTATATTAACTCTTGCATGCGCAAGAATACGTTTTGTTAAATCATGTTTATTAAAGTTCGTTAAGTTCTCGTTTATGCTCATTCGCTGCGGCCGATAACAAATTTTCATAAAATTTTATAACAACTTTTTGAGCGAATCGCTGTTTACGCCGAGACTTTAAATTATTAACAAAAAATTAAGCGCAGTCATATTTTTTACACATTGTGCTTGCATATCTTAAGAGTGTAAGGATCGGAAAATAATGGCAGAACCGAATCCAAGTTCGGGAAAAACTTGAGAAAATTGAAACATAATAAATTGCTGCCAGCATTATTGAATACATGGATATTTCAAAAGCTCGCATGACAATTTACAGTAGTGTGGGGGCCCCGTTCTTAATAAACACATTAAGCCTGCTTACGTTGAACTTTATTAACTACAGTTAAATATTCATAAACTTTTATGTAAATAAATGATTATTAGTTAAAGTAAATTTATGCTTATTATTGGCATTTTATAAATAGCCGTACGTGCTTTTCGTCGTTTTTATTTCATTGGCATTTTACCCGAATTGAACTTACGATAGATTTGTTAAAATGTAAGATGTAGATCCGAGTGCCATTAGAAAAATTCGAACACTTGCTTTTTTGTCAATTTACGAAGTAGCCGTAAAACGTCCGATCGAATTCAGTGGAATTCTTCGCGATAAAGCGGAGCTAAGAACTTTGGAAATTTATTTATACGTACATATTATGATTAAAATATGTTACAGGAATTCCTTACAGAATCGGGCATTCGCAAATCATAACAACAATAATAGATTAAGTTCGGATCTAATTTAGAAATAATCTGTCTTATTCTTGCGATGTGTAGCTCTTGAACAATTTTGTGCGCTAACGAGGCGCAAGTGGTTCAATCGAAAACCGAAATGAGCCAACACATTTTGAATTCACACGAGCACGAGAAATAATTCAGCAGAAGCATACGTGTATATGTTCGGAAAAAACTCGAGATTCCTTTGGTTGGCATCAGTGAGTTCCGGTCGGATTTAAGTTTAGGGTTGCTACTGGGCCCAAAAATGACGATATTTCCTCGGCAGGACGGAAAACGAGTTTGTCTAGTTTAGAGAAGCAGTGGGTCTCAACGCGCGCCTACGCAAAGCTCGAGGAGCAGCCAACTGCTCTGGAGGAATTTCTTATGGGAAATGGGAAATGGGAAATGGGAAAGGCGTCAGGGGGAGGGCGAGCAGTTGGCAGTAGTTAACGGCGCGGGAATTTAAATCGCGAGTCGACGACTCCAGATTGGTTGGATCGGGCCGCGGCGGCGGCGGCGACGGTGACGGCGGCGGCGGCAGTCCGACGAAAGCCAGAGCGGAGAAACGAGGCCGGGAAGAACATCGGCATTTGCTGGCCGACGAAAGACGACGGCTCACGAGGAGGAGAGCGAGTGCGCGGCAAAAGGAGAGGAGAGGAATCGAAACCGCCGCTGCGCAGAACCACGGCTTCGCTCGTCGTGGCCTCATCGACCTAACCTACTTCGACTCTCCTCTGAGGGACGCCCCGACGCGACGACTGGCGGCCCGACGGTGGCGCCAGCACTCGAGGACGTCCGACGTCGCTCCGACATCTCCTTTCCCGTTCTCCACCCGGCGGCCCCATCCTCTTCCGAGGACGGACCCTTACCGCGCCGAGGAGTCGCCGATTTTTTCGATAGCCTGCGAGAGCCGCTTATTATTACTAGCCATTTATCACCAGAAACAATAATTCTAATAATTCAGTCGCTCTTCCTTCTTGCGCCTCTTCTTGTGTTTGGCGTTTAGTTCGTTGTTCCGCTCCCCGATTCAGCCTTACAATCTTATTGCGTTATTTGAAACCAGCGCCTTTTTCAAGCAAATTTTCTGGAATCTTGCCGCTCGTTTATGATACTCTTCATTATTATCATATCTCGAAAATACCCACAATTATCTATAAATTTTTCGACTCTTGTGAACTGTAGTGATATTTAATTTGCTCCAATCATAAAAGTATTAGCAATAGTTTGTACTGTTGCTTAATTTTAACAATTCGCGTATAAGGAGAACGTAAATTTATGCTCCAACGGTGTAAAACATTTTTGCCTCGAACAATTTAACAAAATCAACTTGTTCCTTATTTATTTTAACTTATCGACATCATTTTTTATAGTTATTCGACGAAGTATTTTTCGAGTCGCTGTACTCGAAGATTATAAATAAATTAATTTTACTCGAGCATTAACTAAGCCTGCATTTATTTATCAGATCGATTTCCAATAAATCGCAACAATTTGTTTATAATTTTTTAAGATTCGATTAATAATATTTGTAAAATATCAACAATAATTTCGTATTACGTAAAACAAGAGTCTATGCTTATGCAACGTATTTCGTTATAAGTTTTTACATAATTTTTTCGTAAACGAAGATTATTTATATCAAGGTATTAGATGTTAAACATTAACTATTAATTTGATCGCAGCAATAAATCTATTGTAAGATTCAACGCAACGAGAATAATGTTTGTCGTTTATTATGCGAGTGACTCAGATGTGATAAAAATATGAAATCTTTGCAATCAGACCGACAGCTTATAGGTAATTGTATCATAATGAATAATTAGAGGTAACAAAATGTCAAATAATAATTCTACAGTTTTAAAAGTAAACGAGACTATTAATTTTTATGGAATAGCACGTACATATGTATATTATTGAGAGCAAATAAATCTTTCCGATACACATTCGCATTCCACCATTTATAAACATATTTATAAAAATCCAGACATGTTTATAAAAAATGTATATTATTATTTTTACTAATAGATGCGTTACAGTAAAATCTTATTTTCACAAAAGTGAAAATGAAGAGAATCGCAAAAGTTAAAAAATAATTGTTTATCGCTTTGTGATATTAGTAACGTCATTGATTGTACAAATTTTTGTAAATAATATAATTTCGTTCTGCAGTCGAGAAACAGCATAAATAATAGTATATGTGAAATAAACCGGCGAAATATATTATTAATACATTATGGTGGTTTTTCACGCCTAATTTTTGCTAATCGTCTTACAGCAACTGTTTTTATCATAATCAGGTTAAAACAAAATCGTGCATCATATATTGATTTACTATTCGAATACGAATTTCGGACATAACTTTTTTAATTCATAATTTTTTTTTTAAAATGAAGAAATATATGGAGAATAATTTTTAACAAATTTCTCCTTAAATCGTTCTTTTTTAACAACATTTATTTCTGTGATTTAAAAATAATCACAATTAACAATAAATATATCAAGATGGTCTTATAAATAACGTTAAAGAACGTAAATGTCGTTACATAGAGACGTATTCGCAAAAAAAAGTAATCCCAACTGAATAAAAATGTACTTGGCAGTTATTTCTAAATTATTCAGAAAAATCGAGTAATTTTATATTTGTATATATGTTTTAAATATATATGCACAAATTTGTAATGTAAATTGATATCAAAAAGAAATCTTACGAATCTTAATTCTTACGTTTAAAGCTAATATTTTATAATAAACTCATATTGAATGTTTTAACGAATTATTTTTTTGGTGTCTTCTATGCTATTATTTTTAATTTATTAAATCTAATCATAAAACATACTTTTAAACCAATTTTGAAAAAAAATTACAAATAAAAATATTACGACCAATATTTAGTTCTTTTTCTCATAAAATTTGACATTTGTTCTTCTAAATTAATTAAGAGTATATATTGTAGATATATATAAGTTAGATATAATATACAAATAGTAGATAAATTTTAAGTTATAAGAAATCATTGGATAAAATTACTGTTAAATTAAACGTTATTTTCTTTGGTAATTTTTATCTATTGTTGAAGTAATAAACTAATTATAATGTTTATTTAATTTATTACTTAATTATTACAATTAAAACGATATTTTTGATATATTTACTTAGAATCCCAGTATTTTTTTTTTTAATATTATTATAATATAACATTAAGTCTTTAAAATACAGATTAAAAGTATTGACAAATCTATTTTTATCAGTGTTACTTTACTACGATAGTTACAAATATGCTTGTTTAATTTCGGATGATTTAACCAAAACTTGTAAATTAAATAAAATCACACGAACAAAATAATAATAATAATCAACTGCGGGTGTATCATGATTAATTGTACATTATATATGCTGTTGTATAAAATAATAACAACAACAACAACAACAACAATAATAATAATAATACACACTACTTTCACATACCTATAATTAATAATTTTCAAATTAAAACTTCTTCAAATTAGAATTTTCAAATTTTCAAATCAAATTAATTCGATTATATTACATATCGAGCTAACATTTTAATTATGTAGGACTTTGATGATTTTTATTCTTTAAAAGCTTATATCAGTAAAAATATTGCGCAACAATACGTCACGAAAATACTAGTTATTCGAATATTATTTTTAACAAATCACAAGCTTAATGTTAATGTTGCTTTTTTATTCAGTGCTTAGTAAATTTGGTATTTAATACTTCATTTTGCTTTAGATATTTTAAATAAAAAAATGATCGTAAATCTAAAAAACCATAAAATATAGATTTGAACTAGACAAAAACAATGTAATTTCAGTATACTATTATATTTTATATCTTTATGTAATGAATTTTACGTCACTGAAATGAGGATGAGAAATAAAAACTTTGTAATTAAGTTGTTTGAGTAATTTTATCAAGTATTTTTTTTTATTTTTGTTGTTGTTGTCACATTGTTAGCATAGTAATTTCTCGTATTAGGATTCATTATTACTGCTCCGAATTAAAAAATGCTATGTGACAATAAGTATTATTCTAAACACAAGGAATGGTGTGAACGCATGATAATTTAGTAAGTGTTAATGGAGTTTTAATATTAATCGGCAATGACTCACTCGAACGGCATTTCAAATTAATCTTGGATTTTTTCGAGGCATGTAAAATGTATGAAACTTATATTATACTTGGAAGATCTAACTTAATAACGCATCAACATTTAGCGAGAGATGAAATATTTAAGTATCAATAATTGCGTGAGATGAAGTCGGAAAAATTCAACAAATCTTTATTATTAAAAGTATCGATAGTTTATTGAACATTTTGAACTTTATCGTTTGATTCGAGATATTTTGAAAAAAAATATCGTTTGCTACTGGTATCTTTTGCATTGGCGTTCCAAAATTTCGACTATTTCCGAGTAGTCGAATAATGTCCGTTTTTCAAGAAAGTAAAAAAGAAAATTTACGAATTTAATAAACGGAAAATAGAAAATCAATAAAACAAGCTCATTTTAAAGTTTTTTTTTGCAAGCGCCTTAGATTCCGGCAAATCGTGTCTTTAGGCGCTCGTGTTCTATTTTTGGGGAAAAAGATAACAATCCTAGGAATAAATTGATCGCGCACTGCCAATTTTCAGATTTTACATGAAAAAATAAGAAAAATTATGACTTCCAAGGATGAAAAGTCATTAGTCAACGTTATTTTTCGCCGAGACTCTTGAAATACGAGGCGGCGGTATCCGTATTTCGAAGCAACAAAGAGGAGAGACGACGCGAACGAAGAGAAGAAAAAGAAATGGCTGATCGGGTAGCGCCAAAATAAGCCGGCCGTTAAACAAAAGTCGCTGCAACAAAAGAAAAAGCGCCAATTTTATAAACTGGTGTCTTCGGTTGCTGCCACACACGAGCGAAGAGACACAGAGGCGATTTCGAAACATGCGAGGAGGCACCGAACACACGCACGCCAGCGTATCCGCACCGAGAGAGAGAGAGAGAGAGAGAGAGAGAGAGAGCAGAGGCCGCGAGCGCGCGATTCGAAATCGCGCAAGTCATATCTCCTTCGACTGACTTTTCTTCCTCGACATTAACTACGAAGAAGTCGCTGACTCGCGGATTGGAAAACGTTTTGCAGGCGCGCTTTGGAATTTGCGTCACGATGTGAATCACATCCTCGAGTTTTTCTCTCTTCCACCCCGCGCTGCTGCTTATGACTCCGGCAACAATTATGTAATTATTCTTTATCGAAAATTTACCCTTGGGGCGTTTGGAAAAGCGCCTATTTTCCTATCTCTTCTGTTACCCTCGAATTTTCTTGTAATCGAATGGCACATTTTTACCTTACATCCTGTAAAACCGAGCACATGTTTTTGAAAGTCTTCGACCATAGAGCAACGGAATACATTAGAAATATTCGTGCTCGGAAATCAACCTCCAAAGTTGTTCCCAATATGTTTTTGTAGTCAACGTATTTATCAATTATTCGTACTTTTTTAAACATATCTAGCCGGTACTTTATTTATTCGACGTGGAATATTTGCGCAGTGCGTACATTAATTTTTATTAATTGTTCTTTATTTTCAACTTATCTCACACGTACAAAGGTTTTCTCTGTTCTCCACCACTTCAATTTTACATGAATATATGAGTTTAGTTTGATGATTGCACGTTTTAAAATATAAATAAAATATTTTGTAACTATTAACGCAAATGCATTTTTAACTATTTAAATATTTGACCGAATACTTTTCTCGTTACAAAGAAATTTTATTTTTCTTACGTTAAAATACTTTATAAGAAATGCCATTTCAGAAATTCAAATGTTTTATTTTTTATAGAAAAAAATCGATGAAAAATAATTTCAATTTCGATTTAACGTATTTTGAAACCGATACGAGATCTTATTTCTTTCTTTTAAATTAATTCTAAAAAGCCTGTAAATTAAACGTTTAAATTGACAAGTCCTTTAAGTTAGTATATTTATGTAATAAGTGAAAATGTAAATTAGTATAGTAACATATTTCTATCTATCGAGCTGAAAAATTTTTGGCTTTAAAATACTTTACGTAATTCAGATTTACGTAGGCGATTCACTTCTCACGAAATTTGCAAAATAAATCGGTTTGGTACTTGGACTTACGCGCTAGAAATTATTTATCTGGAATTATATATTTTTTAATTTTGAAAATATTTTATTTTAATAAATAATATAATATAATATAATATAATAGTAATATTTATTATATTATATATTATATAACTTGCTTATACATTACAATTAAATTATTTGGTAAAAATACGTATATTAGTGCTAAAATTCACAATCACCCTCCTATCAAAAAACTATACTTAATTATATTATTATAGTAATGTAGTTCATTCAATTGTATATTATTCATATATGCTTCGAAGACGTTTAGTTCCTTCACATGTAGTCATATATTTCCACGAATGCATCGAAAATTAAAAATTTTTTATTCCCATCAAGAAAGGAATTAGATTTATTTTGTAATTGATAGATTTCATGTATAAATTTAAAACCTGTAATTGCTTTTCATTATTTGCAAATATTTGCATGTTAAACATTTTAAAGCATCCAAACGTATACTAATGCTTTTAAATATCGTTAGGGTAGAACAACCTAGACCAGTCAATAATGTATAAACTTAAATTGTTATTGTTGAAACCTAAAGGATTGATAATTTCTTCCATGGAAAAGCACATTATCTTTTTTAATATTTACATGTATATACCGACAACTTTTAGGTTATGCCCACTACGTCTTCAAAAATAGTAAATAATTATTTTCTATAATCACATGACTTCTGAGAATAATCAACCATAAATAAATTCACTTTTTAAAAAATTCCCCGTAATTCATTCTGCAATTCAAACTGGTAATTCGTATAGTTTTCCAAAATTTGTCCCAAATAAAAACGGTTTTACTAATAGAACATTGTTCTTGTAATAGTATTGTTTAATTTAATGAAATACGAAACAATACGTGAAATTTGGAATGAAATACATCAGAGTAGTTTGCTCTCTATATATTAATAATTATTTCTAATGGACTCGTGTAAGGCTTATACGGCGTATATATTTTCAAAGCTGCGTATGTGTACGCATGCATATATATAAATAAAATTTGGTACTTTAAAATTAATTATTGATACGTTGTAATTTGCAGATAACGTATTCAGATAATTTTATCCGAATAAATTTTGAGTAGAAAATGATTAATTTTCCTAATGCATTTTATTAACGATTGAACTCAACGTATTCTTTGCATAACTCGGATTTTACAATCGGTTCGTATTAATTATTAGTCCCGAAAGAGGTTCGTTTTATAGGCGAGAGTTGGAGACAGAATCAGAAACACATAGGAGCCATAGGGTAACAATGGCGCTTAGAATTCTTACGGAGAAGCGAGATTTTTTCAAAAATAAATTATATATTCGCGTCAGAGGTAGACGTGATAAGACGCGCTAAGCGGCTTAAAATAGCCAACCGATCGAAATTATACTCAGAAAGACGTTATTGTGAACGTTTTTATAAGCTTAATCAAGTTGCAGTTGGAGGACAAGCGGTTCGTTTGAAAATGTCAAATAAGCGAATAATGTAACACCGCATAAGACCATAAATAAGAGGTTAGAATTGCAAAGATTCCCCGAAGTGGTTGTGTCTCGTTTGGGCTCTTTTAGTTTGCATATCCACTGTCGGTTCCGAGTGACCCAGTAAAGGAAAACAGCTCGCGTTTCTTTTTCCTTGTTTTGCTTGAATTGTTGGGCCGTAGCGCGACGAAGAGTCGAGTGCGTAACGCACCAACGGGATTTTTCCCCTCATCATCGATTTTCGCTCCACTCGATGGCACGGCGGAAGAAAAACGGGGTTGCGTCGGAAGTAGCGGCTGCAATAGAGGAAAAAACGAAGGTGAGTCTCGAGCGATCGAAGATCTGCCACCGCCACCGCCGCCGCCGCCGCCGAAGGAAGTAAGGAACGAGGGGAGGGGCAGGGGACGGTCGAAATAGCGCGCGCGTGTGAAAGCGACGGCCTAAATATAGAAAAATAAGCGCTCCTTCTGGTTGCTAGCGAAATGTCGCGCGCGTACCGCCGCCGAAAATACGAAGGACCTCTCGCGGCCCAGCTTTTCCGCTCTTCCGCTCTTCGATTTTCCGATCGACGCGGGAGCTCCAAGAAGCTCTGCCTTTCAGCTGGCAAATCGAGTTTGCTGTCCGAGGAGACGAGCTCCGCCGCCAGAGGCGTCACGCGACCGAGACTCTGGCCAATCCAAGAGCGAGGATTCGCACTGTGCACTCGTGTGCGTGAGCCCTCTGGTTGTGTTAGTTGCCGCTGCGCGAATGCTCGATACGCTTGTGTCCAACTGTAGCATCGATAATTCTTTTCAAAAAATAATTTTTACGGACAAAGTGAACGCGAGCACACAAACCCAATTCTGAAGCCCTTAGATCTGCCTTACATTTGCTCCACGCACACACACACACACACACACACACAATATATATATATATATAATATCTACAATCACATCAGCGCTGTTGCCATTTTTATTCGTTCGAAACGTCGTTCGTTGTCTCTAGTTTTCCTAAACTACTCTCTCGACATTTGTAATAACCAATCCGACCGAATTTGACAGTTTTTTGTTTTTACCAACAAACTGTTTGCTTTTTTCCATTAAATCCACTTCTCACGGATAAGATTTCGCAAGAATAAAATTGCACGATTATGCGCCAGATACCTACACAATATCATTATTTTTTTAAATTTAACGTTAACTAACGAAATAATGAACGTTGCAGCCGTGTTTAACTCGCGCATTCTTTCCCTCCGCCACTCCTTTTATTTTGACAAATTCTTACCTAATGCATGCAAGCGATGACAAAAATTCTTACCGAAAAAATAAGATTGTTATTTGAATTCGACAACTGGCTGACTTAAGCTACACAAGTAAATTCTAATAACGAGACTCACGAGCAACTGGACTTTTTCAGATCGAAGTATATTTATATACAAAATATCTTTACGGATACAACATTTTTTATAGTTAATGTCGACAAATGAAATTACGAATAGTCTCCTGTAAACTACAAGATTAATAATCATTCGTCGATATATTAATAATCAGCGTCGATAGTTGAATTTGCAAATTTCGTCTTTGACGAGATACAAAAACTAACGCTTGAAATATTCTGCACTGCTCATATAATAATTACCTATAACGCGTTTGATAAAAACAATCAAATAGCGAAAGTTCACTGTTTGTTGTAACACGTCCGAACACAATTCAACAAATTATATTCTCACAACACAATAATTAAAGTTAAGATTTTATTTTCGTTCTTAAATGTTCTGTTTGTGTCGTTTACTTTTTGTTAACTAAATCATTGAGATTAAGATAATATTTTTCTAACGGTCATTATAGTTTTCTAAATTATAAAGCAGACAACGAAGTTTTTAATCGTTAAAATAAAACAATAACTTAGTATTATCATTGTGTGCGACATGATTTTATTAAAATTTTGCTGCCTATTTTTTAAATTACCTTAAATAAATGAAAACAAATGATAACCTCGTTTATAAAAATGAATTGTAATTTTAATCAAGTAATTGATAATGCCGTTATTAGATTATTACAAATATAGTTCTATGACTGTAGGATACCATTTTTACGATTACTCTCTTAGGTTAAGATGCTTATTAATGTTTATAAAAAAAACACACGTCCAAGCGATTTGGACATTTAATTTAACAAAATTGGTTTCAAGTCCAAGATTTAAAGAAAAATGTTGTTGCCGCGTTTTTTAATCGCCTCTGTGTATTCACGCTTATAACATTGGTGAATGTCGTGTCTGAGTCGCAGTTTAAGTTTCATGGTTAAGCGAATAAGCTAATAGCTCGCTGTGTTTGTTATACATCACAACAAAAGAACAACGAATCGGCATAAAATTTCGCGGAAAATTGAAATTAAGGGGTTAGTGGTCGATAAAAAGAAAGATAACTTTTTAATAATAATTTCTTTGCGGATCGTTGTTTATTATTATTATGTTAATGATTTTGAAGAGGTTAGCAACGAGTTTGGAATTTGCACGCGCGAATGGAAAATAATTTTTTTTGCGAATATTTTTCACACGAGCCGGTGGCTGCGAGATTTCCTTTGGAATTGTTGAATTTACTTGAAAAATTACATCGCAAAGACGTCGATGATGAAAGAAAATAAAGCCAAGTATGACTCAACGCCGCTGGAATGCATTATAACTGGTGTCGAATCATGGGAGTATGGTTGAAACATTGAAACAAAGCTTGGAAAGTTTTACAGAAGAAACAACTAGATGCAAAGATAATTCGTAGAAGTTGTATCTTGATAATGAAGCGACTTATCTATTAACGGTTATCGAAAATTTTTACTAAACCCGATCGTCGCGCCGGTGCGTGTGTGTCTTCGATCGAGTTTCCGTTGCTTTTTACGCTATAAAATCGTTTATAGCAGCGAGCGAACTTTTCCGAATGTACTTGGTAATTGAAACTAATTGCAGACTTCTTTAGACGAATCAGTACGTGCACAGATCGATAAAATACAATCTATGCGAAAAGTTTAGAAGTATGTCCAATTTATCATAAGCGCCGGTTGAAAATAGTCAAGTAAGCGGCGTTCGATTAATTTACAATATTTCTAAATAGCGAAAAATGCGTGGAAAAAGAGGGAAATATTTTCATCGTTTTTTCTTTCGATCGGTTCAATTATGCAAATAAAGCAACTCGTTAAGCTAGTAAATTAGAATTAAAATATTTATTAACGCAGAGTTTAAAAAAAGAGCCTCCGAGTTATTATTGGCACGTACAGCACATATATTATTGTAATTTATTAATTTACCGATATAATTTAGTAATAATGCAGCAAATCTTTATTGTCGATTACAAATCGATAATACGTCTTCGGTTAAATACCAATAATTTTTACTTGTCTTATTTTACGAAAGGAATTATATTTTATATTCAGTCGGTAAAAAGTTCTGTAATCGAGTCTGCGATCATTAAATACATGTATAAAAAAGTCTATGAGTTTCCTAAGTTGCCTGCAGTTATATATGCTGTGTGTTCCTTTTCACAAAGAATTTAGTTATCGGTTTTAAATCACTTATGCTCCAACTAAACGTGAAAAATTTTATCTTCTTCGTATCTTTTTTAACTTGTTTCAATAGATTAGTCAATTGCAAAAAGTTCAGGTGCACGTCTGCGATTTCAGCTCGACTTGTTAATCTATAAGCAGTTGAACATTCGTTTGGTAGATTTCGAGATTTCAATAACCAATCAGAAGCATTAATTATAATTTAACTATTTTGTAGTGGAGGTTTAGACTCTCTATTAATAACATCAATTTCACGTTAAAAACATCAGCTTCTTGTCTGTTTGATATTGCATGTCGTTAATTCTCGTAGCAAAGGTTGCCTACAATGTTTTTCAAAAGACTGGAAATTTTTATTACCCCACGGATCATTTATATTTTTCCATATTCTTCATTTATTATTTGATGCGATAAGTAAGTATGAAGACTCTATAAATAACCGAAATGGAATGTTTTCTTTTATGAGAATAAAAACAATTGACAGCACACACACTTTAATATGACAGCGGTATGGATTGTGCTTATTAAATAGTTCACTTCTGTTTTATTTTGTTATTTATTAAATAATTGATAAAATTTAACATATTTCATTGTCCAAGATCTATCGTAATTTCCCAATAAAAAATATTATTCTTTAGTTTCACGATTTATACTTATTTCAATAAACGATAAGTATTTTCGAAATCGTCCATTTCTAACGTTTGTTGCAGCGTTAATAATTATTTTTAAAGTCTACCTTTTAAGTAATTAGATGATTTAATTAAGAAATAAAAGGAACAAATACTTTAGTTGATTATTTTAAAACTCATCGCTTAAGCAATGATATATCGCTATATACTGTATAAACATGCGCACAAACACACCACACCCGTGTATACGTACACGTGCACCAATATAAAAAATTATATTATGTACACGTTCAATTTACTTTATAAAAAGAAACGAGAGGATATTGTTTTTGCCATTAGTGTTTTAAATAGCATTGAAACGTTATATACATAAAGTTTTATGCAATTTTTTCATTTATTTAACTAAATATCTTGAATACATTTAATAAGTGGAAAAGTTATCTTCCTAAAAAAAATTATAACGCTCAGTTTAATTAAAACCTTAATGAAATATTTACAAAATATTTACAAACTTGTAAATTTATTATATAATTATTTATTACAAAATATATTATAAACTGTGAATTATTAATTTTAAGATAAAATCATTTTTTTCTACAACTTTATTTGCTTAATTAAGGAAAACTAATTTTTTGTACAGTCGAATAATGGATACATTTTTGTGTATAATTCGATGTATTACCATTAATTTTTAAAATTTATTTTTTAAAAAAATTATAAATTTCATTGCTAAATATAATATTTAGAAAGGATTGTTGGACCAAAAACATTTCTAGCACAAGCTGCTGCTTATAAATTCAATATTTTGATCTTTTTAACTGGAAAATATATTGAATTAATAATATTAATAAGAAATGAAAAACAATGTATATTATATTGCAAACGGATATATTTTAAGGAAATTTGGTAATTTTTATCGAAATCAATATAATTTTATATTCTGTTTCGCTCGATATGTTTTCTTTTGTCGATAAATTAATCTTGTGTCTAAGAATTTTCGAAAATCTTAACTGTAGTTTGTATCTCCGTAAAATTTATTGGTAGTTACAATTAATGATACATTTTAATTTGTATTTGTTTAGCATTACAATGTCATGGAATCGCAAAAGAAAAATAAACGAAAAACTGAGATTATTTTCCTCTCGTTCAATATATATACATCATATTAATAAATAATAATCTATTTAAATAAGGTTTTTTGTAATGGTTCCATAAATTTATAAAAAGTCTTGGATAAAATACAAATGCTTACATAATGTAAACTATCAAGTATTTGAATACAATAATATGACTTATTGTTATAAACAACTTGAATAAAAAGAAACCACACGATGCATTAGAATTATAAATTTGCATATTTTTTATTATTTTTTACGAAAAAATGTTATCAAACAGACTTATTTTGAGATAAATAAACTTTTAGTAAAATATATGGATTACAATATTGAGATTAATTCTCGCACAAACGAAGATTGCTATTGAATACATTTTAATGAAATATTTCAACGGCAATTTACCGAATCCGCGTGCATGGAAGAAAGATATGAAACGGTGGTGACTTTACTAACCGCCACCGGTGCTAACATAAGAAAGTAGGGTATGCAGAATAGAAACTGAAGATAGAACTCGGAACGCGAAATGGAAAACGAATAGTTGAAAGAGGTGCGAAATATCGAGAAGAAAGGGGGACAAAGGGGAGCGGATAAAGGAGAGTCGAAGCACACGCAGACGACTGAGGACCGAGGACAGAAAAGAAGAAAGAAGAGAGCTGGATAAGGCAAAGGAACGAGAAAAAAAGCAAGGAAAAAAGAAATAAGAATATTCTTGGGAGTGAATTCGAGAGGCGAGAGGAGAGTGCACGAGAAGATGGTGGGAGAGCATCCTTTGGAACCGGTCCTTTCCTTGAGCTGGACGTGCGCAACGCTCTCGACTTCAACCTCGAGTAAACCAGGAGGCTCGCCTTCAGCTCGGCAACTCAACTCTCTTCGAAAAATATTTGTTTACAGCGTTCTGCTCTCCTGCCACTGTCTTTTAACGTCCGATTTTCGATCGAGCTGCCCGACTCTTTTTGCAAATTAACTTCAACCCATCGACGCGATTTCCCCTATTATTTGCTATCACAGCTTCTCCGTTCATTTCCTACTCGCGCAATGCTTCGACTAAAATTAATATTCGTCTCGGTATTCGTTTCGCAATCGGCGACTGCTGCCAACAAAACAATGCGAGTTTGTGGTTATGTTCGTTTGGTCAATTGTGGCTGCTCGTAATTTTTCTAACTCAATCGACGAATGCGTATCCTTAATCCTAAGTTTTCGTTTTTAAAAACTTATTTTTAATGCTCGTCTCCGCTCCAACAAACTCCTTCAAAATGTCCCGGCCTTTTATTTAAAAAACGACACTCGGGCCGAGTTTTTGTTATTTCGTCGCGCGGTCACATACATCGAGAAAACTGTCGATATTCAATATAATAAAATGTACGCTTTTACTCGAGAGCCCTAAGATCCCCAACCTGGAACACGAACACTGTGTCCATTTACCGTTGCATTTTATATTAAGAAATTGAAAAATAACTTACAATGCTCGATAAAAATCTGCTTCCTGGTACCTGGTACCTGACCTTTTAAATTACAACTTAAATGTGACACGCGAAAATTCTAATTGAGACATTAAGTTAGAAAACTGTTGCCCGTGCCCTGGTAATTAGATAGCCCTGACAATTTTTCAAGCGTGTTTATTTTATTCTCAGCGATCGAACTCTAATTGCGATTATTACAACATTCGCAATTAACAACAAAATATTTTTTGAACTTCTAACGATTCGTGCAGCGTCACCCGGTCAAATAGACAGAACTTTGACGGAAATGCAAAATATTAGGCAAGACTGAACAGAAATTAAATATATAATCCAGATGGTGGTATTTATGATTGGGTTAGATGTAACAGCAGTCGATATTAAATTATATATAAAATACTAACGAGTGACTTACAGGTTTCGTATCGACATTTAAGAAAGCACAGTTGCATATTAAGAAGAAAAAGATTTGAATTCACATTTTATGTCTCTCGAATCTAAAAAAAGTGTTTCTAGTTGTTTCGCGCAAAAAACTGAACTCAATACTTGGATTGTACTCGGCTCTTGACTTGTAATCGATGCGCGGCTTTTACTTTCAATTTCATTAATTGTTAACAAGGGGTTAATGAATTGCTGCTATAATTAAAAATTCTCGATTAAATATGAAGTGAGAAGTACGAGGGGAATGTTTAAAAATATAAAACGCGAAAAAGTTGCTTCTCGTAGTAAAATAAGGCGCTTTTCAATCCGACCGTTATTGAATTAATTAAATTTATTAAATTTAAGGACGTTTGCACAAGTTCGGATAATAATGTTTTGCGATAACTCGCGCGCGTACCCTCCGTCATTATATCATCAGCTTTTTAGGATCATTCGTTGCTATTCCCTCTCAACTCTTGCTCTTTCTTTTATCTTTATATTTTTGTATAGAAGGTCAGGTTTTGTGTATCCAATGCGTATGTCGATAGGTTGAGAAGTGGTGAACGCCCTCTTCTTGATGGCTTTTTTCTTGTCCTTGTTGTATATGACGATCCAGAAGTCGAGGTAACTTGACTTTCTTGCATGAAACAGAGAGAGAGAGAGAGAGAGAGAGAGAGAAGAGTAGAAGATAAGAGGATGCACCAAAAAGAAAAAATAGAGTTTAATGAAAAGGGTAACGGAGAAAAAAAGAAAATCTTGTAGAGGTGAAGGAGCAATAAAGAGAGAAATGATTCCAGCACTTGTATACGCGTGTACGCTGAGCATGTGTAGAAGAACGGAGAGTGAAAAGAGCGAGCAAGAGCAAGAGAGAGGGAAGAGCTATAGAAGGAAGTTTGTTTTTTTAGTTTCTCACCGGTTCTCTTGCTCTTCTCCTCTGGCGTCTTTCTCTTTCGTCCAATCCTTTCATCTGACTCTGTCCTCTTCGTGGATGCCAGCAGCTCCAGCCATCCCAGTCAGAGACTTCTTTCTCATAGCATCGTGCTAGTTCTCGCCATCTCTCTCGCTCTGGCTAGGACCGATGACCTTCCAACCTTGTCTCGTTATAGAACCCGTCTATCTATTCTCCTTTCTCTTATTCTCCTTCGCTGCATCTTATCTCTCCCTCTATTTTCCTCTCGTATTTAATATCTCCTTCACTATCAAACGTTCTACTTCGTAACCCTTCTATGAAGAGATTATACGTTATTTCTTTCCGTACAGTTCTTTTCCTCTTTTCCTTCTCCCATTTACGATTAATCTCTACCTTCTTATTCTTCGCTCGCCGTTCGACGTTCGACGTTAGACGCTCGACGCTCCACCACTTCGTATTTAGACACCTCTTCCCCAAATATAACTCCCAATTATTTTTCACGACCTTATATTTATAATTGTGTACGCCCCCGCTTTTGCAAACTCATAATACGCGTTATGCAAATTTATTAATTTTCGCGTCCTCGACTTCTTACGCGGTAAAATATTGCTTCTCGTAATTATTATAATTAAATACGATTGCTAACTTGTATCCCAGGGATCAAATATTTGTTTAAACAAAACAAAACAAAATGGAACTTTATGGAATGCGATGAGGTTGAAGAAAATTTTTTTGAAAAAACTACGAGTAATAAAGGCGATCGGGGAGCTTTATTATTGAATGTATTCTATCGTGAATCATCGAATGTTTAAAAATTACACCAAAGAGTGAACCACAAATCAATTAAGGAAAAAATGAAAACAACGAATAAGTTTTTGATAATGGCAAAACAAATTTATTTAGATGGCTATTTTCAAAGATGTTATTATTCAAGACTCGACACGTACAGATTGTAAAACTTTGTAAAAATGAAATATTTCACTTGTAATGGAGGATTTATTCCGAGCCAATGTAATGTATAAGATATTATTTTAAATCGACCGACGTTGTTAAATTTATCGAAGAAAGCGTTAAAGTGATAAAAATTAAATTTACAGGGGTGCCAAAGGTAATCTGTGCAACGTTGGTAGAGCAAATTTTACAGACGAGAAAAATTCTTCACCACAGATCGAGAGAGAAAATCGAGAGCAAATAAAAAAAGCTCCGTATTAAAAGAATCTAACGAGGAATATTGGTGGGCACTAATTATTGGAAAAGATGACGATTGCAAATATTCGAATTGTGTTTGTTATTAAAAAAATGAACGGGTCATCGATTCGTAGATGAGCATAAATAGTAAGTTGAAATTAAATAAAAATTGCAAAGTAAGATTATCGGTCGGGCTCGACGATAGGTTAAATGTAAATATATATTTCGAAAAATGTATTTAACGCGGAAAAGCAGGAAACTACATAATCGGTAGGAAATCATCCTCGTGTTGGAGAGAGTACGAGCTTAAAAAGATCGAGTGAAAAAGTAGTAAACTGCCAGACAGGTTTATAAGAATTTTAAGTTTAGTTTTCAAAGTAAATAAAAAAGGAACGAAGAACCTTGAAATACCAGAAGGCCTTCAACTTAAAACAAAATCTTAAGTAGTCAGCAGGTGTAAAACCGAGTTTGTCACCTTAAATATAGCCGACTAGAAGGAGATAAAAAATTATTACCAGCTATTCGAAAGGTTATAATTCAGCGGATCAGATTCAGCAAACGAAAAGATAGTGCCGTCCAACCAAATGAACCAGATTTTAAGATGCAGATTTGGTTAAAATTAAGATTGAGAGACCGACAAACCGGCAATCATGCGCACGAGTATTTTAAAGAAAACATAGTGTATTATAATGTGTGTACGTACGGGTACGCGTGCACTTGGGACCTCGCCACAAGGCTAATTCATATATGTGTTTATATATTTATATAAATAAGTAAATGCGAACGAGCGTTTGTTTTACTTGCTTCAAAATTTTTTTATTACCTTTTCTCATTTAAAAGCACCTAGAAAATAAAAAATTACAAAAAGAAATATTTTTTAATTATTACGTTTGCACTATTGTATTATAATTTAGATTATGATGCATGTTATATAGATGCAGACTAGTCGTTATTAAAGGTAAATTTTTTTTATGGTAATGACATAAATATATTTTTTTGTTTTATATATTTTCACTTATCTGAAGTATAAAATAAAAGTACGTGTAAAAACTTGTACAGAGTATGTAAGCCATTAATGTTTCTACAGAATCAGTAATAATTTATAAAGATTTTTATAAGTATTAAAGCCCAATGCTTTTAAAGTATCAGAAATATTAATAATAGTTATAGTATGTAACATAACGAAATCATGAAAACGTAAGTTTTAAAAAGTGTCTAAAATCTATAATGTTTTTTTTTTTTAAGAAAAATATTAATAAAAATCAAGTTTATTTGACGAATGCACGATGTTTTTATAATGCGCGTAGTTTTGTAATGAAAATTTTAAAATATTGAGCAATCCGAATTTGAATTTCTAAATGAATTAATATCATCTTTAATCGAAATTAAATGTTTAAAACACCGTCTGATTTATTTATAGAAATATTTTAGTAATTTAAACATTGATTAGTTAATCGTTAAACAAATGATCGTTTGTTTTCATTTCTATTCACGTTGTATATAACATTTATGCGGCGCTACCTAGCGGTAAATCTAGAAAATAAACGGTTTCTGAAGCACGTTCTTCTAACCCGGGCATCGAAAGAATATTTAATTCTGAGAGTTTTGAAAAATTCAAATACTGACCAAACATTTTGCTTGGCTACTTTATTTGCACGAGTAATAGAGAAAAAATATTCTGTGCTTTTTAAACAATACTTTATTTTTGCATAGAAAAATATAAAAATTTGCCGAGTTTTTCTCAAGTCAGCTGATGAATTGAAATTCATTCGATGTTATAATCGAATGGAATTTCACATTTTCGTATGGATTCAATTTAATTTTTTCGATTATACCTGTCACGGATCAAAAAAAATTTTTGTTCTGCAAGACAACCATTCTATTATTAAACTATATTCTTAAGATCTTTGCGTAAAACTTTGAGATTATTATCAATTGAGAAATTCATTTTTACAAGATTTTGGTTTTCAAAATTTTTGCTGAACAAGTTGGTTTATTCGTGCTACTCGATAATATGTTATGCCAAGTTGTCGTTAAATAGTTTATTATAAAACATCAGTTTCCAGTTGTAAGTCGTCATTTCTTCCGATGGTAGATTTAAGTATCGATTCAAAGTTATTCAATAAATTTATAATTATTCCTCGTTGTTTAAATTGTGCCTTTATCAATTGGAGAGCTTTTATCGAGCGGCGAAACGCAAATTTCCGAGGAGCCGCAAAACGTAATTTCCATTTTGTTATTGTCATCATCAGTAGAGTTACAAGAGACCGAGAAAATAATCAGCGGTTCTGATATTAGACATATTTTTAAAGCGCATCTTGTAAACAACGTAACCCATTTACAGTTGGAAAGCGATACAAGATCAATGAAACAATCCTATTCGACCTTCAGAAGCATCTTTAGATTCGCGATCAAAGCGACTCTTCTAATTATTATAAATAGCTGCACATTAAAATTTCATTAAGTCTCGGGAGATTTTCGAAATATCGGTGACCCCCTCGTTCTCTCTCTTTCTGTGTGAACCTCTTGAGTAACGTGGAATATCCGTGCAAGAAAAAAGAAGAGGAGGAAGACGAAGCGAAGAACAAGGAAAAGAAAAAAACTCGAAAGAGCCGCGCGCGCACGAAAGAGAGAGAGAGAGAGAGAGAGAGGTTGCTTGAAGCGACGAGGCCTGGCTTCGTTCCTCGGTATGCAGCCGGCAGATACCAAACTTTTTCTTTTTGTGTTTCTCTTCGCCGCTGCTTCGCTCTCGGTTGCTCTCACGTCCTCGACGCGGTTCCCACTCTGTCTCTCTCGGCCGCCTACTCGTGGCCAATCGCTGTATCCTCGTTGCGATGGGGCGCGTGGCAGTCGCGGTTCTTCGTCTCTGTCCGACTACTTCTTATAAATTGCAGGCTGGCGAGCCGCGTACCATCTTTCTCTCTCTCTCCCTCACTCCCTCTCCCTCTGTCCTTCACTGCCGTTCCCTCCTGACCCCCCCTGCCTCACTCCGCCCGGCCCGACCCGACTCGCGCGTTCCTTTTCTCCTTCTTGCCAAGCCGCCGCCACTGCCGCTGCCGCCATCGCCGCCGCCGCCGCCGTCGTCTCTTCGTTCTCTCTTTTTCTCGGCCGCTTGTGTATAATGCTATAAAATTCTTGGTGTGTAAAAATCTCGAGTATCGCACGATACGCGCATGTAAAATACATTTTCCTTGTTGCTTCGTTAAAATTGTATCATTTATATGGCGCCTCTACTCATTTCTCGTTTCTTCTCAAATTTCCGATCCGACTCCACCAGTTTAGAAAGGTGTTTCATTTTTATTATTCCGCAACCTTTTTCCACTTCCTCGATTTTCCCGCGTTTCCAATATTTCGAATTATTAACAATAACTTTGACCCCTTGATGCTTCAAGAGCGTCAATCTTTATCTCAGCCAACGTAATTTTTTCAGCGAGTGATATTTTACGCGATTTTGGGTAAAAACTCGTCGCTCTTGTTTGTATATTTCAAGCAACTTTTTCGTCTTCCAATACGCAATTTCTCAATATATAAGTGATTAAGCACCGATTGATATTTCAAATTTTCTCGATAAAATTTAGGTTACATTAAACGGACACATGAATTTCTCTAGGTTATACGTTGAAAAATAATTTCTCGTCTACGGGAATTATTTACACCGAGTTTTCAGTCCAAACTATGCCTCCTAATATTTCGTCTTTATGAATTTCATCCGTTTCGTTGCTATTTTTTGCTTTTGACTGGCTCGGACATTCACGAGTCGATGCAGAAATTATTGATAAGCGAAGAAGAAAACGAAGGCTTCCGAGAGTAGCGCAATAAAATAGTATTTCTCAACGCTGATTCTCGGTGCGAACAGTTATTATCGCTCCACGATAGTGGAAATAAAATACTCGTGCTTTCCGTTTCGATCAGTTTCATCCATTTGAAAAGTTGCTGTAAGAGGTTACCGGCTCAATTGCATCCACGGCAGATGCCGAATTTAAACGAATTTTAAGGCAAATTTTGGGTTCGACGGTAACGGTTTCACGTTAAGGAGCGGAGCAATAAACAAACGTTTTTTCGATCCTGAAAGCGCAAAACTATTCTGCCTCGGACTTTCTCGCGCGACCAGTGCCTCGGCCGTTTGCGCAAAGCGTTTTACTCTATCTCTCTCTCTCTTTCGAGCGACTAAGCCGACTCTCCAGCCCAGAGTTCAGCGGGAAAACGCGAACGTCGACGACGTCACGCATTGTCGTGTTCGTGGAAAATTGTGTGCCGCAAGAATAGCCAAAGGTGCGATCTCTTGCGCCTCCTCGTTTCGTCGATATTTTCGAGAAGAAAGCATTCGCCAATTGTTATCGGTGAAAGTGAAGCCATCGCTCGGTTATCGAATCGCTCGCGAGCGCCACCAGCATTACGACGAGTGAAAGTCAAAAGTCCATTCAAAATGTGTGACAATAACGTTATTGTCGTCCTATTTTTCCGCCGGAGGAGGTTAGCCACGGCGGCACTCGCGCTCTCTAAATGTCTCCCGAAGATATCCGTCGCGCGGAAAAAATTATGGCTCGATAAAAAATTTACAGTCTCGAGCCGTGCATTCGAGTGAAATTCGCTTTCTTTTAAGGGCTCATTTATATAACTCCACGCTTAACAACCTAAAGCCTTAATACTCCTTTGTTATAATTTTTTCCCCTATCCATGCTAATTGCGGACAACAACACAATTGTTGACTCACCTCGTTTCGACGACTCATTTTATATTTGTACAATATTAACGACACGAGTATATTTATTCTATTCTTTTTCAATTTACACCTGCAAAAACTAATTTTTACGTTTTATTACAGTATGTGTAGGTTGGCATTGCACGTTCATTTGTAAGTAAAAAAAGTCCGATTGTTTTTTACAGTATTAAAAACTTTTTTGGCATTTCGACAGATACTTAATTTCACAAATACAAAAAGTTTTATTCAAAAATATCGATAAAATATTTTTCGCAAAATAAAAATAATGTAAATGAAATAAAGCAAATGCAGAGTTTAGAATGAGACAACGGTTATTCATTTTGAAAAGGGCAGGCAATCTGGTTAATAAAAAAGGAATCGCATTATCCTTAGCAATAATATTTGCTTCAGTTTTTTCATTGTCTAAGAAGGAATTATCTTCTAAAAATTTTACAACTTCTTTAGTTTTTTAGAAGATTAGAAGATGAAGGTTGGTAATGAGATGCTTCGTGCGTATCTTGCTTTCGACGAAAACTTAATTTCTGCATAATAATGAACGACGTGTGCTCGCCCAAATAATATACAATTACTTATAATTTGATAATAACACGATGTGCGTATAATATTATTTAAAATTATAAATGTCGTTTTTATTGTAAGATATTTTAATAATTTCCTAATCTTATTCTAAATATGAAAATTGGTTTTTACAAAGAAGCCAACGTTTTATTGGCACTAATAATAAGAATAAAAAGTATAATATCATCTTTGACGATATCGTTTTAACGACTTTGATCGACTTTAAATTATTATCGAAACATTTTTATCAATTGCACTGATTATAATATTCTTGTAATTTGGTTAGAAAGCTTTATTTAAATCTAACGTTTGATAAACTATACCATAGCCAATGGTATGATACATGGTATACTCGAGCTTGAAAACCAACTGACACGTACAGCATTTAACATTAATCCAAATAATCGTACAAAAGAACGAATAATCAATACTTTTTATTTAACAGACAAAAAATGGTATTAATAAAAATAAAGTTTATGCGAGTGTAGACTATAAGCCTGTTTTGTCATAGGTGAACGAACTAGTCAAAACAACGTAAAATTGTGAGAAAAGAGCACAAGTAGACGTCGGATCGGCGCCAGTGGATAATATAACCCTTTATCTGTCTCTTGCTTTAGCTCTCGTCTTCTATTCTTCTTTGTTGTTTAGTTAAAGTCGACGCAAGATTCTGTGCTGTGCTGGCGGTAAAAATAAAAAATACTGCTAACGCGACGAAATCGAATAATTATTAAAATACGAGTGAAAATTTTTATTCGAATCACCGAAAAATTTTGGAGAAATATTGATACGACACGCGAGTAACAAATGCAAGCTTTAGCCTCTACTATTTGCGCAAAGTGAATTTTCGTTTTTCAACAAATAAACGTCTTGGGAGCCATGGTTTTACGAAGTGACGAGAGAAGCAACTGATTCTGTAGGATCGAGGCGGAAAAGGCTTATTTGGGGTGTTATAAATTATAAACGTAAAACATTGGCTTGAGAAGAAGCTGAAAGACTGCAATCTGCAATTTTCATTTTTTTTTTTTTTTTTTTTTCAAGTAAATAGAAAAAGTGAGTTTTTGCGCAGATTTAACAGAGAATTTTGTCCAACGCTTAAAGTAAACGCACCTCACATTTATAGAATTCAGCGTGCTTATGAAAATGAAAACAAAGCCGATATCCCAGCAAATCTATTTCTTATAACTAAATAATGCCAAATACATAAAGGAAAACTCGAAGGAACGTCACTCGTTCAGATGCCGCTACGTTGAGTTAAGGTTAAAGCTATTTATTTGGCGCCATATTGTAGCTCTGGGCTCGAAAATCTCGTAGTTCGTCTTATTCGTGAAAGCAATACCGTCCGCAGCAGTGCAAGAGTCAAAAATCATGTTTTATTTATTAATGCCGCCTCCGCATTATATGTTACTTGTAAAAGCTTCATTTCACGCCTCCTTCATTAACGAAGCCTGCAGTTTTTATAGCGCAAATATATGTGCGTGTGTACAGGCGCGCGCGCGTGCGCTTATGAAAACTTAATTCCCATTTTATAATGATATACGTAAATGGGGTTCGAGTTAGTTACGACATCGCAATCCTCTCTTCTGCCTGTTGAGATATATTAGTTTGATCTTCAATTTGCTTAAAAAAAAATTCATCTGCTAGTCGCCGCAATAAGTGAGTCGCCAGATTATTTTATACATTTATGCTTTTTTCAGCATTTCGTAACGCAATATTCTACCTTTAATTTATTTATTCGAGCTTCGCAGACTTTGTAGATTTTGCACTGCAGAAACTCGCGATTAGCTTTATTCGTTGAAATTTCAGGCGATTACGGCGATTAAAAAAAGGCATTGAGCGATTAAAAAAAGCATCAGTCACTAAGATTATTGTTACTGCGGACGATTCGATCGACGAAATTTTACCTTTAATAATCATTCGACACGAGAGTAATTTTAGTGCAGCGTCGATGATTCACTCTGATGCGTTTGAATTCTTATTCTTATGCAATCGTGTGTGTATTTCAAGTATATCCGAGTTAAGTATATCCATTTAATCTTCGCAACTGTCGTCACTCGCTTTAGTAATATACTCGCACGGAACTAAATAAAGCAATAATTAACAATTGTTTATTAAATATTGTTCCCGATGTATGGTTAACAATAATTTATACAATATTAATATTGTTATTAATATAATCTAGAAACAACTTGTATGTGCAATTAAGCATATTTAAAGCAAATATCTATAATTTTTATTTTAAAACGATTACAACTGGTGAAGAATTTTTTTCACCGTGCATTACAACTTGACAAGTATTTTTGCAAAACTCTTTATAGAATTATTCTTAATTGACAAGTGTAAAAGATATTATTAAGTATTATGAAATAGATTATTTAGCTTAACTCGAATTTTTAATAATTACACCATATATATTAGCTATTTCATAGCACAGTAGCGATAAATTTATTGAATATTTCTTATTCTTACATTTTATTAGCATTTACGGATGTAACTATCGTTAATTGGTTAATCGTTGTGCAAAAAATATTAAATTAGCAAAAGACTATTGCAATGAATGTTCAGTATTTGCAATTACTTTTGTTCGTATAAAATTAATCCGTTAAAATATTCAAATAATTTTAATTCTTATTTTTTAGCGTAGAAAACTTCCACGACAAGAAGCGAATAATTGTCGAAATTATCGATTTTAGGGTATTTTTACACTGGTAGTCAATAAAATATGATTTTTGACGAATAACTTTGCTTTATAATTTTCCCGTGTCAGCGTGCGTAAGATTAAATCTTTTTTTCACATTATTGGTTTGGCCATTTTTCTCGTGTACACACACTAAACGAATATTCCAAGTTTCACAGTCAAATGAATTATGGTTGCTTGTGTTTAGCAATTTGCCAAACTTTTAAGTAAATCGTTAGTCTGTTGGATAGATTATTATACATGGATATTATTATCTATAGACCATATGGATAGATTATTGGATAAATATTTTTCATTCAGTTTTTGGTCGATCCACCAAACTCATTAGTGAGATTTCGCGGACTTTGATTCAGACAACGAGAGTTTAAATGGAGGACTCGCTCACCTCGTCTACTAATCACACGCCATTCTTGCAGCTTTGAAAAAGTACGTTAAAATACGTCAGCGCCGTGCCGTAGTTACCTGTCGTAGGTGGATGCTTGGCTCGACACGTATTTATTAAAGTTGCTAGTTTGTGCATAAAAATCATTTGAAATGCTTAGGTGCAAGCCACGATGTTGCCTACTTTGTAAAAATATCTAAATTGCGAAAAATGTCGACTCGCGGCAGTTGAAGATATTCACTCGAAACCGTTAATTTGGTTGAAAGTTGCATCAGAATATGTATTTAAGAAGCATTTTGAATATTTAGGAAAGCGCGTTATCAGTGGCACTGCTTATCGAGACGGCTGCGAATATTGTAAATATTTTTAACCGCACAGATATTGACGATATTGATTTGCCGAATTCTTAAAAAATAAGCAAATTCGAAAGAGTTTAAGTAATGACGGTTACTGTAAAATTATTGGAGTTTCTAATATCGCAATAGTATGCCCGTTACTCGAATACGAGTCTCGCTCTTTCTTGATTTTACGAAATAATGTAGCAAAATTTGAGTCGAGCGGAAGCTGTTCTCAAAAAATTGTAAGAAGACGCAAACTTCGTGAAATCTATCGAAAGCTGCGATTTGCATCAAACGCACGATCATAAAATGGAAAGACGAAAACAGTAGCGCTGATCATAAGACTCTGCAATCCGTTCATATTCATGTGTAACATTCGCGCACGACGCGCGCCGAGTTTTGACGGCTAATGACGACACAATTCTTCGGTAAACGAACCAACACTTTTTAAGGTTAGAATGTTTTTAAGAACAGAGCCTTTAAGCGGAGTTTTGCAGCCGCTATCCAAACGATCCAATTAAACAGCGAATATTTACCTAAACAAATAATTACATACAAGCAGACACACGCGCAGAGTCGCTCGTAGGTGGAAATCGACTCAGGGGGTAGAGTTTGCCAAGAGCTGGCGCGCGTTTGTCTGTTGACGGGACGTAAATAGGACTTGACTTTGGTAACGTCACACTTGGCAGCACCGAGATGCTCTCGGAGGCACGAGTTCGCGCGAGTCTCCGCTGGCACACCGAAAATCGCGTGCGCAATCATTGGTCGCGGGTGTAACGAGCAGTCGCCTTCTGTCTGTCCGAGCTATTCCGCAAGATGTCGAGATGTTGCGCATCGCTCGACAAGCAGACGCGTCGCGAGCGAGAAAAGAACGGAACAAAAGCCGTCGTCCGTCGTTTCGAGCTTCGCATTCGACGTGCAAACCCGCATTCTCCTACTTTTACAATGATACTCCGCTTTTTGCCTGCGTTTCAAGCGTTATTATTGGAAATGGAGTAATGCACTTTGTTAATGACGTATTTTGCAACGCGAAACAAAAGTATTTCAAAATCAAGGCGCACGCCACCTTGAAAGGCTTATGATTATATTCGAGGATAGTTATCCCCAACACTCGGGGCTCGTTTTATCGTTATTATTATTATTCGTCGGGTTAGCTTCTACATCATCTTTATCGACCGAGTGCTCGGGTTTTCGTCGTTATTTTTGAAAATTTGACGAACGTTAAGAGTTGCGCGAGAGGCCGTCTTTGAGCGTTGGAGTTAAAGAGCAACTTTTTCAATCGAATGTGTATAAAGTCGCACTCTAATCAGCTTGGAATGTCGCTTACCTCGCGCTTTCTTATCTCTCAGTACGCGCTTCGTGCCCCGATAACATCGAGGCTCGTAGTTCGGTACCGGCAGGTTGCGTCGCGAGCGAGAAAAACTTCACGGAAGTTGGCTGTCCCCTGCGTTGCTCGTAATTAGCCAACCTGAATGTTTGATCGCGGGCCTCATCCGAGTGGAGTCCGTTTTAATTGTAATTTTGCCCGCGTAGGAAACGATAAACAAATCTCTATCATCTTTGAAAAAACAGCTATGTTAGTTTCTCTTTGAGCTTGTGTCCCTGCAGTCCCGAGTTCGATTTTCATTTGAATTATCGTGAATTTATTCATTGCTGCCTTTTGTCTCGTGTTTGAAAATATCAATTTTTTCGGCTGTTCGACTTACGCTGAAACGTGATTCTCGCTACCACAATTTTTTCGATATCGTTAACTCGCGCAAATAACATTAACATGCATAATCTGAAAAGTTAAAATTAAAATGCAGAAACAAAGTACTCGCAAGGACTAATTAAAAGAGCAGAGAAACAGAGTTAGTTTTTCTCAGTACTTATAAAACATCGCTTCGACATCGTGCAATAATTGATTGGACCATAATGCAGAGGATCGAGAATAAGATCTAAATCAAATAATTGTTTTTTTTTTTTTAACCAAAATATGTTTTTGGGAATTATAAACTTTATAAATCAATTTTTCTATAATATTGTCGTCAGCGTTCGAATCAAATAAACAAATATATTTTTTCAAATTTTTCAAATATTTATTATTAAGTAGTCGGCAATTATTAACCGGAATAAAAATTTCGTATAAAACAACTATTGCGCGACTTTTCAATCGTCGAATCCTACTAAATAGGCTTGACAACATTAGGGAAAAAGGATAAAACGTTTGCGGGTTGCAGGTTGTTGTCGGAGAAAATCTTACGATATAATGTAGTCTAAAGAATATTTTTTATATTTTCCATCGTCTTATGATTCCTGTATTTAATTAATGAAAACAGAATTATTGCACGTAGGTGACTTTATTTATTACACAGAACGACAACTAATTAAAGAATTACAATAGTGATGTGCTAAGCGTTAGCAATATGTCTGCGCACGTCAGTGTCGAATAATAGTGTGCAAGGCTTAAGGAAGTCATATTTATTGCCATATTGGGTAAACAAAAGGGCCAAATCGACTACCCGTGAAAAAAAACAAAAACCGTTAAAAGTAAGGCGAACCCGTCGTGAATAACCACTTGTTCGGTCACTCAAATTTTTGGTTATTTATGACTGATGTCTGCAATTATGCGGAATTCCAATATTTATATAATGCTTATAGTGAAGCTGATACGTAGCTTAACCATTATTTTTTAATCAAAACGCGTACGAACATCATTTACCAAAAAAATGAAAAAGCGCATGGAAAAGTAACGTTTCGTCAAAATTTCACACCGGCCTCTTCAACGTCGAATAAAATCATTTGCAATATTTGTAAAACGGTAAAGAGGTCACGTGCAAAGTAATTGCAGTCGACAAATTGCTCCACCGGCAGACTTATTATCAACGATACGCAGAGCAGCAGTAATAATGTGGTATTAACAAGTAGTAGTCCATCCTCCGCTTCGATTCCCCGTTCCGCTGCGCCAGTAGCAGGAGTAGCGAGAACCGAGTTACCCCGCGTTGCTGAAATGCTAATTTTGCAAAGTTCCAGGTGACATCGCGTAATAATACCGGGGGCTGATCGCGAGCGGAGCGGCAACGAGGAATGTCGGTTGCATTCCGGATAGCCACGTGTTCCTCTGTCTTGGAGGCGGCAAAGGCCGCATTCCTGTTGCTGGCCAAAAAATTTGTCGATACTCGTTCGAAAATAAAAATTGTTCCTCCTGTTCTCTCGGGACGTAACGCAGCTGGAAAAGACTTTGAATTTTCGGAAACCAAGAGGAAACGTGAGAGAAGCTCGTGTAATCCCTATAAGAAGGTGCGAAACGGGGAAAAAGGAAACCAATTTCCCCAAAAAGCTAACGAGAGCGAGAAAATATCGGTCGGCGGCCGGTACAACCAGCTAATCTTTAATTTAGATCGAGCAGTCGAGGTATTAATTGAAAGGGCCGTTGTTTATGCGCCGAGCGAACAATTCGATCGCAGTTTTTCGCGGTCCCTAGCGGCTTTACGCATTAGCATGGGCATCATTAAGCGAGTCGAGGCGCCATTATGGAGCGAAATTACCGAACGCGTCGCGCGAAAATGGTTGCGCCCGCCTAGCAATAACGTTGTTCTCGACGTTCGATACCGGAAACGGAAAGTGCGCGACTAACTTTGAACGCACGAACTTGATATACGAACATTATTGCGTTGGCGTAACAAACTGGGTATTATTATTGGTCTGCAAACTATCGATGCAAATTGTTGCCAAAAACAGTTTTGCCCCCATGCAGCAGCAGATGAGCAACGCATTTTTTAAGGCCATAAAGAAACGGCGTTGCATCGCTGTATTATATAAATATTGTGCAAAAGGATTCACGCGTGAAAAAATATATAAGATTATCTTTGTCGCGCGGTTCGTTGGAACGAATCGCTAAAATTTCATCCGCCATCTTTATTCTGCCATCGACGATTACGAGTTTGACGAATTCAAGTTCGACTTGTGTTGTTATATGACAATTAGTGTTGCACGAATTCGTCGTCTGGGAGACGACGACGACGACGACGACGACGACGACGACGATAGACACGAGTTGAGCATCACGCAAGAAATATAATTGATGTTCTAAAAAAAATACACAGCCTCGATTGAATTTTGAAGGAAAAAGGTGAAGAGTATTGAGATTACCGAGCGCGTGATAATGCAATTAGGAATATTTTAAAACGTTATTTCCGTGATATCGTTAAAGTGTGACAAGTCGGGTGGAGAAATTCAGTGTGTGGCTGCGATAGCAAACACCAATTATAAATAATATTGTGCTTATGGGATTGCATATTGGAATTCGAGCAAGAAGCCAAAGCTATGCTTCGCCGTTAAGAATATTTAGAAGATGGACAATAATATTTTTAAATTGTTCACTCGACTTGGAGCGAGAAAAGAATTTAGCGCGATAAACGCAGCATCTCGTTTCGCAATTAAAGAAATCTCTCCTCTCCACGCGCAATTATAAAGCATAATTTAACGAAATTACGGCTAACGAGTGATAATATTGGCAAGAAGGAACGATGGCTTTTTGGCAACGAGAGCAACAAAGCCCGTCAAATTAATTACGCGATAACCGAGGAAAGGCAAACAATTAACCATATTTCCGGTGAAATTTTCGAAAATTGCATTCGTCGTTTCGGATCGAGACGAGCGGCTCCATAATTATTGGGAGAGGGAAGAGACATCGAAGAGAGCGAAGCCCAGTGATCCGTCCCGGGCATGCGTATTAGGGAGTAATCACACGGTGAAATTCATTTGCGATCAGAAAGATCAGCAGAGGGAGATAAAGTGTCGGCGGTAATGCGCGTAAATGCATAAGTGAAGGAGAGAAGCTGCGGAAAATGATTATTACGCAAAGGTTCACTCGCGGAGATGGTAATCGCCTCGGCAAATAACTGTAATAAAGTCATATGAAGTGTCATAATTGCAGTGGAACCCCAGCGAACCGCAACAAACCACACGCGATGCCAATGCGATTAAGCGTCATTATCGGCGCTGGAGCCGCGGCACCGAGGAAAAAATGGGCCGATAGTCATCGCGCGCATTAAAATGGACGCCCGACGCCCGACGCCCGTTTAATTGAATAGAAGTGCCGAGGAAGTGCGCGATAAAGCGGCAGCAGGAGAGAGAGGAGCTGGTGGCTGGGCCCGGGCCCCGAGGGACTCTCGCCTTCCTTTCCGAGTCCCCTCGAGCTTTCGAGCTTCCCCGCTTCTCTGTCTTCGATCCGCGCCCCTCAGTCGACGCTTCTCTTCGTATCGCGTTTCGCATCAATTTAGCCTGGGCTTCGTCGAACTTTTTCGCCGGGACGACGACTCGACACGGGCTGGATAAATTAATCGAGTCGCGAGAAAAAGGGCCTCCGCAAAATTTTAAAATTATAAACGCGAGTTTTCAATTCGAAAACTGCCTTTCGAATTGCGAATCGTTCGTTGCTCGTGGTCGACTAAAATCAGCGAATAAAGACGAACCCTTTTTACGCTCTCCTAATGCAAATAACCTAAGAATAAACGGCAAATAAATATAAGCGATCGAGTCACCAATGAGAGTCGAGGATAAAATGCACGGCAAAGGCTAAAAGTGCAAGCGAAACGAATGATAATTTTTTAAAATTACGAGAACAATTTTCCAGACTTTGGATTTGGATAAGCGGTTCGCAACTCAATCGCGCTTTAAGCAATTTTCAACCGAGCAACCTGAACGTTCGACAAACTTGAAATTGGCTCGTGTTTTGTGCCACTGGCACTCGGATAGATGACTTTTGCTTCCAACTCCTGGATAATATTTTTATCCACGCTACTTTTTGTCGCGTCGTGCAAGATTACGCGTCGCGCTCCTAAGGAAAATGGAAATATTATAATAATTAAAAGATGAAGAAACTTTGAAGTAACAATTCACGGCACTCCGTAAATAACTGATTATGCGGGTAAAGTGAATAATTTCAAATTTTTACTCCAAACTTAAATTTTGACGTTGCTAGTAGTATTTGTTTAAAAAACTTGAGCCAAAGCGACAGCGTAATACATTTCGAGAATGTGAAATTTATTCTGCAAATTCGTCGTGATATCTTTATTTTGCTCGTACTCGCGTTTATTTTTCTAGAATTTTTACTCTCCATGTTGTGACTAAAAAGCATAGACCTATAAAAGCTGGGCGAATAATCAGCTGCGCACGTGGAACGTATATCTTGAAACGCATTTGAATTAACGCGCGTATTTGAAATATTCAAAGTCGAGAGCGTAAATTGTAAGTGTGTACGTGCACGTGCAGCCACGCACACACAGACGTTACAATTAGCGCTGCATTAAACAATAGCTTATTCCTAATTTTTACTTTGCAACAATTTAATACAAAATCGAGGTCGAGCAATGCGAATTTTTAAAATGTATTATTTCCGAGTGCACAAAGTGCATCGCGGTAGCATAGACGGAAACGGAAACTGAAGTGAAAACAGTTCAAAGATTCGGATACGATTTTCAACTCGAACGTCGCTAAGCAGCAAAGTTTGTTGCTCAGTGCCAAAAGAGGTTGACCGCGCGGCCTCCACTCGGTGCGATCGATCGGCTTCACCGGCGATTACAACTTCGACTCGAATTAATTAGCTTTTGTCCCGCCACTTTCAAAGGATTAGGAGCTCGGAATTTTGCCTCGGGGACATTTTTACGTCCGGCCGGAATAGCTCGTCTAAGCCTGAGCGGGTCCTTGGAAGGGCCGACAAGGGCTCAACGGCCCCCGCGAGGCACTAATTCCGAGCGACGAGCGACGAGCGACGAGCGGAACCCGGAGATTAGGCACCGCGCGAACGAGCCAGGTGACACGCACCCACACAAGCGCAACGTCGCGACCTCCTCGGGTGGCTCCCAGGCCCGGATCGTCGACCGGTAAACAGCAGCCCTCCTCGCGCATAACTGCACGTTCCTCCCGGAGAGGGGGAGGGGAAAGGGTCTCCCGGCTAGTAATCGGGAATTGCGACCGACTAACGACGACTCGACACGGAGCCAAGGCCGCGTCGATTATACTTGCACGATCGGTCGGTCGGGCGGGGGAGGCGGTGTTTTACATGCCTCTCGGATGCACTTGTCACCCTCGTTTTCTTCCCCTCCGGGCGAAACTTCAAATGCCCCTCGGCGCTACTTTTCTCTTTTACGAGTCCCGACTCTCTAATGTCCAGACGCTTCTATTGCTCTCGGTGCTGCGGAAATGTGACGGTTTATTTTCTTGTTTTTGTCGCCTCCCGGATTAGCCACACGCGTGCAAACAGTTTAGCTAAACGCGTCGCTGCTTTCCTCTAGGCTCCTTTTTTCATCTTCGACGACTAATTATGTTCGCGCGGCAATCTTGGGATCGTTACTCGTCCAAATACGGACAATTGCCCCGTAAAAGGCGGCGGCCAAAACGACGAGCGCGACCGACAAAATTGAATTACGAATTCAGAATAACGAACTCGTGTCTCGATAAAAGTTGAAGAATACACGGTAATTATTTACTTTTTTAGAAAGGAGATACGTCGAATCAATTGGCTTTTTAAATTTGTTTGATTAATCGGACGCTCCTCTCTCGTATTGCCGAGGCTGACAATAATCGAATTTGTCCTCGTACTCTCGAAAACGCACACGAACTTACGGACGAATTTTCACATTATCTCCATTTATTGTTACAGCCGCGTGTGTGTGCAGATAAGAACGCAGATAGCGACGCTTTAATGCAAAATAATGAATTAAAAATACGAAAGTCTTTAGTTTCCAGTTTCAAGCTGAGCAAGCAAATCGAATTTTTTCCCAATTTGACGAGTCTGCTCGTTTTTGTTTATATGTGTTTTTTATCGAGATAATCGGTGCTAGTGTTTATTAAAATAATCCGCGAACACACCTACGGCCGACACTGGCCGCGCGGCAAACAAGTCGCTCGACAATTTTCCGACAACAGCGATAATTTCAAACAAAAATTATTGACTTCCTGTTTGCTTCTTCGAATACCAAGCATATATTAATACACACACACATATATATATATATATATATTTGCATGCGTAAGTTGTCGCATATTATTTCGCTCCGAGATGAGGTGGATTTGTCGTGTCGTGTTTTCGTTGCTGCTTCCTGGGGTTTTTTGACAGTTGAATAATTACAAGTTCCAGCTGTTTGGTTATCAACAGAAATTCTCGGAGCTTTTTGCCGATCCACGCGCTCGGTTGTATTTTCGAGATTGTTTTTAGCAATATAATTCTTTAGATTGGTTTTTCGCACAATCCGAATCAGTTAATTTTATTAGCTGCTTTCGGTTGAATTTAGTTTATACCAAGTTGAGACTCGTGCGCGTAGCTCTCGACATGTCGGAAAAACGCAAACAAGTTCGTGTCTGGTGCGACGGATGTTACGATATGGTTCATTTTGGCCATGCAAATTCTCTACGTCAAGCGAAGGCTCGAGGCGATTACTTAGTTGTGGGAATTCATAGCGACAAAGAAATTGCCGAGCACAAGGGACCGCCCGTTTTCACACAAGAGGAAAGATATAAAATGGTTCGTGGAATAAAATGGGTGGACGCAGTCGTCGAGGGCGCACCTTATGTAACAACTCTGGAAACATTGGATAAACACAATTGCGATTTCTGTGTCCACGGCGATGACGTTACAACGACGGCAAACGGTATCGACACTTATCATCTTGTCAAAGCCGCCGGACGCTACGGGTAAATGGATTTAAAATTGAGAACTTAACGATAACTTAACTATTCACACGTGCGTGGTTTTTAATATCGAAAAATATCAACTTGTAAACATAAGTTTTTGAATATTTTAGAGAAGTTCAAAGAACAGCAGGAGTGTCAACGACTGATCTTGTAGGTCGCATGCTGCTAATGACAAGAGGACACTTTAGGCAGGGCGAACGCGAGTACAGTGTGGATAGAGAGCCAAGCAAGAGTATGGGTCAAGACAGACAAGCGCGTAGTCCATGGACGGGATGTTCGCAATTTTTACCGACAACCCGAGAAATCGTGCAATTTAGCGACGGAAAAGGTCCTAGAGGTACCGACAAAGTGGTCTACGTTGCCGGTGCTTTTGACTTGTTTCACGTTGGACATCTAGATTTCTTAGAAGCTGCTAGAAAAGAGGGAGACTACTTGATCGTTGGGTTGCACACGGATCCTGCGGTCAACCGATACAAACGTGGAAACTATCCGATAATGAATCTTCACGAACGAGTCCTCGGTGTTTTGGCGTGCAAATACGTCGACGAAGTGGTGATCGGCGCACCTTACCAAGTTACCGAAACGTTGATGGACCATTTTAACGTGTCGATTGTGTGTCACGGACAAACGGCAATTATGGCTTGTGAAGATGGAGCGGATCCCTACGCGGAACCCAAAAGGCGAAACAAGTTTAAATCATTAGATAGCGGTAATGATATGACGACTGAAAAAATTGTTGAACGGATTATTCTTCACAGGTTGGAGTACGAGGATAGAAATTTGAAGAAGGAGAGGAGATAAATAACCGCTCGCGAAAACAATAATCCACGATTATGTTCTTAGAGCTACAATCGTTAATAAATAATATGGGCAAATTTTTTTTTTATGCATTTCTTCAAATTGTGCGATATGTTACTTTTTTTGTACGTTAAATGTGTCAAATAAAGTTTTTTTCACTTTAAAAATGCGTACAATTATCGACTGGCGGATTTAGAACTTAACGATTATTCTTCTTTCAAACTAATCGAATTTTACGAGCAATATTTTTATTTTCCATCTATTTATTAACGAATTGGCGCGTGTCTTAATCGAAACGACATTCGCTCGCTGCTTTTTCGAGATTTTGAAACATTGAAATTTTCAATGAGCACGAATCAAAAATTTTCAGATTCGTTTCGCTTTTTATCACGGCGTATAAAGATCTTTAATGGACTGTTCGCTGAAAGCCATCAATTTTTTTATGCATTGCTTCTTGAAACGATAAATTCAAATCTTACTAAATGGTCGGAAAAAATTCATCTTGTATTTCTAATTATCATCGGGACATTTGAATTTTCGAAATATTTACAAAATCAGCCAACGACGACACAATCGCGTATCACAGTTAAACTATTTACTATAGTGTATCTAAATAGATTTAATTAAAATTTAAGGTGCCCCTGTAAACAATGTACTTCAAACATGATAAAACGTATGTGCTGACGTAAACGAAAAACGACCCTAAGATACGACGTATGCGAAGGAAGGGCCGTTTTTTATTTTCACGAGCTTTTTTATCGCGTCGAATAAATAATCGGTGAGATTTTTGCGGGCAATTAATTTAACGACTGGGAGCGTAATCGATGATCCATAATCAAGCGCTCGACATTATAATAAACGTCGTTTCGCGCCTGATTTTATGGTCGATTTTCATCGTTTACGATTGTCCAATTAATTAATACAAATGTAAGTTCGAATTATTTATTAGAATTTGAACGCGTAACAATGGTTTAGCGAAACGTCTCACTTAACCTAATTGTTGAAAATAACCGGATAAAAAAGGCCATAAATCTCTCTTTAACGAAGTTAACGCAGTTATTTTTTATTTCAAAATTCGTTTAATGAATAATTGCAGCGTGGAGCGATAATTTTAGATGCTTTGGCTTGCTATGAAATCAAATCGTCTCGATCGTCTTGCAAATAAAACGGGACACCGACAATCGGTATTGAAGAAGCCCTTGGAAAGAATTTATTATAAATTACAAAATTCCCGCAGAACAAAGAATTAAAAACTTTATAATAACCCAAAGCCTCGGAATTTTGTATATTGAGTTAGTAAATTCGAGTCTTCGTAGACTAGTTTTTACATCAAATATAAAATATCCAATGAAACGCACGTTTTTTATCGCTCGTACTTTCTCAGGAATACTGTATTCAAACTTTCTCTATACTGCGCTATAATGAGGTTTAATTGAGGAGCTCCTAGTGCGCGCCTCTCCAGACGTTTCTCGTAATATAGTGCTCGCCGAGAATATCTCTTTTTAAAATATTTTATTTTTTCACAAATGCCATAATGCGAACGGTTAATTTATTTTAGTAACTGGCGTCTCCTTTCCAAAAGTGTTATTTTAATCGATGCAATCTTCGACTTATCAATGTATTTAGATCGACAAAAATTAGGGTATTCATTATTTTGCGTCTACTATCGAGTAGAAAACTGAACGCCTCTTTTTGCACCAAGATGGCGTATCGAAAATCGAACCGTTATTTTGTACTTTACCCAAGCCAATCGCTCGCTGCAGTAATGTATAAATTCTTAAGGCTCACTCGCTCTTTCTTTTTCATTTCAAAAATAAACAATTTGCCCGGGGAATTCCAACTGAATTTTCGGCTGCAGTTGCGCCCAAGTTTCAGACATAAAAATTCTTGATATGACGAAAGTGTGCTTTGAAGCTTTGAAGACGTAATTATTCAAAGTTGTTTTGCGTAAGTCGCAATCTAGATTAGAAAAAATCTTAGAAGCTGCTCGAATATGAGTTTCATACTCTGATATTTTTAATTGTTAACGCTGCAAATATTCGCCAACTTTGCAGAGTGAAATTCGCTTGTGAAAAATTATACGAGCAAAGGAAAACTAGACGCGACCGATCATTTTTTCACAATTTCATTCATCAACGCATAAATAGTTTCAAATATTCTAATTACATCGAACGGAATTAAATCTACGCATCGAGATGCGCGTGTATTTATAAAATTATTTACGAAAGCATTTTCCTCGCAAAAGGACAAAAAACGCGCGTATCCTGAGGTGTACACCGTCCGAAGGCAACGATCGATCAATCGAACGACAAATGCAAAAATCGCTCGCAAACGATCAAAAAATAATAACCAAAAAGAATTAGGATGCAGAAAGTTCTCCTCGATGTTAGCCTCGTGGGAAACTCGTGACATAATTCACATTTACAAAGAAAAGAAAGCAACGGTGTACTCGCGAGTCCGCCGATGGGATGGTAGAATCTTCGTGCACTCGAAAAGCGTTCCACCGCACCTGAATCCCACGTCACGCGACAAATACGGAGGACTCGCGCCATTTTTCTCATCCTGCACTTTCTCCTTGTCTTTCTATCCCGCCGACTCTGAAAAAGGCAGCGGTGGCACGTTCCCGCTAGCCCCAAAGGTCGCACGCGTGTCACCTTTTTTGCCTCCCCCCGCTCTGCCGAGACTCATTCGTCTTAACGAAGACGTCCGCGTTCCCCCTTTTAAGGCGGCTCGTCCTCGGTGAGACGAAGGGTTTTCCAACCGCTCATACTTATCGCGTGCAACTTGTTTGAGAGACAACGTATCCCTCTACGCGTGCATAATCAATGAACGTAATCGTTGTTACGGTTATCGTTTTAGTTTCGCGGACGCACGTCGAGGCGCGACTGCCACGATGCAATCGCGCCGCTCGTTTTGGATTAGGATAAGCGCTAAAAATCTATTTTATCGACGTGGGAATGTGTGCTGCTCCAAGTATCCCGTATTGAATTAGTGGCCTACCACTTTACGTTTATTCGCAAACGTTACGTACGTCACTAATGTGGGACGTAAATGACACGCGATTAGTAACTCACTAATTTCAATTCATTAGTAACTCATTAATCTTTCTTTTCGTCCGCGTTGACCGGGATAGGTTAGGTCTTCGAGCGGAGGACAAGCAGTGATGGGTAAATAATAGCGAAGTGGATCGAGTTTGCATAAACCTAGAGAAGATAATTTAACGCTTATTTTTGGATTCGAAAAATGTTGCGCTTGCAGTGGAGTTTCTCTTCCTCGTCATAGTTGCTCATTCACGACGGGACTATTCAGAGCAATGGCGGCGAGACTGAGCCTAGTTGTGCCTAATGTGTGTCGAGTAAAGGAAAAGTCAGCGAGTCGGTATAAATTTTCGTCGACGGCTATAATTGGCGCCGTTTAATTCCCGGCTATTGGTGGTCATTGCCAGTGCCAGGGCCGGGCCGGATTAGCAGGTTGGTTCGCGATGCCTGGGCAACTTCGACGGGCAGCACCGGGATGCAATTAAGCCGTAACGCGTTCGTTTACACGAGTTTAGTGGCTCATTTTTCACCGTTGGCATGAGTGAGTGTGATGAAAAGCCGAGTGGAACGACGGCATTTTTTCACACCACCGAAGATGGATCGTCGCTCTCACTCTCGTTCTCGACTCGCTCTTATGCCCGTGGCTTTATGCGCTTCGATTGCATCTGGGGGGGATACCTGATACTTTAATCAAATGACGATCAAGGCCAGTGCGTCTCGCCTCGTGTGTGTAGCGGTACTATAAAGCGTGTAACGAACTTTCCTTCGGCGCTGCTTCATCCAAATGCACACCTATTTCGCTGTTAATTGTTGAATTAAATCAATGAGTCGACTTAATTTAAATTGCGCGATAAGTAAAACGAAAACGAAAACTTGCATGTAAAGCGGCTCAGGTAGTGTACAATTGCTTTATTATTTAGCATTCGCTTTTTCCAGAGTCTTATTTTTTTCCTTTTGCCTTTAAGTGCTAACTTATTGTCGTTTTAGATTTAAAAGTTCTACTATACACCAACTTCGGAATATTAATCTTATCTAATATTTTAGCTTGTTCCTTTAATTTTATCGTAACTTAAAAGAGTAAAATATTAATTAATTATTCTCATTTTAATACAATCACTTTTGACAGCTACTGCAAAGCTACTCGTTAAGTATTATTAAAATTTGATAAGTAAACGAGCAAAATGTCTTAGCTTACACCGATCAATTCTGTAAAATTGCCGATGACTCTTTCCGACCAAAATGACATTTCAAAAAGTAGTTTGTTTTGGTAAAATAAATATAAAAATTTTTGGCATATCTCGGGAGAGAAAGAGAGTTAAATATTTTTTGAATAATTTACTACGCGATAAATTATTCGATAAATAATTGAGACAAACATTAGTTGTGCGCAAACTGTATTAGTAGGACAGGAATTACCCGGAATACGATGTAAACACGACGAGCGTCGGACAAACAATCAATAAGATGTGTCGTCGTCGGCGGGGGGAGGGGAGGGGGACGTTTCGACTCGCGACTTGTAAAGTGCAAAAAGAACTAATGAGTTTATACCGATAATCTCTTCTTTTTTTTATCCCTTTGCACGTCTCGTACATTAAAAAAATGGACACTTTATGTTTTGCTAAAACATAGGAAATTAAAAATTTTTCAATAATATCCCTACAGTTATTAAATTAACATCATTGTCTAGGTTATAAAAAATTACTATATCGATTAGGGTAGGGGAGTAGTTTATTATTGGTGGCGAATGATAGATGCATTGCATTGTTACTATATCGCAACAAATAATCGTACAATAATCGCAATGGTAATAGAATATCAATAAGTTTTTAAACTGTTTCACCTTTTCTTACAAATCACTAAAATAATTAAGCATAAAATATAGATTTATCACATTATATTCGCATCGATAGGTTAACTCGTATTTTTTTTTTTTTTTTATTATATTAGACACATTTCGAATTTAAATGGAGATACGATTATCGCGACTTTATTTCGAAATGACATTCTTCAAAAGCATAGCTACGTTATTCGTTAGACTATAAGCGACTCATGCAACGCCTTGAATCTCTACTTCGGTGATTCAAACGGATGAACGATACTATTAACCGTCAGCTGTTCGATTAATCAGATACTGAAAATACCGAAGAAGCTTGTGCTGAAAATAGAACCGAGTAATGGTTATTAGCGGTTTGTTCGCCTATCAAAGAACACAATAAGAAAAGAGCGAACACAGTGAAGAAGATGGGGTTGGGTGGCCGAGACGATCAACCGGAGGCAAAATCAAAATTCAAATATCGACGAATGGGAAAAGAAGTTGAAAGAGCGTTGTTGCGCGCGCCGACTTTTATTTTCGCCGATTAATGCCGTCCTGCCCCTCCTTATTCCAAACTTCCCCCGGCGCAGATGCACAAACACGCGGTCGCGTTCCCCGCGTGCCCCGGCCCTTGTGCCGCTTTTGTGCTCAGCCCCCTTTGGCACTTGTTGCGCAAGCATGCAAGACAGGCGAACACAAGCGCGCGGGGAAGCCCAGGACGACTGGAACGCGGTCGCTCGCTTCGAGCTTTTCGTCTTGGAATTTGATTCGAGCACGTGCGAAGCCAAGGATACGTGCCTCGCCCCCCGCCCAGCCGTTTCGGCCGGAATAGCGCGAGTCGATCGATTCTCGGAACAGAAGCTGCTCCTCCTTTCCCCGTGCCTTTTTAATCAAGACGTTTTTAGCACCGCCTGGAGGAGATTCGAAAAGAAGTTGGCGCACGCGCATAAATCCTACTTTAATACTACTAATAAGGACGAGCAAAGATTCGCCGACGATTGCTCGAAAGCCCAGGTGGACGGGACGGAGGCTGCAAACAAGCGGATATTCGTGCGCGTTATTAGTATTTATCTCCGAACACGATTAGCAAGCAAGATCGCGCTTTGATTTTTAATTCGCTTAAAACCTTGTGCTCGATAATGAGCGACGCAGCTGTGAGAACGTCCTTAACAAAAATAATATTTCACCCGCGCGTCGCTGCGAACATAACCTGCGCTCTTGGCCGAGCGGTGATTAATAATCCCGCGTTTAAAAAATGTACCGCGCGAGAACAATCGAGCAAAGGATAACAAGCGAATGTTCGGTTCGATAATATTTAATTCGCGCGACTCTCTGCGTTTCGGCTCGAATTTAATTTAATTTTTGAGATCGATTTCATCGTTGCAATTTTCGGGCCGCCTTCGGCTAATATTCTACGACGGGCAAGTCGCAGTTGCTATTTATCACGATCCTCGTTCGCTGGACGCGACATTTAAGAGCCGTCCGGGTCTTTGAAAAATGGCCCGTCTCGACGTTATCGGGCTGTCCGGCCAGCGGAGGTGCGTCAGTCTGGCCATCGCCGAAGAATGAAAAGGTTAATTAATTAATTCGCGATCGATCGCCGGCCGTGAGTTTTCGATGAAGAGTCGGGCATAATTTATCGCGGAACCGGGGCCTGGGGCCCAGCTGATTGATCGTGTGACATTGCACTCGGCATTGTTCGCTTGTTGCGCGTTATCTTCGATTACAGTTACGCAACCTGGCGTTCGACTCGAGCGTTGATGTAGTGGTGCTTTCTACGCACCATCAATGACACAATGGAGAGAGTCGAGCGTTACGTTGACCTCCTCGAGTACTCGTGAGCATTTGTAATTTACGAGCGTCAACCGGACGATTTAAGAGATCCTGTTCGAGCTTTGGGAGGAGGATATTCGCGCTCCTCTGTCAGGCGAAGGTTCGGCATTGCGACAAAAAATCGTGGAACAGACGGAAAAACGCGTAGAAGAAAAGTCATTTGCTGGTAAGTGGGACAATATGACAGTATGCGTACCACGTGCGCACGTATAAAACGAAGCATAGAGACTTTAAATTTGATTTATATTTACTCTGGCAAATTAATTTAGATATTTTTCGAAATTATGAGTTTTTCATTGGCGACGTACAGAATTTCTCTTTTCCAAATGTAATGTTTACTTTTAAAATAAACGACGAATGCTTACATCAATTGCGACTCGGAGTCGTTCCATATAGACTCTACCACGATGTTTCGCACTATTTTTCTTAATAATTTCGACACTTTCTTTCGTACTTGCTCCCTTAACTTTAATTAATTTACTCTCGTGGTTGATAATTAATTGATAAGGAAGCTCGATGAAAGACTGACTTTCGACTGATATTCATAACTTCGTAGCGAAAATAAAAAATCACAATTTTCTGTTCGTCTAAGTTTTATCGTACTATTTAAATGCCTTTTAGTCTTATTTACAGTTATCGAAGAAATTTTCAAACACTTTTTAAGAATTAGAATCTTAAATACACGTTTACTAAGAAGATATAAATATTGAAGTTAAAAAATAATGTAAATTGAAATATTATAAATGCTCCCCGAGACAACAAATTTGGTGAACAAAATAATTAGTAAATAATATCTTTCTAATGACATTTTAAATGTTTTTCCATTTCATTCCTCTTATCGCATTTTCATCAATAAATTAATTTATTTGCAAATCATTTGTCTAGTATACACAAATACAGTAATATTTATGAAGTTTTTAATATTCATAATAATAATAGAATATTGTAGTGATTTCATTTTATTACTTTAAGAACACGTGCGTTCCAGAATGCTTATTTAATAGATGCAATATTTACTAGATTCAAATATTTACCAATAGTAAACAATAAAAAATGCTTTTTAATCAAAATATTCATAAGTTTGAAATTTTATCGACTCGATCGTTGAGTCTTTCGAATTCATCGGAAAAAAGTATTGGCTACACTGGAAAATTAATCAGGCGTACGCATAGACGAAGACCTGTGCTATTAACAACGAAGATATATTTAGTTTCACTTTTTATTTTAAAAGTGTGCATAGTACATTATTTGCAAAATTGCACACGGTTGCAAATATGCATGCATTCGTAAATAATAGCAAAGCTAAAGTAGCGTATAATACGTGAAATGAAAACGTGTAAATTGTGATACGGACTTCCGAAATAAAACTAAACCGTACACTGTTGCGAGTGTACACTTTTAATACAAGTACGAAGATGTTTTGTGTGAGAAAACTTGGTATTGCACAGTCACACCGAGAATGTCGAGTTCGGTTCTGCCTCGACACGCGGACAAAAGTTGGCGAATGATTGACTTTTCGATCGTTCGGTTTTTTTATCGAGTGACTGGAATTTAGCAGGTTGCGCTCGTAGCTTTAACGAAAAAGGATTTAGCTCCGAGGCAGAGTTTGGTAAGAGTCCGCGTATCCAGTTGGTGGTCGGACTGGAGCGTCATTTGTCGCGGCGTAAGCGACTCGGAGAAGTCATGTGCTCGTGTGTATAAACAGAAATGCAAATAGAGCTGACAGAATGCCGAGAGTGCGGATGCGGAGGGGGCAAGTGGAACACAGAGTAAATGTTATCATAAGCGCTTTGAACTTGACCGAGTCTAGGCTCCGGGTCACGGCTCACGGCTCTAGAGAGAACGAAGGGAGAAGATAAAGAGAGATTTAGTTGGTCATTACAAAGGCGCGCGCGTGTCCGTAATGTGTATCCGTCTCTATCTACCCATCTATCTCGGTGTATACGTGCGGGGCGAGTGGAAAAAGCGGCGGAAAGCCCAATTAAAATGGCGCTGCGGATTCGCCATTCAAGTGTGCTTGCAGCCAACCGACCGAGCCAAAGGCGTCGCAACGCATGAATGAAAAAGTAAACGAGCGAAAATTATCTCCTTGCAGTTTGAGCTTAACCTATAAATCTAGTGCTCGGGCTCAGTCAGTCGCGAGAACAAGAGCTTACGTCGCAGTTCCGCTACTCGGAGGATCTCCGTTCCCCCGACGCGAGATCCGAGATCCGACTTTCTCCCCGACGTTCTCTTTACGGCCGGGACTTCCGTTACGAGCACCGGCGGCAACTCGTGCGCGAGTCCGCGACGCGATAACAGCTGTTGCCTACCCGCCGACGGCAAAACTTTTGACGACTCCGATCATCCCCTCCACTACGCGGACTCACCGTCTTTTATCGAACCTTTTTTATCGCGCCTTAGAAAGGGGGATCGCGAGCTTGCGCTTGGAATTACTTATCGTGCCATCGAGCATCCTGAAGTTTGCAACGAAGATAAATTCGCTAATTGCCCGCGCGATTTCTCCTCCGCGACGCTTCTACTTACGGATATATATTCCTCGCTGGTTGCCGCCTTTTCGCTATAATTTTTGATCTATGGACGAGTCCTTATTGTCCGCCCCGCCGAGTTTTACGATATTGCCTATTATACCCGAGTTCGGCAAACTTTCGTTTTCGAATAAAATATTTATAGCTTCTTTCTTCGCGGCTCTTCCTAATTGATTCTTTACGCCGTTTTCTAAACTTGGCTCAGTTTTATTATTTCATTAATACGAGCACATGGTCGAAACTGCATTATAGATTTATTGTTCATTAACAGCAACTCGGTCGGTATGTACACGGCACTGATTCTTACGTGGCCCCTCCAGTTTATTTTCACTCTCCATGCGTATAAATAGAAAAATCGATGTGTTAAATTTATGAAAACTTGCAGCTGATAGTCGATGACACGCCCTATGCATTTATTAATTAATGCAAGTTATGCATATTACGTATTACAGAATAATAATAAATACTCCGAATCGATCGTACGATCCTTCCCAATTTTATAAAAGTGCTTGCAAAAAAATTGATTCAACTTCAGTTCGAAAAAGTTTGTTTTCCGTTATAATTACAGAACGTGTTTATATTATACATATAAAAGAGTTTGGAGAAGAAAAGATGTGCCGCTGGCGATCAAGACACATTTTGTTTATTTTTTAAAAAGATATTTTTTTCGTTAAAATTTCGATTAGAAATTATTTATTTTTAAGCACATAGAAGATACATATGTAAGAGACTACAGAAATATTTTACAACGGCGTCAACGCACTCCGTTTATAAAAAAATCCGCATAATTTATTTATTATAAAAAACTATAACCTTCCTTTCCGTTTCCAAGGCGTCAATCTCATAGCAGATGTGTAATACAGAATAAAATTTAAATATGCCAGGTCAAGTTTATTATAGTACAGTACACAATTGTCATTGCAAATATTCATAACTATTATATTTCCCAATCTCGTTTTACAAATTACATCTCTGTACCCGATGTTTGCTGATTTGTTAGTATAATTTTTCAGAAGTTTCTATTTTTAATTTAATAGTAAACATTTTTGAAAAAAGAATTATCGAATGTTCGTGCTTTATATTGATAGCGATCGTGTATACTTATGTATTTTTAATAATTGAAACAAGCTATTGAGTGATATTATATTAATTTTACTACGATTGGAATAGTTGGGACGAGAAAAATATACATATGCATGGGTGTTATTTTGAGTTGATTGTCCATAAGAAAAATAATTACAAATTTGTAATTTCTAAATTGTAGTTTGATCCAACAAATTATGAAAAGTCGAATAAAAAAGAAGTATAATAAATAATATAACATTGCAAAAATGAAATTCTGAAAAAAATTACGTTTGTTATTATAATAGAATACATTTCTGGATCTATCTAATCTAGATAAAAATTCTTATAAAATCTCGAGTAGACCATTTTTATAGTAACATCAAGAATGAAGAATTTTGCGCTACAATCGCGATGAAGGATAACATGGAGAAAAAAAATTATTTATTATCAAATAATTTATCTTCATAAGTTTGCCTAAATCAATTAAGTATATGTATTATGTGTAAAAATAAATGTAGATAAATGTTAACTGATACACGTAAACGAATAGATAAAAGTATTTAATTTTATGCAAATAAAGGCAAACATTTATCCGTGTATTTAATAGCGATTTAAATTTTTATTTACGAGGATTATTTATTAAATATGAGATAGAAGTGAATTAATGAATTTAATAGAATGTAGTTGATTAAAATTTTCTAAGTGACTTTGGATTAAGAGACCTTAACTTTAAACAACGTAAATATTTATTACTCATTAGTTGTTGTTTAAATATTAGATACGAGTTTTATTAGAAAGTGGATAGTGTGGTGTATTCTCAGAAAGCTTTTGTGTGTAACGTTAAGAACACACAGGAAATAGCTGGTCTTTAGATTCATGGATGTCAGCTTTTCTCCTGGAAAAAGATTCTTCTTTATACAGGGAATGAAAACTTGCGTCAAGGAAAAGTTAGTAATTTGCTAAAGAAGATTGTCAGTAAAGTTGTTATATATATATATATATAAGACAAAGTCAAGGAAATACTTTTAGCCTTTTTAGTAATAATTATAGGCTTTATTCGTAATTAAATATTAGTTCATGTTCGAGAACAACGTAAAAATTCAAACTAAATTCGGCTTTATCTATTGTCAAAAAAATTTCAATCTATTCGACAACAAAATTAATATTTACTTCTTTATCGTCGATAATCACTCTTACGTTAATATTTATTAACAAATAAGCTGCTGCCGGTTATTTGACCAACGTCGTACCAATATGTTTTGGTAGTGGAAGTCGGCATCATCGGTCTATGGCAAACAAAACAATAAAGATCTGTTTTCTGGAAATTAACAGAATTTATCAAACACACAGTTGCGTCTTTACACACGAGTGTTGTTAATATTTGAAATTCTTCAGAAGATATTTCAGAAGATAAATCGCGTGAATTTTAGGTGAAGGACCGAATGGAAGCTCGCGAGCAACTGTAATTGTAGAATGGCTTGCATTAATTTAATAATCGACCTTTGGGTTAATGTCGACATAAGCGACTGAAATTTACAATGGAATTGCATTTATAATTAAACACAAACGTTTTGGTAGATAGCAGTTTAACGAAGTGCAAATAACAAAATAGCAATCAAACTTAACAATCGATCAATCGATTCCTTTATTATCGACGTTTTAATATTTACGACAACTCGCAACTCTTAATTTGCCGTGAAATTTTACTCTTGGCGTCGCACAGGATATTTTACGCGAATAATTGTCAAGTGAATAATATTTAAGAGTCGCGATTACTAAAAGCTCACAGCGACGATAAAAGTAGTGGTAATTGCTGCTACGGTGCGTTTTTTTGTTAATTTAGATTTACCGAGCGCGTGCAATTGCACACACAACTGCTAATCGAGGCTATTTATCACACACGCGCACGCGCGTTTTATGTATTTTAATGTGTTTTACAATAATAGACTTATTTGAACTCGACATTTTTTTAGCCTATCTATCGCAAAAATATCTGAAACTTCCAGTCTGCAGGTAAGTTTCGTTATCGATAGCGTAAATACCTAAATAATTAAATTATCGAAGCTTTGCAATTAAGAAGCGCAGTGTACTTTTAATGGTTCCCAACTAAATCTTATTAATAATTACGAAGGTAAAAGGGCAGCTTTGTGAAAACGCGCATGCGTTATAAAATCACTATTATTAGGACGTGAAACGTAAAGTTAACTTGTGTGGCAATTGTGCTTTAAACGCGATTAGAGAATTTTTTCATGTTTGTTAAATGAACGAAACGCCGTCCAACGTTGGGTTTGGAATTACGCAACGAGGAAAGCCCAAATCGGTCGGTCCCAGCGGCCGAGAACACCAGAACGAAAAACGAAAAACAGTCCTTTGTGACCAGGCTACTACCAGGATAAGTGATTCGGAAAATCCGGGCTTGGCGTTGTGCATTTTCCCGTGTTCCGAGTAAGGAAATCCACGGCCACCCGCGCGACACCGCACGCGTGTGTTGGATTGGCCATTTTTGCGTCTATAAATTCGCAAGTTCATAAATGCCTTGAGAGCCTGACATTTGGATGCGACCAATACATTGGGCTTATCTTCGCAGGAAGTGTAAAGATTTAGTTTTTCTTCCTCGCTTGTGTTTTTATTTTGCAACGTTCGAAATATTAATTCAAAATCAATTCCCGTGGCGTAGCTCTAACGACTAATTTGGCTACGCGCATTCGGTCAGCCAACCACTAGACAGACGCTCACAACCTCTCGGAACATCTCCGTTGGATGCTATGAAGGAAAAAATCGCCGTATCGTCGTGTGTGCGTGTACTGCGGATATAATAGTGTTGCTTCTATTATCTTCTCCGCGTCCAGGTCTGGCGATCTGGTGATAATCTTCCCCGGAGCCGATGGGACGGATGCACCACGCGAACTCCCAGACAAAGTCGAAGGACCCGCCCATTGGAAGAGCAACGCCGAAAAGATCCCCAGTGGTTTGATGCAGTCGGTTAATCCTCGGGGTCGTGACCTTGAGCCCTTGTCGTCATACGCACAAATCAAATGCACAGAAATGTAAACGGCAATGTACAAATTGTTCGAAATTAAATAATAATACTATCAACGTATTTATATAAATTTTGACGAATCGTTTTTAATTTGGACGAATACGTAAATATTTTCAAAATAACGTCATGTGATTGTTAAATCAATTATCGACGTAAATATGCGGCGATCGTATTAATCTTGTTAAAGAAATTTTTTAAAAACTGAGAACGTCAAAATTGAAAATTAAAACTTTTTAATTACTTCTTAATGGAGAAAGGACTTGTGAAAAATATTAAATATGTCTTGCTCCAAGTATAATTTATTCCAAATTAAAATTTTAGTTCGTTCAACGAGAGATTAAGTAATAATTAGTTTTGAGCAACTATTTAATTCCACAACTATTAAACGTTTTAATCGTCAAGCGATTAAAAAAATTTTTAATCGTTGGCAATAAATCGCCATTGTCTTTACTTTTGATACGTTATTTTCTATTTTTATCGAACGAGTTTATATACCAAACAATGATAAAAAATTTTATATGATGAAAGAATCGAAACTTCTTAAATAATTTGAGGAATAATATCTTATGAAGTAAAGTAAATTTCCATAGCCAGAACTCGTTGAGCGTGTGTAGCTTAAAAAACACTTTCGGAATATAACACACACGTATTGCTGCGAAGTGTCGGCAAATATATTAACTACATTATCATTTACATAACAATGGATCATCATCAATGGCGTGCACACACGCACACACTTAAACCTACGTGGACGCGCGATCGTGTATTTTTCATTTTTTTAGATTTGTTTAGTCGGCCACTCACTCACACTTGTACGCAAACAAAATCCGAGACACGCTAATGTGACAATGAAGTTATCGAGCAATGAACAATAACAAAAAACCAAATAATCTTTAAAATTTGTATAAATATTTAACGAGCAGCACATTATCTTATCTTGTTTCTGTAAATAATAATTGTATCTATAAAATAGAATCGATTATTAATAATTGTTTATAATTTACGATTCGAACGAGTGGAAATGGGTGTCAAAATTTTAGTGTTCTCGTTGGTGTTGCTCGGTGTTGGTAAGTTTCCATCGAATATCGTTAGACTGCATCAAAGCAACACTTTATTACATCGGCAAAGTCTCTCCTTTTCGATCGCTTTTACGGCTTCGCATTAATAACATTATTTAAGCATTTCAACATTTACCATTGGCACGCGCATCGAGATAATCTGCTTTGTTTTACCGAATGTAATCCGGTCATCGAGAAGGTCGCGTATTAAAACTCGACACTTTTCGACACTTTCAGTACTTATTAGCTGACGAAGCAGCAATTGTAGAAAATCTACTCCGATAGAATAATTAATTTTCCCAAGCTTATTGGACAAAATCAAACACCTATTTCCGCATTTAAGGGAGTTTGCGAATGTTGTTGCTGTAGAGTTTATCGGTAACCTCTCATCCAAACCGAATGCTTACTTTCTCGCACTTTATGACGCGAATGACGTTTGCAGCGACGGGCGGCTCCAGCAAGAGCGTGAAAATCGTCGGCGGCGAAAACTCGGCCGTGTCCGAATTTCCACACCTGGTCTCGCTGCGATTGCCGCGGAAAAACAACACACATTACTGCGCTGGCTCGATAATCAGCAGATGGCACTTCCTGACGGCGGCCCACTGCGTCCAAGGTAAGGGCAGAGACGCCCCCGAGGACGTCCACGTCTACACGGGCTGCGACCTCTTAAGAGCCGCCTCCACACCCACGCACAGGATCGACCACATCCGCGTTCATCCCCGGTTCACGGGGAGCAAGACGAGGCGCTCGATGTACGAGTACGACGTTGCCGTGGTGTCGGTACGTCGATCGCTGCCGATTAACCGAAAACATCGATTGGCCCCCTTCTCACCCCTTCTCTTCGCTCACAGCTCCGAGAGGCCGTGCAGTTCAACGAGTGCCAGAACAAAATAGAGCTGCCGAGTGCGGACACCCGGGGGCCGGTGCGCGCCGTCGTCAGCGGCTGGGGGCTGGTGTCCTACCCCGAGGAGAAGCATCCCCAGCAACTGCAGAAGGCCTCGACGTTGGTCGTCGAAAACGCCGAGTGCTCCAAGCTCGTGTCGTTCGCGATCGGCAGCGGACAGATGTGCGCGGTCAACGGGCCAGGAGTCGGCGCCTGTAAGGTGAGCATCGCTCGCGACAACTGCCAGCCTGAATTTCCTAAGCCGGAGAAAGCTCCTCTTCGGATTTAACGACGAAGCTTGAAAAATGCACAGGGCGACAGCGGCAGCGGACTGGTCGCCGAGGGGAAGCTCATCGGCGTCGCCTCCTTCGTCCAACCCTGCGCCACTGGCCGACCCGACGTCTACACCCGAGTCTTCACCTATTTGGAGTTTATCAATTGGATTATAAGCTAGAGGCCGTTCTCCGGATCCGCAGCCTTTTAGATCCTTGTACAACTTTTCTCGAGTTGTAGTTCGCGCACTCGCGTCTCGTCGCCTCGGACTCTCGATGCGATGCGCATCTGCAAGTATCGGCAACTTTTAACGACGATTGATTTAGTCGCAAGGGCTTTTAGCGACACTCGCGCGATCCGCCGACGCGATGGCCGTTTCGGCTCAGCTCGACAAACATTAATCATTTATTCCGAGTTCTGCTCTTGTGTTTGTAGCGCGGCTTCGGCTTCTCATTTTATTCGAGCACGCAAATTACTTCGAATTCCGGGTTGGGATTTTGCAACGTGTCGTGCATTTTCCGACGTTTGGAATTTAAGTCGCCGCGCGAGTGTCGGCTGCGTTCGCTAAATTCGTTAAGAAAACGCAGCCTCGAACTGCGTAATAATCACGAGTCATCGTTTGGTATTAAATTGATGCATTTGTAAAATATAGCGCGAAATCAAAATGTTCCTTTAATTTATCGCGAGGAACGCTAGTATTATTCGGCCGAAAGATGCGGTTGGAAGGTAACGCATCTGTGTACGTTGGCTGGACAGAGAAAGGGCAGCCAACACACGCGCGCACGCACGCACATGTACATTAGTTGTTAATATCTGCATTTATCACTTAATAAATTATTACTGAAGTTTGAAAAAAAAGTTGCGCTCGTTTTATTTGGCTTATCCCTGGACGTTGGCCGAGACGTTGACGATTACAACGCGAAAGAAATTTAATACGATTTAACGAGATAATTTGGAATTAATTTGTATTACAGCTGTTGGATCGAAACTCGCAGGTTAATCGACGCGGCAAAGCATAAATCAAAAGCTGATGAAATTAGAGATTCGCATAATCTTTGACAGCGAATCGATCGGAGCTGCGGGTAGTCGAGCGATAATCGGCAAAACGCGACTGTCGCGCATTTTTACGAAGGCCAACAGCCGTATTCGACGTCGGGACTCTTTTTACTTTTTCGCGCTCTTGGAATCGGCCGAGACTTGGGCGCGCGACGACGTTTTTGCGAACGATTTTCACCGTTCGAGGATGCGCTTGCCGCGATGATCCTAAGCAAACACTCGTCCTCGAGCGGAGGAACGGGACTCGCGCGATTTCGGCTAATCTCGTTCAAACTCCTCCTTCGTTACATAAAGCAATTAAAAATATAACTCGAGCAAATGTTATTTTACGATAATTCGAAAAAGTGTTTGCTTATCTCCGATGCTTTTTAACGTGTATCGCGTAACGGAGCCGCTCGGCGCTAACATTGGCTAGGAAAATATTTGCAGTCGGAGATTCGTTTCACTTTTCGTAATTACGCAATTTCGCTAATAATCACTGCCACTCGAAGATTAATGTTTCTGCTGCAATAATCGCCGTCGGCTTTCGTCATCGTCGCTAAAGTTTGCTCGCCGTAAATGACGGTAAGGCCGCCGTCGCGCGTGACTCGAGTCCGGATCCAAGATAAGAGCCTTGAGCTTGTGGATTTCGTTGGGACGGGGAGTGCGTGGGCGGGGAGGCGCGTGAGCGTCTAATCGTAGGCTCGAGTGAGACGAGGGCTCGACATTCCTCGGCGTCGAGCCAAAAAAGGCGTCCTCGCGTCCTCGCGTCCGAAAACGGCAGGACGACATCCCGTCACGCGCTCGCGGGGCAAAAAGCAACATCACCGCGAGCGTCTCAATCCTCGGCTCCTCTTTGGGCCGCTCGCGCGCGAACTTGACCCAGAAAGAGGCCCCTAGAGCAGGAGTAGTTGGCTCGCGGGCAACGGGTGCAACTGCATTCGTCGCAGGCATTCCTGGCTCTAATTGGCGATTAGACGGGTGCGCGAGCGGAGGAGGGGAGGCGCATCTCGCGCCTCTTTTTGCGAACGCGACTCGGTGCGGCCGCGCGCGGAATTTAAAGCGGAGCGAGGGGAAAGGGAAAGAGGCAGCCGAGGGCTGACGGGGACGAGAAAAGGCTGCGTCAGGTGGCGTCGCTGCGGGTAGTATAGACAATCGAATCTCGCTGAATGGAACTCGAACCGCAAGCGGGTCACGGCGGCGGCGGCGGCGGCGGCGGCGGCTCGTCAACAAGACCGGAGCGAAGGGGAAAAAAGGAGAAGCTTCCGCCGAGCGCGAATATAAAAAAAGTAAAAAAATGGTGGGGTGGGAGCACGCGCGCGCAATATGCACTCCGTTGGTTGTTGCGTGGCGTGCGTGGCTGTGCGTGCGTGCCATCTCACGTGCGTGCTGGAGGGCAGGTTGCGGTTACGCGTCCCGCCCGAAGTACCTCCAATTTACGAGACCCCCCGGGGTGGAGTGGCGGGGCTCGTGGCCGATTCCAACCACTCGTGGGCTTTAAACCGCCTCTGCCGCTCGAAACTTGGTAGTCCGCCTGCTCTGCCTATCTCGTCTACCTGTTATCTCGATAAGGCATCGATCGGTGGTTAGTAACGGAAGAGTGATTTCCCTTTCCCGGTCGCCCATTCATCGATTCTCCATCTTCCTCTCGGTCCCTTCCCTTTTCCTCTCTTTTTATCGGACGTCTTTCTCTAGCTTAGCGCCACTGGCCTGTCGCTTGAACTTGACCCAGAGAACGAGAGGCGGAAGGAATGACTGAAATCTTTTAGCGGCGCGCCACCGGCGTCTGGCCCCTTCCTTAATTGCTATTTCAAGCGTGCTCCCATCCCTCCCTCCGCCCCTCGGCCACTTTATCTAGCGATCTTTCTTCCTCGATTTCATACCTCCTCTCGCTCTTTGTGTCTGTCTGCTGCCCGCCGCCTACTTTTCATCCTTGCGCTCTTCGCTTTGGCATTCGGTCGACTGCGGCGGAAGGAGGACCGCCGCTGCTCTTGGGATGATTTGCGACGCGATTCGCAACCTGATACGAGCGGCGGCTTTTTTTACGAGCTGCGGTCGGAGAAACAAATGCTCCTTGCCGTGTGACTTTTGTCGCCGGCTTTGACTCGGAACTTTCCCAAATCTGTCGATGATTCGCGCCTTTGCCAATTCGCTTGCGTTTCCTCCACTAATATTAAGACGAAGCGCGCACTTTTAAAAGTCCACCCTCACCACTTCTCTGGGGAAATAAAAGTTTGGCGCGGAACTCGTTAAGGCTCGAGTATAATTCAAGTGACGCGGGAGAATTAGATTTGCAAGGACAAATCTCTCGGAGAGAGACGACGTCGCTATTTATAGGTTATGTGTGCAAAATCGCCAATATTCACTGTCTAACACCTTAATTGGTTAAATACGCGAGGAAAAGAGGCGAACGGTTCGCGATAAAAACAATATCCGCCCCGAGGGAGTTGTCGTCTCCCCATTTTCCAAATTGTAAACAGAAGCTCGGCGTGGGTGGAAAAAGCATCGCTCCCATTGAAGCACGATTGGGCTCAACTTGCGGCTTCCGTCGTAAACAACCCAGACAAATTCCTTCTCCATCGGGATCGAAGGCTGCCCTGGACGGAAATGGAAATGGAACGCGCCCCCATCTACCGCTCATGCATGTAAAGCGTCTTCGCGCTCGAGCCCCGGAGGCTGGGAGTGTGTGTGCGAGGACAGGGTGGAAGAGAAACGGGAGAAACACATCCCAGGGGTCGTCGCCACCGCCACCGCCACCGCCGCTATGTACATATCATAATGGATTCGCGCGAGAGAGACGGAGAAAGCGAGAAATGGGATCGGAAAGGAAAGAGCAGCACATGTAGAGCTGCCGGATGAGTGGGTAGTCAATGGGCGAGAGCGACTTCCCTCACGTGTGAATGAACCAAGAAAGACTAGCAGTACCCGCCGGGGCACACCAACACCCACGCGAATGACACGCTGCCATGCATCTTAAAATCCTCCCTCCGCAGCTTCCCTCTCTCCTTCTTGACGCTCAGCTGACTTTAATAAACTTGCAAAAGACGCGAGGGAATTCAGTCTCGGCAGGCCACTGGAGGCTTTCCTCCTTCGCTGAAATTCTGAAATTCTGACATTCTTTCGGCGCGCGCCACGTCACGCCTTGAATGAGCCGTTCCCTCGAATTGATGAATGGAGACTTTATTGATTGCCGTGCGCTTTTTCCTATTACACGCGCGTTTCAACTCTCGCCGAGAGCCGGTAATCACGATTATCGACTCGCTAACGAGGCGATAAATTCCTAAACTTGAATCTCAACTTCGTAATAACGACGTTAAATTTAATTTGCACTCGATAACTTCTCCGTACGCGATTGCGCTGCCGACAAAATCCGGCCGTCAATTATGGGCGCCCGCCCCCACCCCACCTTTCGAGCGCGACAATCTAGATTGCTCGTGACGCACTAGTGAGTCCGAGAAGCTTTTAATCGAATCGAGAAGAAGTCGAGGCGATAAGCGGCGGCGGCGGCGTTTCTTGAAACCGGCTATCGGCGATCGGAGCCCGCGGAGCAGATAATAAAGTGCGCGGGAGCGTCGACTGGAGAAATAAAACGATCCGCCGGATAATAAGATTACGGGCGGGCCGACAATTTCATTGCGCGCGTCACGGAACTCGAACGCGGGAGCGCGAATTGCACAATTATGAATGAAATCGAGGCCGAAATCGCGCGCCGGCAACGAATCAATTTGTAAAGCAGCGACGTCGGCGGCGCGCGTGTCTTTAGATCCCCGTGATAGCGCGTATAATCCCATTGAATGGAGATGACGAGCCATTCATGCGAGATAAACGCCGCTCCGGCAATCTCTAAATCTTTCAAATCGCTCGGTCGCGCGCGCGTGTACACGCCGACGTAAACACGGCCGATGACCTTGAACAGGTTCCCGTACGTTCGGCTGCGAGCGGAAAAGTGGAACGATCGCGTGTAAATGCACGTGCGCGTCTCTCCGTGTATCGCAAATACGTGGCAAACGCGCGCCCGAGCAGGAGACGGACGGAGTCGAGGCGACTGTAAAACATGGGTTCGCCGACCCTATCGGTTCGTGCCACTGCGGCTCGGGCTTCGTTCGCTCCATTCACTATAAGCTAAGCGCCATTATCTGCTCCAGCCCCGAAACTTTTATCCTCCTCTGATTTACTTGTCCCGCTCCGCCTCCTGCCTCCGGACGCATCCATTACTCGTTTTGCGGAATCTGTAATTGGGCTTGTAGGTTAGGTTCGCGCGTCCTGCGAGGAAATCGCGATAGCGCGCGTTTGGAAATTCAAGAGCAGCTGCCGAGCCCCCGACAACTCGATAAGAATTCCCGAGCGCAGTCAATTCTATTACCGCGCAAAAGTAAACGCTCGCAAGCAACGTTTTTAATGATTTATTATCCGCCGCCACCGCGCGCAGACGGACACTCGACGCTGCCGATAAGTCTAATTCCTGCTGATTGATATCGACACAGTCAAATCCTATTAGCGAGAGTGACAGTGTTGTTGGAGCGGCGCTCGCAAATCACTCCCACTCCCGTTAAATCTTGTAATATATTGCCCCGTGGCCCGTTACGTCTGCGCATAATGCAGGGGCTCGGAATATTATATGGGCAATTCGAGAAGCAGTGGCGCGCGGCTCCGTGTTTACATTCGCATTCGCATTTATAATTATATCGCAGCAATTATCGAGGGCTGCGCTGATTAAAAGTGCTGCCGCCTCTGTTGAAAAACGAGTCGGGGGGGTGGAATCGAGTCGAAGCGCCGCTAAATAAACAACGAAAGAGCCCTACGTCCCCGACTCTCCGTGCAGAAATGCAAGTTTGCTCGACATTGTTTCAAGGTGTCTCCCACCCTCCGCTCGAGTCGCAGGTCTTTATTACCTCTAGGCGCTCGAGCGGTGGAGTTTCTTTATGCCGCGGCGCGCCAAGTGTGAATGGCTTCTGTGAACCTGACCCGAGACCGTCGAGCCACCGGCAACGTACGCGCGCGCACAATCGATGCATCTCCCCCCGCTCTCCCCCTCCAGAACCGTGTGCCGAGTAATGGCATTTGCCACGCTGATGGTAAATGCCGCACATAGTCGCCGAGGACGCTTCCACTCCAAGTCACGTGGTTTAGCATACTCACCCTCTCAGTCGGTCTTTCTTTTTAAATGGCTTTTGCTCGGGGTTGATTCCGGCCGAGAGTCACCTTTTCTTCTCTCTTTAAAAGCGCACGCGATTGCAAAGACAGGGGGGCTTATCCATCTTTCGGCTCGCTTTCTACAATTCTCTTTTAGGGTCGTTTTCTCCTTCTATTTATCTCCGCCTTTGATGCACTTTACCTCCGAGTAGGATTAAAGCGCGTGTGTGCGAGAGAAAGAGAGAGAAAGAGCGAAGAGTTTACGCCCCAGTGCCTCTGGGCGCGTGCCAGTTTCTTCTCGAAGCACGAGGCTTGGCGAAACAAGCGGATGGAGTGGGGGGGGGAAAGAGACAATGCGGTGATGGCGTGCCGCGGATAACGGAATAAGGGAGATAAAATAAACAAACGAACGAAGATCGAGATACAAAAGCCAAGAGGGAAAGAAGAGATATTTGGTCGGTGATCGCCGCAAGACCGGAGAGGAGAGATCGAGGTGGGGGCAAATCGATCGAACGCTTGAGATATCGCTTATTTTAATGCACTTGGACACGTTGAATATATTACGGGCGTGATTAGGATCGTTTGCCGCTCGATTTATCGCCAAAACAATAAACTGGACGCATGATTTATGCACTCGAGGGGAAACCGGAGCGGGAGAAAGTCAATAAAAAGGCGAAGCCGACGATCGAAATTGTTTAGGAGACTCATGCTAATTCAGGAGCGCATTATCTCCCGAGCGGATACTTTGCGAACGACCTCGAGCCAAATATGCGCCGCAGTGTTTGTTTCATAAATGAGGCTTTTGCCGAGTTTATTGCTCCCGTCATCGCGAGTCGAAATCTGGTGAATGTAGTCCGTTGCATCTTACGTTTGCTTACATGAATAAATCATTTTCATTTTTCACTCGCGCTTTGACGTAACGCAAGCGCTGCCATTATCCGCGTCACGCTCGAGATTTAAGCGCGCGCGCGATCTATTGCGCAAGCGCGATTAATATCTCGGCTGGGAAACAGCTGGAGGCGCATTCGAGTGTCTAATTGCGCGAAAACCTAGCATCTAATGACTAACGGCTGCTCGTAAAGGAATTAATAACCAGACCCAGGGAACGAAGGCGTTCAGCCTCTTAACCGAGGCCCAGGATGCGCTCGAGAAACGGCTGGAGCGCGACAATCCGATGAGCGGCTCAGCGGGACTCCCCACGTGTGTAAGACACGAGCCGCGCAGATTTACGGCGCCACCGGGGAGCAACGACGTAACACCTGTCGCGAACGTTACGGTATCGAGATCCCGCGGATAACGCGTCCGAACGAAGATAAAGAGTCTTGCACGAGCGCAACGAGAGGGAAAGTTCTTTGCGACTCTCTCTCTCTCTCTCTACAGTCATCCGCGTCCGCGCGCTTTTGATGATGCAATCGCGCCCGTCCTCGACTTTTGTTTGCCGAGGCGACCCCTTCACTTCGACTCTCGGGAGGGCAAGTTCACTGCTACGGCGCGTCTTACGCCTGGAGGGTAGCCAGCCGATCCGAATGTTCGTCGAGAGCCTCTTCCTTCATTCGCATTTATCGCGCTCGTTATTGGCTAATCAAGTTACCGTTACTCGCACTCGTCGTGGAGCTGCGCGAAATGCAATTGCGGTCGAGCAAACACCAATCAGAATTACGCAATGATTCGCCGTTTCTTTGTCAAAGCCGCTCTCTGAGGCCGAATTCCATAATCGCGCGTTCCGCGATCTATAATTACGCGCCGCGGAAAGTAGAATAAAACGAACTCTGCAGGATCAAAAAGTGTCCGAGTTTTCCCCCAGACACTTGCTCTCTCGCTGTACATTACAACTTAAGCGCGAACGGCCCTAACGTACGAGTAACGTGACTCGTGCCGGATGCAGCCGAGGAGTCTTACGAATGCGATCGGAATGTCGCTGCCACAAATCGAAAGGGCGGGCAAGAAAATTACACGAATGTGGCTTAAGATACGCCCAAAAGAGGAGTTGGAGATAAAAAAGAAAGCCGTCTCGGTAATAGCTGCTGGCCACCGCTTCATTTACCAAGCGGTAAACATTCGACTCGCAATCGTCTCGCTCATTTGCATCGCCGAGGAAAGAGCACTGGAACGAGGTCGAAGACACCCAGACAGTATCACGCGATTAGCCCACTGCGACCCCCAGGAGTTCGAGCGCTCGGGTTCGATTAACAATCCACCGGCGAGCCGTGTCGACCGTTTCACTGGCCGTTTCCCGTAGTCGATTCTCCTCGAGCCCGCATTACCTGTCCGTTCTGCACGAGGTTGTCTCGCTCCAAACTTCCAAACTCAAACGAGAAAATATTTTTAACCAATCGCGCCGTGAGGCGAATTCGAATTTTTGGGAAATAACCTCGAAAATAACCCAATAACCGGACGAGCGTTGATCGTTGAAAAAATCTACTCCGAATCGATTAGGGGCCAAGTTCGTTAAAACGGGAGATTCGTCCGGATAATAAATAATTGGGCTGAGCAGAGTTTTGGGAGGGAGAGGAGAGGAGCCGAAACGAAAGCGAACGCAGCGCGTCAGAGTCGGAGAGCACAAAGAGAATTCAGCAGACGAAATAGCGATGACCAACCGAGTGAATAGGACACGTGCGCTCGAGCAGAAAAAGCGCGTCGACACGCAGATCCGAACTCGAACTTGTCTTTCATTCATGTAGCGCAGCGGTGCTGGTGCCCGAGAACGGCGACGACGACCAGACGTCTGCTAACCTGTTAAGCGCCGCGCGCTGCAGCAAGAAAGAGAGGGAGAGAGAAAGAAAAACAGATGAATGGCTAAGAGCAGGCCATTAACGCTTTAGACTCGAGTTTCTCTGCTTTGCGCTTCTTTTCTCTTCCCGCACCTTGGTAATTTATCTAGCGGCGACGGCGGCACGTGCCGCGAATGTTTTGCAGCGCCTCGACACCTGCCGTCCGCCGATCTCGCCTAGTGCACGAGAGACGCCTAGCCAACAAAATCAATTGCTCCGCTGGCGCCGGCTTGTTTTTAACGAGATTTACAAGTATACGGGAGCGTTTCTTGCCCCGCTGATTCTCAATAAAAGTCGTCGGCGCCGCCGTAACGAGGAGCAATTTGACGTATTTGGAAAGCGGCGGCATCGCCACGACCGCTAATTATTTCATTAACGACCGAGTCGTAATTTATTTTAATGTATTCGCTCCTCTTTTTCCTTTTCTAGCGGACCGACCGACCCCTTCCTGCCCTTATTATTCGAACCAAACCAGACTTTATTAGTCGGATTTACAGGTTTGACGACTCGAATATTTACAATGTCACGGCAAAAGCGTTAATCCTTCTCTCTGCGAATTCGTTAAAATTCCCGTGCCGTCGGATTAGCGACTATTTTTAATGCCTTTAAATAATCAACAACATCGGGATTTATTACGCAAAGAGATGACGACGAAGGCGGCGGAAAGTTACGAGCTATTATTAGATATACAGTCCATTCGCTTTTATTCCCCATGGCGGATCGCCAAAAGTTAACCATTATCTCTAATAAAAAGTATTGTCGTTTCCTTATCCGGCATCTCGGTACGTTTCTTCTTACAAAGCGATAACATTAATCTCGCGCAGCCACGAGTGCGAAATAAAAGAGCCATTATCTTCTATTCACTCGGCGATTTTTGCAAGCCGCGATCGATGAAACGACGAGCACAAAGGAAGGCGCCACCGATCCCCGTCCCGCTTTCAAAATCCCTCCCGCACGTGGTTGTACGCGGTGCACCTTGAAAATAATAGACTAGTTGTCGAACTTTGAACGCAGGTGGTTTAACGGCTCGTGCGGAGGCAACGTTGTAACGCGCGCATCGTCGAATACATACGTCGCAAGGCAGATTCGCCTCCCGGAGAAACCCCCCAAGTTGTGTGCCACTGGCGGCGGCGGTGTGTTTGGCGCCGCGAGTCGCTCGAATGCAAATGAAGCGGACAAAAGTTTTGCCGTTAATGCTAATGGCTCGACACCGACGGAGAAATCGCAAAAGCCGTAGGAAGGGACTCGGTCATCGGAACGTGGCCGCTCAAAGCTCTACTTTAGAGGAGGATGATAAAACAGAGCAAACAGCCGGAGAAGGAAGACCAGAGCCGCCTCGAATACTAAATACCTCCGCGGCCACAAGTGTCACTATTTTTCTTTCCTCGCTAACTCTTAAAGCGTTTGTCACCGTAAATCTTTAACCTATCGCGCAGCTCGTTATTGTCCAAACGTTGCAAATGCCGCCGCCTGACACTTGGCTCGACGGAAAATTTTTGATACGCTGTAAACGATGTTATCGACCGATCGTTTCCTTCGCCCAGTAAAGGTAAGAACGAGGTTTGTTTTCTGCTCGATGCAACCCGACCTTTCTCAACGTCTCGCACAAGCCCGCGTATCCTTTAACGCCTTTTTAATGTCCCACGGCACGTCCTCCAGCTTAAAAAAAGTAAACAAGAACTCGGCGAGGCGCTCGAGTTTCGAAAGCAAAAGTTGGTTCAGTTCCGCCGAAGACACCGAGGCTCGTCGGCGCGAGCGCGAACTTTCATAAATCACATCTCGTGATCGGCGACGAGTAATAGCCGGATTCCGTGCGGAGCCAAATGTAAACTTGTAAACAAGCGCAAGTGCACTCGAGCAGGTGAAGATCGCGCGCGCGCAGCGAGGGAACGTTAACGGCACACCGAGCCAGCTGATCGAGTGTAAACTGACCCAGCCTAACCCTGAAAACGGAGAAGCGAGAGGAGGCAATTAGCGCGGGTACCCGTTCGGTCTGGTGGACCGTAGACTTGGACGCTCCCGGTCAGCGGCTGGATAATCCTTGCGGACGTAAGCGTTTAAGGGAGCGGGCGGGGGGGGATTAACGAGGAGAGTCTCGTCTCGGCATTATCAGTGTCCGCGAGGGTCTTCATCTGTCAAGTAAACGCTTTCGAGGGCACTTGTGCGGATTTCCTGAATAAATTCCGTAACCCCAGCCCTCATTAGAATAAGCAACGGGTGGTTCGCCGGCGCTAAGGGGTGGGGGGACAATTTGCTGGCTCCGTCGCTTCCGGTGACTCGCTGCTCCGCGTCCCGTCCCCTCGGCCTTAATAGGTCCTGCGGAAGCGGAGCTAGAAAAGGTAAGAGCAAACTCGGCGCGCGTGCCTCGGCGGTGGGGCAGAATCACTGCTCGGCATCGCTTAACTACCGGAGCGTCGTCTAATGGTCTTAATAGCGCAGCGCTTACCGCGAGTTCGAGTCCATTCATAACTCCGTCTCCCTCCCTCGCTAACCAGTAGGAGGTGCATTCCCCTTTTGTGGCCGGAACCGTCAAGAGCGCCGGCGTTATAACGCATCTATTGGCGCCGATTATGCAATTTCGAGTGGCGCGCGTGCGCCCAAGACCTTTATTGCCCGGCTCGAGCGCGTTCGGCTTAATTGCGCGCCGCGAACGAAATGCAATTGTCCGCGAGAAGGAGCCGCCGTCCTCGACTCGATCGAGAGTCGCGAGGATTATTCGCCTCGCGGCGCGTCTAATTGACGATTAGCCAGCCGCGCTCTCCAATTACGTTCGCTTCGCAGAACCGAAGCAAAACCCCCTTCCGTCCGACTCGCGGCGAAGTTAACGTCCACGGATACCAGCGCCCTCTTAATTGCGATATCGCTTTACTTACAAACTAATTCCTTGTCCATCATCTTTGCGAGCGGAACCGCGCGCGCATCCCCCTGGCAGTGTTTATGGCTTCCCCCACTCACCCGTCGTCACTGCAGCCAGTTATTTCTTCGCGTTGATTATTAGACGTAATTTTTGCCGCGAGCCCCTACTCAGGCGCGACCGATGCACGCGTTATACCATTATTTTTATCCAATTAATTCGACTAGCAAATAACGCGATTTGAATTTACGCATCATTTCCTATTTGCATATTTGTAAATGCGTGCATCGGGATGAGTGTCAAAGCTGGAAAAAATATAAATGCTCGCAGAACGTTGGAACGTTTGTCATTGATTTTTATTTATTCGAGCACTGGATTTAGCAACAAAAGTTTATTTTCGTTAAAAATTTACGCCTGAAATGTGAATTGTAACATTTCACGATTTCACATTAGCATTTTAAGCCATTAGTTAATTAATCTCCTTTATCGTCCGCAATCTTCACTTTGAAAAACAACATAATTACTTATGCGCGTGCAGTATATAAAGACGGTCGTTCGCGACTGATGTTTTAATATAAAATTAATCGTCTTTTCTAAAAACGAAACCGTGGTTTTGGAGTATATGACTATATACTTGTGCGCTTCGCGCATACCATAAATCAATGTTAACCCTCGCTTGAAACTTATGATTAATGACGTAGTGTCCGTGTTGCTTTGTTTCTTTTCGAATTTGAACAATTTAATCGATTCATCGAACATTTTACTTATCGTATCTACGATTCCGCGTGTCTGTTCAAAGGTGCAGTGCGCGTAAAACAACGACAGGCGAGTATTTTGACGCTTATTAATTTCTCGATTAGAGATGACAAAATTAGCTCGAAAACATCGCAGTCTGCCTGATTATTGTTGCAAGTGAAAATTTGAAGGAAAACCGAAGCTCGGTCTCGACGGTACATTAACTGTAGGGGGCAGTGGGGGATGTGCCGGTTATGCAATAAGCGACATTACCCGGCGAGCAGCACAAGAGTCGCGCCACGGAAGCGAGAACAAGACGAAGGGCTGCTGAAAGCCCGATTCTCCGAAACCGAAAGCCGCGCTCGCGTTGATAAACGAACGCGGAGGGCGATAAGTGTCATCTCCGGAGCAGATACGATCGATCCCAGTCGTGCCATTCGTATTGTAGGGGCAACACACGGAGGCAACAAGTGCCATCGAGGCGGCGGCAGGTAGACGCGACCCTCGAGGGAACTCTGCGAATCAGTCAGCTGATGGCAGACCGTAAGGGGGTTTGGAAATCAGTAGCTCCGATCGACTCGCCGTCGGGAGAAGGGATGGGGAGCGGACCCGCTGCCACACACACAAAGGAGAGCCCCGCTTTTCCCCTCGAGAAGGAAAGTTAAAGGAGAGGACTGGAGGGATCAATCCCAGCTCCGAGAGGGAAGGTGAAGGTGGGATTAGAGGCAGAGGCGCTTGGCCCTCGTGACCCACATAATCGCAAGGTCGAGACTCGCATGCTCCCCTCTGGCTTTCCCGCCGCGAGAAATAAAGGCTGAAAGGGACGGAAGGCAGGAAGGAGGAAGACATCATCTTTGGGGTAGAGGCGCGCCTCGGAGACCTGCCGAGCGAAGCGTCGAAATAGCGGTGCGAGGGCGGAGCGAGAGAAGCAGCGAAGGAGAGACAGAGAGAGGGAGGGCGAACCATACATCTTGGAGCGCTGCGGAAGAATCGCGTAGATATGTACTCGTCTCCTCTCCTCCGGGTCCACGGACAAAAGCAGCACGCATCGGGAAACTATTGACCGCGAGTGGGGAAGCCGTTTAACCCCCACGAAGCGAGCGTGAAATGCGCACAGCTGGGATGGCGGCGGCGGCGGCGGCCTTGCGGTTCATTCACTAGTCTCGAACAACGGGGAGACGTGCCTCCGCCGACCTTTTGTGCCTTCTCCCCTAAGGCCCCCGCGCGATCCCCGTAATTGGCGGCCGGGACTCCCGCCGCCGACCACTGATATTGCAGCGCTCCTTTTTGTTTATTCGAGTACTTATCCGAACTCCGAGGTGTAGTGGGCGCTAACTGGCGAGCTTCCTCCGAATTAATAAGTCCCGGCTAATAATCTGCAATTACGTAACGCACCGGCTTCGAGTACTCGAGTGCCGACGGCAACGGCCTTAAATTGCCATGCACATATTTTATCTTCTTCGATATGCATCGCAACCAGTTCCTTAATCTCGGCTCCGATAAATTTCATCCTTTCCTTTTTCCTTATTTCTTGTCCGATACTTTTCCCCGTCACTTCGATCGCCCAGGAGTTGTGTATTTATTAGGTTATGCTAATTTTCAACTGCGTATCCGCGGCGACAAATCCGACGATCGAACGGCAATTTGTAACGCGATCGAGCCAAGCTCCTTCGTTTTCTATTGCCCGCGAACGCTATTATTATTATTATTATTATTATGAAATTTTGGCTTTTTTTGAGTGCTCGCCATTATAGCTCGAGTTGAGTTTTAAGACATTGAAAGAGAAAACGAAAGTGACAATTGATCGACTGCGATGTTTAGAAACCCGCGATACTTTTGAGTGAAAACGAAGCCAAAGACTTCACGCGCCAAGTACAAGAATCTCGATTTACATCATATCTCACGGATTTCTCAGAATCATAGTATCGCTCTAGTATTAATTACTAATCTGAGCTCGAGTCAGACGCGCAAATTGAGAGAAAATTTAGATCGATATTGGAATACAGCATCGGTGATCTGTAATCCTGTAGTCGCAGCGTTGAGGCGATTCACTTTTAAGGTTAGCTGATTTAAAAAAATTAAAAGCTATTAAATTTAAATTAAAAACCTTGCAAGCAACTCTATATGCGCTTGTAAAATTATAGGCGAAAACGCATTAGTGTCGCTGAAATTGGTATTTACAAACAAGGCAGCGCAATTGCTTGTAAATACGGCCGAAGAACATTTACAAAATACGAATACAACTTGAGATTATAATCGCAAAGCTATCGGTAGAATTCTAGGCGCGAGGAAAAGACGAGCGAATGTAGTGGTACAGAAGCGCCGACGTCGTGCAACGACTGCAGTCGAGCAGAAATACAGAAATACAAAGGCTTTGACGGCGGCAATGGTCAACAGGAATCTTTATCTGGGTGCCGATAAGATACTCGACAACGCGATTGTGGAATTATCATCGCGTCGAGCCGAGCGGAAAGATGCCTAGCAGAAACACAAACACGAACACGAACGAGAGATTACTCAGGTGTGTCGTGCGCGCGGTTCCTGCCTCGAGGGAGACTGGGTCAATGCACTCCCGGGCCAGCGGATGAGATCTCGTCCTGCACTCACGCAGACCACAACAATAATGAGTCAGGCGGAACTCGGGGAACATCGGACGAAGACAGAGGAAAGAGGAAGGGAGTCGAGACACTCAAGCGAGAATATAATAGTAAGGGAGACGGAGGTAGCGAGGCAGTGAGAATTCGAAGAAGCAGGCAAGCGACGTTGAAACGTTGAAACGTTGAAACGGAAAGGAGCGGCCAAAATCGCGAAACGAGAGTTTGGAAATTACGTTAATTTAATCACTGCTGCAGTGATGAACAATGATAGTAATAACAACAAGATGGCGTACGCGAATAAATAGTCGAAAGTGGATTTTGTCTGCAACCGCGATCGACAATTCGGTTATTGATTTGTTTTGACTTATTAATGCACGAACGGAAATTCATAATGAATTTGAGATTCGAGAAAACCCGACAACGTCTATGCTGTTTTAGACGATAAATTGCTCAAATAAAAAATGTTCCGATGTCGCTACCGTGGCTCGTGTCGAAATTTTTTCAGCCTCATCCTCGATTTACGGATCGAGAGTAGATTTTCGGTTAAAAATTCCTCGCAGTCCGCAAATAGATGCGCGGGCATGCGCGTGCGCACAACAAATTTCAATGCTCGAGTAAACACATCGCCTACTTTTTAAAGCGCCCGACATTTTTATTCCCGTTCGGTTTACCGCGAGCGGCACTAAATTGGACGCGAATTTCGCGAAATTATTAACCGATCCACGACTGCGCGACAGGCGGCATAATTTCGCGAGGAGAATTGTAGTAGAGAATCGTAGCGTCGAGCGCGAGGACGAAAACGGCGATGTTCCTCGAAACTGTCGAGCGACCCGTGCGGAAGCTTATCGGCAACTTTATCAACGTTTCAGCGTGTACCTGCACTCGGACGCCGGAGAATGGCCATAAAGTGGCGTTATCGAAATCTGGGGAGTGGAGGGGGGGCAGGCAAAGGAATTGCTCGATTGGACATGAAGCGTTGGTCAGATAAGTCGAGTATGCCAGTGTCAATGGAAACGAGTCTCCCCAACTCGTTTATTTTCCTCGGCGCGCACGTGCTCGCCTCGATCGCCGGACTCACGTGCTCCCGCATACCGACATCGCGGCGGTCGGATCCGCGCAAAGATCGACGACCTTACCAATTTTCGTCAAGGCCGGCTCCTGCAATAAGCCTCGCGAGCGCAGTCTTAGCCGTCTTTTGACCGCGTTTTTGACCGGCTTTTTATCCGACTTGTGCGTCATCGGGCCAACCTCGTCGTTGATTTATGGGCTTGCGAAATTGCTCCGTGGTTTCGAGTTGTGTTTTCTCTCGGCTTCTTTTAATCGCACGAGCGCTCGCAATAATATTTTCTCAACGGATAATCCCGATTCCAGATTTCGCTATCTTCGACAATTGAGAATCCGCGCGGTATTTCGCTTGAAATTAAAACAACCACCGGTATGCCGAGCTGCAGTCGCTCCATCCTCCTTGGAATCAACGCTAATATCGTCCAGATTGACAAAAACCCAACTACTGCACGCACGTTCAGCGAGTCGCTTAACGGCACTGGTACGAGGCTTTTTTCGACGCAGGTGTGCAATCTTTAATTTGTTGGATGCTGCACGCACTTCGCTCTCTGTCCACGTGCTATTCGCAATCACCTCACGCGTTCGGTCCTTGAGAAATTATCGCTAATTATTACGAATCGCGCTTTTAGCTCTTGGCAAATCTAAGCAAAGTTCGTTGTTTTTCTTTTCGGTTTCTGCTTCAGCCGATGTTGCGTTGAGAGCTTTTGCTCGCTAATTTTCCCAATACTTGGGAAAAGCTAAACCGATACACGAGTTCGTGAGCAAATAATGGATGGTCCCTTTCCGTTTCCGTGACGCATTGGAAACGGTAAAGAAATGTTATTTGACGCGATTTCTGTAGTTTGAAGATTGAACCAATTTAGTTTGAATTCACTCTCTTGATGTTCGTCAAGTATTTTCGCACCAATAAAAGTAAAATTTCGTGAAATAATGGTAATTTTAATGCTTGTCGTTTTTTCACGGTCTCGTTCATTCGTAGAAAAATGATATTCCCACTGTGTCTTTACGCGCGCGCGCGTGTGTGTGTGTGTGTGTTGTGTGTGTGTGTGTGTGCCTGTAGTCTACGCAGCACAATTTTTGTGCGTAAATCAACTCCCCTCGCGAAGGTAACCTTGTACAATCTTGTTATCAAGTGTCAATAAACTTTCTTTAATCTTATTGTATTTCTGTGGCGAGTTTCTTGTTTTTTTTTTTTTTTTACTCAAATTGTTTTAATTAATGCATTTTCTTTCGAATGACTTGCTTGAGGAAAATCTAGAAAAAGCACCGAGCAGCCAAAAATTCATCAAAAAAATTCAAGGAGTTTAGAGCATCCGAAGAGTCCAGTTGGTCGCCGTTCGGCCGAAGGCTCGAGGAAAATCCCGAGTGCGCACGCGGCCTTCTTTATCCAAAAGAACATTAATAAATGGTTTTCTGTCTCGGAGTACAGTTGTCGGTGATAAGAAATGCAGGGGAGAGGAGGATCGGCGATTGCGCACTCGGCCACGCGAACCAGACATTCCTTTGTCTCGTAAACGCGCCGTTGTGCCGTCGTGCACTGCTGCTTAACCCGTTAAGCAGGCAGAGGCGACGTGTCACGTGCCAAAAGAGAAGGGGCCCAGAGTTTGGCGGCGCGTGTCTCCTCGATTGCCCGCCTCGGTCGACGGTCCGACGCTGCCGTTTCGGCTGCGAGAGACGAAAATAAAGCAAAGCAAAGCTCTCGGTGGAGCGGCGAGCTTATCGTTGCCCGTTAAGAGGACTTTCGCCATAATTTATGGTAATTCACGGCTTTGAGGCTCTAAGGGGAGCTTGTGCGGACATTCGACTGGGAACCGAGGAAAGCGGCTCTTATTAATTAATTAATTAATTAATTAATTAATTAAGCGACTTCTTATCCAACCAGTGGTGTACAAATTTTACCTCTCGAATCACTTAGTTACGACTTGGAAGACCTTAGTAATAGGTACTCGTGCTTGAGTGACTGACAACTGCGTAACGCGTGAGCGCGAGAAATAAAATCTCTAAATTGTAACTACGAGAACGCTCGCGAGTCTCTTGTTCAATTCGTTTAATTAACGCAAACTGTCCTTCTGGATAATCAATTATTCGAAATTAACCTTTCGGATTAAAATTGCAGTTACTATGATGCGACCAACATTTTAATGAAAGTTACCTTCCGCGTCCTTATTCTTGTTTAGATATTAAGAAAATTATCGCTTCGGCAGCGACGCTAATTCATTTAAAATTATTATTATAATCAGAAAAGCAACACTCGATCAGCCGTGTAACCAATATTTATAACAACGAAGAATCGATCGAACGTAGGAAAAGCACAACCTAAGTTACGGGAACAAACTGTTTTAGATTTAAGTGCTACGAGATCAATGTACACCGCTTGAATTATCTGCACAAAGATGATTTTATTGTCAACTCAATCGTAATGCGCAATCGCACAACTCTCAAGATTTTCGTGGAAAAAAATTCTTTACGTATAATTTATAAAACAGTGAGTCTAACAGATGGAGGCGGTTCTTTATCCTGATTGGCCCCAGCACTAGATCTTCTTTGAGCAAGATACTCTTCAAGACTCAGCCCTGGGGTTACCGGCTCTTGTCAGTGACAGTCTCTTTCGCTGTTTCGGTTAAAGTGCAAGAACCAGTCCTCGATATGGTCCACAGTATCGAAAAAGTATCGACATATTTTCTGACTCTCTTTACATGTCTTATCAAACTCTGCTCTGATCTTTTTGGCCAGTGGATCTTCAAATGCTCCAAGTGCAGGTTGAATCGTTGCTTGTTGTTTGGCGTATTAATGATGCGTCTCGTCGAATCCAATTGACAATGACTGAAAATATTCTAGGAGGACAGGGACGTCTTTGGGTTGAAATTCTAATCATAGTTGATACCAATTGACAGTGTCATCCTCCTTGTCCATCCAATTGCCTTCACAGACTCAAAGTCAAGATCAGTGACCAAAGTTCCATCGAAATATTTACCAATGTTAATGTACGTCGTCATGGTTCAAATCCATTAAACGAATAATTTACGATATTTTACGAGGTTCGATCCTTATATGTAAAATTGAAAAAATGAATTAATATATAGAGAAAATGTTAAATTAGTTGCTGGAATGAAGGCGAGCAAAAGTGAAGTATTACGAGAGAGAAAACAGTGCAAATAATAAAAGGCACAAAAGTGTGGTCGTGTAACCGCGTGACAAAAAAATAGGGAAGTAATAGAAATTAAAAATACATAAAAAGACAAAATGAGTGAAAGCACAAGACGAGTAAAATAAAATACTTATAATGTAGACACCCACAAATATATAAGAAAGGAAAGAAAGAAAATTGCACAGCATAACAGCCAATTAAAAAATGTATAAGAAAAGATAAACAAAGGGAAGATAGTGATATAGATGGAGGAAGCGTTTATATAGCATTGGAGGAAATAAGGAAATAAGAATACTAAGAATTAACAAAGATATCTGCCAACGTCATGAGTCTCGTCGAGTTTACCTAGCAGACCCACATCGGGGAAAATGGAAAAGTAATAGTGGAAATTATGATGGAAGGTGAAGGTTTGTACGGGAGAAAAGATGGAGGAAAAACTGAGATGTTTAAAATAAAAAAGGTACAAGTTTAATTCGTTATAAGAAGAGGAGGACAAAACGCAGCAAGTCAAGTGTAAAGTTGAGTGTGATTGGAAGCAAATCTGTATTTGGAGATTAATATTTAATTGCCAAATGATAAAAATAAGTAAAAAGTGATGGAAATATAAGTGAAAGAGAACACGAACTGTTTATGCATAATTTTTACGATGAGTTTAAATACGTTGAGAAAATGTACGAATATAAATATGTATCAGAGAATATTGTAATATATTGTAACAATTACATTGTTCAATAAACAACTCGCTTATATTTTATAAGTCGTTGAAAAAATGAGGTGTAGCCGGGAAAGTTTCATTGAAACGAGAACTGGTCGTTTGGAGTTATCGATAACTAGAGTGTTTATTGGGCGCACAGATTCGACCTTGAAACTGTGCTTTTGTTACGTTTTTTGAATCAGAGTACGCGTCGAAGGATCGCCAACGTGTGCACAGCGAAGGTAGGGACAGTCGAAATTCAAGTAGCCTCTTACGCACACGTGGATTGCGAGGTGTCCGGCAACATCGATCGATGGTAAAACCGATTAGATTCGTTCTGTTCTCTTAATTCTTCATTTCCTGACGACGCAGTGCAGAGTCAGTTACGGCTCGTTTGCGTCGTCACCGAGCCAACCGGTAAAATCATACCAGTGGATGAGGTCAGTTTACGCTATCTCGGACACAATCTTCGCTCGCCATTCGCTGTCCCGCGGTGAGTTTAGTACACATCTGCTTTTTCTGCTTTTATTGCTGCCGCTCAATCTTCGTATGCACCCACGTAAACGCATCCAGGTAATCAATGTCTTTTTCTCGTTCGGCTCGTCTCGTACTCGTGATTTGTGCTCGTCTACCCGTCGTCTGCTGATTATTATTGTTCGCGCGTAGCTGTGGCTTCGTGCTTATCCTCGTGATTTGTGCTTTGCTCGTTGCGCTTTTATACCTAATTATTCGCATCCATTAGCATTGAAAGGTTTCGGAAAATTCGACGGATGTGCACGCAATTGCATATGTTAGCATTGATGCAACGGGAAAAATTTAAAGAACGAGTCCACAAAATTATGCCAGTGAAAGTCTAATTTAATAATCGATAAAAGAATACTTGAAAGATGTTTGAATCATGATTCATTGGTTAAAGGGCGATTCTTTCATATTCGATAGAATTTTAATTCGTACAAGAGTTATAAAATTTTTTGACGAGACGGACTTAAGGTCTCACTTAATTTCAAGTGTAAAGGAATTTTGCAACTAAATTTGGTTCTATTTAAAGCAAGAAAATAAGTTAAATTTAAATGAAAATATTTTTGTTAATTTTTTAATGTATTCTTAGCGTTTTAAGTTTACCGTTAGATTTGTCGTAATTATTGTCAAATTAATAATAATAATACTTTGGTTAACTTAAATAACAGTAAAAACTGATATTTTTGTTAAACTTTTATTACAATTTTCTATACTGATATTATTGGTTTAAATTTATCTTGAATAAGCATTCGTTGCAAAATTTCCAAAATTAGAAGCAAATACAAAAAAGACAATGTATAATAATTTTTTTTAAGAACTTATTTCAACGTTTTTTTTTTTTTTTGAAACATTTTTCGAAAATTCCGATAAGTGTGTCATTGAAATTTTAATTATTACACACTGTTATCTCTAGTATAATTTACTACTCATAAATATACATAAGCTATGGTAGTCGTTATAAAATTCTTTCGAATATTATACGAAATACATTCGTCTGCAATCAAAGTGAATAATTTAATTCCGATATTCCAGATTATACAACTAATTGAGCTGATTGTACGTGTCAAGTTCTTCGATATGGTTTTTTAAAATAAAAAAAACAATACAACGTGGAGGGAGAGTTTCCCGGAATACGATGTAAACACGGCGAGCGTCGGACAAACAATCAATAAGATGTGTCGTCGGCGGGGGGAGGGGAGGGGGACGTTTCGACTCGCGACTTGTAAAGTGCAAAAAGAACTAATGAGTTTATACCGATAATCTCTTCTTTTTTTTATCCCTTTGCACTTCTCATGCACCAAAAACTTAATATTATCTTTATTTTGAATGGTCTTTAATTTTTTAAATAGTTTTTATCTTACAATACATTTATTTTAAATGCTAGAAAAAATTCTTTTAAAACGTTTTATGTCAAAAAGAATGATAAAAAGAAAAACATATAGGTATGAATTTTAATTCGCAAAGCCAAATAAATTGATATATCAAGTTATTTAAGGATTAAATCTATTTTTAAAATATAACGAGAAAATTAATTTCAAACTTAAATATATGGAGGATGATAAAAAAATGAATTATTGATTCAAATTTAAATAATCTTAAATTGCATATATATAATTAAAAATAATATATAATTAAATCATATAATTAAAATGAAATGTGTTTATTTATAAAGAAAATAGAATTTTATATTGTTTATTTTCTTGTTAATAAGAGATGCATAGTTTTTAAAATATAAAACTATAAGGTTTTATTATCTCCATCATTTAATTTTCTACTTTTTCTATCTTTTTCAATTTACTCTACAGAGTTTTGTAAATTATAAATTAATTTTATTTATTTATTATTATTATTAAAAAGAATAAAATGTAATTTAATTTATAATGATAAGGTTCGTCTTTTTTCCGTCCAAATGCAAATTTGTGAATTACCATACATATTTTCAATCAATTCTTCAGATATATTACGAATTTGATATTAATACTTTTACAGATATTTTCTTTAATTAACGCAGTTAAGTAGTATAAGCAAGGCACGTATATTTCGTTTAGCGTTGATAAATATTAATAATTCAATAATGCAATATTTAGCAATTAAACGAACTATTACAAGAGAATTGAAACGTATAATTTGCAGAAATAAAATTAAAATCGTGTTTGTTCTTATTTTGTTTATAATAACAATTGGAGTTATTTAAAAGTGAAACTTAGAAAGTATCAAAAGGAAGTTGTTACATTTTCTGTAGTGCAAATAACTTAATTAGTTATATTCGAGTAAATTATTTTTTAAAACAAGAGAAAATATCATTATATAAATAAATAATAATATTCGCTTAACGATGACATCAACTCGACAAAATTGCAGTAAATAATATCTTTTAGTTAAAATTGTTTACGAAAGATTTAAACTCTTTGAAGCACTTGCTTTTCGAAGCTTAGAACGAGTCTCTCTCGAAAAAATGCTCTCTAAATAAAAATTAATTAAATGCATCCACAGGAGGGTTTTATCGACTCGAATAAATTCTTATTCCTAAATAGCTCCAATGTTAATATTAAATACGCCCCAGAGCTTTGCGGTGTCTTTCATTTTTATTTCACATCGTAATTTATCTCCGTAACAATGACGAGTCACAGCTTCCATTTTGGTCGTCGCTTCACTTCGCACTGACGCACCCATTAAAGTTGTTTTGAAAAATGCCACTGCTGCCAACCGCTTTTTCGTGGTTAAAATTCAAGTTCAAAGGACGCTCACGGAGCGACGCATCGCCGAGGTAAATCCTGGCGAGTCGAGGGCCCGAGACGTGCGCTGCTTTAAAAAGGAGAGATTTGAAGTCAGCCGATTGCTCCTGGTGGGGGTCCGGTTGGTTCGGCGCAACTCCGCCTCGAGGGCGAATCAATCGTCGCCGCGATGGATGGCAGGCGCTCGGTTTACGACTGTGTGCGTGCGCACACGCACGTGTAACGAGAGATCGCCGGGAAATCTATTGGCCCCGTGTCGATCTCGGGCGAGAGTCGCGCGCCTGTCAAGGCCAGAGCAAAGCCTTTAGAGTCGCGCCTTTAGAGCCACCCACGCTCGCTTAATCGCCGCCGTGATGACGATTCGAGCGTCAGCTGGTTTAAGCATCGATTTTCCCTCGTTCCTCCTTTTTTCCCGCGCCTTCTTCCCGTGTGGCAGCTTTTTTCTCGCGGTTTTCTCGGCCGTCAATGGCGCGGCTCGGCCTTTTTCCCCTTACGCACCCTCCCCTCAAAGCATTCCCGATTTCCCCCTTCCGCCCCTTCAAAAATATGTTATTTCCGGCCGTTTTTAACGTTCTTCGTGCTACTGATGATTCGCCACTTGTTCTATATTGTTTTTTCGCGTTCCGGATAAATTGCTGCTCGCGCAATTTCGTTCAAGGCATACGCGTTGCAATTATCCCCCCAGAAAGTTATCTAATATTTGGAAACAAATTATGCAAAGAGATTTCTCTAAGAGTCGATAAACTGCGAGGCATTAATCGCCTCGACTGTTTTATTTAGCGAGACGTGATGTAACTCCGATGCGCCATTATTCGTACCTTGAAACGACGACCATTAATAATTTCATTGATAAAACGTCCGCGTGCAGAATTCGCGCCGAAAGAAGAAGGATAAACGGTCGAGTTTTCGACTGGTTTCACTTAATCGGTACAAGCGATCGTTCTTGATTTATTTGCATTTAAACGACTTGGAAATCAGAAACGTCGAACGGCCTGTTGTTAACGCACACTAATATCAGTTACACGAGGGAGCGGGAATACCATCGGGTTGAATTCGCTACTTAATACTCCAAACTTGGGTTACGTAATAAGCCAATTGACCGCCGGCGCTTTTGCTCATCGACCGAGCGAACGATTTATTCGCACAAGAGAGAAGACCGGGAAAAAGTGTTTGCTTTATCGATCCGACTTTAGATTTTCATAATGGAACACTGGACAACGGAAGCGAGTAAATAATTAGTTTTCTTTATTCGCGATAAATCGGGGGAGGGGACGTTTAAGCATTGGTGAATTTGAGCAAGACTACGCTTGTCGTGACACGCGCACACAGACCCACACACGCGTGCACGCATTCAGCAGGAAATCGAGGCAAAAGCAAAGTTTCGATACGCGAAAATAATACGAGAGCAGGAGTGGGCGGCGTTGCACAAGCCGACGAATTTCAAATTTATTTGGAACAACTGGCGGATTATAATTGCCGAGAGCCGCGGGCGGCTAAAAACGAGCTTGTCCTCGATTAATCTCCTTGACATTGCACTTCGGTGCGGTGGAAAAAGAAAGAGCGACTAATCCCCGCGGCAATGAGTTTCGCTTACAGCAATTTGGGGCTGCAGCCTGGGGTAAACGCTCGCCGAGTTTCTCGGTCACTGGGTCAAAGAGACATTTAAACTTACGATCGTGGTATCGGATGTCGGTGTTTGCTCCTGAGCCTGGGGTGCAGAGGTGGGATCGTGCCGAGGTACGAGACCGCCCGTGATGAGGTTAGAACGAGGATAGAAGAGGAATAAAAGAGAGCATTACCGCGAGATTAAAATCTGTCGTCGTAAATAATCGCGTAAAATATACGTGGGAATAAAAGACTCCTTGGATTTTCTTCGATGATTTATCCCCGGCGTCGGCGAATTTTCAGCTCCGCGGCCGTTATTCATCGAGCCCGATTATTATTATTATTATTATTATTATTATTATTATTATTATTATTATTTAGCGCGTTGTCATTATTAGATATAATCGAATTTACGATTTCGACCCAAAGACCACCACGCGTTAATGCACTTAATTGATTGTAGCTTTAAGAAAACACCGAAGCTCGATCGATAATTCAGTTTAATGGCATTCGATAAGAGTGTCAGAGATAAACATAATTCGCGGCGTTTAAAAAGATTGCGGAATTTTGTAAGCGCTTTAATCGCTCGATAAAACGCGAATCGAGCGACGTTTTGAAAATAAAATTATCCAACGCTCGATTAAGAAAGCGTAGAACACGTTCGATGGGTGTTAATACGTAACGCAACCTATTCGAGGTGTATTGTGTCACGCTACCTTAATTGCATCTTTGCGAACCGTCTGCCGATGAATGCGCGCGCGCGCGTTTGACAAAAGACATAAAACTCGTTTGAGCGGAGTTGCTGGTTTTTGACTTTTTATGCTTCAAAGTCGTACCAAATCGCCCGGCGCTTATCGCGAGAGCGTATGTCACTTAATTAACGAGTGCATTTTCAACACTCGCTTATCAAACATAAAGTGTGGATACCTGCGCAGTATTTTGGCATCGGACCAGAATACACTTATAGCCCAATGATTAACGATGATTTTGGACGAGTAGATATTTTCAGAAGACAAGAGGAACAAAAAGAGCCGCAAAAGTGATTCGAAATGATTCGAGCGCGAGGAACTTATCTTTTCGCTCATCTTTGGCATTGCCAGTTGAGCGGAAGGCTTTCACCCCAGCTGGCGACGACGAGAACTCAGGGGAAGCCCCGTTTTCCTTCTTGTTTCCTGTCGTTCAGCTCCTGGTGAATGCGGAAAGGAGCCGCTCGAAAGGAGGAAACTGGCCTGGAGGATAAGAGGCTTCCCTTTCGGCGAGCAGACGAGCGAGTTTCTGCTAAATTTATTAACGACCACGTGTTTTCCATCCCTGAGTTCCTGGTTCTTACTCAAGGACTTCCGCGGAGGCGTCCGCAACTTCTTCGTGCCCTTATTAGGGGCAGCCATTGTGTGCTTTGGGGTCAAAGTTGTCGCTTTGATGCTATTTTACGCTATTTGCTTAAAAGGAGTAACGCATCTTTCCGAAAGCATAAACTGAAATCGACAGTTGGAGTGTCGGGGTTGTAATCATTCGGGCGATTTTACTTTTGCAAGCTTTCGACGAATCTCTTGGCTTCTTTTCTTCCCGCGCTCGATTCAAGAATCAGCTGTTGCCTTCGCGCAACGGCTTCGAGCGATCCTTAAACAGTCGGCCGCCGTAAAACGTCTGCGCAGAAAATAAATCAATGAGAATGGCTGGATGGAAAAAAGAAAAAGAGGACGAGCAAGAAGAAGAAGAAGAAGCGAGGTCGTCGCACCCCGTCCGTCTCGAGGTGCGCACACCAGCACCAGCTGGACACGTTGTTCCGAAGATCTCACTGGCTGTGTAAACGACCAACGACTAGGAGGAGACCTACTTTGGACCTCTTCTTTCCCTCTGGATTCGAACAATAAATTTTTGGGGGCGTTCCTCTACGCCTAATCTGTGTATGCTAAACTTCGCCGCGGCCGAGACCACGAACGTCGCGGCGCCACTTGTCAGGTGGCGAGGACGTAATAGTTGCGCGCGTCTTCCTGCGCCACCAACTCGAGTTGGTCGACTTTTCCTTTCAAAGCTGCTCCTCTCTTTTACATTGACTTCGTATTGGAAATATTGTTGCGCAAACTTGCAAAGATTCATTCCTTTATTTAACAGATGGCGGACGATCGTTCTATTTTATACTTCTGTCTATCGGATTCTAAAAATACGTAAAAGCGCAGTTTACATAATAATTTAAAGTTCAATTTCATCGAAGATTACCGGATGGTCCCAAGTGTAATCGGAAAGCTCAAGCCAACGAAATTTTTGCGTCGGTCAATAGTTCGTATAAACTTTCGAGTTGGGTGCAAATGTTATAATGTCTACATCATTATAATGTATAGTTATTATTTTATAATTATATTAATCGACGAGCTTCCTTTTACTACTTTTATTAGGAATTATTACTGATTTGTTATGCATTGGAAAGTACGAGAACACAAGCTAATAGTTTGATTTAAAAAAACCATCAGGAGTTTGGAAACTATAAGTTTAATTATTACAATTGTTTCTGTATCAAATACTCGTCAATACTAGGCATTGCTAATATGTCAATATTAGGGTTTAAAGCAATTAAATAACAGATAAAAGATACTTCGTATTTTATTGTAACGTATTTTCAACTTTGGCTGCATTAGGAATAATAATATATTGGTATGCATCGATTTCACGGCAATTATTCGTATCGCGAAGCCGCTTGCGTTAGCCGAAAACATCTCAAATATCTAAATTTGCAGAAGCTTGAGTCAAATTGAAACGTGAGCTCGTGACGAGGCATCAGTAGTCCATTGTTTCCACCAAGTCAATTCAACATTTCTGACTAATTAGCTTGACTGAAGATACAGGCATCCTAACTTTTGATCTGTTTATCCACGTCGCGAATAACCAGCGCCAACGACGGCAACTCGTCGTCGTCGCAAAAGCCCCTAGGAGGCGCCCAAAAGGATGCGGCGGCGGCGGCGATTCGGTGAAATTGACCGAACTCAGGTGCCGCCCACGCGTCGTGTCCACGACGCGTTTTAGCATGAACGCGCTTCCGACGCCCGGAAGAGAGCGGATGCGGGGCTCCCGATAGCCGCCGACCTTGAAAGTCCACGCCCGGACATTAAAGAGGAAGACCGTGTAAACCAGACCAGCTGAGTGGCTCTCCCACTTGCACTTGGACCGACGCACCCGCAAACACCTGGATTCCCGCCGCTACTACTTAAGCTTTATGAATGGAAGCCTCGCTGTCGACGAGCCTCTGAACGAAGGGCTTCAAAAAGAAAACTGGGAAAGTTTACCGAGCACTAAACGAAAACAAAGAAGGTCGTTTATCCCTCCCTCCAGGCGGCGCTCGTAAATACCCTGAATTGATGAGCCGCGCAAATTATTCCAAGCCAAATGAATCGATAGCTTATCGAGGAAGTTGTAAACGTGTTTCCTGCTGCGAGATGCTGAATCCTCGTCACTCGTCGTCGGTCCTTAATCTGACGGACATTCGACCGTCGGGCGGATGTTTGTTTTCTCACCGTTTAACAAATGCCAACACTGTAGCAATTAACAGCAGCTTTCAGTGGTCATTGCACGGCCAGAGACCTGTCATAGCGTCACATTACGAGACAAAGGCAATATTGCGTGGTATCATCCGGTATCGAGAGAAGATTCATTTTTTTTTTATCGAGTTTACTCAGTAAAAGGAAACCTGGTTGTCGCCGTTATTATGAGAATTTCGGGGATGGCTGAACAAAAGGCTTGACTTCTCAAACCTGCGGCTGCCTTTTAAAAATGGAACAACGTAGTTTCAAGAAGGAAATGTTCGAATTTCACTTTCGCAGATTTTAAAGTTAACCTTAAAGTCGCTCCGAGTCGAGTCCCGTGGATGATGGATGTTATAATTATCATGCGAATTTGTAATTCAAGCCTCCTCCATTTTTCCTCTTACCAAATGGGCCGACGCTGACTCGTATTCCGGAGCTTTGATTAACGCACTGAAGGGATTTACTTTCACGAGCATTTTCCAGAAGCAGGCTAGAAGAGGTTAGGGGACTTCATATCGGCCGACGTGTGGGAAATGGCGTATTTACTCGGCAGCTCCTTCCTGCCTTATGGGACGCATTAGCTCGAAGAACGAAATGCAGCATTCGAGGAGAGAGGGTGAAGGTAAAGCAGGCCAGTAAAGAGCCAAGTGCCAGAACAAGGGAAGGAGCAACAGGTAGACACACATAGACGTACATAGACCGGCATAACGCGCTCTCGAGGTATAACGGAGAGCAAAGTCGAGAAAGGCCGGGTCGGCTCTCAACTCAGCGACGTCGGGCGTCTTCGCTTGCCGCGTATGCATTGAGAGGAAGGGTGAGGGTGGCAGGGTGGCAGCCTTTCTCGGGCTTCCAACGAACTTGTCCGCGGCGCACACATTCATGCGCCACTCGCCGCCTTTTATCTCCGTCGCTGTTCTTTTCCCCGCAAACCCGCTGCAGCACACCTTGGACGCAGACAGGGGCTCTACTTTGTAAGTTGGCTCTCTGGAATTTGCGCGAGTGATCTTCTCGCTCGCTTTATCCCTGAATCAATGTCAAGGTTAGATGTTCCTCCGAGGAAAGCCCGGGTAACCGCTCTTCGAGGGTGCATTTCCCTAACACTTGAGATTCCGAAGGAATACGAGAATAAGAATGTTGATCTTCCAAGTTTGCACTCATCCGAGTCCCTTTTTCTTCCCCTTGTCTTTTCCTTTTTACCGGCTGCTCTTTTTGCTCCCCGCCTCTCTCGTATCGGTGTAACTTAATTTTCGTACGGCAGTTTGAATTGTCGATTGAATTGTGTTGTTTGCATGTTTTCGTGAGCGAATCGTATCCTTCCCTGGCGAAGTAATATCACCAGCATTCGGATTTGCAGGAGGAAGCTGCTGATTTTGTGAAACAAGATTTTCGAAACTTCAATTTTTGCCCGTTGCCGAAATTTTATTATTGTTTCACTAAATGTATTGTTTTAAAATATATGTACGTGAATCCGTGAAATATACTAAAGTCTCGAGTTATAGACTTCTCGTTCATTATCAATTATAATTGCAACTATAAACAATATTCGTTAAATATGTTCTTCAAGCCTTATTTTCTATTATTATTATTATTACGAATTATTGTAAAGTATCATAATTAATTATTGCAATTTACATAATTTTTTCTGTAAAAGCTCAACTTCTCAAACATTGACTTCGATAACTGACCTATAACTGGTACTATACGTATTTTATCAAATAGTTGTCTCCTACCATATCGACGTTCAAATACTGCACAATAAAGTACCTTTTTTTATAAAACTCTGGTTGCGCTAAACGTTTTTTCAATTTTTCATATTACTCAATATTTTTAACAGTGTAAAAAGTAACGTTAATTTATTGCTGTCTAAAATTATACACCAAATTAAAATCGTTTCACTGTTCTTTTTTAAAAAGGGGAAAAATAGCATTTTGTATCGTTTAAAAAAATTTACCAACTTTTGTGAGTTAAATAATTTTTTTTTTAATAAAAGAACTTTTAATCGACAAAAAATGAACTCTCCTGTCAAGTCTAATATGCCATATCATGAATTATTTAATCTAGATATTTTATATGAATCGCCCATTGTACTGTTATAAATTGATATGCGTGGAGCAACAGGAAGAAACGTTGCAGTTTGGTTTCCACGTGCAAACCAAGACTTGTATATGTTTTGATGACTTTGCAAAGAAAACAGTTATTTTAGTTAAAGGAAAGCCGTAGACATTTTCTCAAATGTATTCACTTTTTTAACAAATAACTTGTTTGTGTTGAACTAATAATTGTTTTATTTGTTTTTTCATGCTAAGTTTACATTTTAAATACATTTTTTTAATTGAAAATGATCATGTCGCTAAGATAAATAAGTAAATATATAAATTTAAAAAAAGTGATAGTTACGAAAATTATTATATCTTAAGTGTAAATAAATTTTAGGGGCTTTGCCTTTAATTCTAGTCAATTAGAGGTTTACGTTTTTAAAAACCAAACAACTAAAAATATCTGATCGTTGCTGGAGGTGCTATTCAATTGTAAATGAATAACTCGAGTGTAATATTTACGTAATGAATTCAAATTAATTTCAACTTGAATAAACTCAAGTGATTTTATTCTAAATTATATTATTATTTTACAATTAATAACTAAAATAAAAATTGTCTTTTCACATTTCTTATAAATTTTTGAAATGACTACTTTTCTATGAAATTGGCAAAAAATGAAACGTTTCGCATCTTCGTGAAATTCATTTTTCTACAAAAAAAAGGAAGTTCGGTAAAAAAAATAGTCAAAAAATATAGTTTAATTTAAAAAATAATATATTTTTAGTATTGTATGTAAAAGGGTGGAGATTTCCTCGAATATCATGTGATCTGGGGAAAGACAACGACGTAAACAACAAGAACTAGCCTTTCACTGGTAGAGTCGCTTGCCCTACGCATTGCGAGTTTTACTTTTGACAAACTATAATTCTTCATCAAGATAATTTATACCAAATAATTTAATATTGGATTAAATTAATTTTACATACAATATGGTAACATTTTTATATTAAGTAAATATTTATATAAAAATAAATTATATTATCTTAAAGCAATTTTTAATCTAAATGTGAATTCGTATAATTTATAAGAATAATGAACGAATTTTTTAATTAAACGACTATATTTTAATAATACAATTTAAATAAGTCAATACAATATATCGATTGTAATAATTTAAAGAAAGATAAGATATTTCGAATTTAAATTTGTAAATGTTTCTTATAACGCCAAATCTACAACACTTTTTATAAAAATTTTATTTAATTATTTGATATAATATGTTTATTATAGGCTAAGAAAATAAATAAACTAAGTAAATAGGATTGTTTTATAATTAAATCAACACTTTTTTAAAAATAACATTTAAAGTATTAATTTGAAACGCAAATATTAGGCAGTGCATAATCGTGTCGAAAAATATCTATTTATGAATTTTTCTTGTTTATTAATTTTGATTTATTCAAATTGTTTTTCTAGAATCTGATGTAAGAACTTGGTGTAAAAATATACGGATAACGACACTTTCTGGAATAATGCTTACACTTTTATTATATAACATTATTTGAACAATACCAATGTGCCAAGTACTACCACACACAGTGGAGAAAATGTTGTCATGCAAAATAAAATAATTGAATATATATATATATATTTACAATTTTATTCTCGGCTTCATTAAATGATTTTCTTTATACCACGTGTCTATGCAATTACAAAGAAAATAACGATATAATACGATGAATATGTATTGTCTCTAGAACAATTATAGCAGTCAAGTTTGCAAGGTCAAGTTTGCAATTAGTTGTATTACCGAAAAAATTATCAAAAGAAAAAAATGACGAGGTTGGTACGTAACGCTACTATTAACCTATAAAGGGTTAAAGGGTTACTATGCTGTAATCAGCGTCAGTTCGCTGCTCTTCGCTCTTCGGACTATAATATACACAACATGACAGTTAAGGCACTTTGAGGTTTTCAATGATGTCAAAGACCGTATGTGTCATTAATCTATTAATCATAGAAGCGTCCAAAGATTTCACATACATAGTAATGAAATAGTATGCAACTCAAGAGTTACGGCTTTATTTCATCATTACATTATTTATACTTACAGAAGTATAGGAAAATTACAATTGTATTATTACTTAAGCCTCAGGTAAATAAAGTGCATTTCGTTGTGGCAAAATCTATGCTCGATAGATTTTAAGAACAAAAAAGAACAGTTCTTTAATAATATATATATATATATATAATTTATAAATTTTTCGTTTTTTGACGTTTATTTCCTTTTTTCAAGAAATAAAATTGAAAAATAAATGATATCCGATTAAGGTCTGCTCTCGATTACGTTCAAATTGACATAAGTTTAAATAAGAATTATCTTTTTGTAGTTGTGACTCGATTAATTTGGAGGTTAGTTTATAAATTAGTTCTGCACGATTAACGAGACTTATGTTGCAAAGACGGATGTATTCCAAGAGAAGCTGAAAAGGAGGATACGCGTAGTATAAATATTAATAAACGAGAATTAGCATACCGTATTCAGTAGTAATCAAGATATACCCTGAAAAAAAGTTGGCTACGGGTTAATGAGTCTGCATTTAAAATTGATCCATGTGTCTGTTGTGTTCAGACGAGACGGAGGCGAAGGAGTATGAAAAAAAGTCTTGAAAATCATGTAGAAGTTTGTCGGTGAGCTGCCAGATATATCGCGGTCAAGAAGACTTCTTAATTCCCTGCAGCTTATGATGGACGAATAGGTCGAACCTCGAACTAAAAGTCGTTCAAACTTCTAAGCCAACTGGGCTGCCTAACCGTATTGGTATTGACTCTTAACACTTGCAGATGCTTACGTATTACAAGCGCTGCTTTGATAATACTTGTTTAACTTTTTGAGAAATTAGCTTAGCATTCATGCATTACACTTTGGCGCAGTTGCTATATTATTATATTATTATATTACTTTTGTGACCGCTCACATGACATTGAACGGAGTCACGTTAAACATAGGATTGCTCAAAGCACAGACTACGTTGAAAAGTCTAACGAAGCATAATCTTGTTAATGTCCTGTACTATCTTATTAAAACTCTTACCAAAAGTGAGTTTTATTCGCAATAAACGGTGAACTTGTGTTAGGTTATATTCGGAATTAGGATTCGAGAGCTTATAAAGATTTAATTGGGGAAAAAATCTGGCCTAGAATATTTATCGAACGAATTGATCACCTGTTAAGATTAGATTTAAAATCGGATTTGTATGTTCAGAAATCTAAGATCGTAGATCGGAATGAAAAAATGCTTCCGGTTATAGGCGAGGAAAAAGTGATAATCAAAGCAGCTGATAAACCCGATAATGCATATTTGATATAAAAATAGCCAAAGCATCTAAATACAAATATCCGAAGCTTTTATCGTACGGAATCGTCGAGATTATGTATATATACAAATGACACCAATTAGCTAAAATAAGATTTAGGAAATAATTATCAGCATCTTTTGTCGAGCAATGAATCACACGTGGAATGTAGATGTTGGTACACATGACAATGACGTTCACGTGAACAGATTAAGGTTATCAAAGGCCCTGGGGTACACAGACAGTTTGGGAACTATTATTAAAATAAATAACAACTTTTATAACGTTGATAATATTGATGGTAATTGTAAAGATGATAAATAAAAGGCGTAGAAATGAATTTTTCATGACAAATTTTACCTTTACGATGCTTTGCAAGACCGATAAATTGACTTGTTAATATTTTATACGGTATTATATTGGTATAAGCATATCCAGATATATGCGCTTTTACACTAAAAGTTAATTAAATTTTTCAGCGAAATTCTTTGCTAAAGCTACGTTTGATAATTGCAAGCTTATGAAACATGTTAGGCCGTTCCACTTTAGCCAATGAGTCCTACTTGTTTGAGTTAATTTGAAAAAAATATTCTTCCGCTTTCATACGTACTGATTTGTTTAAAAAAAAAATATAAAGAAAATTAATTGTACATTTCGCGATAAAAACAGTTCATAGAAAGTTTAAAGAGATTAATCGCAACAATTAAAAAAAGAAAGAATTTAATTAAAAGCAATTTTGGGTATTAATGCGTTATAATTTATTTCTCAAAGGTTATGTTGTCGACCAAATTTTTACTCGACATAAAGTGGTTTTAAAATTTAACGAAGAATCCGCGAAGACCTTAACCGAAACATTACGATGCTCACGCGTGAATACCTTCAAACTTGTTCACGCGCAATAAGCAGCAGAGCCATAAATTAGAGCGAATGATAAGTCTGAACTATTTTCAGATTTATGTAAGCAGCAATCAAATTACAGGGGCACGGGTAGATTACGCGATAAAATTCCCCAAACAATGCACGCGGTTATCGAAAGTTCGTGCTAATTACAGCTCGGGAGGAGAGAAAATCTCGATATTCGCGATCCGCGTTTGTTCCTCAACACATGCACATACATCCACGCCCGCGCGCATTTCCATTAAGCGCGGCACCCAATTTTCCTACGCGCATTATGCGGCAAAGGAGGCACACACTTGTCCGAACCTCCCGCACGAGCTGGGGACATTTTGTTCAACGAAATAAGGCGCATAGAGCGTCGACGCAGCCCTTCGGCGGGGTGCCGCCACCGGTAGGAAGTCGCGGTGAGCGTTGACGGGACGTCCGCAGCTGCCGCTGTTGCAACTCCGACAGACGGTCGCGTGCACGTGGCCAAGCACAGCTGTTGCTCGCCTAAAAGACTCCATCAATACCCCGGGAATCGGGGGGACCGAAGCTACTTTTCTCTCCTCTAAACGAGGCTTCCACTGCGCGCAAACGCTCTTACGAGGCTTTTCTCCTGCGTTGTCTGGCGCATTTTTTCATTTTCCGTCCGGAATCTAATCGCGGGCGAGGCGCGGGACCTAATGGCGAAAAGCGCGATTCCAAAATAGCGCCCAAGGCAACGGATGCGTCGAACAAGCGCAGAAGACGGAGGCGCATGTTGGAAGTTATCGATCTGGGCATCGCGAGCCTGCAAAAACGATGCCAATCTCTAATTCCGAGTTTTCCGGATTAAGCGATAGTACAAACGCGGAAGTAAAGGTCAAACGTTGTTCCGTTGCCTCTGCCTGCTTCGCGCATATTATTAAAATAACGCGCTGTTCTCGAATTGTGTAACTTGTCGCCCCTAGGGTTTATTGAACTTTGCGAGGTGCGATTACAAGCGCGAGATAATCGATAAACTGAGAGAATAAAATTTCGGCTTGACATTTTTTGTTGAAATTTAATCTATCGACACATTTTGGCCACCTCTCGTGGTCTGTACATCAGCTGTTTATTCGTAAAGAACATCGTGTCTGCTTCTTTGAGAAAAGAAAATTTTCTACAATCGCCGTTAAAAGCTAATATTATTTCGAAAAAATAATTAAAAGCCCCATCGCTTGGTTTAATTGTCATTAGGGTTGATGTAGAATATTAGGTTTTATTACTTACAAAAGCAATTCGTTTACGTTTCTGCGCGTCCGCGTACGAGTTTTAATAATCTAATTATTATCGGTTTCTTTTTTATATTTAGAGTTTGCTCGGCTAAATGCCCGAAATATATTGTAAATTCCATCTTTCAACTCGAAAAGAAGATGGAATATTGAAATCTTATTAATTCTTTACAAATAAGTCAGTTTTATATTCGGACTTGTAACCTCGAACATACGTTCTTGATCTTTCCTAAAATACTTTTAATCTACTTATTATACCGTAAACATTTTAAGATTTCGTTCACATATTATTCCAATATATAAAAGTGATTAAAATTAATCCAGAAATATGTTTCTTATAGTCATCCTTGAAAATGCAACTCGACCGCATAATTATTTCCTTATAATCTAAGAATCCAGCTACGGAATTTGCTTTGAACTAAATTTTACTTATGAATCTGCTAAATTATTTTTTTACTATTGTATCATATACGATTCTATATTATCATGTTTCTTGTTTAATATAAATTTCATAAATCTAATAAAAAATATAAAACTTATAGGTTTGTATATTACAATTGAATGCGTATATAATTAGAATTATTATATTAAAATTATAATTATGTAGTTATGTCAATATATTGGGAAATATTTTTTTTCATATGATCGTATATTAATATAAATATAATGTACAAGTATATTAAAAACAAATATTGACGTATATATATTTATATATAACAAGAGACTGTACTCTTTAATCATAAAAAAACTTTTGGTTTTTAATATACTCATTTTTTCTAATATTTTGCGCGTAGTAATCAATTAAATGGAGTGGTTAACTATCACTTTAATCAGTGTAAAAGTCACTCTAATTAGACTCAAAATACGACCTTTTCTAGATTAACTAAGCTGTTTATCTAAAACAGATTTTTCCGAAAAATGTAGAGCCTTTTAATTGTTCTTTTTATTAATATCGAATATATTTAATGTAATTTTATTTATTACAAATGAAATCCTTTTAATATAAAAAGAATTTAATTGGCGAAAATTATATGTAAGTGTAGCATCAATTTAAAATAATAATAATTTTAAACAGTAACGTAAATTTTTTCATAAAATCAAAACGTTTTTTTGTATATATTTTAAAAGAAACTGACGCGTACAAAATATTTTTACTACTATAAACGAGTGTACATTTAATTTTAAAGAAATTTCTATTGAATATTTTAAAAAAATCAATTATATTTTTTTAATTACATTCAAAATTTTAAAATTTTTGTTATATTTTAATTATTTTTTAAATTTGATCTTTTGTTATAAAGTAATTCAAGGAGTATGTTAAATAAATATATCTGTAATTTTTCATCAAGCATGAAAGATAAAATGATATTCAGTATGTGGAATTCCATGAAATATTTGGAATAAAAATTAAAGTTATATTTGTTGCTAAAACTTTTTGGCGTCGAACAGTATTTACATATAATCGTATAATGCGTGTTTCTATATTATTTAACAAATAATGCCGAGTTTCTATGGAAGCGAATATCGCGACATTAAAATTTAAAAGACACATCGTGTAACGCGGATTCATAAATATTGTATATTTTCTGGGATAGCAACATTGAAATAAAATTTGTTTATACGAATTCGCGTTGATGTTCAAATCTAAAAGCTCCCTTCTTGATGTATTTTGATAATTATCGAATGCCTTCATTTTGCTAAAAACTTTGGTACTTGTACAGCGAGGCACTACGCTTTGAAGCTCATATTTAAGTGTAGTAGAATAAAATGGCAGTGAAACGAGACAGACAATTCCTTACATTTCTTGTATTCAAAAGTTCAACAGTTGTATTCAAAATTTTCAATTGTCTTTTCTTTACGGCCGCCGTATGCTCGTATAAAGTTATTTAATTCGAAATAACGTATTCGCTAGGAAGAATAAACAGTTTGAAACGTAACTGTACAGTGTTTCGAAGTTGTCATCCCTGTAAGCGTCGCATTACGATTCCGAGGATCTGGGCAGTTACCACACGCTCCGCAAAACCGCTAGGCAAAGAGAGTGTAAGTGAGTGAAAGAGAGTCGATGGAGATGCAATTGTAGAGTGCGAGTTCGCGACGATGTGCGCGGTGGTAGCCTTCGGGGGAACTTTCTCCACGTGACAACGACGGCTGCTAAATCATGGCCGGCTCCTTTATTTTCACTCGATGCACTCGCTTCCTTTCTTCGGCGCGAGCGCGCGCATGGAAGAGAGAAGGAGGGAGCGTACCAATCGTAAATTATCGCGATGCGTTACCGGTACTGCAGCTACCTACCGAGTTTAACCTCGCGTGCTGCCACTTTTCTTTACGATAAGCTCGGGCAGACTCTGATTTCCTGTGCACCTGACGCGTGTCAGCGAATACACGCTGGAAAAAGACGGGAATGCGTGAAAATTCAAAAAACACGATCCCAGGTAGGCAAGAGGGTTGAATAACTTTTTTCCGCTCGTTTATCTCCTTCGTACACGAGGCTATTTTATGTGGATAGGATGAGCATAGATAAAAACTTTTACATGGCAATGAGACGTTGTTTATTCGAATGTAAAACCTATGTATCATGCGAAATTGTAATATCACATTGCTTAAATTGGTTTTATCGAATGAGAATGTTCAGTTGAATGATGCTGTTGCACATTTTGCACTTATAATTATCATCGATGCTTGCAAATATTGTCCATTGCTCGATCAAAAAAAAACAAAACATCGAAAAATATACAATCGACAAGACGTTTTTGGTTTATAGATTTGAGTCAAAATAGAGTCTATATTTGTAACATGCTATAATATTTCTATATTTCGAATAAAACGGCTACCAACTAAACGCTAAATATTTTTTTCTAAAAATAAATATTTCAGATATTTTTAGGAGCGTCGAAGCTCATTGACATCGAGCAGTCGTTCATCATTTTATTTTGATCTCTCTCTTCCTTCGTCTTTGCACATGTGTTCGAACGTTCAGTTTCATATACATTCGGTTAAGTTTAAACTGTGACTTGTATGACTTTCAGTAACGTTAAAAATAGAATATCGTAGCAGAATAAAAATTACTAAAAAATCATCTGTATTTTATCTCAATATTTAAAGTTTTATATTTATTCAATCTTTACGTAAGAGTAATAAATTAATTCGCACTAATTAGAATTTTAAAAACAACATTTTCAATAAATCTGTTTTTACAGTTTCAGGGTGTCTAGACAGCATTACGATAAATATTCATTAAAAATAATATCAATTATAACATAGTCATCATATTTTTTAACGATAATCAATTGCAAAATAACTAAACACAGTTATTTTACCTTTTAGCAGAATTTGCCATTCATTATATATAATCCTTTACGAATAATGAGCACAATATTTAATAAGCACAAAACTATTTAAATATTGGTATGATCGCAATTTATTCTAACGTTACATTTTAAGTATATATTATAAAGAAATTTGAATATTGTATTATTAAAATAAATAATTAAATATTGATAATAAAGTGTTATAATGTTATGAAGATCAATGAATATATTACTCTATTTTATTTTTAAAGATAAATCAAATAAAACTAAAGTTTATAATAATAAACCATTCATTTATTAATTTAAAGCTAATACGAATAAAGTCAAATATTGATTGTATGGTTTACGAAATAGTTTAAGATGAAAATTCAAATTGATTTTCTCATACGACTAATATCAAATAAGGTATCCACTTATTCTTATTAGCATTAATAATAATATCAAGAAATTCCATGTCATTTACTTAAAATTGATCTTATGTTATATATATTAATATCTTAATATTCTTTTATATTTCAAACTAAACTTGGAGGAACGACCAAAATTATTTTAAAAAATGTTATAGTAATATTTTGTACGAACGTGAATTAAATCATGTACAATTTTAATTCCATCTTTGTATATTTCTTATTTCTCAATCTTTAAATGTATTGCTATTCGTGTACAATTGCATTACGAATTAATGATAACTAATCTTTAATCGCTCTCTGTATTCATCGTATATATATGTATATTGTAACAGTACTTTATAATTATTTGTGAAATTAATAATATATTTGAAAATACTTTAAATTGCTACTAGATATAAATTATGTTTATCGTTATTTTAAAATTTAATTCAACATTTTATACATATATTGTTCAGTAGTAAAATGCGGTGCCAGCTATGACGTGGAATTCTTTTGAATTAACAGACGGTTAGGCTCAAAGATTGTACATATGCATTCGTTGTTGTTTATCCGAAGTGCAACAATAGAATACGCTAGATACTACTATTACTACTACTACTACTCATACACACACACACACATATATATATTATATGCATGCATACAAAATATATATACAAAATCCTATCGAATACTAATATATACAAAATACTATAAATCGTTGTATTAGTTATTAAGCCCTCACAATACATTTATCATTTTATTAAAAAAATCCGTTGTATTTCGCACATTTAATTTTATTCGCTGCAATCATTTTCTCATGGCAATTTGTATTTGAAAAAAGAAACTTGCTTATTCTTTGTATAGAGCATTAATTTACTTAATAAAATATATTTTAACAAAGAGAAGTTCGTATGACGTGACTAGTAATATAATTTCGTCGATTAACAATTTCAGGCTACAATATATGAAAACATTAATTTTACAAATACTATTTTTAAACCTCGGAGCTGCGCTAAACATTTCATAGCAACAACGTACGGTATAAATATATTTACAAATTGAGTTATAAAATTCAATCCGATTTCTCCGTGTATTTTTGGAGTGGAAAATTTCATAAATTTGATTAGAATGTGTATGGCACGAGGAAGGTAGCACGTGTAAGTTAAGCATCGCGGAAGCTATTTTGACGAAATGGAAAGGATCGTCCAAATGAAAATATTTCCCCTATAATTGGCGTGTGATATGGCGCACTGATTTTAGCACTAGTGACCAGGTAGAACTAAGAAAATGACGAGGTTGAATGTATGCGTGCAAGCGTGGCAGTTCTCGAAATACAATTGCAGCTTCGCTTCTGCGCTTATGTAGTACCGCCAGAAGAGTATCTCGGTTCGATCGGGAATGTGAACTTTTCTGTTTTATCGGCTGTCGATTTGAATAACGACGCGCAGTGTATTCCTGGAACGCGCGTGCAATTCAACGAGGCGAAAGGAAAATTGAATCGACGACGGGACGCGTGGCCGTCCCATTAAACCGAAACAGCAGCGCAGCTTTTTAGAAAATTCGATTTTCTACAACGCTGGATCATCTGTGTGCAATTTAGTTTCTGTTTCAAACGAATTTTGCGTTTCGTTTCCAGAAATATACTTGCACTAGCTTAAGCACTTGAAATTAGTTTCTTGATAAATGCATTCGCCCGTGATTTTAATCCAATAAAGAGAAAATCATCGCTTACCACCGATTGTGTCTGTAAACAAAGTAAGGACTATATTTTTTCGTCGCTAATTCCCGAGTTCTCCTGTCTATGAGTAATCACTCCTTTAAATAACTTTAATGCACTCACATTCATTGCGTTATTCGGAGTGCATTTATAATATTAGAAAAGTTTAATTTGTCATTGGCAATTTTCGTTTGTTTAATTGGCACTATTAATACGTATTCGACATTACTTGTTTTTGATAGCAAAAATCGATAATTTATTATAAAGAAGCTGATACATATTCGATAATTAAACTGTATCATATATATATATATATATATTATAGTTGAAAATGTAATATTATACTTGGAAATAAATTCTTGTTTCGATAAAATGTTCCTTTGTCAAATTATTAAAAATTGACAAAAATCCTTTTTGCGATTTGTACGGGCTTATCGAAGACCGTAAGATTCTAATGCACTTCGAAATAAATATTTTGTTATAAGACTTGCACAAATTAAAAGTGAATAAAATAAAAATGATAATATTCAAAATATAAATGAATATACATAAAAAATTATTAATATTATAAATAAATATATATTATTTATGGAGCTAGTTTTTTTTTAAAGGAAACAGATATTTTATTTATTAAATAATTTTCAGAGATATTTATAAGCTAAAAAAATAGTTTGAACATTTGATAATATAGAAATGCTCTTAAACTTTATGAATTTTATTGCATAATTCCTCGCGAAGACAATCATAATTATTTGAAAAAATTTTATCTTACTAAATTACCAATCGAGAACTACAGTTAAGAACATAGTGGCAATGTTATAAAATTAAAAAAAGGAGGAAAATAAAACGTAACGATTTACAAACCTTACATAGATTAATCGTAGAGTTAAAGTTATGAATAAATAAAGAATTAGTTTTGTCGATGCGACAAATCGATATTCATAATAATTCTATTTTATTTATAACAATGAATAGTCAATGTATAACGTTAGCAATCATTATAATAAATAAAATTGAATTTTTTCTCGAGACATGTATTTCTTTAAAATATCAAGAGAACGAAATTTGTTTTACGCATATGAATTGTTTTTTATTTTTATCATTTTTATAACCAACTACTCAAAACATACTGTATACTTTCTTCATATACTCGCCACACTCTCGCACATAAATAACAGATATCACTGAAATTTCTTCGTGATAATTCTTAAGACTGATAGCTTGAGTAAAGTCCAAACTCTTTTTTATAATACGTCTCTGTATATTATGTATTTCAAGAGCATTAATAATTTTCATTAATTAATAAGTTTTTCTAAATCTGATTCAAATTCAGCCTGAAGCTTAAAGTTTCTCAAACTATTCAAGTTACTATCCATAGCTACTTGTTGGTAAATATTTTACGCTTTTTAAATAAAAAAATGTTTTTGGTTTTTTTCTTGTAAAATTTTAATTAATGAAGGTTAATTTTAGGATAAAGAATCGTTTAATAACATCCGTTTGATAAAAACGATAAAGAGTTTACATAAAACTCACGTGAAAATTTTTAACGAAATTTCAAAAATTTTCAAATTTAATGGAAAATTATATGTGATGCTAATTAATGTTGCTTCTTAATATTAATTCATGCATTTTTTTTATTAAAGAACCCTCGTAATATTTTATTTGTAAGCAACAATCGTATTTTCTTCGAAGAATTAATTTTCTTATTATAAAAATGAAATTCTTTCAATAACACAATATTAAAAATTGTGCTTCTGGTTTGAATCTAAAAAGTACATTTAATATTAGAAATAATTAATAATTAAAATCGACGAAGCTAAATTTAATGCTTTGATGATTATGAAATATATTTAATATATTTCATAAAAATTCCTGTAAAATATGGACAGATATAATAATGCATATATTTGCGTAAATTATTTTTACATAATTTTACGTAAAATTTTTGTTATAATTGGATTTGTTCGCGTGTAACAGTTTCGTAGTCAAATAATCGATTAATCATAATTTTATCACGTAAATTATAAATAAATGTAAGGAGACACTAGTTTTTATTTATTAATTTACTTAATAATGATTTTATATTTTCTCTGTAACAGTGGATAATGAAATAACATGAAATCCAATGATTTTTAACATAAATAACAGATGGGAAATTAAGGGAATTTATCTAAAAAAAAAAACTAAAACGAACTTTTCGACAAATTTGTTTTAATTTTATTCAAAATGATTAATTTTAGAATGCAGTTGTTGTAATCAAAATCATTATGGTATTTGTTCAATAAATTACAGGCCAAGATGTGCATTTGTATTTTCAGAAGTATCAAAAGCAAATTTCACCTTAGATTCTAAACGCATTTTGAATTTGTTTTTCTCTTTGATAATAGAGAACAGAGTATTTACGCCTTAACGAAGTGTATCGAAATATATATTAAAACGAATTTAATATAGTTGTCTGGAAAATTTTAACTTGCTATAGTCACAAGGTGTGTTGAGTTCTAAAATTCGTGCAAATTTAATTGATAGTTTCGGAGAGTGAAATGGTAGGCTCGAGCATTTGAAATAATTTACACGCTATATATGCACATTTTAAGTGAGTCAAAGTATCTTTTGCGAATAACAACTTTTAATAAATTCGCGAGTCCTAAACATTTCGGCGGAAATTATCAATTCGTTATCTTTTAATTTATCAGTTGTTTCAATACCTTATTAGTATATCACATTGTATTTTTGAAACATTGAACGAATAAAAAATAATTCTATACAATGAAAATTTTAAATCAATGCTACAGAGGAAGTAACATTAAAAGGCTACAAAATTTTAATGTTAGCCAAATGTGCGTTTGATGTGAGTTTAGATTATTTGCGTATTATTCAATAAGTAAACAATATAAATTAATTTTTTTTAATTAATTCGATAATACCCAATGTGCAATTTATAATAAAAACTTATATATTGGTTTACTTTAAACTTTTATAAATGCCATATCTCAACAGTTTTTTTTAATTTTTATGAATCAATTCTACCACGATTTTTATTGAACATAAATTTTTATGGATACAGTTCCAGAATCACTTTACTTATATTTCTTATATCAGAAGTAATTTACAATATGCTCGAATTAACTTATTATTTTAAGATTTAAAAAATTAAAATTAAAATAAACGCAGTTGCTTGCGACAGTTTTATTATATCTCTTATAATTTACATATTATATTACTTCTTAAAATATTCATTAAAATATAAAAAATAGCGAGAGCAAATGAGGCAATTGCTAGAAAAAGTAGGAGCTAACGTCAAAAAAATTTAGAATTTAAGACAATTTAACAACATAGCACATTGTTACGAGATTGTTAAAGATGTATTATTTACTAAAATTTACGAGGGATTTGAATTGAAATTATGTAAAATTCATAATTTTATACTTGAAATATTATTAAGTTTTGGAAACGACTGGTAAAAAAAGAAACCAATTAGTATGAATATCTTAAATAAATTAAAAGATTTCGATGTGCAATAACAAAAATTGTGCTCAATAATAAAGTAAAAAACTTTTTTCTTGCGATTTATTAATCACATCTTTGATAATACTGTTATTTTTTTAAACCATTTTCTTATCAAACATTATACATTTAATGTTGTAATATATTGAAACTAATTTTCATAGTGTAAAATTTATTTTATTTATTAAAATTACGTTTTTCTTAAATTACTTTTTTTTATTTATGTGCAATGCATTTGCTATTTATAAACTTTCTAATTAGTTGCCTAGAAAAAAGTGTACACTCGAATATAGGTGTGTCTAGATATGAATATGTATTATTCCATGCACTTACATTTAACATATTGAAATCTTGTTTTGTCTACTAGATTTATAGTTCGTTTTTGTATTTATGCAATTAAGATTTTCTAAAAAACTTTGTTCGTCCAAATAATATATCTACATTGAATAATTCAATCAAATTTCAAATATTTATTGGAAATATCCTTATGTAATTTATGTATGTGGATCCTTTTTATTTAATTATTATATTTAAAACTTTATTACACACGCACACAGAGGCGTGTGCGTTTCATTTAGGTGAGTTGCAAATGTACGGAATGATGCCCATGTATAACTGGGTATATTCACATCTAGGTGTACACCATATATATATATATATTATATTATATATAACTTTATGCTATAAGTGTATAGTATATCTAATATAACTTATTAAAAATAAATATACCTTGATTAATAATAATATAATTGATTTGAAAAATAAAAGTAACTTGCAGAAAAATATAGTTTTTTTTTATAAATAATTTCAATAAAATTTTCATTTATCTAATTCTAATATATTAAAATAATAAATATGAAATGAATATGTATATGCATTTTAATTTTTGATAAATAACGATTTAATAATTTATTTTAGATATATTTTTTAAGAAATTATTTCGATAGCAGATTGTTTATGCTAATAGTAACATTATATTGGTGAAAAGGCCATTCATTATTTTAAGGAAAATCGATTTTAGGTATAAACTTTCAAGAAAATTACATCCTCTTTAATGTATCCATTATTAACTTTTATAAGGAAAAATCAACTGTCTTTTTAATTTATAATAACCTATGAATGTATTTTGTCTATGATTAAAAATAAAATTTAGTTTCATTGCGTAAGTACACTATCTTATATGTATTTTTAAAATGATAATTTAAACTTCAGAAAGTTGATATTTATAATGATAATACCTAACAAAATAATAGTAACAGCATAATTACTACTATTATAAAAAATTTTATATTCACGTAAATTTGTTAAATTCTGATTTTAAATTGTACTTAACGAAGTATTTGAAAAATGCATTTATTTCTTCCGTAGAATGCATTTTAATACAATTAGTAGTTTTCGAAGTGTTTTTTTTTTTATAATATCTATGATCTGTGATAATATTTAAGTTTTTTTCCGAATGTACTAATATTATACGAGGGAAATAACGAATTTGCACGATAGGCTTGAGTATACAACAACATATGCTATTTATAATTAAAATAAATTTTAAATACTTGTTTTTTGCAGCGAAATGTAGAAGATGCACGAAATTTGTGCGACGCGTGAATATACGTACGCGTTTACGTGATTAGTGTGAAAATTTTTGTTAAAAAGCCTCAACACTTACGGAATAATTGATTCTAAAAATGCTTTGTTGAAACTGTAGAATCGATAGATCGTGAAAAATAAAAATAAAATCGCTCGCGGATTGTCGTTGAGTTAGAATTATTGAAAAACGAATCGAGTGGAATGAACCTTCATATATCGCAATAATAATAAGTAGCAGTGTTTCTTTGTGAATATCGAGCGTTGCTGGGCATCAATAAGGAAAGAAATGCCATTTAAAATTCTATGGTTGTATTAAAAGTTAAGAGGCTGATGGGAGGGAAATCGAAGAAGTTGGATGGATTAGTTGTTGGTATTAAAATTGTTGACCTCTCGAATATTTGAGGATGAGACATCCAGCAAAGGTAGATGGGAGGGTAATCGAAACTCTAAAAGTAGGAGGAAGGAAGGACGGAAGGAAGGAAGGAAGGAAGGAAGGAAGGAAGGAAGGAAGAAAGAAAGGACGAACGTCGGAAGGTGCAGATCAGAGATACGTTAATCTTCGGGAGGCATTAGTACGTAAGAGTGCGAAAAAGGGGCAAAGGGGGCACAAGAGTGGAATAAGAGTCGAAAAAAATGAGGCTTGGCTCGGCAATTGCATATTATTCGAAGGCACTACTCTCACGTGCCGCGCGCGTAAGCCGGCTAACAGCGAGTCGAGCGAGGCGCGCTCACCCAAAGTGGGAGGTTATTCAGCATGGAATCGAGTTACAAAACCGAGTTGCAAAAGGCCCGTGGCGCACGGCTATACCTTCGTATCTTATATAGCGCGCGTCGAGTCGTGGTAGCAACGTCGCTCGTTGCTGCTGCTGCTGCTGCTGCCGCCGCCGCCGCCGCCGACGCCGACGCCGCTGCTGCTGAGTCACTGCTGGGTTGCCGCCTCCTCGGCTCTCCGTCGCTCGCGGCGTTGCCGGCTTTCCTCCACCCAACACTCCCGCTTCTTTCTCGTTTTCCTTCTCTTTCTCCTTGATTCAGGACCATCCTTCCTTTCTTTTTGCCTCGCTCGCTCGCATCCGAGAGCTTCGGCAAAAACGAGCAAATCGCAAAGAAAAGCAGACGGACGAAAAATAGTAAAGAAAAACAAGCGACATTTATTACTGGCTTATATTGTCGAGCTCTTTTCAAAGAATGAAACTATTTAATTATGCTTCTTCTTCCTCTTCCTCCTCCTCCTCCTCCTCCTCCGCCAGCGCCTCTTCTTTGGCTTTTAGTGCGATGCACGTATAAGAAAAACGAAATAAAAAAGGAAAAGGACTAGGCAGTTCCCATGCAACGAGACTCGCGCCGGCTTATTTAACTAATTGCGAAAATTTACTCGACTCACAATTCAAAATATCGAAATATATCGAAATTCCCGCTTTATTGTTTATTCCACGGATTTGAGAATTCGCTGGTTTTGGCTAAAAATACATATCGAATGTTACCAACCGGTTCTTCATGGACGTTTAATTTGGTTTAAGAAACAATCGATGGAAACTAAGTGGCGATTTTTTCCCGACAGTCTAGCATTCGTGCGTAAAAGGCCTTTTCCCATTTATTGAAACGAACGCCAGATCTTCGCACATTTATTTTGTCCTAATTATATTTTTTCTAGTTTTTAAGTTGCGTTTATACTCTGCAATAATCTCTATATTTTTCCAAATAACTTTTCTAACCCATTTTCGATTATTTTTCGATTGAGTAACACGAACAAAATTATTTCCTCTTTAAAGAAATTTTTTCCCATACTAAATTACAATATTTTTTATTCGAAACTCGGGTAAGTTAATAAAATACACTCCGTATATTATAAAATTGAAAAAATAAACTAATCCTTCTCTTTTTTAATTAACAGCTAAAATATTTTTAAGCTTTTATATCTTTTTTTATTGCCACGTAGATCCAGTATTATGACTTACGGTAAATAAAATTTCTTTTATAGAAAACAATATATTTTTTTTAAATTCTATGACCCGTTTCTATTAATTATGTGTGTATAACGACTCAGTGGTTTGTCTTAAAATTTTACGCTTAAAAATTATAACAGTTTAGATAAATTATTCTATATTTTTTATATTTACTAACGATGTTGTATTATATCTTCTCTTTTTATACAAAGATTTATATTTGCTGAAATAAGGAGATTTTGTCCATTTATTCATGGCTCAATATGTCAAATGTACTACGTTCTTTAAAATGTAAAAATTAACGAGCCAGCGATTGTTACTTTTTTATAATTCGCTTTGTATCAGTGTAATATATAATACATGCTCAATTAGTACTAAATTAATTTATTCCAATTTGTTATAATATTCTTTTAATTTATGAAAAAAGGTTTCATTCTGACAAAAGCTAAAAGCTGGTTATTAAAAATAATAAATAATGATAGAAAAATAAATCATTGGTATTTTTCTTGATGTATTAATAATGCCTATGGAAGACATAATTCATTCAATGGGAAAAGATTTTTACATATATTTTCTTTAATTTTTCGCAAGGTTCAATAATCTATGGAATTTTTAATCGGAATCAATAGAAAAGGCACTTAACCCTTGAATTTATACACTTCATTTTAAATTCTGCTTATTTAAGAAATTTCTTTAAAAAGTTTATAAAAAGATGAAGTTATATGAAAATTTATAAACTGTACTAATATAAATTACTGATTGATACAAGTAATAGACATAAAAAATCTTTGAACATATTCTACCAGAGAAATATGTAATAATTTTGTACTGATTAATATTTACGTAAAAAAATTTATTCACTCACCTGCTCAAGTGATTGATACGCGCATTATAAATATCTATAATTTATCAAGTACTGATAAATATGTTTTTAGAAAGTATTATATCTTGCTATGACTCGACTACACGTGAAAGTTCTTTAAAGTAACAAAATACTGTAGACCAAGTTTTATGCCTTAATATTGAAACGAATACGGCAATATTTTGACAATAGAACATATCAGCAGAGACCTGGCAAATCGACGAATTTTAGACGAATTCTTTGCACAATTTTAGTTTAGGAAGTACGTTTTTTCCGAAGAACCGTCGACTGCTTGGCGGATCGTTTTTTTCTAAGGACGCTTGATAACGAATGCTCATAAGATAAAAAAGAGCGCCAAGTCAAAAAATAGTTAACGTATGCTTCTATTATTCGGCTGCTCTGATAAATTTAAGTTTGGTTGTCAAGGACTAGCCACTCTGTGTTTCGCGGAATAAGTGTTTTCAGAATCCATCCATCACAATCGTGTACGAACGATCTTACGAAGTGCATCGATCCGAACATTAGAGAAAGACAAATAGAGAGAGAGAGAGAGAGAGAGAAGCGATACACTCGGAGACTAATTTTACCAGAAGCGGATCAGGTGCTACTGACATAACCTTGCATAAATCTCAGATGTGTAGGTTAATCGTCAAAGATTTTATTTTCCGTAGTGGCAGATTGCAAAGGTGTTTATTTAGATTAATGGAATATAGAATAATTACTTACCATGTATGGAAATTGTGCTTAAATATTTTCTTAATATTTGTTTAAAATTTAATTAATTCGGACAACATAAAAAAATAGGTCTAACAATTTTACAACGATTGCGTTGGTGTATTATTTACTATTTATGTTTCTCTACTTTTACCGCATTATTGACGTTTTTTTGTTAATTTATTAAGCACATCTCTATTAGAGAGAATAATAATTAGTATACATTAACAAGTTTAATCATAAAAATGAGAAATGAAAGTGATATGGTTAAAATATCTGGCTGTTTAAGTATCAATATTAAATTTTATGAAATCGAACCAAATTATTGAGAAAAATTATAAAAGCGTACATTGTTAAAGCATGTTTAACCGTTTTTAAAGTGTGATTGCTTAGTAGTATCAAAAGGTATTAAGATATTCAGTACAAATTATTCGCTGTACCGCGATAAAAGTAGAATAAGACGAAGATTTTTCAGTTGTTAGTTCCATTTAAGTATTAAAGTTAGATAGGCGAAGAAAAAAATGGGCGACACGTGGTTAGTTAATTATTATAATAAAGGAATTAAAATTAAAATAAAGGAGGTTATATATGCATGTCTCCTCCGATAAGGAAGCTTTGAAAACGAGGAGAGGGAGCGGGAGAATTAGGAATTTCGATTGAACTGCTGTAAAAGCAGCCCTCGAGTGCCAATTAGCAAGTTAGAATGAGAATATGTGGATGCGCGTGTGTGCGAATAAAGGAGCAAGGAGGTGAGATATCTGAAAAGCTCTGAAAGGTGGAGACGTGACGCGGGGTAATGCAAATGCGTATAGTCTCTGACCTGATAAAACTGCATTGGGTCATAGAAAGGGAAAATACAACCTACAAACAGCAGAGAAGAAAGAGTGGATATTGTGCGCGTCAGAGGAAAAGAGAAGGAGCAGGATGAGGGCATTCCCTCCGAAATACAATTTTTACGAGCGAGACCGGCCGGCGGCTCCGTGTACTACGTGACGCGCGCAGCCTTCGTAGTGGTGGAGGGCAAGTTGTCTCTCTCTCTCTCTCTCTGGCTCCCGGTGACGGGGTTGGAAGGCATAAATCTATACGCGCGCGTACATGCGCTTTATGACGGTTTAACTGAATTAAAAGAAAAACGCTTGTTTACGCGTTATTCGCGAGCCCTTGTTATCTGTCGGGAGAGATGCCGAATGAAAAATGGCGGCTGGCCCGACGATTGCTTTAAGCGTTGCTCGTTCGTCTTGTAACTCTTGCACTGCTGATTAACGGCCGAGCAAAGAATAATCCTGTAATTCGCAATCGCATCTTTTACCGCTTCTGCGGAAAACTAAATAAGAGTCGCTTGTTATAATTATATTCTGCTCAAGATGCATTGGGTCGCACGCCAATTTAAGAATTTCCAAAGCGGTAAATTATTTATCGCCGCTGGATCCTCGTGCGAATGCACAAATGATCTAACGCTTACCTTTGTTTATTTTTTTTTTTTTTTTTTTTCAATCGAAGATCTCGAGAGTCGATGTTAAATCGCTTTTTACTCTTCTTATGTTATTCATTTATTTCGTAAACCACCTGCAAATAATATTTTATTGATTTTTTGCATTATTGTACCGAATACCGAACACGTTTAGTGTCCTGATTTCACGGTATCGACAACAAAGCTTTTGAGAGTTTCAAATGAGAATTTTGAACCATTTGAACCAGTCAAATGCAGAAAAGATTTTTCATGTTTTTGGTATATTTGTTTAGTTTGCAGTCCTTGTTCAATGGAGCATTTATATTGTATAGTAAACGATAACAACTAAAGGTATTGCTGTCCAGAAATATTACGTTTTATTTATTAATAATAAAAATTGATATCAAAGATATAAATCAATATTCGTAAATAATAAATAAGTATAATTATAAATTGAAACATTTATTATTTGTAAATGTGTAAGCCTTAATCGTTAGAAATTATTTTTAGGATCGCCTTTTATTTATTATTCAAACGCGAATATTCGGTTTGCACAAATTTAACGATAGCATTAATGCAAGTAAATATTTTCATTTGAATCGAATCGTATATGAATCTTTTACTTAGAATACAACTCGTTAAATTTTTTGGGAAACGAATTATCGACGCATTTTTTACTTTTGTATAACGTTCTATATTATTTTAAAAATAAAAGCGTTGGCAGCCATTTCCAAAAAATTATTGTCTTATTTTACAGTTGGAATTAAATGTCCATATATTTAAAAGATGCATTCGAATAAATTATAAGTAATTTGAATACCGAGTGCGTAGCTTTAAATTTGAAATCAGGTTTCGGTTGAACGAGTAAAAATATCATATTTGTTAAATGCGTTTATTCAAAAAGAAACACGCACACACACACGTACACACACAATTGGAAATAACGAATTTTTCTCGTATTAAGTAGAATATTTTTGTCGTCGCAACGCTGCACCAGATTACTAAAATTTAAAAACGAGTGCAAAAAATGTAAGCCTTAAAAGTGACGTCGGCTATTACAACCAACGAGGTGTGGTTCGCGGCAAATATTGCTGTTCAAGGTCGTAATACAAATGGCGAACCGAAGCACTGCTTCAAATTTCCAACGCGTCGAACGTTTTAAATAAAAAAAAAAAAAAAAAATGGCGATCCGAAAATGCAAAATGTAAGGCGCGCAGGCTTTAAAACAACCTCTCCACGCAGCAACACACTTTCCACTACTTTCACGGTTAAAGGATTAAGCACTTCGCGATTCCCCAGAGAAGTCTTCAATTTCGAGGGTTTCCAAAAGCTATTTCGAGCTACACCAAAGAACCCAAACAAGTCCCCTTGGGACTTGTAATTGAGAAAACGCCACCTGATGGTATGACAATATAGTAACGCCAAAGGGGATTACGTAAACATAGATATACCGCAGTGCTAAAAATATCCTTTGATTGTGCCATTATTCTAATATTACGTCTTTCAAAAGACTAACCTAGATGCTCGCAAGATATAGGATTTCAGCCTTCAAAGGGAAATCCACGCAGATCGTCTGAAATTTAAAAAATATTAATATCCGCCTTTAAAACAAAAATGGATATGCATAAATTGTTGCTCGAATTGCTATTCGAATGCAAATCGCTCGATGCAATAAGTCGAAGATTAAAATATTAATGCGGGACGATTGCTCGACTGTCAAATTGCATTTAACAGCAAAGAAGCGAGTAATTTTTCAATATAGAGGATAAATTCAATAATTTTAACATTGGTCGGTAAGAAGGAGGGATAGATTTCTCATCACTTTGCGTATTCTTATGCTCTTTTTATATTACTGATATATTGGAAATAAACTTTAGTTTCACGCGAATCTTAGCCGAAGCTCATTTGTTCGAGCCAATGCAACTTAATAACCGTTAAATGTATAAAAGCATCCCTCGAAAGAAACGAATGAACTCGTTTATTTTATGGAACAAATGCTTATTACCACCGGAATGTTTGCAATTAAACATTTGGCAAAAATCATTACGGAGTGACAGTTTTAAATAAGATAAATTGCATTGGATCTAGATTCGAATATTTTTGTAGCTTTATACTCTATGCTGCTATCGTTGCTCAACATCAAGAAAGTGTTGATTAATTTAAAGAGATGATTAAGACTGCAGTGATTTTAAGATAATTAACGTAATAAGAGTATTCCATTTTTCATATTTTATTCGAAAGCTTAGCCAACAGAGTAAAGAGTTTCAATTTCTTAATTATTTATAGTTCATGGAATGCATAAACTTGCCTTCGCAATCGCAGCTGTGTGTCGTAATTATCAAATGCAGTTGAATCGCGTAATCTTCGATCGCGCAAAATTTACGTGGATTGCATAAATAATCGTCGTTGAATAAAACGAGTAGCGGATCGTCGAGTAATTGGAGAAGTTTGAAGATGCGGTAATGATTTAAAGATTGAATAAGAATTTCAACGATAAGCGAGAGAAAAAGAAAAAAGCGATATCGGTAATAAGGCAATTTATAATTTCACTCACATCGCGTTACCGACTGTCGGCAGATTTTTCCAAATCGTAGCCACTAATTTTGGGCAGCGTACAAGTTAGTCCGATAGCCCGAGTCGTAGCCCGAAAAAAAGGACTCGTGCATTGCCCGTGAAAAAGCTGGCGCGCGTGCACACAACGTACAAATTCCATATTCGTCTCTTTTTCCTGTTTTTTCCGGCCCTCTCTCTCTCTTTCTGGTGGCATAATCATTGCTGTGTGCGCGGCTCGGACGTATAAATGGGAAACAGGTTACCCGAATGAGACTCCGCGGACTGCCGGACTTACAAAGGGTCGGAAGGGTGCGCATCCAGCATCTCCACGAATGCAACTGCATACAATGACGTGTCGCAAAAAGAGAAACACAGAGGGGGAGACGATGATTACATGCTTTTGAGCATTAAAGGCCTTGTGTGGGGCAGATTTCGGTCGGTCGAAAGCTTTTCAATTACAGCCACTAATCGAAAGTTTTGCGCGTTTACTGTTCCTTTTTCCTTTTTTCCAACCCTTTCCCGAAGTTTAACGACCCGAAATATGGAACAATGGTTCCATACGTTTTCGTCCCTCCAACACCGAGCTTTGTAATTTTAATGGGAAACAAGCTTTTCCGAGCGTAATTTTTTTGTTGTTAACGGTAGTTTTTCAGATTTTAAAACACCTTTTTTGCTATTTTTATAACTCAAAACACTCGGAATGCTTGAATTAACTCGATTTATTTCTGGCCGATTTGATTGGCCGGCGATTGACGTGATCCGGCATTGTTTTTCGATTTTTGACAACTATTACTTATCGGTTTTTTTTTTTGGCGTCTCGTCGGCACTCGGAGGCTCGATTCGAGCTTTTGCACGAAATACGCCAATAGATTACCGACGAGACGCGGCAGCAGCTTGTGCGCTCATTTTCATCGCGATAATTACAATTTCGCGAATCATAAATAATCGGTAATTCCGATAACTCCAGCGTCGGAAAAACAACGCATCAGCGACAATTTCCAAGAGGAGGTGATCTATCGCGGCAAAGGCGCGAAAGTGAATAAAGTTACGGAAGGGTAGCGGCACACATAGGTGTCGACGACAGCTTGAATAAGGGTGTCAATGACTTCCGACACGTAACGGTCCTGTTTTCACGGTGTGGAGCCTTAATGTTTACGATCTTCGCGTGGTGCTTGAAATTCGTGTCTCATACTACCGGAGCATCCGCGATTTGCTCCTCGTCCCTCCGGCTCCCACACACACACACACACACACACACACAGGTAGACACCCGGCAGTCCTTTGGGTTTTGCGAGCTCGACCCAAGACTGTTGAAAAACTTTTCTAATCGTAGGCTAAGGGGAATTCCTTTGCTTCCTTTTCCCTCGTCCTTGCGATCCCCACGGTTTTGTCGATCGGCGGGATGTTTTATGTCGAACTCATGTACGGGCACTTAGATTTCAACTTGCGAAGATACGCTGGCTGAACTTCACTGATATATTCGATCCTTAAACTGTAAATAAATTGTAATGCCTTAGTTTAACGTGTCGTATCTACTTGATATATTTTCTCTAAGAGTTGGAACGATTGAAACTTGCGCGAATTTTCTAATAGTTTGTTCGCGTGTTACGTGGACTTTGACTAACACATTCAGCTTAACTATTTTTTCTATTTGATGTATTGGTGTACGTATATTAATATGGTCTGCATTAAAAAGCAATAATTGCAAAAATCCGAAGTTACGAAGATATTTATATTTATCTCGATCGATGTAGAAGCTTAACATTGTTTATATGCAATGCACATTACTTTAAAATATAAATGTTAAATAATATTTTTACTTAAATTTGTTAAACCAATAATAAAACAGATTATATTGTGATTTTAAGTCGTTAAATTAAACGATTCATATTTTATATATTTATTTGTGCATTAAGAAAGCATTTTTTTATTGATTTAAATAAAATTGGTCTGATCGCAATTAAATGGAGAATGTAAAAATCAAGCAAATAACTTTTCTTGTAAAATTTGTTCACCTGTAGCAAATGTAAATTGTTGAGAAAATCGCCTCTGATAAGATATATTTTTCTTTAACGTGACATATTTATATAAAATTGAAATTAATTTAAAAGCAAAGTACGTGATATTTGGGAAATGTATTTTATTTATGCATTAAAGGTTGTTTTTCAATATTAACAATTAAGTTAGTTTAGTTAAACTTAAATTTTATTTTTATCTATAGAACCAAATGAATAAAATTTCGATATTATGTAACAAATCAATGAGGATTGTATAGTTATATTAAAAGCTATAATCTAAAAATTTAACTTTTATAATTTACTTAAATTAAATTAAATAAAATGTATGTAGTGGGTTTGAATTAAACATGTAATTTGTTAATTCGAAGTAATGAATTAAAAGCAAATACTGTGAAAAACTTAATTTACAAATGAAAATAACGTTATTTTCGTTTAAATAAGTATATTTGTATCTCATCTTGTATAATGTAGAATATTAATAGCGATAATAAATGAATATTTAAAAATATAAAAAAACTAAACGTACTTTTCTAAATTTACTCTCCACTTTAAATCCTTAAACTGTATTATTTAGTATTTTAAAGCAATATTGATCAAATAGAGAAAATTTCGAGAAAGTTTTATATTTATTTTTTATAACGATGTATTATTAATAGATTGAAAAAATTCTAATTACCTTTAAGTAAAATTGGCATTTATGTAATAATTTTATCATCTATAATTATCTGGTGTTGAAGATACGACTATACGCAAATGCCAAAAAAAAAAGTAAACCAAATTTTGAATTTTCAAAAAGATTTAGAAAATACTTTCATACAACATAGGATAAGGAAGCGAATAACTAGAGAAGTTAAGCAACGACATGCCGTCAATTGAAAAGAAGTGATCACGTAATAAGAATACGAGATAAAACAAATTTTATTAAAAATATTATTAATTTTTATTAGAATACGAAAAAGTAGAGACTCTTGAGTAAATTAGGTGATAATGGAATTATACGAGATGAATACAGTAGTATTTACTAAGTTAATTTATACTATTTATAGACAAAATAAAAAAGACAAGATTCATTTTTAATCGAGAAAAAATAATTTAGCAAAGTTTTAAAATGTATTAAAAATATGTATTTCCAATGTAATTTTATAATTTAATCGTGTTGTTTAAAATATGGATTTAAAAAAATATGAATTTTAACTATTCTTTATCTAGACATTTTATCAAAGTATTCCAAAGATTCTCAAACATTTTTTAAGCAATAACAATGTTTCATTTTCAAATAAATGCCTAACGTTTATATTTTGAAAATGATACAGCAATTTCTAAATTTTACCTTTCTAATTACGATGCAAATAATTTAACTGCGAAAATAGGTTGTTTAATATGCACATTTGCACAATAAAAGCGTTATAGACCTAAAATAAACCGCATCGCAAAATGATACTAATGATCCCCGGATGCTTTGGGCAATTGAGATTTATGTGTATACACATATATATTGGATGTCTCTTAGTGTCGCTACCAACTGTATTTTTTTATTGATTTTGATGTGATATAGCACTTTAATTCTAAAAGATTCGATTTCAATGTATCATTCATCGCTCGTCATGTTACGCTAATCTTTATAAATATTTTATAAATGCAAGAATTCAGACTTTCATTGCAAGAAAATGTTTTAATAAATAAAATATAAAGCATGATTTTGAAAATAAATATGAACGCATTAAAATATTAAAAATAATTAGGTTTTATAATTTTTTGAAGTGTTGGAGAACATTACTTTCTTACTCTTTTACCTTACTTTTATTTATTTATAATAATTCGTAATAAGGTTAGAATTTTTCATTTGTTATTGACAAAATATACATTATGTTTAACGCAGGTTACATTTACCATATATCGTACTTATAATCGAATGATAAATCTCAAAAAGTAATTTAAACAAATCTAATAAGAATCTTATTAGATCTAATTTTTGTAGCACATGACAGCTTAATTAAATGTACCTTTTTTAGATTAAAATAATTATAATTGTTGACGAATTAATATAAGATTTATTTGCCGGCTTGCGCTAATACTTAAATAAGTAAAAGAACTTTTAGAATATAAAATTATAACTTTGAAAAAATGATTATTTTTTTATTACTATGGACGGACCTAGTAATTTTTACTATAACAATATAAACGTCGAAGTACAAGTAGTTACGTTAAATAAATAAAAGCATAATTGTTATAACAATTAAAAATTAAATTATAATAAATATAAAATAATAAATTATAATATGACGTGCATTAGATGAGCCGTGGTGTTTTAGAAATATAGATTTTTTGGAGTAAATATAACTGAAATTCACGCCGAAAAGATTTATTGATTAAAGTCGTTTAAAATTACATTATTTAATTACAATGCATTAGGTTTGCATCGTTTAATGCTCGTATTATTTATCGAGACGTCTTTGAAATAATTTATTGTACACGCCTATGCATTGTTACGAAACTTACCGTAAAAACGTTAGCAAATTAAAAGTCGCTATTAAATGATTTTCGTGCAGAGATTGTTCAATGTCGAAACTTGGCAACTCGAGCCAAGTTTTTGAAACGGGAATCATTTGAAAATACAAAAATATTTATGTTATTTTTTCAGACTGTTTGCACAAGCAATATATATTTTGCTCAAATAACAAGCTACAATGTTATCAATATCGCGCTATTTTCATAAAAACGGGTGACTGAATTTACATATATGTACGTGCCTATTTAAGGTTAGGATAATGTTTCTATATTAAGCTGTAATCGAACATTGAGTATTTGGTGGTATTTTCAAGTATTATATTAATGTCTCGCAAACGAAATAGAAAGCTTTTGCAATCTTATGATCTTTCCTCAATATTGTAATACCACTTGCTATTTATTTTAATTATATGCCAAAACGAATAAGTGATTTATACAGGTTTGCAAGCCGTTAGCAGCGCCTGTTATTCCAGTACAGTTTTATTTTAATTCCGGCTACTACCTTTCCTTGGCTTTTTTATTCTTTATCTCTCCCCCTTCAAAAATCTCGCGTCATTCCCGAATCTCCTCGGGTAATACACCTTTGGGATAGAAAAAGGCTGTAGCTAAACTCCGTGAAAGAAACCCTAAACCCCAAGCGAGATGGAGCGATATATTTGTATCTTCGGATTCGGTATTTATTTGATATTGCGTAGGCGTAGGCTTAACATACAGACCTGTAGATTATCCTTTCCTTCTTCTGCGATTGCGCAGATGCGGTTCCAGTTTTTGGGCACAAGCCCCCTGCTTGACTTCGCTAATAACTTTGCTAATAACTGCGCTAGTCGATGAAACTCTCGTTAAAATATGTTTGGGTCGGCCACAACGGATACGTTATTTTTATAAATGTAACATTAACTCGTGTCGGTAACTTTCTTTTTTATTTTCACAAAACCACATTTAGATAATATCTCTTTTATTCCACACGTTTTAATTACAATTTTAGAGAAAACGCAGAACAGTCGAGGACTTTAATTTATATCACACAAGAAAATCTTGCGCTAATTTTTTTATTCATGTGACATTTCGCATCTTATTTTTATTTGTTCTTCTTTCATTTTTCGTTGCAAGAGGACCAGTAGAAAACTTTTAGATTACTGATCATAGATTGCACGCATAATGCATTGTATAACAAGCGGGAGTGCACTTTGATTTATCGCACACCCACGAATGTTTATGAAAAAACGTAAAAATGTCGATATCGTTAAATTTCTCGGGTCTCAATCTCGGAATCGGCTTCTTAAGCCAACAATTTTTATCTTCGCTTCTTAATATTAAATAAAAAACAGTTCGATTCGTGCTAAAAAGTCGTTGACCGTGTCGGTTTAGAATTTTCAAAGCATCATTTTTGGCTTCGTATTCTCGTTTAATTTTATTTAATATGTAAAATTTTTAACTTTATTTCACAGCGCGTAGCCAGGTAAACGGTATTTTAATAATATGGCGTTTAAAATCGATCCTTGTAGAGCCGCGCAGCTGTGCCCCTTTATCCCTTATACATTGTTTATTTTAAGTAAAGCATAAATAGCCGTGATAAAGATTGGATTAATAGCAGAAAAGGGCAGCAATAATGACGAGAGGCTTAACGGTAAATAGCACCACTTATACTTCTGCAATGATTGCACACTTTCAAAATTTCTATTATTTTCTTAAATATTTCCGAGCTGCGAAAGAAAGATTTTTATTAACAGCGACGTGTAAAACTTGAAATTCCGTGCATCGCGAGCCACTAATGTGCAATTAATTTTTAATTGCTCGACTCGCAGTGGAAGATTAGGAGTGGAGTGGAGTGAAGGCAGCAAAGCGATCGACTGATTCAGCATAGTCGAAAGAGATAAATTTTAACTGGAAATCGAAACCGTTGATGATTACAAATAAAGCTCGTTGAATCGCGAGGTGTGCTTGGTAATCGTAAAGGATAAGGACGATTATCCCGGAGGAGCGGCTGTCCCCTACTCCCGCCTCGCGACCATCGATACGCGCATGCCGATGGGCAGCAGCAGCAGCAGCAGCAGCAGCAGCGCGCGTTAATAAAAAAATGTCCCTTTCCCTGTCGCGTGGACCCAAGTGCCGCACCCGCGGCCAATTTCTCACCGGAAGTCGGCTAAAGAAGAAAGCAAGCCGAGAGCGTGTCACAACCGCAATGCGCGAACAAAGACAGCTCGAGTAAAAGTAGTGTGGAGAATAAAGCCGGAGAGGAGGAGAGAGAGAGAGTAAGGCAATTTCCTTTATCGGGGCGCTCGACTTTCGTCTCATGCACGCGCACGCACACACACGCGGGGGCACGTGCACAGAGATCTTGCGCGGTGAAAGCAGGCCCCTGCGATCGGTGAAAGGTGAACTCGAGAGCTGCCGAGGCTGTCCCACGGCTCGTTGCGTTTCACGTGGAGCGCGTGGAGCGGCGCTTCTCGCGTACCACGCCAGAAAAGACGTCACGTTACCGCGACGCCGCCTAGTTTCTAATCGCCCGTCTACTAACGTCAGATTTTTTGAAGACCCTTCGAGGAACGTCCGCCCGACGAGGAGAGAGTTTTTACTCTTAAATCTCAAGCCTCCCCCCCCTCCCACCCCGATCCGAGCTTCGTGCCTCGAGCTTGCAAAAGCTACACTACATCGACGCCTTTTGTTTTTTGTTCGTGCTCAGCCGAGCGCAACGATAACCGTTTTATTTCATTGAAATGCTTTTATTCGGCGCAAGAAAAACGGGTAGTCGCTGCGACTTATCTTGAATATTCTTTAGAATTTATTTGCAAGCTAAGGCTAGAATTTTAGCGGAGGCTTCTGTTACTTTCACTGTCGTTGCCGGCTTAATTTCTGAATGCGTCCAACGTGAAATTTGAAATTCAAATAATCACATGTAACATTAACGCGCATTTCATTAGCGATATTTTTCTAAATAAATTTATTAAAATTCTGCTGGCGTTTAAAAAATTTGTTTGCCGCTCTTTGGAATTTACACTGGCATTTTAATCGTACATAATGAGTGTATTCAAACTTTATCTTCTTACTTCAACGTAGCCACGTTCAAACTTGTACGTGTACATAGTCGGATTCAAGCCTTTCAGAACTCTCGTTATTCAAACGAATATTATTAAAATTACGAACAAAGAAATTCGAGGGAAAATTTTTATAAAAACGATTGCTGTATTAAAGATTAAATTTTTTTTATAAACTAACGCTAACGCAGAACTCTGAGCATTAAAAATCGGACAGTTTAATACTGCAAAATGCTATACGTTTATCATATATAAAATAAAATAAGTAAAAATATGTTTGTAAAAATACTTCAAATTAAATCCGATTAATTTTTTAAAAAGACACATTTTCTGTTTAAGTGTAATTCTATCCAGTGAGAAAAATATGAAATAAATTATTTTTAAGAAACTGCTTTTTAAAAAACTTTTTATTTTGTCCCATACACAAAAATTTATATAGAATCTTTATTTTAGACATACGAATTATAATAGGTGACATCTTAATATGTATTTATACTAATATGAATAAAATTTTCTCCTTACTTTTAAAAAAATTGCAGAAATTATAAAATTATAAAATTATAATATTTTGTCCATAAAAAAATTGTTGTAATTTTCATTGGTTGTAAATTTATTAGCTAAAATTACGTTCGCACGTAATATTTATTCATAGTATTGATTTTCTTAATATTTTTGATGTAACCAGTCCATTACATTACATCATTTATTATATATTATTATATATTAATTACATTAATATAAATTATATACCATTATATTAAATTCATTAAATACGATTAGTTTTAGGTAAATTTATCATTATTAAAGTGTTCAGTGGTAAAGATTTTTGTAGCGCATTCGATCTTTTGGTAAAAAAACAAACTTTTTTATATGCAATACTTAAAGAATTAAATAAAATATAAATAATATCAACATAATAATCTTTAAATATATATTTTATGAACCATTACATTTTTATACAAAGTGATTATCGTACGTGTGTTTAACTCTTACAGGCCTTTCATTTTATCACGATAATTATTTTTGTCATTACTTGTTAACAATTCAAACTAGAAATAAAAAATTATTCGAAGATGAATATTTTAAAGTTTCTTTTAAAAGTATCCAATGTTTATAATTAGCTAGACTATGGCTTTTTTTGTTTTATCAAGAAAAATTCAATTTTATTAAACGAATAGCACAATTTGAAACGTCTTAAAAATAATTAATCGGATATAATAAAACTAATGCATATCTATTTATTTTTTTTAAGCATTTGAAATGTCTTTTTCTTTGAACTTTTACAATGTTTTACAAATCTCCACGAATTACCGTTTTTATTCGTAATTTTCATTTCTTGGTTTGTTCCAGTCTTCCATCTTATACCATTTGAGATCTTTTCAATGCCTTACGTCTCTCATATGTACAGCCGTGGTACCGATAATAAAACAAAATATTGACGATGACAAATGGTACACTTATTAGTTCAATCGCGTGTTCGTAAATTCTTAATTTTTTTAAAAAGCAACATTATTTTATGTGATGATGGACTTCTTTATTTGGGCCAATTTTTTCCTAATGTTCTGTTGTTAAAATCTGGTCAGGGTATTTTTAATAACCTCTAATGAAAAGGGGAAAAATCAGTTCGTGCGTTTACTAAGTCACTACTAAATGTACTATTTTTGAGGTAAGATTTGGGGGGAAGGTAGTGTCGTATTGTAGAATCCGAATAGAAAAGGAGATTCTCAATTAAAGTATTTACGTGTAATAACTCTGAATAACTATGCGAGACGTTAAAGTCCAAACTGGTGTACACTAGACGGTACTTTTATTATTTTCATTGCGTTATTGAGTTTCTGAAAGCGACGATTCCTTACAAAATTAACCGAATATAAATATTTCTAGATCTTGGTTAAAAACTGATGCATGAGCATACGAACGATAAAAAGTGATACGGAATAAAATAAAATAAAAATAAAAACTACATAATCAGCAAAATAATAAAGGACATTCATTTTTGTCGAAAGCGTTTGTAGCGCTTTATATAAAAAGAGTTTGCTTCTCTTTCTCTCTCGAATAATACATACACACACACACATATATATATATATATGTGTGTGTGTGTGTGTATACGTTGAAAGAGGGCAGAGTCCGGCGAGATGAGTAGAGCCACGGGGTAACGTAATCCTGTCTTCTCTTCCTGCTTCCTCCGACTCTGTCTTTCTCTCTTTTTTCCTCGCTCTATCTCCCTCTTCCTATTTTGCTCTTTCTATCCTATTTTCTATCTAACTTTATGTCTGTCTGTCTCTGTTTCGCATGCGCGTTCTCTCTCTCTTGCTGACTCCCGGTTCCTCCCTTCGCGTCTCTCTCGCTCTGCCGCGCGCGTTCCCTCTATAATTCAAAGCTGCACACGATTGGTCGACGCAGCCAGTGACGTCACTAGAAAACCGGCAGAATAACAAGGCCGTGGCTCGCGTGGCTTCGTGCTGCGAGAGGCACGAAGCGATGAACGTATGGATAAAAAAGAGACGATCGAAATCAAGACAGCTACAAGTATATCAATTTTCTCAAATATTCATTTTTAAATAAATACTGATGTCGGTGGCGGAAAATCGATTAAAACGCTTTCCGTGTCAACCCAGTTTAAGTTCGAGGCGAGTGGCAAAATTCTAGCAATTGTTGAATTTTATTAATTTAGAAATTGCAGAAACGAGGAAATTCAAAGCGACCAAAACCACCTTGGATAATATAAATAAAATCTTATAGTGCTGTTTCGAGTTGCGTTAAAGAAAGAGAGAAGAGCAGTATTCGAGACTGTGTGCGAGTCTGAGTCAACGTGTTCAAAAAAAAAAAAAAAAAAGAAAAGGCCCAATTTCGAACGATCAATCGTGTTTTGAAAAAATTCTTATCCTTTCAATCTATTTTCTTAATACTAATAAAATAGATTGCAAATCGAATCACTCTTTACGTTTAAAGGTGCGATTGGCGCACGAAAAGTCAACGATTTAGGCTCAAACGCGAATTAATAGCATCGCTTGACTGTAATATTAATAAATAATTTATAGCGCCAAGATGGTATTGTTCCAATTTCGTATTTGTAAAAATTATCTGCAATTGCCATTGCCGCGTTCCTCAATTTTAATTAGCATTGGAATTTAAAAGATCCGCTAACAGATGCCGCTAACGCTCGGCATCACCTATTCGCGTCTAAATAATATTTAAAAAGCCGAGGAATTAAAAGGCATTATTAGCGACAATGATAAATTCAATTAGCAATTTTTAGAACAGGGTCAATGGTTAGCATTTAGGTTACGGGAAGTTCGAACGAAGAGAGAATAAAAGGAAAATTCTAGAAATAGAAGTTGGTTTTGGAATGGGGCTTTCAGGGCTGCGATCAATAGCGCGAAAAAGCAACGTTTTAAAGTTATAACGTTCTTAAAAGCGTATTTTTTATTTTTAAGCGCTATTGTACACATTTTAATTATGCTCGTGCACGAGATAATTTTTTAAAAATTATTACGCGCTAATGATGTTTGTTAAATTTAATTTGCAGAAAAAATTGATAAAAACGCGCTTCTACTCGCTCGCTAAACGGATTTGCTCGAGTACCACCGATAGTTTCCTATATTATTAATGAACTGCAGAATTTGAATTACTCTTTTAAAATAAATTAATCAATATTATTTATTTTCAAGATTTTTACAAACGAGAGCAAATAAGCAACCCTGAGAAATCCGATGATTCGATTTACGCGTATTTTTTTAAAAAAAATTTTTCCACTCCAAGGCGAGTCTATTAAACGAGATAAGCTCATTGATGTAAATTATTACGTTGAATTGTTTTTTAAGGTATAACTAATAACACGAGGTTTAAATTTAAACATTTTGCCTATTTCGTTTGAAAAAGGGCACAGGGCAACGTGTCCTTCTCATTATTTTAATAATGACACGCAACGACGAGACATTATTTTCCAACCAACTATCTAAACTCTTTCGATTGGGAATGAAGTTTCAAAAAAATTTATTACTCCACTTATGCGCAGAGTTTCTTTTTTTTCTCGAAATTTTTTTAGTCAGTCACAACGAATGGATAATTAAAACGAAAAAAATAAAAAACGTTAATATACCTTTTTACGGTTTTTGTGTTTCGCCTTAATTATTTTTAATTTCAAATATAAATATTGTACACTGTGAAGTTGATTTTTATGAGAGAAAAAAGAATTATTTTATACTAGTAAAGCCGAATCTCTACGAAAGGAATCTATTAGAAAAGTTCTGTTGGATAAAAAATAAAACATTCGAGTTGAAAACTTACAGAGGCAGTAGTATATTTCTTTAATCGTATCTTTAATACAAAAAATGAAAAATTCGATTCAACTCGTGTTTTCTATTGCCACATTGTGAAAACTGTGCACTTTGTTCGTTTAAACGAATATATAATAATACGCTTCTGTGCACAAATGGAGGGTTGCGCGTTGAAATATTATTTGCGCTAAGAATTTTATGATTTGTCAATAATTTGCAACTGACAAAATAATGATCAGTAATACTTTTCGCACAACTTATGTGGGATATTTGACAATTCCTCCAACGGCTTCACCAAACGTTTGTCCGACACAACAAGAGATCTTTTGTGCAGATTATATTTAAAGATGCACTATTATATAACATAGGAAATATGTTTCAAACTAAAAAAAATTATTTACAAGCTTAAAGATAGTCCAGTCAGTTTACACATACGACTTTTGTTTTACTCAATACGTGCGGGTTATGCCTTTGTAGACATTGCAACTGATTCCAACGAGATAAAAAAAATTAATCGATCGATAATTTTCCGGAAGGACGGAGATTTGCAAATGACTGGGTAAGATCGCGCGAAAAATTGGTGTTGGGCCCAGTTTACATAATGAGCAGAAATTAGCGGTAACTCCTAATCGACGATCAAATTCGATGCGAAAGATGAAAATAGACAATTCACGGGAAGAGATTAAGACTCGAAAGGGACTGGTCCGATAAAAAGCCGCGAGGGCGAGGGACTGTTGCGCAAAACAAAGGGTGAATGTTGAAATACGTCATAATTAGGGAAGACAGCGGAGGAGCTCTCGAATAAGCTCGAGGGGGAAAGGCAGAGAGAGAGAGAGAGAGAGAAAGCGACGGTACAAGCTGACAGTTTGACGAGTAGGAAGTAGTTACTCGCTGGCAGTGGTCAGACGAATGGCGACTGGCGACTGGCGAATGGCGAATGGCGAATGGCGAATGGCCTGCGCTTACGCTTTCACGGCGGAATCACATCAAACAGAGCTCTGCGGTATGCGCGCACACGCACGCACACAAGCGCCGATCCCCAAATTGGAACATTATTAGGATGTCGCGGTCCGACCGCCGGAATAATCGCAACGTCAAAGCTTCGATATATTTCCATTCAATTTAGATGTATTATCGTTTCCTCGAATCAAGTTCTCCGGCGTTTCCGAGCGGAGCTTCCCGTCCGAGTGCGCGCCAACACCCACACGCGTGTCCTATGACTCGGCGACGCCCGTTTTTAAGCCTTATCTTTGTAATTTCGGCGACGCGAATCAGAGCAGCCAAGGTAATTAGACCCGAGGCGGCGACAAACAACTCGGCTCCCGTTATTTCGGCGGCGACGCGGACTTTAACGTTCGAATAACCGCGATTGCTTCTTTCAATAACTCCTTGACGGCGGCGGTGACACGCGCGAGTTCACGCGAAGAGGTTAGGGCACGACGTAAAGATTCTTCGCGCGTTCGCCTTCGACTATTTCATCTACGCTCGCCCCCCCCCTCCCCCACTTACGGAAAACTCATTTGTCGTTATTGCAATTTACGTAAAACGGCCAGAACAACGAGCGAAATATTCTCGAGCGCGGCTTATGTAATTTCTCAGCTGATAATCGCGTAGCGACCAGCTGTAGATGCTTTCTTGGAATTTTCGTTTCAAACGCTCACCTTGATTTCGCGTCATTTCTCGCTGTTTGCGCAACGCGATTTAATTAATTGTGCCGCAATACTCGAAATTTAATACAGATCTCTTTGATAATGATTAAAATAATTTTTAACGCAAACTGGCATCGATCTTCGATAATTAATAGTCTTAACAAGACAATTTGCCCTCGAGTGCGCGATTAAACGAATATTATAAGCGTGTCGCCTACTAAATTATAATAATATCGATCTGCGTCTCCGCGACTGACAGCCATTTTCGTTTTTTAATAATCACAGGGTACGATGATAAAAGTGTAGGTAACAACGACAAGGATTTATCCGAATATCTTTCTTAAAAAATACGATTTCGACTCGACGCCGTCAACGTTTTCCTCGAATATATTTCAGTTAAATATATAGTCGGTTTATTCTAGTTCCTCGCGTACGTCACAAACTATAATTTATCGCGTCTCCTGTTTAACCCAATACATTGTTTTTTGTCTATTAAGTAAATAACGAGCAAAATAATGCAGAAGCAAAAGCACGCGAATCGAATCGATTAACAAATTTTTTTTAATTTACAAAAATCATTCAAATCTATTCGAACGATGAATTGGGAATATTTTATAATTAGTTCAATAGTTGCAATCGTATTGTGATTGCAATTCGTGTTGTGAATTTATTATTTATTATTTACTTAAGAAACTCTATATGTGGCAGCAACTTTTTCATAATATTTTAAGCATCTGATCGAGCGAATAACAGTACATCAAGTGTTAAATTTTTTTTATTCACATCTGCACGTACGCAAACATTTGATTACAACACGATTACCATTTTTACCAGTTTTCTTTTTTTTAATTCTCGTGGCTTACCTTTTTTTTCCTGGACCAAGTGCAAAACAATAAACAGATCGTTAGAGTACTTGATTAAAAAAATAAATTTTTTAGATCGCAAAAATGTCGCTGCTACCTTAACAATCTTTTTTGACGAGTATCATTAAAGGTACTCAGGCACCACAATAATCAACGGGAAAAAAGCGTTAATCTAATTCGCTGCAAATAACAACCTTTAAAAAAAGCGGCATACACACATCTAGACAGGATATATATGAAGCGTCGCACAACGAGGCGCATTATGTCGATGATGTAGTATAATAACGGAAAAAGCGTAAATTGTGTGAATGAAGCCGTAACTCTGATAAAATTTCAAGTTCGGATAAAAGAGCCGCGGAAAGAGGCATACACTCGAGATATATTACCACAAGACACGCTTACTCTGTAACAGTACTTTACAAGATAGAGAGAGAGAGAGAGAGAGAGAAAGAACTCGGGACTTTCTTCAGAATCACCTGTTGACTGCACTTTCGAATGTAGGCAAATTAAAGAAACCGAGGGATGTGATCCTCTGAAACCGTCCGACCAGATAAACCCGTGAGGGTGGGGGAGGGGGGGTAGTTGAACCAGACAAGTCGTGAGATGACGGAGTCTGGAATTTCCTTGGAAACTTTAACAACTATGACCGAAGCATTTACTCCCCGAACCACGAGTGTACTTATATTCACCCTCTCTCTTGCTTTTTCTCCACTTTTCCGACTATACGTTTCTCTCACTACAACAGCCACTTTCTCTTTATTTCTCTCCTTCCCCTCTCTCCGAATTTTACAACCCTTGAACCTCGTCAGAGTCACGCGTTTCCTCGTTTGTCTTTCACTTTCGTTCGCGAAAAATATTTTAAACGGAGAGACAAATTTTTACGAGTCGCTCGCAAACTTTTAATTGATATTTCATTATCGATCCTTCGCGACTGAGACAAACGAAGACCTTAACGCTTTTGCTCTTGTTTTCTTTTTCTCTTTTTTCCCTTATTGTACACAAACGGGATGCCGAAGCTCTGGCCTACTTTCCATGTAATAGTTTCGCTAGAATTTTGGAACTATATTTTCGCTAAAAATAACTAAATATGCTACAACCACTTGCTAAACACAACTTATAGTGGCATTAATTTGTCTGGAGATCACATCGCGCATATTCGTTGCTATCGCTATAAAATTATACATCAATAGTTAGCGTGTAGATGTACTGGATTTAACATGTATTTCAAGCGATTTTCGTATGACTTGAAATTTGAAAAATATGATAGCATGTTGAAATAGACGTTTAATTAAAGCCGATTTCATAACAAATATCTCGTTTTTACTAAATTCGAAATTTTAATCGTTTTCGTTGCATTTATGAGAATAGTTTGTTAAATTGTCCTTGGCACAGAATGAACAATTTTTACACAAAGTAGTAGAATATGTCCGTTGGGCTTCAAATTGGATTAATTTATGTAAAAGTTCTTTGCTATAATAAACACAATAAACAAATATATTTTATTATCTATAATTTGCGTTTTTTATCACCAACAATTTATTACGCCATTTTTAGTAATTAACTCAAGCTCTTTGCTTTAAATTAGCTGCAGTTACTGATACTCTGCATTAATACAGTTAGTTACAACTATTAAAAAACATAAACCAATACCAAGAGTTAACATATATTTCTTAATTTGTAATTAATGTTAATAGAACAACGAATTCAAAATAAGTATTAACATATTTTAGTCCTGTTCGATAAATAATTTATAAAAGTACAAATAATAGAACAAATAATCACAAAGACGATTTTTAAAATACCAAGAATATCGTGTCGGTAAGGCAACCTTTATAAAAACAAAAATTAGATAAATTTATAAGAAATTTAATACCGAGGAAAGATAAAATAGAACAAGTGTACGAAAATTCTACTCAACTCCCTAATTTTCGAAATACGTACTTTCGGAAATAAATCATTAGTTTTGTCCATTAATCGCGACTAAAAACATTGTTGTAGAAATATAGAAATGCTGCGATAAATTTAAGAATATGCACGTTTAAAGATTAAAATGAAGAATAAGGCAAAGAAACTGAAAAGAATTATTTTAAAAAAATTTTAATTTTTGCAATTTCGCAGGTATTGTACGACGGTGCACAATACGAAATTTTTTGTTTACGCCCTTTGACGTAATTAAGCAATGATCTATCGCCAACTTTGTAATAGAGAATAATTAGAATCTCGACGATAAAACAGTAATGAAATCTAAACGAGTTCAATGCCCTCAAGGTGCATTCCAATTTACTTAAGGTTACTTTAGCAATTTGGTGAATTTTCTTATTAAAGGGACGATGTTTTTTGAAGATATTTTTTATATTTTTCAGTCTATACTTTAAATCGCTGAAATTTCAATATTGAATACTATTAGTGAATACTATTAGTCCAGAGTGGCGGTTGTAAATCAGAGTGTACATTGTAAGTATTTACGAAATTTAAACAATAGTTACACAACTATTTTCATTATTTTTATCAAGATTAATGGTAACAAAAATTTTTATTTAAAATTTTGTTACCTAAATAATATTATTTATTATTTTTTTATTCTTTCAAATGATCAGCTGCAAAATAATTAATGAAACATATGTGAGATCTAAATGATTTAATAAAAAATTTGATTTTTCATATTATTTTTACTATTTACTTTATGAAAAAGTTAAAATTGTAATTTTATAATGTATTTGTATTATTTCAGGTTATGCAGAAAATTTATAAATCACTACGTGAGTGATTGAACTCATCATAACTGAAGATTCCTTACAAAATGCATAAAATATTCAGAGTAAATGATAACAATCACAAATATAAAAAATAATCAGTACCAAAATTATAATGTCAAAACTATTAATCCTACAGGAAAAAAGTAAATATTATTTTATAAATTAACAAAAATTTATTATTTTCACAATATAATTAAAATTAGTTCTTTATTATATATATAATTAAGATTTATCATAAACGCTTTAAGCGTAAAATTATAAATAATGAATTAAGTAAATAAAAGAGAAATAATTTTAAAGATTATAAAAGTTAAGCCATAATAAAAAATATTGAGTATATTTAAAGTTACAAATCAATGAAAAAAAATATCGACGAAAATCAAATAAATAAAACTTACGATCAAGAGCCGTACAAAGTTTCAATTCAATAAAGAAAATTAATATCCATGAGAATAAAAAAATAATGAAAAATAAAATACAGAAGAAAGTAATTTATAAGCTATTATTACTAAAGAAACAATAAACGAAATATTTTTGGATTTTATAAAATGTAGAAAAAAGAAACGTGGAATGTGACGTATGTAATAAAGACAATATTAATCTATAACATTATTTAACAATGTTAAAGTCTGAATTATAAATTTATAAGAAAATTGAAAGGAAACTGAAATTACAGCATATGACGAAGGATAAATAAATCAGTGTAAATAAAAATTTAACAGAAAGCATATCGATGCGAAAATTAATAAGACATATTTTCATATTTGTATTATTACATAACAAAAAGGAATGGTATATTAAAAAAATTAGACGAAGGGAACAATAGAAAGAGAGAAAATCTATATATTTTTTAACAAATATCTGTTGAAAAAAGAATGAATTTAGAAATTAAAAATTGTAAATAAATAAAAATGCGAAAATATTTATGCTTGGTTTAAAATATGATTATTATTGAATGAAGAGGAAAAGAAAGATCCGAATAAATTAACAGCAAAAGCAGTATCGATATTTTTATGGTTTAAAAACAATCCTAATAGATGCAAAAATTGGAATTGCAAAAGAAAAAATTATATTTATAGAATGCTGCATATTTGATAAGCAGAAAAAATTTTTACGCACTGAAAATGTGTAAAAGCAAATGTAACAAATAAAGTATGTGTAAAAACAAAGGAATAATAAAATTGGAAAATGAAATATGAAAAGTATATATATTATAGGTACATAAATATTATAGAAATTAAAGACTTTGACTGAAAATATTAAGAAATATAAATATTTTAATTCAAAATTTTTGTGGAAGAAAGTATTTTGGATAGAAAATATTTTGAAAAAAAAGAATCGATTTAGCGAAAAGGAAGAATGGAAAAAAATAAAAATTTGTAGTTAAAACGCTTAAAAAGTATATATTAAATAGTATATTCCGGATATATCATGTAAAAGAATACCGAAGTGTAGAAACAAATCAGTTAGAAAAAATAAAACTATGACAGCGATAATATATATGAAGAGTTTAGAAAAAAAATTGTCCGGGAATATACGGTAAAAATGAAATTGTGTACAGCTTTGACTGTAGTTTTATTCGTAGCTGAAATTTATCGTTGAAAAATAGACTCAGGAATGTAAATAATAAAAAAATAATTCAAAGTGAATCGTTAAATTGTTAAAAAAAAATTGCTAAATAGTTCAAAAATTTATTTTTAATGATCTACAATTATGCAATGGAAATAAACAGAATATAATGATGTAAGCAGAAATATTAAGAAAAGTTATGAAAGTTTGTTATGAAAAGTAGATAAGACAGTTACGAAATAAAACAGTTAGTAAAGCAAAGTTTAAATAATAGTAAAAAGAGCACGGACAAGAGTAAGTAGAAAATGGATGAGATTAAAAAATATGGTTTACAGTAGATTGTACCATATCTTCAATAAAGAAAGCTGGAGAAAGCAGGTGAAAACAAGATAAATGTTACAATTAAAACATTAAGGAAAAAAATAATGGCAAAAGACAAAAGTAGTTGATTTCGAATAGAAGAATGTGTGCAAGATAATGGAGCAAGAGCAAAGATCAACATGTGCAGATGACGGAGTGAAATATAAAGATCGCAAACTGATAACAAATTATGCATGTGAAAAGGAACAAAAGTTGAAAGTAAAAGAATCCTTGAGAGATAATGACGGAAAGAAGTACACGATGCGAGAAGAAGTGAAAGAAAAAATAATACTTAATATGTTAAAAAGTCGAGAAAGATTCAGAAGGAGAAAAATAGTGGAAAACATTATATTGTTGCTGTTATTATTATTAAAAGTCACGTTATTCCAGCGTTAAAAAATATGAAAGAGATTAGAAAAACTGAAGATGAGATTTGCAGAGCGAAGATAAGTTAATGCATTCCAAGAAGTGTAATTAAAAAAATATGTTTGGCTTAAAAGAAATAATAGAAAGCAATTTTTCGTTATTTTCAGAATTAACGTATATGAAATCCTTTTTAAATCTCAAGCCTCGTACGTCATGAACACGTGTAAAAGTTTTGCATTTCAGGAGACGATTTAAGGTCGTTACGTAAGAGCAAAACAATTTTATCCCTCCGCTAGGATTAAGAAGTCGGATAAAAAAAAAATTTCAAGCGAAGCATTTCCTAATCTGTAATTTCAGTTGGTGTCTCCACCAGTGATGCGCACTATCTTAAAAAGTAGCTGGCAATTGGAATATTTTTAAAGCAACAATGTACCGATTCGTTCGAGTCGCAAAGTTGGACCAAACTTCTGGATTTTTCCACGGACAAGGACAGAGCGTTCATCGACTCTGAGTCAACTTACAATATCGACATCCGGAGCGATATTCTACTTGGCGGCGTTTGCAACATTAAAAAGTGCGTCGACTCATACGGCTAGAAAAACGTTTTATTCTATTACGTAACGGCTTTTTATAATTATTGCCGCTTTAATTTAATTCGCCGATCTAAAGAAAGAAGGAGTCGGGTTGCGCAAAAGTTAGCCGCGAGTGTTGACCGGGAGAACCTTGCGAACTCTTGGAATAAATCATTCGCCTAAAATCATTGGCGCGCCGTTTAAATTTTTCATCTTCCACTGCACAATTCAACTTTGCCTCGTTGAATTTTGCCGCCTTTGCTCGCTCGTTCCTTTATTTACCGAAATCAGTTGTCATTATTTATCACTGGATCTCTACTGGCAGCTGCTAAACTCTACGCTCGAATCAATTCCGCTGACCTCCGCCAAGAGTCGAGCAAGAGGTACTGCAAAAAGCCCAAAAAGCAGCGCTCGTGCTGGCGTCCCCAGGTCCGATCCTCGGAGCAGGTCCGCGGTCGCGGGCCCCGATAAGGCAGGCCCCGGTGCGTGCGTAGGTGTCACGGATGGGCTGTCAGCAGGAAGCCGTGGGACTGGAGGTTTTGCGCTGCTCCTCCGGCGGAGTCATCGCTCTCGCGCGCCAGTCGTGGCCTCGAGTCGCGCGCCATTACTCGAGCGTCCAAGGATACGAGATGGAGTCATCGGCTGCATCCTGTTCGCTCCCGAGATCGACACTTTCCAACCTCGCGGCTCGGGATGCGGCCGACGACGACGGTCGATGTTGTCGCGCTCGGCCGCGTCCCGACGCCGAATGGCTAACGGTTTCAAGGTCGCGACGGCCGATCGAATTGGCGACGGAAAAGCTTTATCGGCGTCGCTCTTGTAAGTGGGTGTGCGCGCGTGTCGGTGTCCCAATTTCGCCGAGTGCAAGCGGCGGTAAAGCCTGATTTTATTACGCGTATTCGATGGTCCGCGGAGTGGCTTTGCCGCCGCCGATCGACTCCTGGCCTCCCGTCCCAGGAATTACTTTGAAAGCTTCCCAAAGTGGTCGAGCAAAAAGCTTCGTCTTCTGCGCGCGACGATTGTTTGCCGGCGATGTATCGTAAACAACGGTCGCCGCGACCTCAGGGGCTCTCATCTCATTTGCTTTGTTTCAACCTGCGCCTGTAGATAAGTGCAGTAGTAGCCGTAACAGCCGAAAGTTACAAATGCTGCGAGTATTAAAATGCACAAGTGCCGAACGAAATCGATCGCCGCGATTCAAATGCTCGCCGTGCAACTCTTCTCGTTTAAAGGGACAGTATTGATCGAAGCGCGTAAAATGTTTTAATTTCGCTGCGCCGGCTTAACGCGGAAAAAGGCTTTAAAACTCAAAACTGTTGCGGTAATTGCGGTCGCTATTTGCCAATAAATAAACGTGATCGCGAGAATTTTACGCAGACGCTGCGTGCGGTTCAAAGATACGAAGTGATAATGTAAAAAATTTGACAACTGCGCGCACACATTGGAATAAAATAGAAAATATGCAAATTTAAGAATTACGATCGAGATTGAAAGACGTTGATGTAATACATTTTTAACGAGGAGTTACAAAAACTTTAAATAAGTAGTAAGATATTGTGGAATTAAATGTGCAAGCGTTCGTATGTCTACAAAATTTACATAGTTAAATGTACAAACTAAACGAGCAAAGTTTAATAACGATATAAAAATATTGTTCGATAGACTACCACTACTAAGCGTAAAAGAATATTAACTGTAATATTAAGTTGTGTTAGAAGAAAATATATAATTAACAATCAAAGCTGTTGGCAAATGTAAAAAGATGTAAAAAGTTATAAAATTATAAGCAAAAGAGTACGAAAAGAGTTCGTGCGTAGTTTTTAAGATGTGATTAAACGTGTTTAAAGTAAAATGTATGAATATAAAAACGTATGGAGGAGTATTGTAATGCATTATATTGTTAAATAAACAACTATGCTATACAGTTGCTATTTGGAAATTAGAAAATCTATGTCGAGTGCGCAGACAAAAGATAACATTAGTTCCCAGTTATCGACTAAAATACCCTGTAATTAATCAAAGTAATCGATCGATTTAAAAACTTGCCATGCAACCACGTGTTTAGCGAAATATTAGTCATTTTAGTTTATTAAAGTTGTCCATACTCTTGTAATTCTTTAATTACGCGATTAACAGTTCACTGATTCAATCGAGACGTCTCGAGTGAATTTGTTAATTTTTAGTTAAAATTTTTTTCCACTAAAATCGAAAAGTAATAAATTAAACACATCTAAAAAGGGTATCTTGAGAGTTTATTTTCAATAATTGAGCTCTCGCTCATATTTTATAATTATTCGCCTAATTATTTATTATTAAAATGGCGAGTATGTAAATTTTAAAATGGTTGACATTATGAACAGCAATGGGCACGACGCCTTCTGCAATTTGTTTGATGCACTTAATATTCCATAAGTTAAATGACTTAAACTTTGAGAAGGACATGATCTAATATGTAGATTTTTATCAGTTGTAAAAAATTTTTGTGCGTTCGCGCTTGAAAGCGAAACGACGAGTATAAGTAGGTTTACTATTGAAAAATGTCAACAGTACGAATGCAGTTTCAAGTAGAAATTCGTAAAATATTAAAGCTTTCGATGACGTAATATTGATTATTTTTTGTTTTAATCTTAATTCATCTTTTATCCGTTTCGCAAAAATATTCAAAAATGCAAGCCAATTTGTTTCTAAGCGCAATTTCCAGATAAGACCAGCGGCACATACATTTAGAAAAGCCATCCTTGGCCACTTGGCCTCCTCAGCACTGCATTTGAGAAAATCAAAATAGATTCTGTTCGCTAAACTAGAAAATATTTTTTTAAATAACTACAAAGCCAAAGTTTTTAAGTGCAAAAGCACGAGGAGCATTAAAGAGGAAAGAGCGGAAGAGAAGTTACCGAGGAGGGCGAGCAAAGGGGAAAAATCAGAGGAAAAGGCAAGGAAAATACAGAAAAAAGTGCATTTGACTCCGCTCGTAAGCTTTTACTGTTTATCTCTTTCTCTATCTATCTATCCGTCTATCTATCAATCTACTTATTTATCTATCTACCTCTTTATCTCTGCTGTACTCCGTTTATCTTTTTGAGGTCGGGCTCGTTCTGTCTTCTCTAGCTGTATTCCACACTCATCACTAAAGAGGAAAGAGGATTTCTTTCTTCGACGAAACTCTACCTCTTACTGTTTTCCGTACCCGTAGTCTCGGTTTACAGATATTACGTCGGTAAGATGGTTCCAAAAGCTCAGCGATGAATAAAGAGTAGAGAGAGAGAGAGAGAGAGAGAGAGAGAGAGAGAGAAGTTCGTAATTTGGAATAGAGAAATGAAAGGGAAGCTCGCAAAAAAATTAATTATGCATCGACGACCTTTTCGTAAATGTTATTCGTCGATTCTAATTAAAACTTGTCTCAAAATAATTTAGTTTATATTTATGTTTTGTAAAACGTATTCAAGATTAAAATTGTATTTATAATTTACCGAAAATCATTAAAATTTTCTTATTTTTTATAGCCCAAGTAATAAATAGCGACGTAGCGCCAGTAAGAACAATATCCGTGGTTAAATTTTATCGAGATAAACAACATTTAATCCATCACAAAATCGTTATCGACGCTTTTTTAAAGCTAATTTAAAACTAAGTAACAACTAGGTTTTTAATTTTGCGCAATGGTGAATTAAAGCTCGATAGTATCCTTGTGTATTTAAAAGCTCGTGATTTAAAAGCATTTTCATTCGCTAAAATAGAATCGCGCGAGTCGAAAAATCTTAAAATTAATTATCTCTTTCAAAAAAGTTGCTACTATAACTTGGCCTTTTTACATCAGCCATTTGTGCAGTCCACGAAAAATGGTTCGCGAAAATCTCAAACTTGTCATATAGAAGTTAAGGTTAGGCACGTAAGCTACAAACGCTACTAAATCCTGCGGCTTATTGTTTACCTAAAAAATTCGTCGAGCTAAGGACGTTGATCCACGAGTACCTTGTACGCGATATCGAGATGTACACAAGCTCACCTTTTTGATATTTTATCGCGAGCTACCCAAATATCTCCTAAAAAGTTCAGTATCCTTACGCGACGTGAAAAGTAAATGCACACGTTGAAAAGGTGTTATACGCGAACACTACCTATAGTATGTTCTTGGAAAAATCGCTGAAATGTCCAAAGTAAACGAGGTCATCGCACCCGCACAATGTATAAAACTCAATTATACATCAGCCAACGAAGTTTCTCATATTCTAAATCCGCGAAATTTCATAGAGACGTAAAGGTATCGCACGAATAATCACGTAGATCCTGCGAGTTTTGCAGGTGTTGGCTTAAAATCGTTGAGATTGTTTACGAATTCGCCTTTCTGATCTGTACCTTACTTGGAAATTTTAATATCTTACTCGATTGACGATAAATTCCGACGCAATTCCAAGAGCAAGTTATTAAAAACGCCCTACAAATCGAATTCGCCGCTCCGGATGGCAACTTATTGCAAAAATTGATTAGAAATTCAATGGGAGTGTTGCGAGCAAACATTTGGGATTATCTTAAGAAGGCACGAATAGCCAGAACAAGGAGTAGTTCTTTGTCGCTTTTATAAGAGCACGCGTTCCATTTTTATTTTTTACATTTCAGCGTCGCTTGGACATTACTTATTTAAAAAAGCAAGCCTGCAATGCTTGGCTCGAGGCTATAATGTATAATTTTTCCCGAACCTACAGATCGGACGCGCGAGCATATCGCGAAATAAACATCGCGTGCGGGAAAATGCAGTTTTCCAGAGGTCGGGAAAAATTTAACATTTTGTTGGCTGTAAGAGCTTCCAAGACGCGTTTAGTTGTGAATTACAGCCGAGCAGCAGTCCCGTCCGGGAAAAGGCGTAATACGAACGAGCCGAAACAACGGAAAATGACTAAAGTGACTAAAATGACTAAAATGACTCGTCTGGCCGAAGTTCCGCGAAAGCTCGGGTCAATGTAAAGGCGCCCTTGTGGCGCCTGGCAAGAATAGACGCAACAAAAAGCTTCCTACGCCGGACTGGCGCTCCGCGTTACGTAAACGTACATTATTATGTATGCCCCCAGGGGTTGCAGGGGGTCGCAGGCGCTCGGAGGAGGAGCCACGGGTTTTCCCGAGTGCCCTCAAAGCTCTGCCTCGGTCCTTCGCTCGCGGATCTGCTTTACCGACCGACCGGGCTTTATCTCGCGAACCGGAAGCCAGTCTCTGGACAAGACGTGGCAGCGACTCTGCGATTTATATATTTACCAGCGGTACAAATCGCTCCAAACCGCGGCTCTCGACAGTTAAACCAACACCCATCCCGGCTCTGCTCCTTTTTCACTTATCGACTCGCTCCTTTTTTGTCGCCTAACCGAGAGTTGGCTCTATCGATCTTCGCTGAATCAAGTTTTCGCCTTAATTACATCCGATTTTGAGATAAAACGTCGCTCGAATTATTTGTCTTCGCGAAGCTCGCGTGGACGCGGATTACCGAGGGATAATGACTTTCTCGAAAATTCTTCCACCTCTTCCCCTAATAATCCAATTCATTTTGTGAAAAAGCAATAGTTTCCTCGGCTAAAATTATTGCAACTATGATTTTGCTCTGTGCGAATCGATCATCCGAGTTTTTTTACATTTTGGAAACAACTCATCGCGTACAATTAGATGTAACGATAACGAAATTTTACCTTTATAATTGTTCATCGTCCATATCTTAGAGTAGAAAAGCTACATTTTTCAGCAAGGGCTTATAAAATTAACGTTAACTTTTTAATTCGGTAAAAATGTTAACGATAACGATTTACAAGATTTTGATAATTAATAATAATCAATACGATACAATTATTGATACTGAAGAAAACATAGAAAATATAAACTAAATGTGAACAAAGAATTTATTATTTGCTAAAGATTAGGCTATGGAAAAATTAACACATTTTATGATATTTATAAGAAAATAGGCGATAGTAAAAATAATATTGTAATAATTTTATTCGAATGAAAAATTAAAAGTTGTCTATGCGCTTGAGTTTTCATTTATTCGTATAATTTTAGTTGTGTTGGAATTCCATAATCAGGTACATCTGCGCAATATTTATAATTAAAAGTACAATTTCGTTTTGATTTAGAAAATTGAAATACATTAAATAAAGAACATTTGTTACTTCTGCATTAGAAACATTATGTAATATTTCTTTGAGTAAACTTTATTATTTCTAATAATGAATTTACATATTCACTTGATAAACAATAATGCAAAGATTTCGTATATTAAATTTACCTGCGCGTATATTTGATAATTTCCTCAGTTTTTAATAAATATTAAATCGAACGGTTTTTTGAAAAAAGTTGAAATTTTTTCAATATACATACAATTATATAGGAGGGTGGATTAGTGAGCGATGGTGTTAAAAATAAAGCTGCAAATTTTTCGCAAATGCTTTTGTATTTTCAACATAATTTTTATTGAAAGTAATAACATTTACCAAATATCTCCGACACTTCTCGAAGTTTGATAAAAAAACAATCTTTCAAACTCATTAGAATCGACTTCTGCTTCAACGGTGTGTACTCGTTTAAGTTAAACTTTTTTCCAACGAGCAACGTTTTAATGTTGGAAAATAGGAAAAGTCGAACGAATATGGTGAATGTGGTATCCATTCGTAGCTCGATTTAGTTTCCGTCGATTCTGGATGAGAGAATCGATGCGCTCAAGCGGTGGAAATGGCTTGCTTTGCTTTGCCAAATGCGATCGTGTCTTCGAAATTTCTCATAGAATCGATTCCATAATTTACTATAGCAGCCCTCTCTATGGGGTTCGAGTCTAATAAATATTCCATTAGAATTATTACCTTTGAATCCAAAAAATCGTAGCCATAAACGTTGCTGCCGCTGAGTCCGTCTTTCGAATCCGAAAAAAATTAAATCGCCTCGATCGTCGTTCAGCCTCCGCCATCTACGTTTCATCAGCAGTAACGATTCGATGCAAAAACATTTCGAGTTGACATCCGGTTATTGTACACAGTCCCAAAATCAACCTCAAATTTTCCATAACGGAATTTGAACAATTGTAGCGCGCGTTATTTCTCGCGCCAATTTTTCTCATTAACGATATCTTCGTCTAAACACGGCTACTTATCGATCTACCCTTGCGTTCTCATTCGATGTTTAAACGCGTTACTGGTACAATAAATCTTTTTGAATCAGCTTTATGTATAGTAACATAAGAATAAAAATGCGGTTACGAAATAAAAAAATTTAAAAAATTCCAATGCACAAGAAAGTAAGCAAAATACGCCTGTTGTTATAAATTTATTGGTAAGATTGGTAAATAGTATTAAAAGTAAAATTATTATTAAAATTGCTATTGTACTTTTATATTGAAAGTAAAGGTAATAAAGCTAAAATATAAAAATTCGTCGAGTTTATATAGAATATTAATATAAAATTTTTTATGAAATTAAAGTGAAAATATAAAAATAGATTTAAAATTCGTGCAGGTTCGTGTTTTTTAACTACTCTCATTAATTTAATACAGTAAAAAAATTATGAAATGTTGTTTACAGATATTAAAAGTTGTTTACAGAAAACAAACCTTCATGAAAGAAAAGTGATAGAAAAAAGTTGTAGTACCTGTTAAGAAACAGTATTGTGGATTAAAATTTGTTAAATCGATTTTCATTTAACTTAAAAATTTTTATTTTTAGACTTACCAATTAACTATAAATGATTAAACTTATAATATACTCGACAACAAATAATATGCCGATTCCTTGCTAATTGAATCTTAACTTTTACGTATCTTCATAATTGCATAAATTGCTGTTCTAAATATTTCAAATACAATCAGTCAAATCTGATATTGGCATTGGTATTCGGTTATATTTTTCATTTTAAGATAACCTAATCGTTTAGAATCTAATCGTTTATATGTGAAAATGACAAATTAAATCTATCACCACTTCACTCATATCTCATTTCCAATGATAAAAAATATTCTACAAGATTTAAATAAACTTTCTTCATTTTTATCCAAGAGTAAAAGCAAATTTATTTAAAACTATTAAACATTCCGAATTTAAATAATAGTAGAGTTGAAATTACAAAAAAAAAATTAGTAATTACATTTTAAATGCTCGACTCTGCACTTATATTTTCAGTGCGAATAAAGTTTTCTAGTCAAAATATCTTATTTTACAGGATGTATCTTGTCGATTTCAGTATAACCATATATATTCAGCAAAATAATATTCTTCAGATTCTTTATCACAATATCATATTTTATATGTAAATTTTATAATAATAGAATGAATAAAAAATAGTTGAATTGAAAGTCTCGGTACATGATTTATTATTCAAAATTTGTATTAAATAAAACAAGTAACTTACAAAATATTTTCAGAAAATTTTAATTATCATAAATCATACCAATTTACCTAATTAATTGTAAATTGTATGTGAAATATTATTTATTAGTTAATACTTTCTATTATCATAAATATTTTAAGCCACTCGCTTAGCCAACAGATTTATAATATTTATTTTATAATATTTAATATTTATTATAAATATTATTTTTATCGATGAATGCATATTATTTCACTATATGGTTTACACACACACACACACACACACACATATATTATTAATTAAGCCATTAAAAAGTTATAGAAATAGGATCTTTAGAATTTAAATATTTACCATCTGCTTCGATGTATTTCTTTAAATTTTTTCATTACAAACGTTTGATAGAATATTTGTATTATCGATAAAGATTTTAATGACTTACGTATAAATTTTATTATTGTGAAAACATATTAATAAATATTTAACACAAGTATTAGGGCATATTAATGTTGTTGAATCAAACAACATTTGATGGAAAAATTTTTCCTCTTTTGTCGCGATAAATATTTTTTTTTAAATCGAAATATCTTAAAATATTTTAAGATACGTTCTTGTATAAAAGATTTAAGTAATATAATTTTAAAATAAATCTTCGATAAACTTGTGATTTAACTGCTTAATAAAATATCCAAATATCTCTATTAAAACAGCGCAAGATATGCGTTTATCCAGAAAATAGAATTATTAGATGTATTAGTATTAGTTGCTTCGTGCAATTATTCCACGAAAGCAATAATGATAATTAAACAATGATATTAACAGTATTTGAGTATTGCAATCAATACCAACAGTACAATAATTCCCTGTTCATATTTGTTGATATCGGCATAAACTTTGTATTTTGGTAAATACACGTGAATTACAATTTATAATTTAAGTATCGAAATTAGTATTAAATTGTGTATTAGAATAGTTTTTATATTGTGTAAGTGCACTATGTTTTAAAATTTTCAGAATAATAACGTATATTTTTAGTACTATCAGTGAATTCATATAATAATCATCGACACAAGTATACACACACACACACACGCGCGCACGCACATATTTATGATATATTATTTATAGTGATGATATATAGATGATTTACTAAATAAATATTAGTTATTGTATTATTCTGATTTATTTGTTACTTAATAAAATCAATTGATACAAAATTTTACAAAAAATATTTATTTAAATACTTAAATTTTTTCTTAAAATCTTTTGCGTTGTTAGAATTTCTCGTTTCGATGAAATGTTTTAATTAACGAATAAAGTTTCGAGAAAACGTTCGTTGCCGTTATGACATATTTATCGATTTATCGCAAGTTATGATTCTAATTTAATTATATTAGTTAATTAAAGACTAAAATTAAATCATTGCAAAATTTTTGTAAAATAATGCAAATTAGATGAGAAAGTTATTTGAATAACTTTAATATAATCGTGTATTTGGTAAAAAAAAGAACAGGAAAATTAAATATTTTTCAGAGTTAGAAAATTTATTGATACATATCTCTTGAAATAATGCAACTAAAGATTGAAAAAATTGCTTAGAAGATATTTTTAATAATTTAAAATATAATTTCGTCATTTATTGTTCAATTATTGTTAAAACGATTTTTATCTAAGTTTAAACAATACAAAGATTTTGAATTTTTAATTTTAAAAAGATGCTTTTTTTTAGTATCTTTCAACTATTTTATAAAATTAACTTTTAAATTTAATTATATTACCTGAAAAACTATTTGTTTTTACGCGAAACATTAAACGGAAAATGTGAGCCTTTTAAATTTGATATTTTATCAGTATTACCAATACTATTTTTAATTAATTTGTAGTATCTTTTTAAGGAATTAATTTCGTTGTTAAACTAAAACATATTACAAATAAAAAAATTGGAGCCTCAGTGTCGGATACTTAATCAAACAGATTATTAAATGGAATTATTTAAAAATTAGTACTACTCGCTAATAAATAATAATAATAATAATAATAAATAATAATAATTATAATAATCTTATATAGTATATTAGATTGTAGAGCTATATTATTAAATTTTGTAAAAAAAGATTTGAAAAAAAGAATGCTGAATATTTTTTTTAAATTTTAGTTTAAATTCGAAAGAGAGAATATAAATGTAGTATAAGATTTTTTTATAGGCTACATGATCATTCGCTTGATTTATCCGACTCTTATAATTTCGTTTATTTACCAATAAATTTATTATAAAGAATTTGAAATTTGAATGTAGTTGTTTTTAACTACTTCAAAACATGTATTTCCAGTTTCAGAATCATTAGTGAATTTTTTCACTGTAGAAAGCACTTTCAAGAATTATGGCTGAAACAGGTACAAACCTGTTTCAGAGAAAATAATATAATTCGCGTTTATATATAAATACAATAATTACATACATTTGATTAAAATTACTAACAACAAATTGATGTTTAGATATTATCAATTATGTAAGCAATATTTTACGTAACTAACGATGTACCTGCGAGTGTAAGTTTTGGATATAAAGATAACCTTGGAAGCAGTTTTCGTATTAAAAATAATAAAACGAGCGTTTTACTACTGTATCGAATTATTTTGGTACTTAAAATATTCGCTACCGTATAACAAATATATCGATAATGTATCTATACAAATTTAATAATATTTGTTAATAATAAAATTAAGAAAAAGTCAAACTCTAAATTATAATTATAATTTACAGATTCTAATTAAATATACATTTTGAATTTTAAATATTTTAAACAATTGTCTTTATCATGTAATAGAAGATTTTAAAAATTGCTATTCAAATGTACCACTACTTATCCATCGTATGAACTTGGAAAGAGCTCTTTATTGAATTAAAAAAAAAATTTTTAAATAATTAACTTATCTATCACTTCAAAAACTAGGATCTATTTTTAACTAATGTAGATATATACGAGTACGTATTAGATTAAAATTACATTACATACACTCGACGTTTTATCAAAATTGTAAATCTTTTTTTTTTTACTTCCTTTATAATATAATGAATTATTTATTTAATATATAATTTCTCGAAACACAATCATCGCTTCCAGTTTTATATAATGTTTCCATTCAAAAATTAAACAGTATAGTAGTACTGTTGATAAAAAGTTATATAAAAATATTTTTTACAATATTTAAAATTTTTTAAAAATTAAAAAAATTTTAGCCTCAAAAATTACAGCTGCATAATAAAAATAGGTAAGAATTTCGTATTTTTTTTATAAATGCCTATGTCAAATGACTCTAGATTAAACATGAATAAATGATAAAATATCTTCCATTCAATTATTTAAAAAATTAAAATACAATTTATGTTTAAACATCTTAGCCCTTTTTATTAATAATATTAACATATTGCAAAAATAAATATAAATAAGCCTAACTGTCAATTTCAACTCTTGGAGTTATTTAGTATTTTATAAGAAATTTACTTCTTTATAAGCGAATATATTCGAACAAAAAACAACTATATTATTACTACTGCGCATAATTTTCAAATTAAAATCAGCTCAAACTTATTAACGTGTATCGACGAACTTTTCGTGTTATTTCGTTACATTAAGCAAGTTTTTTAATCATCTGCGTTTGAAAGGAGCAACTATTTTTTAAATTTATTTTCATGGTTTTCATGTATCACTGAAATTATCAAGTAAAAAAGTCACTGCGTGATTTACTACAAAGACTGTCTCTTCGTAATTAGAATGTTAATAATTTAAATAAAGAATCTAAAATGCCGGGAGGAAAAATCTTTTAAATAAAACTATTAGTTAAATAATCTAATTTATGTGCTATAATACATTGTGGAGTAGCCTGGAATAAAATAGATCGAAACAAAGCAATAGGGTAAAACGATATTTGCCATGACTCGTAAACTTGACAGTAAGAAGTCTACCACAACGAGAGGAAGTTCTCCAGACAAGCACAGGAGCCATGTTGTTTATTAAGAATTCCCCACACCAAAACGTATAATATTGTTCTACGTTATAAAAGAAGGTATTACATACCTTTTGTCTTTGATATTCACTCGATACGCCCTATCATTGACTTTATTATTTAAACTTTTAATATCAATTAACATAATTTGCGCACACGTACCCACACGTGTGCACGTTTGCGCGCGCGCACACAAGCATCTGGAATATTAATAAAAATATTTCCTCGTTGATCTGAAGAATGTTTTCCTTTGGTAATTTATCAAATTAGAAAAGCTACCAACGCGAAAAAATCTTACAAAGACCAATGTTAGTCGATCGTAGGAAGTAGAAAATCGTAAAAGAGCTTGCAATCCTCAAATTTTTATCTTACGAAAACAGTAAGCAATTATTATTTCATAATATCTGCTGCGTGTGGTTATGCGTTATGAATATACCACGAAAGAATATTTGTAAGCGAAAGCAGAAGTAAGAGCACAAAAATTTAGACAGTAAGGATAATATTTATTTTAACGCGTAAACCAAGATATCGTCCTTCTATCAATGTTTCTGAAATTTGCCAAGGCGCATTTAATGCAAAAAATGCCTTTGAAAGTTTTACAACGCATTATGTGACGCAAAATACATTTTCAGATCGCGCGAAGCAAGTTTTTCGAACGGAGTTGGAAGTGAGATTTTGATAAAACCTAGAAAACGGACAGCGTATCCTTCATTTATTCGCGTAAAATAGTAAGCTTCACGCTCGACATTTAGATTCGTATGAGCCGGTAAAAAGCATCGCTCGTTGGCATGCGAATCGCACCACCAACATTTGAAGCGATTCCGCAGCATCGAACATCGTTATAAGAACAATATGTACGGTGGGGGTGGGGGGACAAGATTGTATTGGCGTCGCTGGGCTTTGCAATTAGCGAACGCGTCCAGCGAATCAAATATGGCGGCTCGGCAAATTTAAAAGCTCTGAAGCATTAAAAATCGTTTGAGTTTACCTTTAGCTCCCTTTAAAAGGCGCGTGCAACGAAAGGATGGCAGCTGAACGAGCAGACGCACTTCTTATCGCCGTCTCTTCGATTTGACGAGTGCGCGAAAATGCTATCCACGAACTACGTGCGATCGTTAAATTATACCATCCGTCGTTGGTGCTTCCCCCGATTTCGGCGGGGCATCGCCATTTTAAATTTTACCCCCTTATAACGAGGAATCGAGCCATTGTTTATGATCTTGCACCCGAGACGCGACGCCAAAACTCGTGTCGGAAAATCATAGCTGCCGGAAAATTGTGGAACGTTTCACGCGCGAGTTCATCGTCTTTTCGTAAATGTCACGCTTCCCGCGTCCATAAACGGCCGATAATCTGTTGTCTACCTTGAAAACGTTAAGCAGAAGAATATTCTTAAATATTTAAAACGTGTATGAAAATTTGCGTTCCTAAAACGTTTCTACACACCTTTAGATTTGGTGTCATAGAATCGATTGTCAATATCATTGTAATAATTCAAAATATCGAGTTTTAAGGCGAACAATTATTTTGAACTATTTACTTGAAAACTGGTTTTTTGACAGTAAATTACATTACCGACTCTGTTATTTGATTTTTAACAAATTATAAAAGTAAAAATTGAAAACAACAAGAGGAGCAACTCTCGCTAATTCAATCATTAAAAAATACGATATTACATTTGTAAATGTGAATGTGTTGGAAATAATAACATTGCTCTTATCAGACAGTCGGAGCAACATAACCTACGATTTCATTTTTCCAACTATCCGTTACGCAACTGCGATGATTTTCTGAAATTATCTTAAATTATTTTTAAAACTTTGCAATAACTTTTACTTCAGAGTATAAAATTATTGATTTTTTAATTTATAAAATTACTTGATTTTATAATAGTGACAATTTTTTAAGGGGAACACAAAAAAATGCTTGAATGCAATGCACAAAATTGCTTTAAAAAAGTTGCTCACTCGTCTTGTTTTTAATCTTAACCGTATTAATATAAAACTAAATAATATGCAATGGTATTAATTGAAACATCTTGTCAGTAAAATTTTAAATTGGGTAGATTTCTCGAATTAAATATTTTAAATGCAGGATCTCGGAATGAATAATTTTGTAGTTTGTAGAGATATTTTAATCTGTAATTTTCATCGTATTGCAAATAATCATCCCATCTTTTGCAAATAGTTTTTTGAATTTTATACATATATTTAAACAATATTTTATTTACCTTCGAGCTGATAAAATTTAGTCGAGCTCATTTTGTCTAAAACTTATGTATCGTACTATTATTTTTCGCTTTTACTTAAAACATAACAACGATAGGGTAATTTAATAATTAAATAATTCGATGATAGTCGTAAAATTCTTTAAAATATTTCTAACGACAAAAAATAAAATAAAAATATGTTTATAGCATATATTTTAAAAATCAATGTTTGTCTTTTCATTCAAATTTAATTATTCGTATATACAATTTTGATAAGATAAGAAAATATTATAAATTATTAATGTACACCCAATATGATCAAGTATATTGAAATGTAGAAAATTGTAAAATTATAGACAATTGAATTCTTTTCACCTTAAACAATCAATTTCTAGTACATACTTTTAATAATAATAAAAAATTAATTAAATTTGCATTGCAATTTTAATCAAATGTACGAGTATTTAAGCATTGTTATTTAATTTATTTTATTTTTATAGTTGTATCATGTTCTTTTATTATTTTATGCCATGTCGGTTTTTTTATTATAAAAATTACAAAGACAATGCAATTCGTAAATTTCACAATTTCAATATTAATAAAACAGTATGATTTAGAATTTGATATTTTATTTAAATGAGTTTTATATTAAAAATACAATGGATATGACAATTTTACCTATTTTAAATATTTGCAAATATTTACAAGTTTGTTTCAAGTTTCATGAACTACGAAGGTTATTCAACTTATCTATCGATTTAATAATTTACATGTATTTAATTACTATAATTTATTTCGTTTAATATTAAAAAATTAGCTTTTGAAGAATATTTTTTGAAAAGTAGGTCACGATAAGACACAAGTTCAAGAAAATTTAATGTTTTTTTAATTGCAAAATACTTTTATTTCAAACTACGATTAAATTAAAAAGTCGTTTTTTGAATTTACGTTGTCCGATGCTTGTTGTGTTACATTTACATAGATCCTTTATTAACGCTCCATTATAAGATTCATAAATATATTCTAGTAGTAACTCGTTCACTTGTAGAATAAAAATTGTATTTAAAAATACTAAAGCAATAAAATCGATAAATTACGAAATTTATATTTTAATTTATAATAATTTATGTTTTTTCATTATTTACTTCTCTGACACAAACCTTTTGTTCTTTTATACAACTATAACTACTGATTACACTCCTGTAATAACCTCATGTTGCTATAGCGAACTTGATTAGAGGGACTCGAATTTGTCGGGACTAGTTGTATCGTATAAAAAAATATTATACCATTTTCAATTTAGTTGCGTAAAAATGTTAAATTTAAATATTTATGTTTCTGAAATATGTGATTCATATCAATTTTTTATTAATTCTTTCGGAGTAATAAAAAACTTAATAAAGAGAGTAATTTTATTTGACTAAATCATATAAACTTTATTTAGAGATTTAATTTGATACAATGTTTACCTATAAATATTCAGAAAACTTATTTTATGTTTCGAATGTTAAATTATAGATTTTACATTATTTGTAAATTAAAATTTTAGTTTTTTTATCTATCAATTTAGGTTTAATTAAATCTAAGTGAAAATATTTAATTAAACGAAAAACATTAATTGTTAAACTAAAAAGGCTGATTTGTGTGTTAAAAATACTAAAAATATCCTTCTTTAATAATTTCACAAATACCTAAAGTTGAATCCACAATTTTTAAATTGTCCTAAACAATCGATCGGTACTTCAGAGACCTATTCTACTACAACGACTTCCATTTATTTACCCATATTAAATACTTAGTGTATTACATTAGCATTTTTTTTATTATTCCGAATTATTTTAACAAAATGAAAGTAGTTTAATCAGATCTTAAAAATATATAAGTAAATATGTTGATAGTTTTATTCGTCCGTAAGAGTTATACTCTTCATTAAACTCACATTTTATAACACAGTAAACGAACAAATATATTATTTTCTATTTTAAAACTTTAGCACAAAATATGTTTAATTCTATAAATTATCGAATTGCGCGTCATTTATAATATTTATATTAGAATGTCGACGAGAGAATGAAAAAATAAACCTTAAGAAAGGTAAAACAAATAAAAATTGTTAATAATAACTATTTGCAATAAATCTAATTCTACCCTTTGAAAGTGATTAATCTGCAAAAGTCAAAATTTTATACTCGTTAATAAAATTAGAATAGCGAAGTAATTTTAAATCGATCCATTACCGGCGCGAGTTTTTTGTCAAACTTTTGTTCAATAATTTCGCAATGTAGTTACGTAACTTTTATCACATTCATAACTGTCTGTATTGATCTCTCAACATTTCGAAATATTTTCTACTAATATTGGAAGGCTCTTCTTTATACCGGCACATCATTATTTACCCAAGCTTGGACTATTCAATTATTCTAATTAAAAGTATCGATACGGCGCTAATAATTAATGACAAATTGTAATAAGCTTTAAAAAAGTGACAACAGATATACGTTGTGAGAGAGATAGAATGAGAGAAAGAGAGAGGGGCAAAATCTGTTTGTCTCATCTAAATTGTATAATAAATAACTTGTACAATACAGGCTAAATAATTTCTGCTAATATATTTTAATAGATTTCCGATTTAAACGTTCCATTCAAATATAATAAATATTCTGTTAATTACGGATTTATTTATTTTATTTAATAACGTCCTTTTTATATTAGTATGTTCCACGTGTGTTTGGATATGAAAGCACAGTCATACTGATAGTACGTAATTTCACAAATAAATTTCCAAATATTTTTCGGGGGCCCTAGAGTGTATTTTTAGAGCTGAACATTCTTTGTCATCATTTTATGTACGGCACTGCGAATGGTATGAAAAGAAGTAACTAGTGCAAGGATTTTTACGTTTCGTGCGATATATTCTGCGCGAATTAATTTCAACTGTTAGAAATACTTTAGCCATCGTTCTCTTATTCGAATTAATTGTAAGTTTTAACTCAGTCCTCATCAGTCGCGTGTATTTTTCTCATTTCGTTAAATATCCAGACGACAAATCGACTAAATAAAGTATTTGAATAATTTGGCCGCATCGGCGTGTCCATTTGTCAAATTTAAGGTTAGAATTTCGGCCGTTTTAGTTTTGTTAAAGCGCATTATGATATTATTTATCAAAAATGCATTCTATTAATAGAAAAAGTTAATGGCAATTAGCTTTCACAATGAAAAAATTCAAACTAAATGCATTTCAAACTTTCGCTGGCGCAAGAGTAATTCATTTGAATTGAACGAAAGCTGACGGTGCTAGGTGTGTACGTGTACATCAATATTGTAATACTCTGCTCTCTGCAACAGTGGTTGTGCTTATTATATTTTGCAATAAGTAGGACATGTGCGGTTAAAATATAAGCTAGAATAGAATTGGATTTTCTTCGCTGGTAATTTTTGCAACTGATCATCACCATTATTTATGGTTATTTAGCGTTAATTTTCGACACGCGATAGATACTCAGGCTTTGGAGGATGGTGATTGGGAATTTGTTGCTTTAGATTCCACGACAAGAACGTACCGAATGAAAATAAATATTTCTTTTCGCTACGTAAAATTATCCCTTGCATTTTCAAATTTTAAAAAATACTTGAGATTAAATTTAAAATATTGTTCATCTTTTTTACGTTTAAAAGACTGTTATTTGTAAATTCCAATTGATAATTCGTAATTCGCTCGATTAAATATTTCATTCTCATAAACAAATGTAATTTTGAGAATATTATACTCGAATAATTTAACATTGGCAGGGTTTTTAATAAACAAGATATTAAAAATTGAGCTTTCGGATTCCCAATTTTCGATTGATGTTTTCTTGTATTTTTCAAAATTGTTTCTGCAAAAATATCTCTCCTACCTCAAATTCAAACAAATCTGTACGTATACGTTACCTGTGCGTACCTGTAAACACATACCCACACGTATATGTGTAACGTTTCTTATTTTAAACGTTCTTTTTTGACATTATAAATGCTTAATTAGACATCATGCGCGAACGCTCGAAAAATATAAAAGAATGGCATTTTTATGCTACGCGTATTGTTATAACTCAAATCTATTACTTGTCTTCAATAGCTTATAATCTAGCAAGTTTTTTAAGGTAAAGTAATTTAAAGTAGCAATAATTACTAAGAGTTCGAGATTTGATTGTTTTGTAATGCACTTTTAAGTTTACAAGGTTATTTCGGTAAAAATTTATTCACGATGTTATTATGGACAAAAATTGAGAAGCGTCCTTTAAACGAAGATGGATCTATAATTCCTTAAAATATTAAATTTCATTGCTCATCACGCGAGAGTATAATTGAAGACTTTTCGATATTAAATTATTCATGTTGTCGAAGTTTTGTTAAACAACAGTTCCCTGATTCTTCGGTCTGTTTTTGCGAACAGCTCTTTCCGCGACTTGGCAGTTGGTATTCTTCACGAATTTTTTGCACCCGACGTATATATTATTCTTTAAATTATTTACGCGAGACAAATATATCAGTCGGTGCACTTCGATTTATGTAAGTCTTGTTATTCATTTGGATTTTTGAGAATGTCGGATGCGTTACAGATCTACGCGAAGGGCCGAACGTTGCTTCCCCTGACAAAATTTTTCCTCTCCGTTTGGGAAAATGCAATCTGCTCGAGAATAGTACCGATCGGGGAAAAAGTCACCGATGCTAACGTGGACATCGTATTACACGAAGAGCAGAAACGTTAAGCAGATGCGGCTATTTTGATAAATTCTTATCTATGCCGATTCGCGTGTTTTGAAAAATTCCGTAACTCCGAATGGAGAAGAGTTGGGTTTGATTAAGCGATAGCGTCTATAACCAGGGAGACGGAGAGAGAACGAGACATGACACGTGTCCTTTACGAGTGTGGTCTTTCGAATTTGGACTCTTTAGAACTGAGGGTGTCCAGATCCCTTGTCGAACATTGGTGAATTCACGAACCAACGAGTCCAGCTTCGGACATTTTCATTCCTTTAACCAAAACGAAAACAATTGCGGTATATTAGTTGGCCATGGTAATCTTCTCTGTATCGTTCCAATTTTAGTATATGTACTGCCGAAACAAGTACCGGTATATTAGTTTAAACAATCAAGATTTTTTAGCATTAAATTTATTTTTTCAACAGTTTCGTCGACACTCGAAGCAGAGAGCGGAGAGGGAGTGTTCGAGTTTAAAAAGTACAATTTATGCAAGCGTTACATAAGCCTCTCTTGCTTCATTCAATTGTGAATTTTAGGTTACGTCTCTGTGAACGAAAAATATTTTATAAAATTCAGGAACGCGATAAGAAAAAATACATCTTCTCATTGGACTGAATTGCCGCGAGCTCTCGACGACAAGTGTTTTGGAGAACATTAGCATATCTGTTAACATTATAAGAGTATCGTTTGGAAGATGTTCGGAAGAAAAAGGGAAAAAGTGCGATTAAAGGAAAATCGGAGCAGCTTGTGATAATTATATTATTTATCGGACGGGCGTTTTCACGGATTCGAATGGTGCATTTTGGAAAAACTCGTGGTAGATGGGGTGGACGGGATGAGCGTATAATACGGCGATCACTGTCGTGTCGTTCATCCGTTCGGGTAGAGATGGCGAAGAGTAAGGTTAGGAGCGAGACTGGCTCGACGATGCGGGCGTCTAAGTAACACATGTGGGGACGGTATGTCGAAGAAACGGACGAAGAGGAGTAAGAAGACGAAACAGGAGGAACAGAAGGAAAAGAAGAAGAAGCAGAAGAGGAAGAGAGAAAAAGTGAAGGATCCATAGGAGTCCGGGCTGCGCGTTGGCGCTTGCCAGAGGGAGAGAGCTTCTCGCGTCGCTAGAGAGACGAGGAGCGGAGAGGAGCGGAGAGACGAGACGAAACCGCTTGAAATCCCTCTCTCCTGCCTCACTGGCTGTGCTTCTCTCTGGTGCCGCTGCCGCCCGTCCACCATGCCACACTACGAGCGCGCGCGAGCGAACGTACGTACGTACAGCTAGGCCGGCACGGTCCTGTAGCCCATTTGGCATTTCCCCAGCTATAGCGGTGCTCCTGTAGCCCATCGTTGTTATCGTCCCGCAGCTGCATAAAGTCGGCTCTCCCTCTCTTCCTCTGCCCCCACCTCCGGGGACGTCGAGCTGCTTTTGCCCGCGTCGCCGCTCTCTCTCGCGCTCGTTGGAAGTGCACTAGTCGGCCTGGCAGCAGCCTGACACGTAGCCCCCACCAGAGCTTCGTTCGTTCGTTCGTTCGTTCGTTCGCTCGTTCGCTCGTTCGTTCGTTCGTTCGTTCGTTCGTTCGCTCGTTCGTTCGTTCGCTCGTTCGCTCGCTCGCTCGTTCGTTCGTTCGTTCGCTTGCTCGCTTGCTCGCTCGCTCTGCCCCATTTTCTTAACGTGTCGTCGACCGTGGCGCCGCCAACAGGGACGCCTTGAAACGCGCGTTCTCTCGCTCGCTCGACCTCTTCATTGCGTTATGTGCGCGTGCGATCCCACGCCCGGCCCCAATGCCGAGGGAACGAGATGGAGAGAAACTTGGGGCCGCTATCACCCTCCATGTGCACTTACACGTGTATATATATATATATATATATATTCGCGTGGTGTTATGTGCTCGCGTTTGCTCCAAGCCTACGCTATACGTATTAAGTACTTGTGCACTGAGCAAAAGAGCGAGAAGGATGCAAGCAGCCCGTCCTTGTCGTCCTATCGATTGCCCGTTCCCTGCCCTCTCACTCCCCCACCTCGGAGACAGAGAGAGATGAGCAGCGGTGCGCTCTTTCGCTCTCCTTGGTAACCTTGGTGGAGAATAACCCGCCGTTCAATTCAAGGAATTATGACGATCCTCTCTTTTCCCCTGGCCCATCCTACGGATGCTCGCAAACACGCACATTTTCTTATTCTCTTTCTTCTTGCTATTTGCCATCGCTGCCGTTCTCGTTCTCCTCGTCGTCGACGTTGTCCAAGTCGTACTCTTCTTGTTTCTTTCATGAAAAGGTCCCTCTGCAACTTTTTCCGAACTGCTGATTTCTCTCTTTCTCTCTTTCTACTGTTTTTTAGTATCTCATCGAGACGAGAATCAACGTCGACCTCCTAATCTATTCCCATTTTCTTAAGTTCGTAGGAAATTCTAGGAGAACCGTTTGTTTGGAACACAAAGTTGTGCGGCGTCGTCGGCCCGAGATTCGCCGAGAACCGATTTTCCTTCGTTTTTCTTGTGAACCAAGAAAAGCTCGTCAAGGAGATCACGCAGTTTTTGAGGTTAAGGGGACGTCGACTTGGTGAACGTACGTTACGCGCCCCACGATTTTATGGGGTCGTTTCACTGGTGATGAGAATGGCGTTCCGTTAATTGAATGAAAATCTCTTCGGCTTGACACGTGCTTTTTCTGGCAGCTCGACCTGCTTACTATGCTTCTTATTATATTCTTTCCTTTTTATTATATTATATATACAGTCATCGTGTGATATTCAACGGACCTCTTCTCTCGGCGATTCGGATTCACCGTTATTTGCATAATTTTTAAAAGTTTATTTTTTAGCCCATTAAGTACAGAATATTTCATATAATATTGGAAACTCTTGCGTCCCATAATTACTAAAATTGCATTACATTCTTAATTTAGATTCGATAAACGTCTTGATTTGTGCAATGTATGATAAAATTCTAACAAAATAAAAATACCAAAAAGTCATTAGTTATATTTGATTTAAAATTACAACTTAGAATTACAATTGAAAACAAATTTATCAAAAAATATATTAGTTTTGATTATTAAGGTCGCAATATAATATAAATTATATACTCTTAATTGAAAATTTAATTAATTAATTAAATGGATGCTTTAAACAAAAAGATTATCTATAATGAATAATAATAAAAATTTATCGTTAAAGGCCTTTTCACAAAATTCAACCATTATCGACTCATGTTGTAAAATTACATAACCTAAATTACATGACCTGAATTAAGTTTTTTAACCAAATGTTATCTAAAAAACGAACTACTAGTAACAGAATTCCTAGATTTTTTAATTTTAACTATAATTTCTTACCTTCCATTATTCTTGTTTATGAAAACAAAAATATAAAAGAATATAATGAATTTAATGCAATTTATTCAAACTATTTCTTAATTAAAAATCATTTACTTATTTTAATTGCAGCAGTTGAATTTGATAATTAACCATTGATCAACGTATTAACCTCTTGCAAAATCTGACTTTTTCAACTCATTGATATAATATTATAGCAATGTGGATTACTAAGTTTTTTAATGTATTTTCGAATAATAAATAGACGTCACGTGTTCCCCCAGAAAATTCAATTTATTTATTCATTAAAGTAAATTACATTTCCAATATTTCTACAATTTCTACAACGCCTTACATAAATTAGTCAGGGAATGCAAAAAGAAATTAAAATGTTCAACTAAAATTTTTATCATTTGCAACCTTTTCTTTGTGACATGCGTTTATTGTAATTGAATAAAATATCAAATACATTCATTTTTTACGTACAAATAGTTGCTTGAGGTGCATCCTATATACGAGGCTTATGTTAACAATACAAATTTAATAAAAAAATTTTCTACATTATGTTATAATGTCTAAAACCCTTTGCGATTGAAAAATCGTTATTAAAATATTAATCGATCACACGCACGTCGCACAATTATACTACACACTTGCATCCCGCGATGCTTTATTTTATTTAAACGTATTCTTGTTTATTACCTGTACGAAGAATGAATTCTCGAAGTGATTTAAACTGAACGTTTTTTAGTAATTTTGTTCGAATAACAAATGTACAGAATTGTTCGTGAAACGTATGAAATTATTATATTTTACACTAGACTATAGCGATACTTGCATCTCGCAATCAATTAATTGCTTCGGTTTGTTAAGATTCTTCTTAGAATTTTAAAGAATACAGATCAGTGAACTTTATTTTAAATTGCAAAATAAAACGAGCTAAGGCTGTATTAAAACTGTCTTTGACAAATTTTATCCATTTAATCCAGTCTCGATTAATTTTAAAGTGCAAAATAAAATTATTCTTAGACATAGGATGGAAAAAAATATTTGTACGAGAACAATGTATCCATTCAATGTTTAATGTTAAAACGTATCAGCATTTATTGTCCAACACGAAGGAGAATATTTATTTTGATCTTGGCGTTTCAACAAATTGATTTTTACGAAACGCACCGACATTATTCATTATTAAAAGTTGAATAGAGAAGACATTAAAGCGCATGTCTAGACACGTCATAAATGTACTCAAACTTAATACTCCAGCAAGTTTCAACTAAATCCTATTAACCGTTTTGTGCAATCATAAAAATACATAATTTTTGATATTTAAAAAATGACGGAATTCAATATGTCATGGCATTACTCTAATATTCTACGTGTAAGATAGCAAATTTTATATGAAATCCAATTTATAGTTGAGAGAAACATTTTTAAGCTTGAAATCACTAAAATTTATAAATCAATCGAGTTTCGCAAAAAATTAATTACTAAATATAAACGGACAAATCTTGACGAAGTTTCAAGTTAATTATGCCGATTGTATTCTCTTTATTTTATTATGAATAAATCTTCGTTTACTGAACTCATCAAAATTACTCTATACTTGGAAAATTTAATTTTTCAATTTATTATTAAGAAACAAACATTAAATTGCAACAAAGCGACAAAATTATATTACTTATTAACTTCTTTAATACATTTTTTTACCATTTATTAATTTGACCATAAGTGTATAATTCTGTTGAGTGCGAGTATTAAGTCGTTATAACAATAACAAACTTTAGTTTAAGAAAAAAACTTACAAGACAGTTTATTGTGACAATAATTAATTACAGTTTAGAAATTCTTCAACAAGAAAGATAAAGATGTATCTTAAAATATTGAAACTTTTTATTGCTATGCAATTATTATATTCGATCCAAGCAATTTTCTAAATTGCAATTATGCGTATTTCATAATTAGAAGATAAAAAATATGAATTGTTTAAAAAATGTAAATATATTCTATACATGTGTCTTCTACTTTATCTCGTTTCTATATTTAAATATTTATAATGTTTTGCAGTAAACTTGAAAAGTGTAGAATGTCCGTGTAATTTGTTTTCTTTTTCACGGTAAAAAACTTTAGTCATTTCTCAAAATTACTGCGTTACTCTATTCTTCCATTGAATACATAGATTTATTAAGTATTACCAATAAAAAAAAATAATTGGGGAAACTGAAAATGAGAAATATATAATATAATTGTCGAACACAAATCGTACGTACGTAGAACTCAAAAATACATTGGAAATAACAATTTCCATAGTATTACTTTCCAATTAAGATCGACGAATTATTGTTGAATAGCAGAATGTATTTATTATCTTATAATTTCAATTACGTTTATTTGAAAAGACATTTGTTGATTATTGCTTTCCTAAATGTATACCTTAGTTATAAAATCCCATTCTATTTCTCTGCGAGAATCAACTGTGTGTTGAATCGTAGGCGAATTTCTTTGAATTTTTCGAATAATGACTCAATAACTTTTGAGAATAATGAGAAATCGAATTCGATAAAAATAAAGGAGTGCAAAAGATGTTTTGAGAAATTTCATGGCTTTTTATCGTACTATCATTATATTTTTAATATTATTATATCGTTCACGATTTTATTAATATAAATCTCTGCATATAAAAAAGAGTTCGAATAATTTTATTCGGATAATATTATTCAATAAACATGTATTTTATTTTGATATAAAATTTAACTTTGTCGATTGTTATAAATATTTGTTAAATATTAAAGAATTAATGGTAAAATCTATGTTCAAACGAACTAATAGAAAAATATATATATTTAAAATGCCTAAGAGTTTAAAATACATTATTAAAAAAAAAAAAAATTCAAATAGATTATAAAATTTGATAATACTTAAGGCATTAAATTACGTTAAAATTATAAATTTTTAAACAAATTCCGAAAATAAATGATTTCATGCAATTTAGCAACCAAAAATTGGAAGTTAAATTTTGACATTTATGAAAAAAATAAAAATATTTTATTAGTGAAAACAACAGTTATTTTACAATTTGCAAGACTTTACTTTCCTATATAATATACAATAAAATTTAATCTTTTAAATTTTTAATATTAGAATTTTTCTCGACTTTCATCTAAAGTGAAGATATACTGAATTAAAAGAATAACGAAAACTAACTTTGTGACTTAATTCACTACACGAAAAAAAGTTTTAAAGAAATATACATAAATTTAGATAAATTATATTCAAGTTTTATCAGTAGAATTTACTTTTACGTACTTAACCACTGCCTTACAAGCGTCAACTTAGTTAAAGTAATCTAGTTTTAATTTAATTAACTATAAGATTGAATGCAATTTATAATTTTAATTTATATGTTTTCCATCGAAAAATTTATTTATTTTAATCATACAATAAAAAGAACACTTTTTAAAAAAAGGAAAAGACATTTGTTTTACGAGTTTCCTGGGATATATTTAAAGAAAGTTTCATGATTTTTCTGGGCTAATCTATAAATTTTCTCTTAGTATGTTTAATGAAATATACACAATTCACTGTTAAATATTTTAAATATTTTATTTCATTAATACTTAGTTCGTTTGGCTTTGCAAAAGAAAATATTTTCCTTACCATTATTCAACTTTAAAAAGAAAATATTATCGTGAATTTGCGTTAACAATATATTTTTTCAGCATTTTGTGTTTTTAATAATTTACTACATCTAACCATTTATCGAATTAGTCTTTTTAAAGATTTCCTCGAAGGACTTCGATAAAACATACTGTGCATTGTGCGGAAAAATTGATGCGCATAGGATTTGGAGCTCGAAAATTAGGAACGTTTGAGTTTTTAAATTCAAAATGTCGTATTCCAAGTCTTAATTGGAATAATACATATGCAAATTTTTTACGCATTATCCTTAATTTTTACGTTCGAGTTACGAATTTTTATAAAAATTGCAGGTATAAAAGAAACAAATACCGATACCAAACTCTCGCATGCAACTATTTTTATTTAAATTATGCGAATAGTACATTATATCTATTTAAAATATTGTATCTTAAATTTGTAACTCGTAAAATACATTTTTTTTTAACATTTAGAAATTTTTTTCACACAAAAATTAAAAATTCATTTAGTTAATTTTTCAAATTCCAAACAGTTTATGTTTTACATTGTGTTTCTTATAATAAGAATAGCAAACTATATAAATTGAGCACTTATTGAAGATACATTAGCGCCATTATAATAATTGGTGTAATAAATTGCTCCATTTAAGAATTTGGCAAAATTTTATAAAGATTAAATTCGATTGAAAATTTCAATGAATTGAGAATTGATTTTGAATAAATAGCTGTTAACGCTTATAAGATAAACAGTTTCGCCTTTATAAATTGACACAGAAATAATATTTTCCATTAAGTATACGGTAGAAAATTTAAAAAACATTATTTTATTCGATAAAAAATGTTTCTAAAATATGTAGATAAAAATAAAAATTTGATCGATCTACAAGATAATTTAGTTTTCATTTAGTTAATTATTAAAGTATAACGATTGATTAAATAGTTTCATTATGTCTTCAATGAAATATAATTTCACATCTAAATTCGTTTAAATGTAACACAAAAATAGTTGACAGTAAAAATCTAGTACTAATACATTGACTCCTAACTAAACTTATATTTCGTTTTCATTTTTATATAGTTTAATATTTCTCGTGCTCTCTTCAACTTTTATTACATATCCTTATTTTAATTCTAATACTTTTGAATAGTCAAGCGTAAAAAATAAAACTTGATAAATAAAATAATTATATATTAAAAACGTCTAAAATACTCTCGTGAAAAATGCCACTCGTTTGGGTTCAACCAAATTTTGTAATATATTTAAATAATTATAAATTTTATTTGCTGCGAATATTCATCTGCTTTTAAATATTTATAGTCGAACTTTCAAAAAAATAGTCTAATCGTGTAAATTCGAATTTAGAATATATTTAAGAACGTCTAAAAGTAAATAATTAAATACGAACGATGTATATGTATATCTTGTTTTAATAAAGTATATCCAACCTTCAAAAACTACAATTACATAAAAATTGAAAAAACTATTAAAAATGAAAAGTACAATAAATTTATACGTTTTACAACTTCTGATTTTTTGAGCATTTTAAATATTTTAATTAAAATAAATAAATTTAAAATAATTACAGTCGGCTCAATTATTTAATCAAATTTATTTATATTATCAATTGTAAAAATAAAAAAGTTCTTTAATTATTTTTACAGCATAATAAAAACTTAAGTTGATATATTGATTTACATATACACGTAGATATACATTCATGTTCAACACACAGAATTTTGTGTTTGACATAGTACTTTCGACAATACACATTAAAAAATAATAAATAAGATGATATACCTATACGACAAGACAAGTGATATCATCGAAAAGACTTTAAATATTTTCCATGCATAATAAAGAAGTATAACGAATAGTATAATTTCAGATTTATATTTATATGAGTAGTAGCTGAACACAATTTTCGTTTGACGCCCTAATTACTGCATCTCCTCTTGCTGAACTTCGCAAAAAATTGAGCTTAGATTGTTCTACGATTTACGGTATTTTGGTATTTCCATTTGTTATTTAATTATTGCATGGATAAATTTTAAACTGTAATATTGTTGTTTAGAATAAATATATCTTTTTCCAACATATATAACCGACGAGAAAAACATAACATTTCTTTAAAGGATAAATTATGCTCTAGTTGAAATAAAAAATGAAACAAAGAGTGGAGTAAAAATGCATCTATCAAAGGATTATTTATACTCCGTAAAGTATAATATTGGAATAGGAAAATAATTATTAACATGAAAAAATTTGGACCTTTTTTTTTGTTGAAATCCTTCAGAACTACAAACAGTTTTTTGAGTTTAATTATAATTATATTTTGTATTATAATTTTGTAATTCCTCATGACGTAATTGCTAAATTTTTCATAATTGAAATTATCTCTAAATACAATTTAATTTACGGAAAAGGAATGAAAATGATATATTTAAAAAAGTTTAACATACATTTTTATTAATATGGCAATGGGATAAATCATCCTAACTTCTAACCTGTGTGATATTTTAGTTATGTTTACCAATGTAACAACTATTTAAGTTTCGGGCAAACATTAAATCCTCTCGAAGAATTCATTCGTTTTTATTTATAATAAAAAATAAAAAATTGAGAGAGAGAGAGAGAGAAGTGCAGTAACAAACGTGAAATTTTATTAAAATATCAAATTTGAAAACCGAAGTTTGAAGTTATCTTGAATTTTCAAGTGTCCGTAACGAAAATCATCGTTTCCAGAAAGATACATTCCAAGTTTTCACTTTTATTGCTTTTTAATAAAACATAATAGTTCTAACTTAATTCGACTACATTTCTACTCAAAGGCTTATTGGAAAAATTGATCCGAGAAACAGTTTTTGAAGATATTAAAGAACTTTAAATGTTTTAGCAAGTTTTTTCCAATGGTTGAGATAACATTCGTAATTTTATTCAACGAGTTTGATTGTTATAGAAAAGCGTTGCTCGATCGAAAAATAAAATTAGTAAACAAATCATTACATTTTCCATTAATTTCAGTTGATGTGGATTTTCTAATTAGAATTTTACTGGCTTGTGCAACAGTTAAACGTTTATGGACTCAAAGAAAATTCACCAATATTCGGATAATCTGAGCGTACGAAAAATAGTTTGAAGGTGTAGGTTTACAGATAGCAGTTATGGGGATCCTTTCGAATAACTTCTCTGTAACTTTGTTCGTTCCTTGAGTTTCTAGATCAGACTTCTTACGCACGCATGTTTAATGTTAAACTAAAAAAATACACGCGAACAACCGATTGCTCCAACTCTCCAAAAGCTAACATTTTAAGCATTTGGTCATTAATAGATTGCAAACATTGTAGTTCTTTAAATCTTCTTGCTAGTACACGCATACATATACACATTTAATGTAAAATATATAAGTTATTGCGTATTTATCTTAAATTAGAACGATGATTTTTACGTCCACGTTGATTTAACGAAACTTAAAATTCAAAATTTTCACCTATTTAATTAAATAAATATATTACACATTGGCATGTATTTGCTTTTTTAATACATCGAATATTGTTAAATTTTATAGAATCTAGACTTTATAATTTCAGGGCATGAATTTTTCATCTTTAGAAGCTTCTATGCACTTGTTAATTAAAATCAAACTTAGTAAAACGCATAATAATTAATTTTAATAAATTAACGTTTGCTTTTCGCCAAAAAATCATCTCATGATTTTTTTCCATTATCATTATCTTCGTTATACAGCACCTGATTATTCTGTGAAAATAAAGAACCATTATGTTCCTATTGAGATTCGTTACTAGTTTAAGGAAACCTCTCAAATTTGAATAATAATAATAATAATAATAATAATAATAATAATAATAATAATAATAATAATAATAATACAATACAATACCTTAAGCTGTAATTTAATTGTTTATATCGTTATTTAGCGTTCGTCTTAATTTATGATACTATATTTTCATTTTATACGTATTTTGTATGGTAAGAAAGCTTTAAATTCTTTTGAAGTAAAAAAAGTATTTTAAACTTTATCGAGTAATGAAATCATATCGATGGATAAAATCAACGATAAATATCTACAAGTTTTTGTAATAAGAAACATTATTTACAAATAATATCGAAACAATTTTTAACAACAATTATAATTCAATCAGCTATTTATGCTTGAAAACAAACAAATTTTATAACAATGTTTGCAAAATTCCCTGCTCGTAAAAAGGTTAAATTGATAATTTACAAAGAAAGATTAATAAGCCTTTTGTATTGTTTATTTAAGTAGTAAGTAAACCGATTAATTATAAAATTCATAAAACAAATAAGCAAAATGATTTTCTAACATTCTAACGAATATTCTCAGGTATCCGGCTGAATTATTTTTTACGCGAAGAATCGTACGGAGCAGAACGAATTTTAACGATTTTGAAGTGCGAGTACTGATTTACGTCGTTACGTTGTTAGCCGATGTATTTTTTATGTTAATTTGAATAATATCGCTAAAATATCAAGGAGGATAGTGTAGAATTAGGGTTATTGGAAAAAAAATGTTCGTGCAGAATTTGTTTGGTTGATAATTTTGATGAAATTTCTTTTAAAACTTTTTCTTATCAATTTAAATCACTTGGCGATATGGAATAAACGTCTTTTAATTAAAAAAGTGAAATAATGATGATGCAGAAATTGTAATTCATAATTTATATAAACTTTATCACGCAATCAAGATTATTTCTAATACTTCGAAACATCGAATCGTATAATGCTTTAGACGAAAATGGTAAATTGAGTTTGATGTCAAGAATCTGCAATTATAATTAAGCCGACTGTTTTATCATTAGAGCGGTTGAAAATATATCCTGCCGATAGAGAGAAAATTATTTAAAAAATCGCAACTAGTTTTTATAATTATCTTAATAATCAATACTTTTAAAAATTGATATAATAATATAAAAAACAAAATATAAAATTAATATAAAATATTATAATGTTTTTGTTCGTAGAAAATTAACGTTCTATTTTTATTTTAATAAAACATTTAAACGTATTATACATTAAACTGATAAGATCTTGCTAAAATCAATATCTAATATAATTAGATTAAAATATATTATTATTAATGTTAATAAACGTTAGAAAACACGTTAAAAAATTTGGTTTTAATCCAAGAAAAAAAATGATGTATAATTATAATATGCGTAAGTTAATATTTTTTATTAAATAACTAGCATACTTTTACAAATAAAATAAAATATTTATTTTCATAAGGACTTAAAAATATAAATCAATATACGAACAAAATTTTATAATATAATATGAATAATTTTTTCTCTTTGAATGTAAATTTACCAAAAAGATCTTTTAAAATAAAATATTTAGAAATAATAAATATTATGGTTTATTAAAAAAGATTACATATATATATATTATTAAGTGGTGAATATGCAAATAATTTTGAAATAAGCATTAATACTTTAACAAATTTTATGCTAAAATTTATACAAACTTTTTTATAGTATATTAAAATATTGTTATTTAAAATATAAAGAATATATGCAGTATTTATAAGTCTTCGACGAAATGAAAATTATTAGCTGCTTAATAAGTTTCAAAATAATTAATTTTATAATTTATTGATTTTTTATTTTATTTTTTCAATTTATATTCACCACTTTATTGAATTATTTATTTCATGCTTAATTTTGCATCAAAATGTTAACCTAAACAAACTAAAATAATTATTACAATGTTTTTGATTTTACTAATCTAAAACTTTAGGTATTAATAATAATGATAATAATAAACTCATCATATTGAAATGATGTGTAATAATTTATTTTTATTATTTAATTCGGAGATAAGAAAAAACTTTTGAAATTGGAAGTATTAAACTTAATTGAAACGAAATATTTCGATGTTTATAATAACAAATTATTTTTAATTATAAATATAATTATCAAAGATAATCGTTGCATTTAGACAAGTTTCTATTATAAAAAATGGACGCATGTATTAATTTATTAAAAAATACTATTGAGTAAATAATAGAAATAACTGTATTCGATAAACTACAAGTAAATAAAAAAGCAAATACATAGATCGTTTATTGGAAAATGCTATATTATAATATATTGTCACTTAAAATAGTTTTTTATCTTTTAAAGTGATAAATTAGAATACAAAAAATACGTCGATATAAAATACGAGTGCATTTTTCTGATACTACGTGTACTTGGTGTATATAACTATAATATTGTACACAACTGTTAAACATTGAGAAGGTGAAGTTTGATTGCAAAAGTAGTAAATAGTACGTTAATAACAAATACCAATTCTAAATTGTTTTTAAATGACCCGTTTAAAAATCAAAATATGAGCGCTTTTACTGTTCGTCAATGAGTTGACTATTTGTAAACTTGTATCAGTTGTGGGATTAATATCAATCTAGTAATTAAATTTTACCGTTATAAATTGTAATTCATATTAAATTATTATCGACGCAAGATTTATCTTTGCAGTATTCGTTTTCGTCGTCATCTAAAGTTGAAAGTTGCAAAACGATTTAGATATCAACAAAGACATTCTGAGGGGGACAACGAACATTGATTTTCAATATTATCAAGCAACTGCAAGAAATGTTATAGTTACCTTCAAAATGTTAAATATTTTTCAATTATGCTTTATCGTACAAAATAGCAAATTACAGAATAGTTTCATATGGAATCAAAGCTCGATTTAAACGAAGTTTTTTGGCAGCGGCCGCGAAATTACTCGAACTCACGGGCAATTTTACAGTAATACGCGATTGTAAGTCTGAAAAATAAACATTATCTTTCCCAAACTTGTAGTTGTAATTTTACGCATACATAAAACAGATAATATTGTGCAATTATTCCATGAGAAAATGCGGCTTCGTTATTAGTTTTATAGGATACCAGCGTAATTAAATTATTTTCCGATTCTACGACACGTAAATTAAAATTAATAAATGTTTGCTCACAAGCTCGAAATTTTCACGATATTCTTATTTATACGAATTAGCTTGTTCTTTCAAATGCATTACCAAGTACAGACAATATAACTTTAAATACTATTTTCGTGAGTAAAAAATATTTTAAAGTTAAGAAACTTTGGTCTTTGATAAACGAGCCACATGTGTGTTTATTATTTTATATAGAATTCACTATATCTTTTGTTGCTGTTGTTATTATTATTATTATTATTATTATTAAGCAACAATTTTCAATTTCTTTTCAAATTTGATCTTGAAGCGAAATCGAAACTAACCGTCTTTTATAGTTTTGCAAAGTTCGTAGATATTACTTTTTGTACTATTCGTAGTAAAAATATCACATGGACGAGATGTTAACAATGTTTTTCAATATTATTTTATAAGAGCAGATAAGTGAATAAGAGTGGTAATTTCGAGGGTTAGAGCAAATATTCATTCAATTTTTCAAGGAGTTTTTAATTCGCCGAGTAACGAATAAATAAAATGTCAGTGTCATAGCGTCGGTCATCAAGTACTTTGCTATTTTTAAATTAATTCAGGTGGAAAACTAAAAATAAAATAATATCAAGGGGTAACTGTTGCAATATATAGTATTAAATGGATTTTAGACTAGTCAATACATTTTACGATTACTATTGTGAACATATAGAAATAAAAAAGGAAAAAAAATTGTCCATTAAAATTTAACTTAATATCTTAGTTAATTATAAAGATCATTTATTAACAACTAACGTAGACAGTATCTAAGCATCATTAGATATTAGTGGTTAAATATAACTTTTCTGCCCGTTTATGTGTGATAAGCAAAAAATAATGTAAACCAAGTTGTTGCCTGCTAAGCAAAGATATCAAATGCATGATAACTGACAACTTAGATATAAATATATTACAGAAAATTCAAAGAATATCAGCGTATAAATATTTTGATTTATTTTCTCCAGACATTAAGAAATCGTTTATTATAATCGTCTAAAATTATATTACTAACAAAAAACGAATAATTCTGTTGGATAGTCGAGAGAAGTTCCCAACGTATGATTTTCGTTTATATCATTAAATTAATATTTTAAGAAGACGAATTCCGACCAAAACCATCCTAAAGCACAATATTTAACGTTTTAACTTCAACATATATAAAACTTAGATGATGACGTCGCGCGCAAAAAAGAATGATTTTTATCCGAAGATAAATTTTTTTAAATTATCGAAATGTAGAAGAGAATTTTATGTGTGTACAAGTTCAACATTTATACAAAATTACTCTTTTATAAAATGTAATTTTTTTTACTCGTTTCATTTTAATTAATATTGCTGTTACATGTGCGCGTGTGTGCGCGCACGCGCAGTTACGTAAATACATATTTTAGCAGCACTTGCATTCTAACAATATATTCTAAATAATTCAATATTTCATGAATTATTTTAGTTTTAAGAAGCAGATTTATACACCAGTTATCTTTTAACAATAATCACAAATTAGAAATTGTTATGCTTCAAACGATTATATAAATTATATACAGACGGATTTTATTAACATTACATAAGCGAAAAGAAATTAGGCATATATTAAATTTATTTTAAAACTTAATCAACTAATTGGTTATAAATTTGAAAAAATTTAATTAATTTAATTAATACAATATTTTATTTATAACTTGAAAGCAACCAACGTTTATATTAATATTTAACAAATTGCTTTTGATGGATGTTTTATAAACGTCAATCACTTTTTTATATAGCTTTATTGAATTTAATTGTTACATGAAATTAAACTATATAATTTACAATATATTTTTATGGCTGTTTATTATTATTGCTTCATACTAAAGATTTTTTTATATAATAGATTCACTTATGTTATAAGTCAAATAAAAAAACACTTCTTTAATATAACGAAGTACATTATAAAATATATGAAAATGTTAAACAAATATAATTTTTTATTTTTACTAGTACTATAAATTAATTAAAATTTAATAAAGGTTAAAAGACTGTTTTACGAAGTTAAAATCAGTAAATGAACTTTCATTTCTTTTAATACACTTTTAATACACGTTTCATTATTACAAAATTTGATATTTTTTTTATTATTCAAAATATATTTAGATGTTTTATTTTATTTTATTATTTATTTTATATTTTGTTTTCCGCTTTTGTACAAATTTATTTTTTATTCTTATTTGATATAATTTTTACACTTGACATAGAAATATTTAATTAAAAATAAATAATCTTAACTTCGATTACATCCTTTTCGTAAAAATCATGTTTCAATGCATTCAATCTAAGTGTAGTATTGGTTTTCAAATCGTTTTTTAAATCAACATATTTTTTGTAAAATATATTGTAGTTTTTGATATTATTTTTAAATGTTAAAGTTAAAATAAAAGAAAATTAAAAAGCTTTACATTCATTTTACTATTATTTGAATAAAATGAATTTGTATAGATAAAAGTATCATTTATTGCCATCTTATAACCGAATATAGAAGTATAGAAAAAATCAGTGGGTAAAGACGAAAACTGCGGAAGATAAGGCAAATTGATATGCTGATATAGTTTTCTTTTTTACCGTCTGTAATTAAAGTAGTTTACATGAATTCAGTTACAGCTAATTATTCTATATATAATTGAAAAGATTTATCGATTTCTTAAAATAAAACATTGTATTTATAATATATAGGTTGATTTTTACAATTAATAAATTATTTCAAGCATTTTTTAAATTCAATAAAAATATACTAATTAAAAGCGTATCTAAATTATTATTTTGGGAATGATTTTTTTGAATTTGTTGATTTTCAATGTTATCATTATATTAGTTAAATATTAAAATCGTAAATTATATTTATATCTAAATAGGATTTTTCAGATATTCTAATAGTATTTGATCTCTTAAGATCGACTGTAATGTACTCAAAAACTTTCAATTAAGTTTAATGTTCAATATACTTTCGCTTTGTAAAATTCTTATAATGTCAAGTTTGTTTACATACGTTATTAATTTTCTTAGTACAAAAGTAATTTTAAATATGTATTTTAATAGCGATTATATGATTGATTAAATCAAGATTAAAAATTAGTTCTATAGTTCTAGTTCATCATTAGAATTGTTTCGTATAATTTTATTGTTTTTATTTTTGTTAAAAGTCAAAATGGCTTATTGGATTATTAAATCAATTAATTAAAAAGAAAGTAATTGTATAAAAATAAAAAGCACTTGCATCGTAGAAAGTTAACACCTTAATTTCGTTAGAAAATTAACAAATTTAAAATGTTGAATATTTTAAGTTATTGCAATATATCATTAATATATTTAATTTACCTATTAAACTGTTATCAATGTAGTTAATGATTTAAATTTTTTCCGTAAGCAAATACGTAGACCTTTTTAGAAAATTTTTCATCAAATTTTTAATATAAGTTATTGCAGTTAATTGTAATGATTCCAATGTATAGATACAATTAAAATTTTTGTAAGGGTATTAAATGGAATATATATAATTGAAGAATTTCGTTTATTTTTCTAACCTAAATACGAGCGGAGAAAATTTATTAATCCAATCTATACACAATAACAGCTGCACAGAAAGTAATTGTAGTCAAAAGTTTAAAAAAAACTTGAAAAATAAATGTCATTTTCCTTTATGCAACATCGTATACAAATTTTTTAACTTTATAATTCAAATGCATATTAAACAATACAATTAAAATAAAATTGAATTAAATTTTATTCATTTTAAAAATGAAAATCAAAACTGAGTTGTATAAATATTAGCGTTGATGGATATTGTAACGTCTTTTACGAGCAATAGTGTGTCGCTTATTTAATATCAGAATAGTTGTAGCTTTGAAAACTATTTCACATAGATTTCCATATGATTCTTTAATTAGACTCTGACTAATACTCGATAAACTCGATTAAATAATTTTCACAACTCAGTTTGGTTTTCTTACAAAAGTGAATAATTACAAGATAAAAATATGTATTCCATAGATCTTCGCACAAAATGACAATTTTCAAGCATCAGCCTCCAACTATTGACGCAAACATTAAATGGATGATATGAAGGTGATGATGCCAGATGATGCCGTGAAAGTCAGCCAGAGAAAAATGCTCTCCCATTGTTATTTTATGTCGGGATCCAATAATATTATTAAGATTAGTAATTGGCAGTCCATTAGCAAGTCTTCAACGATCAGTCGATGTTTGTTAGGGGAATGTTGTATCACGGTAGCTCAGTCCGATGTGTCAAATGAAGTGGCAGTGACAGATCGCACAATTTCATTATTCTTTGCTATGGTTACCAAAGGTTTTCGTATACAAATATAAAGGATTACTCGAGCCATATAAAAAGAGTATAGTTTTGCATTATTTAGGAACCACCTTACGTATAAACGCATGAAATAAATAAGAACATGACATATGATGGACAGTTCGATATTATAATATTAATTTAACGATAGTATCGTATCGATTGCGATTGATTTGTTAACAACAAAAAAGAGGCCAAGTAACGTATGTGTAAAAATCGAATTCTTAGCGTTTCGTCGTCTACGTCTTACAATCTAGAAAACTAGCTCTTTACTTTTATAAATGTCGGATTTATTACTTTGTTAAAACATCGAATGGTGCCTGATCAAGAATTGGGCGTTCGTACTTGTGAAGCCTTTCTCGAAGCTTTCGACGAATCGAGACGGCGACGAAAAATTTTCCCGGTAAAAATAAACTGTCCTCGTTAATAGTTTGCATCGTGGCTTATTTATGAAAGACACGTCCAAACCAATAGAATCAACGTAACACCTCGTCGTGAAAAATCAATTCCGTCAAATCATAATCTTCCAGTTGCACGAAGAAACAATCGATCGCTTGCGTTAAAATATGAGAATCGGTTAATCTCTCGGGGGGGGGGGGGGGGATTGGCTTATGCTCTCGTCGCTGTCCTCATCACAAAGATCAATAAGAAAATTTTCGTTGCCTTTTTCAACGATACGACTATCGCCTTAAGTACAAAGCACAAAATCACCGTCTACGATCTACAACCAGCGACTCCACACCACGCTACCGATTCAGTCTTAAAGTACTTTCGCTGAAAATTGCTAAAAATGTGAGAGAACGAGTGTATAAAATAGGAAAAGAAAAACAAGCGGAATAAAAAATTTGTTGTAGCTGCATCCTTCTGCGAAAAGTTAAGCATTACATGTGGAGACAAGTTAAAAGTTAAATTTATTTGGCACAGAGTACATTGAATATAGCATACTCCAACTATGATGAGATTTCCTAGCTTAGTTTTAAAATTTCGTCTTGCTCATATTTACTTATTATCAAATCGAAATGAAGTTGGGAAAATTTTAAGGTGCACACTAACACACGACGTTAAAAGTTGAGAAATACGCGTAAATGATTCACAGCTAATGACAAGTTCGATCATCCTTAAGACTATTCTTCAATTCAATCTCTTATCTCTTACACACTAAAAAGCTATATTCGGCTCGACGAAATCATTCAACGACATTGACATATCTATCGTTCGGAGATTATAATTGGAGCCAACACTCGTGGCCTTGCAACGAGGACTCCAAGCGCAATTAATTAAAAGAACATCGGCGTCACCTTCGATTCTCTAACCTCCACGGAATTACGATTAGTAATAGTACGAATAATGTTTACTTCACTTACAATAAATAAGTTACAGTTCGATAATAAATTAAAAAATGAAATTCAATGTCGTTCAATGAATGCGCAAAAAACAAAATTGAATAGTGTCCAGGTGGTTAGAACCCGACCCAACTATTTCAGATAACTAACTGATCCAAGGATTCTGGGGGGAGTGAGCGTCTATTTTATGAAGCACCTTCAGAGTATCATCGTATAAATTCTAAATTATTTTTTTTAAATCATTGATTAGTCTCAGCCCTTGCTTATCTCAAAATTAATTTCATCTCGCTTCAGTTCGGCTAACTGTTCGATGCTACGTGTTCCAAAGCAGTGGCTCCACCAGCTTTTAAATTTAAGGATTCTAACTCGTTTTCAAACCTAAATGAGGTGAAACGAGGGCTCGATAAGTAGGAGCTTTCAAAGTTTTCTCTGCGGGAAACTATTGACTCACTTGCCTTATTCTGATCTACTTATTTACGCTCATGTGGATCATTCGGTTAAAGAACGCACGTCTTTAAATGGATTTTTGGTTTTTTAAAAAGTTCAATTAAGATGGCTGAATTTTCAAATCGTCACTGCCCTGTTACTGGATCTTTATAGCTTTATTCGATTGATTATTGATCAAGAAGCATAAAGTATTTTGGACTCGTACTCGTGTTTGTCTCGAAAGTCAACGTCGAACGTCGACCACGTCACAAATTTCAAACGGCAACTAAAAAGTCGTTTTCGTAGTGGTAACCCTACATCTGAACTGGCAATTATTGTGATTTTTAATACCGACCGTAAATGTTATTATAAATCGCACTAGTGATAAACGAAGGAACCTTGCTAAGACGGGGAGGGTGTTCGACTCTAATAACAATCTCTTGTATTATTTTGAGTCACCACTGTATAGAAAAAAATCTTTCAACAATCTTCCGCTCTCCTCCGTTTGCCAGTAGTAATACACCGGCCACGAGACGAAGGAAAAAAAGGAACTTTGTTATACCTCAACTCGGTAGTTAACCGCATCTTATGTTTGCTAACAGCAAAAGTTCGGTGGCAACAATCAATGTTTCTTTTATCGAGGTAGGCACGAATATGTTGTTAGACAAAAAACCGGAAGACATTCTTTAGGTATACAAGTATAAAAACAACGTGATAAACCTAACTTGAAGTCGTCTTTACCTCGAATAAAAAATAGAGTACAAGTAATGGCAAAGATGATTTCTCAAGCCTCGCCAAATTTATCCGCGATTTAAGCTTTAGAACATGAAGATTTGCAAGGCAGACAATATTTTTGTCAAGCTCCTCATCACTCTCGCCTAATAAGTTCATTCTTTTAAAATAGTTAATCATTCACAATGCTGTTTAACACAGGCAAGGAAAAGAGGACCGGTACAAACTTCACTTTAGCTACGGGAAAAATTACATGTGCCTGTGAAAATGGAAATGGTGGTAAATCGTTATATCGACTTGTGTTTGTCAATGAGTAAGATGAGTTCGAGAAATATCCTCGTATAGTAAGACCGATACAACTTTACGATTGGATGTGTAACAGTTACGTTTACGAGCATTTGAACTAGAATAAAAAAACAATAATAAGGGGGGTGTCCTTCTTCGTTAATCTTTTTGAATACAGGATTTCTACGAAATACTAGTTTGAAGCTATCGTTTAATCAAAAATACATGCACTCTTATTTTTTTTCATGGCAGGAAACGCTTTGAATCGGCAACTACTACCATACAACCAATGCTTCGCTTGTTCAAAGGACAATCGAACCTGAAACACGCTGTACGCTCTCTCTCTCTCTCTCTTTCACTCTCACTCTCTCTCTCTCTCTCTATCATTCTCTCTCTGCATTTAATAATTTAAAATCGATCGATAATAATTCCACCCATTATCAGCATTGCTCGACTAATGAGCTGCACCGCCCCCGTCCCACTCAAATGATGATATGTCAAATAATAAGAATTATAAAGAGCATTACGCAACATAAATAAAAACGAAATATTTAATACGAGAAGCTGGATAATATATTTATTTAGAAAAAGAATAATTTAATTAAACCTAATTGCAATAATTAACAAGATTTTAACAAATTATTTATATTTAATAAGTACTAAATTTTAAAAGATACCGAATGAATCATTAATTTTATTGATTTGAGGATTTGAAAGTCGATTTATTAAAAATATCGATATTGTTTGCATCAAATTACATAAGTAGGATAAAAGAAGTTATACATGATCGAGACTGTGGTAGTCTCTGCAGATAGTATACATTCCACAGTAGGTGTGAACCACGAGGCTTGACATTAAATTGTGTGTACACATGCTGCTCTCTTTCAATGTTGATGGACGACTGTTACTGCTATATTAAATATAGAACCTAGGAGTTATTAGAGAGACAACAGGACTTTACCTTTCCCATGAAGACTCTCTGATGTTTTAATTTATCTATACTCTTCTGCAATGCGACAGAGCATCTGTAAGGACTAAAATCTTATACGATTGTGGTTACTTCACTGGTCACTCTAATGCCCAATTTATGGCTACATATAATGCAGCAGTGTCTGTTAAGATACGTCCGGATATGCTGAGCGCTAGAACTATCAGTGAGTCACTAGGAACTCGTTAGGATCAATGGTAGTTACAAGCAATCACATAGATTTCCGACTAACCATCATGGGCATTATCCATCTGTTTAAACTGTTGAGAGAGAACCCAATAACCCCAGCATGTAACTTGTACAGTGTAAATGTGATCAAGGATAACGCGAATTATACGGTGTAAGTACCAACTCAAATGGTATGTAAGGATGACTATATGTCAAAAGATAGATGGGACCGGGTGTTCGAGGACATTCTCTAAGGCTATCTGCTTGCAAAGGACCAGTATTAGTCATAATAGGTGTGCAAGAGAACTTCAAGTCGTGGTAGCAACTAAGCAGGTGTAACATAGTAGTGTCCAAGAATCTTAATGATACTATATTAATGCAGATTGGTGGTGCAATCTTAATCGGGGGGGGGGGGACTAAAGAAGACATAAAGACATACCATCTGAGGGTAAAGAGGGCTAACCATCGTATCACTTCTGATAGCAAATGATGAATCAAGATGGGAATTACTTTTTACCACAAAATAAAGAATTCCACTATAGTCCCCAACTAGATCCCAACCAGCCAGATTGCTGAGGATATTCGGAGATACATTACTCAATTGGAGGCACCTTGGTAGGGATAGTAGTTCTGGTCGTACTACTAATTATACCTAATCACCTAGAGAATGAGATCTAAGGTGATAAAAGGAGTTGTACACGAACATCCCACAGTTATGCAAGAGGAGGGGAAACCGGTCTTTCCTCATAGGTTAGAATGAAATGGATGCACTTGTATTTCGGACGATACTCCGCATTCTACGTTGGTAGGGTAGAATTTTGTGGTTAAGAATCATCGCCACCACTCTCACTAAAAATATTTAACCACCTCCTTATGATAAACATTTCGCGTTTTTTTATGTTTTGTAATGCTTGTAATAGTTTTCATGGTTTTGAATACCTTTGCTAAGCAGAATGAACGTGTGACGCGGGACATTAATCGAGCAAATGCTAACAATGCGCTCTCTCGGTTTTTACTTTTCAGCCAAATTTCTTCATTGAAGGAACAATGGTTTTATAAAAAACTGTCACTTATAAATCATTAACGTTTTACAAATTACATTGCGAGAGAAAAACGGGAATTCGGGGTAGGGCTCCATAATGTGGTGAACTATCGTTACTTTAAACCGGGCAATACTTTGAAAAATCACACCATACCTTTCCTAACTTAAAGCGTTACATTATATCAAAAACATTCTACTTCTTTTTTTATAGAACTATAAGAAAATACGTTTTTTAAAATCATTCGTGTTTTCTTATGATTGAACAAAAAAACAAGTATTATTGAATTTCACACACGTTAACAAAGCCGCGGCTCAAACGAACGAAAATATGTTCGCCTTTGAAGGTAACAAAAAATTCACGGCGAGCATATAAATATAAAGAATAGGAATAAAAGGGTTCGAATGATTTGAGGGAGACACCACTTTTTCCATTTATACTTGTATGATAATTGTCAAGGATTAGAGGAGCAATAGGATTATGTATGGAGAACTCCTTAAAAGTGAAACGTCGAGAGCTATTAGTGAGATTAGGACGTTGCAGTTACGACGGAAGGACTGACGACGTCAGGCTCACCGGCACCATCCGCTACTGCTTTCTTTACTTTAATAGTCTCCTCGGCGTCTCCATTCTCTTTCGTCTTTTCTGATTCATTGCTGACTCCGTTGGTGTGTACTCCACCGTCTGCGAGATCCTTCGTCGAGTCACCATTTGTCGTACCATTAAGTTTCTTACTCTCAGCTTCTTTTGGCACGTCGTCTTCAACCTTCACTTTTTCAGTTTTTTCGGTTTTTTCGGTTTTTTCGGTTTCCATTTTATTCTCCTTTTCTATACTCCCCGCTTCTTTAATTTCATTCGGCTCCTTAGATTTTTCAGTGTCTGTTTCAACTTTTTTCTCCACCTTTGCTGCTTCATCGATGCTTTGGACATTCTCCTTATTTTCGCTTTCGTCAACTTTATTTTCCACTGATTCCGAAATCTTGGCGTCTCCATTTTCTTTTACATCTTCCGTGGATTTTTTCTCCGATACCTCGGCCTCTTTCTCCTCTACCTTTGGTTTTTCCTCAGTTTTATTAACTGTCGTTTCTTCGGTAACGATCTTGGATTTTTCTGCTGCGTCCTTGGTAACCGTTTCTGTTACGGTTTCCGCAACTTTTTCGGATGATGTTTCGACAACTTTAGCCGTTGTAGATTCAGTCGTTTCTTCTTTTGTCGACACATTTTCAGATGGTACAGATTCTTCTATTTTATTTTCAACTTCACTCTTTACTTCTTCCGATACCTTTTTCGATACTTTTGTTGTATCTTCAGACTTCTGTTCTGTATTATCTGCTTTTTTTTCCACTTCTGCTGGCTTCTTTTCATCTTTAGAAACTTCAACTTTTAAGACATCATTTTCATTCTTCTCCGCATTTTCAGTTGACTTTTCCGTACCATTCTTTGCTTCTTCCGATTTCTCGTTTTCCTTCTTATCACCATTGGCAACTACTTTTTCCTTAGATATTGTCTCTTCTTCCATTGGTGTACTCACTTTATCACCATTTAACGCGGATTTTTCCGATTCCTTAACTCCTGTCTTTTCCTCTGGTAACTTTTCTGCTTTTGACTTAATTTCCGCGTCTTCAGATGTATCCATGGGTTCGCAAGCTGAATTGGTAGTTGTAGCTAATTTCTGTTCCTTGGGATCGCTATTTTTTGTTTCTTCTGATCGATCTCCCTCTTCTAATTTTTGACGCTTACTGGGCGTCAGAAACGCCAAGTCAGAGAATGATTCAATTGTTTTAAATAAATTTTTCTCTTCGTTGCTGAGTTCGACATTTCCTTTTCTTATAACAATGGTGGCAGATAGACCAGCAGCTTTTGCAGCTTCAGCCTCTGCAAATTTTAAAAACGATAGTATCATATAAAACGTTATGCACGATTACACTATTAGAAATATTAAAATAATGATTTTAATGTTCTTTTTTTAAGTTTATTTATTTTTAATATAAACAAAAAAGGAAAACATTTATCGAAAAAAATGTACGTATTTTAGAGAAAAGTTATAACGCCGATACAAAATGAAGCAACCTATTTTATATTGGATGTTGTAATAGGAAAAAGAAAAGATAGGAGAAGAAATATACTGTACACGCATTTATAAACGTTGTTTAAGTTTTATCAAAGAGTTGTATACTTCGTACATAAATGTACTTTTGGCTATAAATTAAAAATATAAAAGTAAAAGCATGCTTATAAAATTGGTCAAAAACGTCTACATTTCTGTAGTTATTGTTGAGAAAAATTGCAATAATAAAATAACGAAATAAAAAAAAGTTTTTAAGAATCTAGTAAGAGTGATTAAAGGTAAGTAATAGTTTATCATTAAGTATTTATCATTAAGTTTATCAGTAAGTAATTATTTATCATCTAAGAATTGTTTAAAAAATTCACTCATGTATATATATATATATTTGTAAACATTGATTAACTAAAATTGAATGGTTTATTGAAAAGTCGAAAATGCACGGCATTGAATATCGTATCCTCGAAAATGTAAAAGTTACTATTGGAAAGACAAATTTTTCGTTATCAAATATAAGCTTTATTTATTGCTAAGAATGGGTAAAAAATGCACGGTATACCTTTAACAACATCAGTAAGGAATAAAACATCTGAAGACTCGTGACCAATTTTTTTTAAAATACTTTTGTAACTCTCTGCCTCTTGTTTCGGTCCTACTTCGGTATCAAAATGTCCAGTAATGTACTAAAAAGAAAATCAAATTTTATTACAAATGAAAAGTTGCTTTAAAAAAACTTTTGAAAATTCTCTCATACTTTCAATAAATCTCCGTGCCCTGTGTTTCCAAACATTAATTTTTGGGCTAAAACACTTCCGCTTGAATAAATATAAAGTTTTTTGCCCAAGCTCGTCCATGCTTCAAATGCTTTTGGTACATCGTCATAAACGCTTTGAAAAAAATACACACGGTTACATTCAAATATTACATAACAAATACAAAAGAAAAAAAGTTTAAAATACATAATAAATCAATCCCTGGAGATTTGCCAGCGACGCTCCAAATGTTATTCTTTTTGGCAAATGGCGATTTTTAAATCTCTTTAAAACACTAAATGCATAAATAAATGTTGTGTTATCGTGCTGATTAATCAAAAACTATCGTATTTAAGATCAATTTCTTTTAAAAAGAACAACAAATATTTCTTAAGTCATCGCATTTTAACAATTATTAAAAATATATAACGAATAGTTGAACTTTTATTAAAATAGAGCCTTTAAAGTTATTTAAATTTACGCATATCAACTTTCATTACATTAATTCTTTGGAGCAATAACATATCTTTTATCATTAATTTTTTTATAAAAATATTTCTTACCATTTTAAGAATCGTATCATTCACAAGTATTTATAAAGAATTTTTAGAAATTCTATGGTATAAATAACATTTATAAATGCATATTTATAAATGCATTAGTTTACAAAAGAATGTTAAATAATATTTATATATGTGTGTATGCTTTTTTATAATATTATCGTCTACGCCATACGTACCAATTTTTTTATTTTATTATAAGAAATAATAACTTTTTATATCTATATATGTATATATTTTAACTAAGATGAACAAAAAAATGCTTATGATAAAACACGCACAATTTTCCAGTTAATTAAAAAAAATATGTTTTTGGACTACAGCCATATAACTATTCTGGTTTAAAAAAATCTAGCAATTATTAATTATAATTATAAACAATTTAAACCGTTAAATATTTATCAGTAATAAACAATTAAGTATATAGTAGCAAGAATAGTATCGATTAAAAATGTCTTAATTTTTGCGCGTAATATTTTTTGTACATGTAGATAATGCGAGTTGTGTCGTTTTAACAGTGCAGATGGTGAAACTACTTATTCAAAGATCATCAAAAAATAAGCACGAGCATACAATTTTCTACGAAAGTTTATGAAAAAATTAAACGAATGTAACGCAGAATTTTATTTTAACTTCTGATCGAATATTAATTTCAAACGTCTCAAAAAATATTTTTTCTGTTTTGTAACATTTTTATAAAAACGACTTTAAGAAAATAAATAGGATAAAAACTCTACAAATTTTATTTTTAAACTTATAACGTAGAAAAAAGGACATTTTATCGATTTTTTTACGTAGTATCATTATACTAAATAATAAAACTTCTATCAGACAATTTATTTAAATAAAATTAATCTTTGATCAATACCTGCAATAAAAACCTTGAAAAACCTTAAAAAAGTCTTAGCAAAGTATTGAAAGTTTGACTGTATTTATTTAATGTTTTATGGAAATTTAAACTTCTTGCGCTTACATTTTATATAAGTTTATTGTTATTCAAATGTATTTTGAGAACTATATTTTTTAATACTTAATTTAAACACAACTTTAGAGCTCGTATAAATTATATTCAAAATTTCAAAAAGCAATTTTTATTTATTCTCAATGTTTTGGAATATTTTAAAGGACATTCAGGTGAAATCAATACTAAACCGAGATTTTTTCTCGAAAACCTTTTTCTTTAAGAATATATCATAATTCGTCATTAAAAAGTGCTACGACGCGGTACTAAAATGTATTTCTAAAAATTCCTAAAAATTGATTTAATCAGTGAATATTTAACTTTATCTAATGAATTTAAATGAAAAGTCTATTAATGTTATTTTACGTCATTTGTGATCAGTTGGTCCAATAACTACTTCGTAAATTAAAAATCAATCCAATTATAATATTATTTGCAGATTCAAAGTGAGTCCATAACTTAACCTCATATAAATCTTTAATAAAAATAAATAGATATACAAACGAAAAAATCTAAATTTCTACAAGGAACTTAATGTAATCTTAATTAAAATGGATTCAAATAATCTAATCAATCTCACCTACTTTGTCCATTTTTATGTATTCCTTGTGCCTACTTCCTTACCATTAAAATAATATAAAAAATATCATTAATTGTTACTTTTTTAAAAAACAGAATATACAATTGTTTAAATTATTATAATAATTGATAAAAAATTATCGAATGCGTGTTGCGAATAATTTATCGAAGAAGCTCCAAATCATATGATAAAAAACCTAAACATATATTTTACTGGTATTACCATCTTCCTTAAATTTATAAAAAGATATAAATTTAACTGCAATATTTTTATTGAAAACGCGCGACAGAAGCTGGAATCGATTATTTTTTGCGTTTTTTTTTTATACAAATAAGCTAATTCTAGGAAACAAATTAAACAATACTTTTTTATGTTTATAGCATTATTAAATAAAATCATCTAAGTTTGAGCCAATCCTTAACAGCTTTTGTTACAAAGATTATAGTCGGACGAGAATAAAACAGAATTCATTGCTATTTGTGGTGCAAGAATTGATAAAGCGAATAGCCGAAGAAAAAAATTACATTACATAAAACGAATTATATTTTAAGCAGAGTCGATGCAGCTGATAAAGTTGACGCTGGTGGCTTAAGCCTCGCTAACCTCACACACATTATCTAAAATGGAAATTATTACATTCGAAACATTCGAAAAATGTCATTCTGAAATTAACGCAAACAGAGGCAATAAAACTAATTAGAAAATCATTTAAATGTACACTACAAAAGTTTTTTCTATTTGTAAATGCAGATGTGATTCGAAAAATGAATCATGTAATCAAAAGCACAGATTGTTCAAAAAATTTTCAACAGCATTTGTCGATAACGCGCAGCAAAAATCGTAATTCTAACAAAAACTCGTTTTAAAAAAACATATGCGTTTAAAGGCATAAATAATAATTGTTCCATTATATAAATTATATCGCTTACTAAACTGATTATTGCTAATTGGTATAAGCTTGGATAAACGTATTTAGTTAATACGCACGGAAAAATTTTCATTATTCGAAATTATTTTTACATAAACTATAGTTCTGTAACTATTAAGAAAATACGAAATAATAAGTCTATTCTTACGGACTATAATTAGAAATTAATCTAATCAACGTTTACTTTTTCTACTTGTCGTAATATTACTATGAATAACTCGTATCTACCAGCGATGATATTTAAAACATTTGTAGTTTATCATCACTCACACAATTAAATTAATTATAAAACTATCCGAAAAATAAGTTATTAAAAACTTCATCCGTATTGAAAATCTTATACATCGAATGCTTTTCCGACTTTATATTTAAAAATTACATAATATTAGTATTTTAATCGTTTAAAATTTTTTGTATTTATCAAACTAATGCCATAAAAGTATGATTAAAACACTAAAATACTCACAGTACAATATTTACAAAAATATTTCGTAAAAATTTGTTTAATCTTTATATTATTAAAACTATAATATATTATCTAACGACTGATACATAAAAGTACGCAAAGTATTAATTATTAAAAATTAAAAGAAAAATATGTCGAAGTAAAAGAATATTTTTCGATATTTGTAAGTAAATAAAACAAATTTATCGGTGAAAATCATCGATGAATTTTCACTTACATTTGATAAGATAAATTACTAGTTACGACTGTATATTATTTATAACTGCTGATCTGATCTTAAATTACTAAATTACTTTAAGTATTTAAAAATGAGTATGAGACTGTAATTCTCGACAATTCCAGTAAATTTTTGTTAGATAATTTTGCTTTGCGTTTACGAAACGCATACGTGAGAACACATATTTGAGGTAAGATTTTTGTAAGTCGTTAAAATTTTAAGTTTAACAGTATTGCTTTAATGATTTAATTAATATTCATTACTAATTCGTTAAAGTGTCACTCAAAACGCCTCATATATTGCTGTAGTCGAACATTTGTACATCGCCACGAAATTACCCTTTTTTTTTTAAGTAAAAATTATAAAAAATTAAAAATAAACTGCAATTATAAAATAAAGGATTATTAGCACGAATTATGAATAAATTAAGAGATACTGTATTTACAACAACTTGGAACGATTCCTAAATAGAAGAGTTGATTTTAGGCTATTAACTTTCTTATTTTAAATTATATTGTTAGATTTGGAAGTAAAGTAAAAACAGCAGGTCAGTGGTAAATGTTGCAGCTCCTATCGGACACATCGTCAAATGCAGTAGAAGCAAATTAAATAAATCGAGGACAACTAATGTTCACAAACATTAATAGATCAGTATTTATTTATATTTTAATTAAAAATATTTTAATACATAATTTGGCAAAATAAACATTCACATTTAATAATAAGAAGGCGAAGTAAGAATAAACATTATTCGTAAAAAAGTAAAATCATGATTTTTAACAAATCAATTGAAAATTAATAGTTATAAAGCAATGGTAATGTCTTTTCAAACAAAAGTATAATATAAATAGGAATACATGGTATTTATTTTACAGGAACAACATAAAATCGAATGATTTTCTTCATTAATGAATAAACAGCTCTTTGTCATCCATTAACACAAATGCACATTAGTTGTTATAATATAATTAAATTTAATTTTGATCGAAGAACCTATTTGCTTCTTCAAAAAATGAGCGCCAATTTTTTAAAATAGAGAACGTACTTTAACTGAAAAGAACCACAAGTGTTATAAAATTGATAAAGCAATTCAGAAAAACGAAAATTCACATGAAATGGTAATTTTTCAAAATAAGAAAATTATAATTATTATTTCATTCTATAAGTAAAGTTAAATAATAACTAAAAATAAATAGGTACAAAATTATTTCTAATATCAGTGTTAATCACGTTATTTCTCATTTGAGTAAAATATTATCTCAATAAGGATAAATTTACATTATAACATATATTCATACTATCAGTAATTATTATTAAAACATACGAAGATAAAAAATAAAAAAAGTTTGGTTATGTATTATATGACTTCAAAAAAATCAAGATAGGAAATATAACTTTATTTTTTCCCAGAAAATTAAACTTAAAGTAAAAACAATCGAAAAATTATATAGTTATTACCATAAACAAAAATAATTATTAATATTTTTAAAACAGGATAATTTATGTTTTAATTTTTTATATAATCTAAATTATTTTTCAATACTTCATTATAATGCATCCAAAGAAAATAATTTGAATTATGGAATCTTTGAATATATTTTTTATTTCACACTTCGCAAAATAAAAAATCTTTATTAGATATTTCTGAAGAATATTTTGTACTTATGTTAATGAATATTTGCACATAACAATTAAACACTTTATTTAAATAAGTACCTTCTCGTATTCAGGGTAAAGAAGTGAGCCATTAAGAATAATATTCACTTCATGAATCTAAGAAAGTATTTTTATCAGTATACAGTATAACAAAAAATATATAAGTACTCACCTAAATACATAAATCGAAAAAATAATAAATAAATATGTATTTAATTTATCGTACATAATTTCAAGATTATTGATTTGATAATTATTTGTACACTAAAATTAATATATTAGCTTGTATGCATTAACTTAGATATTCAACTATAAATTTTAGTATATTATTATCTTAGAAATTAAAATTACTAAGCTGATTCTTAATTTATAAAAAATATTCTAATTAACTAGAAATTAGCTTTAAAATATAGTTATAGGTTTTGAAATTTGTAGGAGATGAGTTACAAAGTAAATCCATAATATTCCGCCTCTTATACACTTTAGTATTATATTATTAGTTACCATATATTTTATAATAACAATTTTATTTATATCACGAATGTCTTCTTAGTTTAAAGATTTTTTCAAATTGTTATTTTTTTAAACATTATTTTTTATTTTATAAACACATAAAATATATTTCATAAACATTCAATATTTTTTAAACATATAATAAGTTTTACAACGTTCTGTCTTTTTTATTCGTTTAATTATTACGATTTTAATATAATTTCTTAATGTTACTAAATTGAATGAATTCAATTGAATGAAATTGAGTTGGATAAACATTTTGTTCACCCATTTTCATAATTTAAAAAAAAAATCTTTAGACAACCACATTAGATTGAGAAGAAAAGTAAGCAAATGAAGCTATGATAATTTAAATTACAAGAGAATGATTTGCTTATAAAAGGGCTATTGCAAATAATGATCTAACCTCAAAGTATTTAAATTATTATCTATAAACAGATGAGAATAAAAATTATAATAGTGCATCTAAAATTTAGTTTTATAACATTTTTTATTAAATTAATATGGGATATTAAAGTTTGAACGACAGAGACTATAGAAACAAATGAAAAGTTTTTTTCCAAAATTGATTCGTGTTGCGTGCATTGTAATTTTACTTATAATAAGATACTTTTGGATAAAAATATTTTGAAAAACATTGTCAAAAATAGACTTTAAACCTTTGCTTCCAACCTCAATATTTTACACATTTTTTTAAATTTAACTATTTAAATATAGTAAAATTGAAGATAAGAGTTCACTGACAATTTCATTCCGAGTTTAGTCAGACGTTGTGTCTGACCAATCAACACTTACGTCTACGTTCCTTTGCTGATGCAATGGTTACCTTACGTTTAATTAGCGCATCAATTTTTAGGTTACACGGGGTTATTTTCGTCCGAGCATTATCGGAAAATTTTTCAGATGAAAACTTATTTTCATTTAAAATTCAGGCGGAGATTCTTAAAAGAATATAATATAGTAATATTCGAACTCCGATGATTGTATAGATCAATATGATAACATTGCCCCTGATAATTGAAAATTGTTATCGAAGCAAAAACTTATTTGCCCTTATCTTTGCCAAGCGACACGTGCCGGTCGAACAATTTTAACGAAAATAACACAATATAGTATTTTTTTTTTTTTATATAAATTTATGTAAAATAGGCACTAAATTATGCGCAGTGCGTAAAATTATTGCCTTTTCACATTAAACTATCACGAGTTTATTAATTCAGGCGATTGTTTCAAAAAATTTAAAAAGAAAAACAATCGTTAAATACATATTTATAAATATTTGTTCAACTCACTGGCCCTTGATTGGTTTATACGCTGCTTTCCATATATGTCCTTGCAACTGTTCCAATGCGCCAGTCTTACGATCGTTATCCATTTGCCATAACACATATTTTACCAATGATTCCTTTGCTTCCTTTTCTGTTTCTTCTTTAATTGGTACAAAACCCTCGATTTTATTTTCCTCGTCACTTTTAGCCTAAAAAAAAAGTCGATTTTAAATATGTGCACGCGAAACTCGTTAAAGTGCATTACTCATTGATCGGATCAAACCAATAATACTATCGTTAAAAAATGATTTTTAATACTGATACGAGCATCAGTTTTCAGTCTGATTACTGTAACGAAAAACTTACACTTGGCTTTACATATTAGTCAGATATTTATTCGTAGATTCGTAACATGCAAACTGGCAATATACAACAAATCCATCCCAAAGACATTATTTTAACACGATCAACGCATTTGATTTAAAATTTCGAATAAAAACTAAATGTTTTGTGTAATTTCGTTATTTTTATGGTCTAGACGTATTTCGTGACGTACAGTTTACCGGAGTGATTCGAGTTAGAGTTGCTCAGTCGTGCAAATGTTGAAATATTAATTATTCAAAATGAGAGATAAGTTATATTTGTAAATAATATTTCACAGTTAACAAGCGAGGATTGTAAAATTTAATTAATAATCGTAGCAAGGCTTTATCAACAATAAAATTAAAGCAATTCATTTGACGATAAATATTAATAATGCATAGAAAAAGTAGGTAAGAAGAATAGATTTACTAATTTATTGTTTATGTTTACGTTGCTTTGCTCTTGTGTTTAAAAATCAACATTATTTACCTGGAGTTTATTTTTATTAACATTGCAGAATAAGCAAATTTTTTATCTAACATTGCGTAAATATTGTAGTATAACGTACGAACAATGCGATGCGTTAATAGTTTAGAATATGAAGTTTCAACGACCATTTATCGGGAATTAGACGCGGAGCAATTAAACAATATTAATATTAGCCGAAGCGAGGAGAGTAAATTCGTACTGATTAATTTTGAATTTCTCGATAAATGAGCCACGAATTTAAATAAATAAAGAGCCGATATTTACAAATAATAAGTCGGACATTTTTCCGTTCGTGTAAAAGAAAATTTGCGAGAACGATGTTTAATAGTTAATTAAAAAAACAAAGCAGTGGCCTTTCACCTGCCATCGGGTTGTTTATCGATATTAACACTCGGAAGATAAATGTTTGCACGCAGATTTTACATTCGCTCTATACTCGTAAATGCTTTTCACAAGGGAAGGCTTACGGACCACGTCTTGTACACCTTAGCCGTTACTTGTAAAATATTCGGAACAGGTCTGCCGATTTTTCCGCAACAGGTTTCGCAAAATCTGCGAACTCGTTATTTCGGCACTCGGGTGTTTTAGTCGTAATACGCGTCATGTTGGTCGGAACTATTATCCTCGGCAGGAGTTGAAAAATAAAAGAAAGTGCTAAAATTTTGAATTACCTGTTCCTTCAGTTTAGCAAAGTCAGCTTTGAATTCTTCGTCGTTCCATTTCTGGTCGACGTGCGCCTTTAAGAACTCGCGCACGTACGGGAAAAGCGTATCCTGTGAATCGAAGACATAATAATGAAACTTTCGAGCCTTGGAGCACAAAGGCAAGGGGGAAATGAATTTCGGGAAATTTCGGGAAATTGCGGTGGGATATTTTGTCAATTTACATTTTATTCACATACTTTTTAAAATTTTTCGAAACCAATCGAGGTCGCAAATTTATCAATATCGTCACTTTGCGAGCAATCATTTGCATCGAATAGTAATAAATCATCCCCGATACAACGTGTCTCGATTTACGTGTGAAAAAAAGCGAATAGATAAAGCGCAGCAGAGACTCGCCAGATGAAATTCAATACACGTCTTTCATCTTTCTCCACCTAGAAACAAGAACCCCATTTTGGATTTTTTGTCTTTCCTCTCCCAACTGCCAGAGTCACACGCGAGTGCCTGTATAATTTTGTCCGACTTTGGTAATAACGTACAGAAAATCATGCGATGACGCGCTCGCAGGCCCCCCAAACTTGGCGAATAATGAAAATCGATCGTGTTCTCTCTCTCTCTCTCTCTCCTCTCACTCTCTCCGCCTTTTTTCCCGACGTGCATAAATGTGCAAAAGCGGCCTCACCGTCTAAGATTGGTCTTTGTTCAGCGTAAGAACAATGACACGGAATTACCGGGAGCTGGAAAGTCCGCGGAGAGAAATCAATCGAAATTGATCGAAAGGCTCAACGGGAGCAAAACAAGCCTGAAAAGTCCAAATTTAAATGCGGAGTGAAAGACCGAGAGAGCGAGAGTGAGAGAGAAGGAAGCACAGGGAGGGGTGGCTGCTTGTACCGAAACCGTTAGACGCACAAATGGCTCCTTCGTGCTCTTCTCTTATGCTCTCGTTAAAGTCCACGAAAATGCGAGCAACGCCAAGTTGCAAGAGGAGCGACTCGAAATCATAAAGTCGAAAGTCCGAGCTGCGAGAGCACGTTTTCCCTTTACTCCCCGACAAAGAAAGAAGCACGGGGCACGAGCGCCGTGTCTTCGGTTCGAACCCGATTTAAAAAATCGACGAAAAGGAGAAAGAAACACGTGTTCGAAGAGACGATCAACGGAAATTGCAGAGCGAGACAGGAAGAAGAGCTGAGCTCAACGGTCGCTCGCGGCGAGCGCCGGCATCGTCGTCTCGAGCGTGTAGAAAGAACCGCGGAGTCGGGAGGAAATATCTCGAGGAGGTCTTGGCAAGTCGGCAGGCTGCCATCCCCGGCTCTTCCGGGTGAGCAATCGCGAGACACGAGCCCCACCTTCGCCGTACTATCAGAACAATCCGCGCGGCTGGCAGGAAAATCGAGCGGCATTTTCCGGCCCGGCTCCAGCTATGGTTCGTTGGTCGAGGCGCGGCGGGGCGAGGCGCTGCGCGCCATAGTCGTCAATCCTGGCTTTCCAACTCTTGTCGCGAATCTCCGGCCTCCCCCGTTACCTGTATAAAACTGATGCTGGAAGTGGTGCCCTCGATGTCGAGGAGGATCGCCGACTCCTTGTGCGCCAGCTCCTCGGTCTCGGCAGCGGTCCGCTTCTCACCGGCCATATTTCAACTGGGCGCACTGTTCTTGGCTCAGCGTTGAATGAGTAACGGCTATCGATCGATTCGGTCGCCAGTTGTCACACGGAACGTCTCACGATCTCACGAAACGTCTCGCGGAACGTCTTACGGAGCACGACGAGATCGAAGGCTGCGCCGAGGATCTTCCTCTCGTTGCGGAGAGAGCGAGCTGAGAAAGTAGTTTTCGGGGGTCGAGAGTCGGAGAGAGAGAGAGAGAGAGAGAGAGAGAGAGAGAGAGAGAGAGAAAGAGGAAGAGTGAGAAGGGGAACAGAGACGGGCTGAAGGAGAGAGAGAAAGAGAGAAAAAAGGGGGACGGGACAGCACGACGACGCTAGCAGTAGTCCCGCGCACACGCACACACTTTGCTCTGTTCCGCGAGTCTGCTGTTCTCGACTCTGTTGGCGCTCCGCTGGCCCACCGTCGAGTGGAGGATCCCTCGCTCCGTCTTTGTCGCCGGCCGGAGTTTGCGGTGGCGCGATCGCGAGGCTCAGCAGAGGAGAGAGAGAGAGAGAGAGAGAGAGAGAGAGAGAGGCGAACGCCCGAAATATAATCCGTGCGCCTGTGGAGCCGGCAACGGTCGGGAAACTGGGAGGAGGGAGCAGCCGTATGTGTGCACGTGTGCGCAAGTTTCGCGATTCGGCGGCCTTCGAAGCCTTGAGAGCGAGCGAGCGAGCGACCAGGCGATAGAGAAAGACAGCGCGACACCGCGAGTATCAGGACCGTGCGAATTCGCCGGAACGTCTCCCGCGCGAGGTGGTAAGCTGGTATCCTGGCCCCGTTCCGGCGTATTCCCCCTTTTTTCTTCCTTCCTATCTTTTGACTGCACATTTTCTAGGACACGTGCGACTGCGCGGATCTTGGGTCTCGCTGTGGCCATGTTTAATCCACGTTTCGTCCACCTTCGTAGTACACCTTTGAATTTATCAAATTTTCGTCTCTTAGGCAATTTTTTACTCTTCACCGTGTACCGTCTCACACGATCAAACTTTACAATAAAGTCTTTTTACATCTAACGATGAATAATCTTTAACAGGATTGGCATGTCTATTTTTAACTAATATAAACAAACAATGATACTTCGAAGATTAAGCGATAGCAACGATAATTTATTACAGAAAATTCTTCACAAATAAATTGCATGGAGGAATTGGCTTAATTCTGTTGCTCTTAAAAAATTAATTTTTACCTCTACATGTTGCACCCTTTCCCAAACTAAATTAAATAGAAGTTACGTGAGCAAATTTTTTAACACATTTTAAACGCATAATAAATAATATCACCCTGAAAATTCAAAAGATCCTAAAGAGATAAACTCAAAAAATGGTCAAACGGTCGAATAGTTATGGATTCTCCAAGATTTACACTATCGTCCCAAATCTTATTAATATTTATTAGTATTACGACAATTGGATTGGTTCTTTAAAAATTGAAGTACGAGCAAAGTTTGAGAGCGAACAATGCCTCGCACACACGAATGGCTGGCACGTTTCTAAGTGTATCCTAACACATGTCTGTATAAAGTTATTGCTTTAAAAGAACTAATAAAATGAATGACGTTACTCGATATATCGATACGATTCTCCAGTATGCTGGGACTACTTTCGCTATTCTTTACAACATTGGATGTATTCGGTTACGAGTTCAAAGAGGTAAATGAAAACGTAGTGAAATTTGCTATTTTAAAAGTAACATTTTTAAAAAGCTGTATGGCAGTGATGGCAGTTTTTTTGATGACGTAGGGCAAGTATAAAGAATTTTTAAATAAATTAAATAATATATAATAATTGTATAATAATAAAAATTAAATAAATTTTTATAAAACAATAGGATAGTAGCCAAGTTCGCGTTTGTCGCGATAAAACTTGGTACGGTACAATATATAAAGGGGGAGAAGAAGAACCTTTTGGTAGTTCGTCCCTGAGCGCTATGCACACGCTTGGCTCAGTCTCTCTCTCTCTCTCTCTCTCTGGCACTCCACGCGTACATATACGCACATGCGAGGTCGACCATCGGCGAAAAGCTCGCCGTCGCCGGTCCAACCAATGAATGCTCTTAGGACGATGTGCTCTTTTCCCTCTCCTTTCCTTTATGGTGCGGCATCCCGCCCATTGCCGCGTACAGCGCACGTACGAAAAAGCCGGCACTGGAAGCCAAGTACCGCTTTTCCACGTTACAAATCGCCGACGACGATTTTGACGAAAAAATTTGCGCGGAAAAATCAAGGTCAGCTAATGCTCGTCTGTTCGATCCAACCGCGTGCACGGGGATTTTGTTAAAGAGAATCGGAGCGTGAACGTCTCGAGGAGCGTCCTTCGATCGACGGTAGTAATAAAGGATCGATTATGATCCGCGGAGAAGAAAACGTATTGTAGGCCCATGTAAATATTTGCAAATTCCCCGCGAGTCCGAGTAGAAGGTCGTTGTTAAATTTTAGCAGCAGCACGAAGTTGTCGGTTGGTAAAGTTTGGTCTAAGCCGTATGGTTGAACGGGGCTTCCTTAGGGAAGGAAGGCTGCCAGGAGGGTGAGCTCGAGAGAATCACCAGAAGGGGTCAAGTGCGTCCCGACCTGGCTTACGCGGATCCAGGACGGCAGCGGTGCCGGCGGCGGCATTTAAATGGCGGCGCGGCATTTAAATTTTGACGTAAGCGGGAGCGCACGTGCGCGCGTCGCCGGTCGCCGCTGTCGACGCGACCTTTGCGCTCCAACGCATACGCGGGCTGATGTAACGAGTTGAACGTCCAGAACGTCGAGCACTTAAGGTGACTGACTGCGGCCAGCGACTGCCCGATTATTATCCTAAATATAGCGCCGATACCGTTACTCCTCCGAAGCCTTGCTTAAATTACCAGAATCATTGGGTTACTCGATTCTTTAACTTTCCAACGACTTCGTTCTCTTCTCCGGCTCTTTTATTTTCCTTTGCCTCCGTCTCCCTAATAATGCACTTTCTGCATCTGCTCGTTTATATATCATCGACCGGACAAATTTACAACGATATGAATTACGAACACTGACGCGAGTTAGGCGAGTATCTCGCTGGAGATGTAGGCGATTCGAGGGGGGAAATATCGTAAAGTGGAACTGTTGCATAATTAATTGTAAAATTACATTGAATGATGTAGCTTTGCCACGAATTTTTATATATTCTGCTGGAAATAATTTAAATAATTTCGATATGATTTTATTGCAGACTAAAATAGGGCTAAAATTTAAAGTAAGTAATAATGAAAATCAATTGTACGTAATAACTTTAAACACTTTCGATACACTCGTTCATTTTTTTATTGCCTTAGATTAAAAAATTAGTTGAATGTATATTAAAAATAGCGAATAATTTGATCATTTTAATAATTTAAATAAATTAATTAGCAACGTCGATCGTGTTTATGAATACTAGTTTAGATAAGGTAAGTAATTGTTTTAATTCGTGCCGTAAATTATAAAAATGTCGTGACCATTTCTTTGTCCGTAATTTATTATGCGTTTAACTCTTAAGCTCTTATCTCAGCAATTACTTTTTCATTAAATTACTTTTCTGCGTGCAACGTTACATTTGACAAAGTTTTTAAATACTATTTAATAGTATTACGTTGTAAATAATGTTGTAAATTTTTAAATGAATGGTATACTTCAAAAGCCATTAATTAATTATCTAAATAAAAATGATAAGATTGCTTAATAGAGATAAAATTATAAAATTATTAAGTTAAATTCTCCCGCACATTCTCCAACTTAACTACAAATCAAAGAATATCTTTAGCCAAACCAATTATAGGATTTTGTAGGATAAACTTTTTTTAAATTGTACTTATGCCGTTTTATTGATGCAAATTGTTGTTTTGCAATCTTTTATTCTTTGGTTATGTTGTTCAGTTACATGAAATCAAAAATGCATTGTAATAGCTGTGAGTTCAGTAATTTAATGCATTTCTACGTTGAATAAATCTAAACATTCTTTTAAAATAATTTTAATTTAGAAAAAATATTAGAGAATCTTTGATCAACGTATTATTATTTTATTTCATATAAGTTTGTGATTTTCTGAACATCAAAATAAAAACTTTTCTCTGTATCAAGTTTTCAATTAAAATACATATTTTTTATATGTATAATAGTAGTCTAGAAAAATTTTTAAGATAGAAAAAATTAATTTTAAAATAAATTATAAGCCATTTAAATTAATCAAATTTGTTTATGTAAAGTAATTAATATTCATTTATAACATACGTTATACTTAACTTAATAATTCAGTCATCAAGTCTTAACGATGTAAAACAAATAAAAATAATTTATAATTATCAATGAGTTTCAAGACATGATTAAAAAAAATTATTTTAAAAGTAATTCGTCGTCAATTTTTTTCACATATGTATCTTAAAATAGGTAAAATTAATTTACATAATTGGATAAATTTTCATACTTAATTTAATAATATTCTGAACGTTAATATTTATGGATTTTATTTTATTATATTTGGAAGCAAATTTTTTGTAAATTTTTTGTAAATTTTTTTAAGAATAATCTTTATATTTTTTTTTAAGTATAATCTATATATAATAGTATAATTTGATGTTTATCCTTTTTTATTTTAATAAAAGAAATGATTATTTAAAACACAATAGCCAAGGAAAAAAATTGATATATTAATAATAAGATGTATTATTGAGTTATAAAAGTAACATATAAAATTTAAAATATTTAAAAAAATATATAAATTAAGTTATACCTTTGCATACATAGAAAATAAAGCATTAAATTATATCTTCTAACTGTTTAATATAAAATAATTTAAAGCTTTTACAAACTTTTTAATAATGTTAATTAAACGAGATGTGATGGGATATAAATCTTTATCAAAATACAACTAATTTAATTGGGTTTTTTTTTTAAGTCATTTATTCATAAAAAGTTTTTAAATATTAGTTAAAATAATCTTTTATTTTTTGAAATTTTCTAAAAATTTACTTTTTAAAAAATATATGATCTTCTACGTTGACGATTTCGTGTAATAAAAATAACAACGATTTACTGCAAAATATTGTACATTAATGAAATAAATTATAAGTTTTTATTATTTTTCTTATTTAAGCATCGAAATAAAATATTTTCTATCAATGAGTTTCTTACAATATTTTATAAAAATGAATAGAGCTAATTTATATTTAATATAGATTGTATTATGATACAGCAATGGTACTAATATTTCATATTTGTGTAAATGTATGCTTGTATATATATAAATGCCTTATTCTATTATACTATTGCATACTGTTCATATAATAATTCTCGTATTCTATAATAATCTTCAGAAAGGCAACCTTCTAAAATAATTTTACCAGCTTCGTGCTAAAACATATTAATTGAAATATTAACCAAAAATTCTTGGTATAGTAAAAAATATAAAAAGAAAAAAATTACTCACTCTTCTTACTGCAATTGTATTATTACAACACCACAGAACACCGCCACTGAACTCCGAGGGAATATTGGATTTATTTAAAATTTGTTTAAAATCCGAAAGTTTTAGCTCATTAATAAATGCCGTTTGATGACCCGGAACCTATTTTTAAAATTTATATAAAATATATATTGATTAGTTTTTCTTCTTATGAAATTTAATACATATACAAATAATAATTTGATTACTTCATTAAGTGGCAGTGGTTCTAAAGTAAGTATTTTTTCTGCTCTACTAATTAAATCTTCAGTTTCATTGTTCATGAAAACATCGCGACAAACTTGTTCGCGTGCTGTCACTAAAGCATCCACCCAAGCTACTTCGGAGTCACCTTTACCTCGCGAAAAATTTAAACCACTAACTAAAGCATCTGTCAAGCGCACCTAAAACGAATTGAAAATTTTATTGTTTATTTGCCGTATTTCTAATAAGTGAACATATAGATTATTAACATATATCAATTACTTGATAAATGTGGGTTTCAGTTGTCGCATCTAATGTTTCACCCCTAGCAGGAATAAATACGCGTGCACCAACATTCTGCGCCTGCTGAGCAAGCAGTTCTGTGTCCTTAGGAGAGCCTCTGACTAAAACTATTCTTCGAGGTCGCAACTGTGCGAGAATTTTTTGTAAAGATTCACCATCAGATCTACCTTCAAAATCAATATATGTTACTGCAGCGTTTACAGCAATGGTACGCGTAGACTGAACACATTTTGTTGGGACATCGCTAGCATTTTCTGGATGTTGAATTTGCTCTTCAGTTTTAATTTCAATATTCTCCTTATTGTCCTCAGTTTCTGGTAATACTTCTGCTATTTTATAATCTTCTGGTCTAATGCAGAATAGTAAAAATATTAATTTTTTTTTTAAATACACATTAATAATTATATTTAAAGTTTACCTAATTATTTCTCCATATTCGTCTACTTTTATCTTATCTTCTAAAAAGGGAAACATTGGGTGTTGCTTTTTACTTTGTTTAAAAAACCCTGGCTTGTGTTCTTGCTTAACCAGCAAATCATGTTTTCCCCTTGGACCACCAACCTCTATTTCATCTTCAGATTCTGAACTAATATCTGCGGTTTCCCTATAATAAATAATTATTGAACCATTGTATAATAATATCTAAAATGATTTAATTAATAATTAAAACTTACATTTTTTCTTGTTTCATTTGTTCTTGTTTCTGTTTTACTTTTTTCTGATATTCTTCTAATTCAACTCCTTCTAATCTCACTTTTTTCTTTATTTCTAAAGTAATATTTCTATTTCCACCGTTTTCTACAAGATCTCTAGCAAGTGTACCTGGAGATGTTCTACTTGTTATTATAATACTATTTTGAGGATTACTGCACCATTGTAAAAAGAGATCTCGAGAGAAACCACATTCCATATCTGGAGTACTAGCTAATACAACCTAGTTTGATTTAAAAATACCAATTTAAGAATGTATTCAATACATTGTATTCAAATATAAACTATTTCTTAAATAATTCAAATATATATTATAAGCAATAAAATTTTTGCAGGAAATAAAAATTTAATTTATTATAATTATGTCATTATTTACAGAAATTTTGATCTTTAGTTATTGATTAAATATTTACCTTTGGACTAGGAACTTGATTTAATTCAGCCATACTATGACATAACTGCAAATGCTTAAATTGGAATGGATTATTTCTTGCACCTTCGAAACTTTTCATTAATTTATCACTCATCCACTCAATTTGAGATTTTGCAAATTCACCAACATTATAACTAACATTATTCAATAATGCTAAAGAATAGGCAAGTAAACCAGATTCTTTATTTCGCCATAGCTGATCTAGCATATGAGCTAATTCTAAGACTCTACCTGCTGTATCAACTCCAACAAGAACATTTCCACCACCACGAAGAGTTTGAAGAATATTTGCTAAAAAATAAAATAATATTCTTTTATACCATATATGAATATATATTCTTATTAGTCGTTATAAATACAAACATTTGCTATCATTTAATTCAAATAATATTTTTAATTTATTATACAATAGACAAACTTGTAACTCAAGAATTATTTTAATATTTTTTTATTGCATAATATTTTACTTTAATTATTTTTTATTTGTATCAATATTTTTCATAAAATAATTTATTATGCAAATATTTCAAACAATTCAAAGACTTACTCATTAATTTTTCATCTCTTGTTCGACGTCTGGCTTGTTGGTATGTAGCATTAAAACTATCTGTTATTAATAAAGATGGTCTTTGTAATCTTTCTAATTCACATCCATTTAGATGTCTTTCTTTTTTGTGGTTAAAATCAACCGCATATATTATATCTTCTTCACCAACTTTAACAATTTTCCATATAGTTCCACCTATCATATGTCCAGCTGGTAAAGGGGTTAACGTTACACCATATCCTTTACCTTTCATTGATATGCTTTGATTGTACTTTAGTTGTACAATTTTATCAAATGCTGCATCAACATCGTCTAAAGTAAATAAATTAAAGTCTTCCATGTTATGACGCGACTAAAATAAAAATAAAATATTAATATTATATAAATATTATAAGTATTATAAGATTTAGAGTTTATTTATAAAACTAACTACCTATAATATCATAACCTAAACATGTTGTCCATTTTATAAACAGGAATTGTGGCATATATAGGACAACTTAAACCACATTTTCCTACTAAATATGGTAAAGCTCCTAAATGGGATGGATCTGGATAAGATAATAAAACAGCATCAATTTGATTTACATGTCTGTAAAAAAAAATATAAAATATTTATTGTATTATTTAAATTATGAGTTAAAATAGACCCACCTTTTCAATTCTTTTATAAAGTCCTGATCAAAATTTTCATTCCATCCGCAATCTAATAAAATACGTAATTCATCAACTTGTAAAATATAACACGGAGGAGATTCGTCTAATGCTCCAGATATAGCATGTAACTTTATAATTGAAGTCATTGTTAATAAATCTATGTAAAAAAAATAAGAATAAATTTAAAAAGTTGTCTTAGCTTGTGCATTCAAATACTATTATTTTTATATGTAAATATTTAGATGAAATATTAAATGTATTTGGTAATAATTGCAATTTATCAATTTAAATTTAATTCTATTTCAATGTTTATGGAATAGAAAGATTTTTGTACTATCATTATTATAAATATTTTGTTCTAAAAAGCATCTGTAAACTTTAAGATTTATTTCAATATTTACAAAATAATAATTCGTACAAGAAATAACAATTTTAAACTCGAAAGGTTAACCTCAAAATAAAATATGTAAGTTTGTATGTTTCCAATTATAAAAAAAAATACCTATTAACAGATTGTTTTCAAAAAAACATAAATTAATGAAAAATTGTAACTGTCAGCTTATTCAAGCATGCGTCAAATAAATAAAAATATCAACATTTTTTGTCCATGTAAACATTTCATTTAATTATATTCTAAATGCAGAAACAAGTTTCGCGGTGCGCCAACGTTGCTAACTATTCTGAACAACAAAACCAGCGGGAATCTAATGCATTTTCAAATTATGAATGGTTCATAAAAAAATTTAATGTTTTCTTGAATATATAAATCTAATTATATTCCTCTTATAAGAACATAATTTAATTAGAATTATTACTATCCATAGCGTATTGCAACAAACGTAAGTAAATGAAAAATGAAAGATTTGTTGTCTAAAAGATTAAAATGGCAACATTGTTTTTCACAGGTTTATCATTACTGTCGTTCACCGCGCGGCGTTCCGGCGTTAGTTTCGCCGGCGTGCTTTTCCTAAATACCTAATAAATATTGAATAAATCTAGAATTTAAATAATTCTTGAATGAAATTTTAAGAAATTAAAAGAAAAATTGAATATTAATATTATTTAAATATATCTTATATTAACTTCAATTTAATTTTTAGTATTTCCGATCTGCGCAGAAGAGTGATATCGTCCGCTGTATCACTGTATGTTTCCGTTAACAAAAGTTGATTATGCTAAAAATTGACTGTCATTTACTGTCAATTTTTGAAGTAAAGATTAAAACACTGTTTTGTATATGCAATACAGAAATTTGTTTTGTTCGAATTTTATATCGATTTTCATTTAAATTAAAAATAATATATTAATTTTTTTTGTAGTAAAACTGAATTAATAGTCAGTCATATAGTAAAAATATAATCTTCATTGAAAAGCTGCTAGTATATGTTAGTAATTTTCTGGTCATACGTTTGTCTTTCTTGAGCGTTTACAAGAATAGAAAGAAAAATGACAAGTGTTAGAGAAAGAGAGATATTGCGGTGAAGAGTGAGATAAAGTTAAGCAGACTTCCGGTAGCGCCATTTGTCTACCTCTCCGGCGGCGGCGGTTCTCTTTTATACGTACATTTGTGTATGCCTTCAAAGAAATCTCTTGTGCGCTATTTCTTATATCGTACAGAAGGGTAATTTCTACAAGACGTTGGGCCAAAACGTAAGTACATCATTTCATAAACAAATATTTATAGATAGAATTACAGAAATATACATATATTTTGATGTACGTAGCGTTAATCTTTTGATGGCACTTTGTCGGTAGCCAGACATGTAAAATTTTCGTTAAGAGGAGAGAGAAGAGGATAAATTGACCCCATTGTTAAGCTCAAAAATCCTTTGATATTAATTTCGTTTACAAATTCATTTTGCCTGTATTTTGAAAGTAAATTGCTAAATTTTTCTAATAATATATCATTATAAGATTGAATAAAAGTTTTGGAGGTGGGGATGACTATCGACGCGCCGCATAACGCTCTTTTTTTACCACCCCCTCTTCTCTCATCCGTTCGTCTTCGTACGTACATGTTGGCGTCGCGTCGTTCTAAAAGTTCTGTTCTCTGTCTCTATCTTAAGGCCTGACTCACGCCAGAAGAAAATTGCTCATCTGGATTCACCTCAAGTTTTCGTTTCGTGTGAGAAACTTCTACCATATTTTATTTTCGAAACGTTCGAAAATGAATAATTTGGTTAGTATACATATATACTTATTTTTATTATATTTATTCTTAGTTTATAAGTAGTGTTTTTGGAACTCTAAAATTTTGCATTTAAAATTATTACAATGTATTTACATTAATCAATATCAATAATTGTTAAATTCGTGTAAAAATTGTTTTTAAAAACTGTTTAATCTTTCAATTTATAATTCTATAATTATTTATAATAAATTTTATGAATTATTTGCTTTTTAAAGCTAAAGTCGGCAACTAGATGTAGCAAAGTGTCCTATTTTTGTTAAGTTAAATAATTTTTGTTATTAGAAATGCACATTAATATTGTATCTGTCGAAATATAATTAATTATATCGTCCTGTCGAAAGATCGACTACAAACCTTCATAACCTTAATGTAAATGAATAAAATTTTATTCAAGTATCAAACATTTCGTGATTAATTTTATTAGTGATTTTTTAACGCATAAATATTATGTGATTGTCTAATTTTTTCAAATTTGCTATTTTTGAAGAAAGCCATTATGGGTAACGTCACGAACAAAATTGCGTATGCATGGTTTAGCTGAAATCATGATTGCACGTACCTATCTATAATTCGCAAGGCCGTGCAAACACGTTTTTGTGAGAAGATCGATTCAAACTTTAGAGGGCTCTCCATGTCAATTCTACAATCTGAATTTGATTTGTGCTTAAATAGAACACAACTGATAGTGTAATCTTGAGATTAATGCTTAAAAAAAAAATTTTAATTGAATTGATTAATGTATTGCAATTATAATTTTATTAATATATCGTTATTATCAGGTTTTGTAAATTTTATTAGTTATTAAAAATTTGTCTGATTCATTTCATTTTTATTCATATTCTAATATACTCCTTACAAAATTTAGAATTTTATGTAATTGTAAATTATAATTACTTTTAGAAAAATAAAATCGTAATTTATTAAGTTCATTTGAAGTAAAAACAAAAAAATGTCTTGATCATTTTAATTAAAAAAATTTTTAAACTGTTTCTAATGTTTAAATTATTTGAATGATGAAATAAAAATGTTATTGGATCAATGTATATGGGTACATAATTAATGCCGGAATAAATTATGAATTAATCGAAACTTTTATATTTATTATTTGATTCTTTTTTTAGTTTTTTTTTCAAAAATAAATACGTTAATTTTAGGTTAGAAATGCACATCATTGGATATTATCTTAAATTCGTTTTGTTAAATTATCTGATTTAGTCAAATAATAAATCAACATAAAAGAAACTACTATATAATATAATAAAATATTTATGATAATTACTTGATTTGATTAGATCTTTTTTAATTGCTTTTAATTTTTCATTTTAATTTAAATTGATTTTATTTGATATTTACAATAATACTTAATATCATTTATAAGTTAATAAATGTGTATTCTTTAAAGACTGATACAAAAATATAACTAGAATAAATAATGTTATACTTTAGAAAATTAATTTGTTTAAAGATATATTTTTTAATTTTACAGTATACATTAGAAAAAAATTTAATCATTAACCAAATATTTTTGTTTTTATTTTATAGAAAATGGTGTCACCTAGTTCGCCGGTAAGAATTTAAAATATTTTTTTTTTAAATAAGTATAACATGGTTCGTTATAAATAAATTTTAAGTACAATTGAAAATGAAATTACTTTAGATTTTCTATTTATTAAAATTTAATATTAATTAAAATTAGCAAAAAATCTTAAGTACTTTTTACAGAATTTGTAAAATTTGATGTGCAGAGATATTTAATTAATTAAAAAAAGATAGAAATTTTTCAAGTTTGCACAAAAAATTCAACATAAAATATTACAATTTCAAATTTAATATTTTATCTTTACACGTTATCTTTTAAATAATATATACTATTTTATATAACCGAATATTTTTCATTTTACTTAAAATTATTTTTAAAGGCCAATATCAGAGCTAACCTATTTTGTAAAAACAGGAGCCTTAAAGTTTTACATGTGTTATGTATGAGCCAAAGTAATATCATAAAAATTGATATATCAATAATTTCTGCTTTATTTTTGGTATAAAAAATTGTATTTTTTCATTCGTGTATATATATAAGGTAGTAACCAAGAAATATTTTTTATTTATTGAAGTGGATATTGTAAAAAGTGAATTTATTTCTTTTATTGTTGAATACTTCTTTAATAAGCCTGATTCTTTACTAATATTAATTGTTAGCTAAAAAATAAGAGTTTGAAATAGAAAGTTAAGCTCAATAGTGTTGTAATTATACGTCTTTGATAAAAAATGGCGTAAATGAGCATTGAGCAAGACGAATTTATCTTGAACAGACACCATGCTTTTCCAACCTTTTAAGTATGGTCGATTTTTAAAGAAACAATATGGCTCTAGAAAAAAATAATTATTTTGCAAAAGCATACGAGTTCATTTACTCATAAGTTTTTATCGTTTTGTTGTGTAGAGGAAGACAAAGATCTTCGTCGGTCGACTACCAGAAAATTGTAAGAGCGAAGAGCTGCGCCACCTGTTTCTGCGCTTCGGCGAGGTTACCGAGTGTGATGTGATGAATCGCTACGGCTTCGTACACATGGCACGCGAGGAAGACGCTGCAGAAGCTATCAGATCCCTTCACAACACGGTGTTCAAGGGTGCCACAATCAATGTTGAGCAGTCCACTGGCAAATCGCGGGGGCGTCGAGACGACAGACGCGGCGGTCCTATGCGCGGCGGCAGAGGAGGACGAGATGGAGGCCGCGATACTCGTCCCGGTCCGTATAACGACAGGAGAGGTTTGTTGAAATACACCGCGTCGTTCGTAACTTCTGAAAGAAAAAACGATTTTTCCGAAATCGAATATAAAGTCTTTTACCGTATTTTTCACGAGCCTTCCCGCGTATTTCGAGAAGAGAATTGTACAACGTGTCGTGTTTTACGATTATTACCCCGTGTTTAAGCGTTTGTACTTTTAAAACTAATATTATGCAACTAAAACGATTTTTTTTATACACGAAAAAAAAGTATTCATACCTTATAATTTAATTTTACCTTCAGTAAACAGCTTCCAAGTATCGTAAAACTAATTTTTTAATATTTAATCTTCTGTTCAAAATTTTTAAGCTTCAATTTTTAATACAGTCAATTTTGTGCAAAGTTGTCAATTTTTAACATAATTTTGTTAAATTTTTTTTTTATTAAAAGTGAATTTAAAATATCTTTATTGCATTAGAAAATAATGATTTAAAGTGCATTGTTCATTTAGTATAAAAAAATATTTAAAAAATCGCGATGTAACGCAAATTTAAAAAATTATGTAGATTCTTGGCTTTGATTTTTAATTAGAAAGTTTTTTTCTTTGCTATTTATATAGATTATTTATATATTATATATATTCTTAATTTTTAACTTTAGACTTTACTTGGTTTTACTGTTGTGTAATTGTAAAAAAACGTAACACATCTATAATTATATATAAGTATATGCAGTCATACACGTTTGCATGCAATAAAAAATTAATGTTGGATCATTGGGATAATGCATCAAAATTACTCATTTATTATCATATAATCATTGTATGTTGTAGTATTAAAATTATTTTTACAAAAATATGTAGCTTTAATAATTCAAATGTTTTTTCCAATGCAAACATGCATGGTTACACATATTTATGTTCAGTTTTAAACAAATCATTATTTTTTTTTTTTTAATCTCACAACATCGCTTTGTATTGCTTTACAGTGTAATAATTTTGCTTCATAATGTAGATATTATTTTTTTATTTCTTACACTCATAAAACTCTCATTTTCCTATTCTAGCTCTAATTTACGATGTAAAATTTACTGTCAAAAATGGTTTATAGTGCATATAAATTAGATTAATGTACACACGTCTAAAAAAGGTGTAATGTACAATTTTTGGAGAAAATATTTTATTAACTGCATGGCTCTTGGTAATGACTAACTTTTGCATTATCATTTGGTGATCATTCTTCCTTAAAAAACTTGGTTAATCTCCACAACCTTCAAGCTAACAGACGATTCGCTAAATAACATACTGTAATCAAGAAAATTAATCAAGGTATACTAAACGGTGTTAATATTTTTAACTTAAGATGGGACGAATCGATAGTTAACTTGAAAGCTAACCACCTATTCCCGCTCCCCTCATGTAAATTCCGTACAACGTAAAACTAACCTCATCATTTACCATTGTTTTTAGAAATTTATTAATTTTCAATTTACAAACGTTTAAGCTCGAGTAATAATCTGTTTTTGTTCTGATTCGAGATAATTTCAAAGTGATCGTTGTTCGAAATTCAGTGTTAAGAGCTTATTAAAAAAGGGAAAAGAAAGAAAACACGAAAAGAGACGAAATGAAAATAAAAGCGAGACGATAGATAGTTAGGGGCTTCAATGTAATTCGAAAACCTAACTTTGTCTCTCCAATTGATAATCAAAAAGCAATGAAGAATTCCCTTCTTTTTCTTGTTTCTCGGATGGCCCACATTTAACGACTGCAGTACTTCCAATACACAACGTTGGATATGACGGGTCAGCCGCGGGCGGCGGCGGATACACAGATTACAATCGGGGTGGTGGCGACTTCAGCGGTCGGGGCGACTTCAGTGGTGGCTACAACGACCGAGGAGGTTATGGACAGAATGTCGGGGGTGCTGCCATGGGATACACATCGACAGCGCCGATGGGTGGTTATGGACCGGCTGGAGGTGCCGTTGGAGGCTATGGACCTACTGGTGCTGTCGACTATGGCAGAACCGACTACGGCAGAACGGCTGATTTCGGTGCGCGAACAGACTATGGAAATCAGGCAGATTTTCCAAGTACCGTATCTCTTTTTCCGCATTTTTTATTCTTCAAGACGAGAACGTGCTCGTGAGCTTTGCTCTCTTTCGTCGTAGTACGCACATTGGTTTTACTTTTTCTCGTAACTATGAAATTGGTATGTTCTGGTCGTTTATTTTTTTAAAACCTTTTATGCACTTTAATCTGTGTGTAAATTATAAATGCACAGTGGAAACGTTGGCATTACTGGCAGTCGGTAAAAAAAACTACATCGAATTTTGAAACTAAACAAAGCGGTTTGTTTTATTGTTTTTAAAGTTCCACAAAAAATTTTGCTCTAACTGCCTTTCGATTTTTAAATAATCGAAAGATTACATTAAATTCTAGAACTAGTACATCAGAATTACGTATTTCTTGAAATAATCCAACAATTAAAATTTTAATATTCATTTTTATTATTGTGCATTGGTCAAATAAAAAGATTATTTTAATTTCACATATAAGTTTTATAACGAGTAAGAAGTAAACCAGAAAACTACTTTTTAATAATTAAAATTTTATTATTCCGTCAGAGTTTATTTGATTATACAATCTTTTTGCAAACCCGTTTTTATGAACTTTTTAATTTTAAAACATTTCATATAATATAATCAAATGATTTTTGAAATTATAAAAATTACATCGATGAATAGTTTTGATTTTGCTTTTTTTAAGTCAAATATAAAAATTTTAATTTAACACAAGTACAGAATTGTAATAAAAGTGAAAGTATATGTCATATTAGAGTTCAATCAAAAAGTCTTGAAGTATGAAAAAATCTTTCTGTCTAAAAGTTCTAATTTCTCTTTCCTATCATTTTATTTTCAGTAAATTCATTTTGCATCGAACTTAAAACTTAAATTGAAAATCAGAAATACAAGAAAGACAATTATCGTTCTAAAAACATAGAAAAATATATATATTGTAATAGAATTGTTTTTTACTGATCGCTAAAAGTAAAAAATATTGATTGTTAAGATCAATTTCTTACAATATATAAATTTGTAGTTTGTTAAATTACAAGTTTTTAGACTCATTGGGATTTGATGTCCATTGAAAAGTTCGAAGTTATCGTAATATTTATCCAAATATTGTAAGGACGGTATTTTATTTATTACTGATTCTTATGCAAAATGAATACCTAAACTTCATACTATTTTTCTAAATCTATTACTATCGTAATCGTATCTTGAGATTTCAGCAAATAGATCATTTTATTTATAAACGGAAAAAATCTTGAAAATGATTTTTTTTGTAACTAATACATCACAATTTACATAATTTTAGTTTCAATAGTCACACGAGTGCTTAATAAAACACGCTTCATGTGCCGCTGGTATCTCCTTGGGCATTTACTTGCCTACGAATAAAAAGGAAAAATAATTCGATAATTTTTTCCGTCTATAGATTAAAAAAAATTATTTGCGATATTAGTGCATGCACTGGTGGTTATCAGATTCACAACTTATTCGACACATGTAGGACATTAAAAATACGCCTCGAGCCAAAGCGTGTGTGCATTCAAATAAATTTGTACGCGTGTGTGTGTGTAAAAGTGTGTGTGTGTGTGTAATAGGTGTGTCGAATGAACTGTAGATCGAAGACCTGAACCTCAAGTTTTAATAAAAATCATCGCATAGTTTTTGAATTGTATTCCTTGTGTGTACTAAAGCGGAGTATTCTTGGCAAACAGTGTGTGACTACTCAGTAGCCGGTGGTGGAATGGCCGGCGACTTTAACAGGGCAGCCCCAGGGCCTGTTGATTACGGGCGGACGGATAACTTCGCGGCCGGTAGGGCCGATGCGTATGCACCGCGTGCAGAATACGATCGCACAGCAGCTGGACCCATGAGAAATGGAAGTGGCGGCGTTGCCGCAGGTGGATATGGAGCTGGATATGGTGACGTTGGGTAAATATTGATTTTCGTTATCTGTTCTCGCTAACTTTTACTCGTTTTGACAAGCACAAAAATTAACGGGAATAAGTAATGTTTAAAAAATTGCAAGCTCGATACGAATTAAGTACCGGGTCAATAATTATATTGGCCTTTAAACGTAAAACGCGTACTTTTAAATGTTATTTCCCCAGCGAAACGAGATTTTTTTATTATAGTTTCAGTTGTTTAAAAATTTTCATTTCGTTCTATTATTATTAATGAAATATAATAGATATTAGTATGCGTGTTAGAATTATCATACAAAAAAGCAATGGTAAATGCAGATACGTTTTTTGACTCTATAACACATTCAGTTATTAAACGAAGAATAAGATTACAAAAGAGAAATTTTTTTTAAATTTTAATTTGAATTATTGCATTAATCAGATTATCCGTGTAAATTATTTCATAATACAAGTTGAGTGAGCAAAATGCGTTTATTGCGGTTAAAAAAAAAACATTTATCTACTCAATTTTGGTACTTCTTTGATAATTACTCAGATGCGTAGTGCAATAAGTGGCACCAAAACTTAAAATACATTTTATTAATTTTACTTAATTCTGAAATGTATTAATTTTTCTCGATAATAATTTACTAATTTTCTTTTATTATTTTAACTTATCTTTAGTTTTTTTTTTATCTAATATAATATAATATGTATTTATTTTCATAATCTGTTTTCTTCCATTTTCTACCTTCCCCTCTTACAACCCTCTAAATCTATTTGTTCTTTTATACTCTACTTTTTCTACTATTTATACATGGCACCATATGAATTATGTTGGAATAAACAAAAGGCAAATTAAAAACACAGTTTGTAGCTTGGTACTCCCAAGCTAGATTCACTAAATTAGTAACAATAAGCATCAAAAATAAATTTTGTTTTATTTTAAATAACTTAAGAAATTTATGTTTTTTGCATTGAAAGTACAATGAGTAAATTTTCCTTTATGGGTAGATATTAATTAGTTGAATCTAGCTATTATTACTTAATTTAAAATCTATTGAAGCATTTTAAATTTATAAAATCAAATTTAATGTTGAATAGACCAATCAGTGGGGCACCGAGCTACAGTACTGGTGGACCTAGCTACAACACTGGTCCTGGACCACAAGCAGACATGTTCAGCCGAAGAGCTGGAGGAACTGTTCCCAGTGGTGGATATCAAGTTGGAGGGTGCGTTAATTCTAGAAGTTATTGTTGCACTTCTTTAACTTAACTCTTTAATGCCAAATGATAGTGCCCTCTGTTACAATTAAAGCTTTAATAAACTATTAACACAACAGTTTCCTATTTAACGCATAATCGTTAATTGCTTGCAAAGATTTTGGTGTTCAAGAGTTAAGAGGGTTTGAGGTTTTGAGCTTGAATTTGAACTGCTTTCTTTTAAATACCTTCTCGAATAATGCTTGTGTTGACAGGATGAGTTTTTGTCGTATTGTCTTAAACGTGTTTACTTAACATTATTCGTATTATATTCATAAATAATTGGTGACTTAGAAAGTTTTTATTATCAAATTTAAAATTTGTGTCTGCATCTGCTTTACTTTATCTATTTTTACATACGTTGTATGAGAGTCCACGCAAAATTTAAAGACAATACATTCTCTAACATAAATAAATTGGTAAAAAAATAGTATTCGATTTATTTTTAGTACAGAAATGATGTATCGAAATGTGTATCAGTACCCTATCCCCCTAAATGAACTACAAAAATATACCTATAATCGTATTTTTTAATTTTTACTTCTTTCGTTATTCTAATCGAGCCTAAGAAATTTAAACAACTTATAAATTTCCAGACTCACATTTAGAATAAAGTTACCTTTTTATAATGATGCCTTAGTAAACATACCGAAAGAACGTACCGTTGCACGCAATTTTATTTACTCACTTGAGTGTAATTTAAAAATGTAGCCACTTTACTACGGTACTCATGTGTGACATTTTTTATTTTCATTGCAGATACACAGAAGGGTATGACAGAGCAGATCCATACGGTCCTCCTCGTGGAGGTGGTCGGTAAGTAACGACTTATAAATAATTATTCATTCTCAAAAGAAATTTGGCGGTTCACGAGTAATGCAGTATAATTCGAGTAATTAATTAAATGAAATAATGCGAAAAGGAACATTGAGCTAAGTAAATGACCTTGCGCTCTCGTTCTTTTGCGTTTCGTCGATTTTATGCTTCTCCGAGCCATTTAACTCCGAATAAGCGTTAAAATAAAAATTGCAAATGCGCAGAGCGACACTGAAAATAATACTGTGTAAAAGTATAAGATGTAATGAGACTCAAATCTATTTATGGCAACACTAAACGATATAATTTATTTGCATCGTTATCCTTAGGATTGCACTTATTAAAAATTTAAAAACTTTATCATACAAATTGAATGCTGCATATTGAACTTTTGAACGTTTACAGAGGTAGTTTATTGTTGCAATTCGTTTCCAAATTTTCTTAACCCGACAAAGGCGTATAACGCGAGCGCGCGCCGTTCAATAGTAAAACATTATTTGCGACCTAAGAAACGCGAATCTCTGTATATTGCGAATGCGACTTCCAATAAGCGATCAACAAAGTATGCTACCAAAGCGACAAAAAAAGAAAAAAGTGTAGATTCGCTACTTTTTTGTGTTTAATTTTTATTCACTTCTATTCAACAACAGCAATATTAATAAAAGAAATATATATATACATATATATATACACACACACACACACATGTATATATATATATATAAACGCATAAATTCTGCATTCGTTTTTGAAAAAAATCTCGGTATGCAATATTTTGGGCTGTTTTTCTAGCGAAATAAGCAAAGAAGACGTTTTCTCGTACGATAACAAATCGCATTTTGCATCGAACAAAGCTCATTTTTTCATTACACTGATTTCATCGACTTACATGTGCTTGCGTAATCTCTACCTTAAATGTGTTGTGCACTGAATTTATTTAATGTAAATTACGTTTATGTATCGTATTTTATACACAAGACACTATATTATAGTCTCAGTAGAATGTTATTTAATTCTTTTAAAGTTGTTTTAATTTTGTTTTGTTTAAAAGCAATCGTTTCCATTAACTATTCTTATATTCTGATTAACTAGAAATTTATTTGTTCGTACGCTGGTAAGTTGAAAATAATAAAACGAAGCGTTAGAAAAGTGAAGCTCGATTTTCCGAGTCCGAGAAATCTCTTTATTTAAAATAGAACCTTCAATTATTACCGCTGCACATTCACATAAATAAAATGAGTTATCACATATATTTAACATTGATTTTTATTTGATTTATTTGAAAAAGTCTCGCAAAAGTTTCACTGCACAGTCACATCATAGACGCATACTTGGAATCTTTAACAGAACAACCACTCTAACCAATCTTTTAAGCGCGACACGATAATGAATATCACTATAACTAAATATGTGAGAATTACATCTTATACTTTAAACTGCGCTGTAAAAAAGTAATAAAAAAACAATTTTTTAAACGATTAATCCTGCGACTTCTTATTTTTTTAAACTTTTAGCTTCCCAGGTCCGGCAGACGCGATGCCACCGAGGTACTAATTAACCGAAAGTACCTACGAATCAAAGCGAATAATAACACACGCAAAATGGCAAATAAAAAAGTTTGATTGCCGATGAGAATACAGCGGTTAAAGTGCGCAAAATTACGTCTACATACACAACGCCCCTCTCGAACTCAACCCACTTACCGATAAATGCAGTTTCATTCGTGTAAACATATTATAACATTACTAGATTATAAAATTAAAAAAAAAAAAAAATTTAAAAAAACAAGTAAATGAAGCTGATCGAATTAAAACAATGTCAAGGTTAAGTGTGGAATTAAAAGAAAAACAATACGAAAGGATAAACGCAAACTTTGTAAAGAGAATTCGAGAGTCTGCGCAGGAGCGAGATCTGGACGAGCACAGAAGCCATTCGACAACTAAGAATTGTAATAGAAATTTAACATTTTTATACTGTTGATTTTGTCGAAAGAAAAGAACTTGACACAACCACTTACAAACATTACATACATTTGAAAAAGGAAAGCAAAGTGAGCATTCGTTTCGACGAACGTAGCGTAATAATCGAAGAATTGTAAGGAGCAAGAGTTAAATCTTGCCATTTTAGGGACACATAAATTTACTTAGGCTATAAACAGAAATAAAAAAGTTGAATTATTTCTTCCTAGTTTAGTGTTACCTGATATTTTAATGGATACACTAGTGATTTGTTTAAAGTTACTGTATGATTTTCTTCTTTTCTTTTTTATATATGTAAAAATCTGGAAAAAAGTGTTTTAAAGTATATCATCAATAAAACGAGAGGAAATGCTAAAACTGCTTTCATTAAAGAACCGTGTATCATTTCTGTTTTAATAAATGTAACTAATCATTCCTTATCCTTATCATAATAATTTAGCACCTTGTAACTAAAAGTTTTTATCAAACTAATTAAAAGGAAAAAAGAGTACTAATTGGAAATTTTTTTTAACCCATTGCAAGTTAAATCCCTCTAAAATCCTTATTTTATTTTTTATATACTACTAGCAAATTTAATAATGAAGAGATTAATGATAATAATAATGATAATGATAATATTAATATTATTAATAATAATAATGATAATAATAATGATAATAATAAATTGTTGAATATTTTGAAACCTTTGGGGAAAAAGTGTAATATACTATAGACGGTAAACAATATATCACATTATTTATTTTATGATAATATATGTGTAAGCATAATGGGTAAACATAATTACATGATTGTTTTAAAAATATTGTATTTATATTTTCAATTATATATGAAATTTTCCTTCGGATTAACACAAGACAAAAGCTTTGAAAATGAGAAAATGCAAGAAATAGACAAGAGAAAGCCAAAGTGGAGACCGAATTCTCATCGTGGACGAGCACATCGTTGCCATAAGCACACACTGCGCTTCCGCGTAGCGACTTTATGAAGATACTGCGCTCCGTCTCTCTCCGAAAAAATGCGAAAATGCGAAGCGAGAGAGAGAAAATCAGCGTCTACCTAGCGCAAATTATTCTCATCTTGGCGGCGTCGTTTCCGAGCTCCACTTTTATAACGGAGAAGAAAGAGAAAGTACACTCGACGAAAGGCTATGTCCGCCCATGCGTGCGGTGTTTTTTAAAGAGAGAGAGAGAGAAAGAGAAAGAAAGAAAGAAAGAAATAGAGATGCGAAGCTGGCGATGAGAATGCGTTTGCGACCCAGCGGCTTTGCGATTATAAAGGTATGTTTATTACAAACAAAAAAAAGAACGCGTGCGTCCTTTATACTTCTATATTTGTTAAAATGAACGTGTCATGAGTGGATATCTTCCTGCTGAACATATCTATTTTAGACATTTCATTGTCGAAAAATAGTAAAAAGGCATTTTGATCATTGCTTTTGTCGTACTTTTTGAATTTCGTGTTCTCATCAGAAATGTTTAATCAACTCCTTACTCGATGATGTCTGATAAAATATAACTTTCCGTCGCAGTCCTCTCTTACGCGTGACAATCATAAGAAGAATGAAAATCTTTCAAATCAACAATCTGATATAATCTTTTATCGTGTAAGCTTCATTTAAATATACCAATTGTGCCGATTGTAATTACTCTTCGACCGTTTGCCGAAGAGATCTTTCGAACAATAATCCACCAATCACATTGATTTTAATTCCTGATAAGAACACAACAATGCTTATGAATTTTAATTTGTTTTATTTTAAATCTGATTATCGTGATTTATTTTCCAATTAATTTTCTTATGGCATTTGCGCATTTTGGAATTTCATTAAAGGTAAATTTTTCAATATATTAAATTAAACATTACAAACATGAGTATTGGAATCAAATTAAGGGGGAGCATCAGTTCATCCCGAAGAAAACATTTTATCGCATGTACGCAATTTTCTCAACGTCTTCACGCATATATTGATCAGGCGCACGGGGACTCGATCATTCAGTTTAGATATTTTTTGATCCGTCCTCGATTTCTTAACAACGCGCGATTTATTTAAAACATTTTTTTTTTCTTTTATAAGGATGAAAATTAAAAGTATTAAGCCGTATTATTGTAAATACTCGAATTTTTCACAAGCATTGCATCGAAAATTTATTTGTATAGTTGTTGATTAGAATAAATCTGTCGAATAATATATATATATATACGTATACGTATATTACAAAAGTTAATAAAATTCGCGTTATTCGATCATTTTAGGTCGGTTTTCGACCGCGCACTTGTTAATAACCTTTAATAAAATCATGAAATCGTTCATGAAAATTATCTCGTTTGTGCGATTATACATATATGCAATTTCTTTGATCATAGTCACCTGATATACGCTTTTTCTTTTTTTCGTCTTAGACTCTAAGATCTGTTTTTTCTCTCCCTAACATGTTCTTACTGTTAAGTAACATTAGTTATGTAAGAAAAGTGATTAATTTTTTAAGTCATTTTCTCATAGTTGTTTTTGTAATAGATGGCAGCCTGGATGAACAAAATCTTGGGGCACTTTTTAAGATGAACTCTCGATCCTGACTAGATCTTGACTTATGGAGATGTGATCCTTGCAATACTTCGCAAATATCTTGAAACACTTCATCATTGAAAGTGTTCATAACTGATTGAAATGTACTGATTTACAGACTGAACAAATCATTAAAAAATGTGAGATGTTATAATGAAGAAGTGAAAGCATTATAAAAATGATACAGTTCTATAAATAGAAACCATGTAAAGGATTATCTAATAAATAATACCAATTTATAAATTGATTAAGTTAATTATTTAATATTTATTATTAAATTTAATATTCCCAGCATTTACATTAATCGAAAAATTATAAATCTTAATTTCGTTTCAATCTAACTATCCAATAAGCTTGCAAACGTTATAAATAACACTTTTAAGACAATGAGTTAATCTCTACTATATTTAAAAATATAATTATTTAATAAAAAAACATTTATATTATTAATTTATGAATCTGAAATTAAAACTTATCATTTTTCAGTATTTATTATTTATTATTTTTATATCCAATAATTTGAATCGATTACCATCATTTCTTAATTATAATTCTAAATAATATTCACCATACTTCTAAACAAAACTCATAATTTATGAACAAATAGTTTTATTAATGTTTCATCCCAATACATTTGAAAATTTATAAATTAGAATACAATAAAATCTGAATATAACACTTAATATAATATACAATTTAAAAATAAACATTGTACTTACAAATCTTTGAACATAAAAAACAATCTAAATATAAAAATTATGAATAAAGTAATTGGATAATATTAGTAAAAAATTTTATTTTAATATTTACCATTTATTAATTCTATGAAATAAATTTTTTGCTTTAATAAATATATTATCGCTTCATTATGTACATTTAGAATAATAATGCTAAAGAAGTAATTATTTATTTCAATTAGACTTTCTCTTTATTGTCGTAATAAGAACAATCTGTATCTTACAAACATTTATAGAAAAATTAAAAAACAAATAAGTTGCAACCTGTACGACTATTTGTTGTTACCACTTGACTATTATTAACTATTTATTAATTTACAAAATTCTTTAAATATGAAATTACACTATTTTGTCTTAGATGGAATAAAAATATTGCATTTTGCAAATTAACTTTGAAACTAGACATTAATTGTAATTAAAAAAATTTAAAAAATTCTTACGGCAGAAAATATTTTTAAAATTTTTAATTTATAAAAATAATAAAAATTTTTAATTTTATAAATTAAAATAATTAAAGTTTAATTTATTATACATATAAAGTTTTTAATTAGTAAGAATTAAAGGAATAAAATAAAATTAAATGTGTTTATTTTTTAATTATTTATCTTAATTATAACTTACTAAAATTAAAATCAAAATATAAACAAATAAGTTCTCTACCTTATAATTCAAGAGAATCCATGTTTTTGTAGGTTATGTTACGTTTTTAAAATCACATGTTCATATTATTGCGAATGTTGTTCACCATAACCTGAACTATAATGTTTAATAGTTTAGAAGTCATTAATAGTTTTGGTTAAAAAGTTTATTTATTAATATCAGAAACAATATGATTAATGCAGTTATAGATGAGGTGATAATTAATTCAAAAAAAATACAACCGATTATAGGTATGTAATCATTTGTAAAAAATGAATTTTCCATAAACAATATACTACTGTTTTTATTTTCATAGTTAATTTTCAAAATGGTGAACTTAAGGACGAGGAAGCGAATAAAATTAAAGTTGGTTTATTTAACGATGACAAAAAAGATAAAACAGTTTTGGCACTATCCAACGATCAAATTGTTTATAAAGGTTACAGACCAGATCTTACTAAAGAATTAACATATACAATGTTAGTTATTCACAATAAAAAAACTGGAAAAGTTAAATTAGTACAAGCTGAACGGTGGGATGTTGCCCCAGTGCTAAATGATCAAATTGAGGATAGCAAAGAGGATGAAAATAAGATTTCGATTTTGAACAAGACGTTTGGTTCTAAAAAAGTAAAACGTAGAACAGAACAATATGAAAGACTGCAAATGAATGTTGAAAATGTAAAAGATGATTTAGAAAATTTGGTATCAAGTAAGATTTTTTAAATATTGATTTTTCAAAATTAAATAAAGTTTAAAATAATATCAATGAATTATAAACTTCATATTAAGTATGATCAGAATTTATATAATAAATATATTGACTAAGATGTAAATCCTTTTAAAGAAATTAATTTCAAACAAATATACTTTGTGATTTAAAAATTTTAAATCAGAATATATGTTAAGATTTCTAAAAATAATTTATTAAATTATTTTTTTTATACTTAAAAAATACAATTATATTTTAGATATTGAAATACAAAGAGATGAACTTGATCATATTAAAGAAGATGGGTTTGTAGACGGTTTGTACTTGCTACCAATTAATAGAGATGCAACGCATGAATCTGACATTTATCATATTGATAAGATTGTACCGGATAATATTTTGAAAACATTGTACAGTGAAATAAATGAAGCTGTAGAAGAAATAGGAGAGTAAGTTTATAATGATTGCTGTCTATAAAAATATCGTAATTTTGTTTAGAATAAAAACAGTAAATAAATTTTATTTTTTTTTATTTAGGAAGCCAATATTTTTTATAAAGACTGTAGAATATTGTAAGAATGACGAACAATATGACGCTAAAATAGCGATGTTATTATATCTTGAATCAGTAGTTTTATGGTTAAACAATCCAATTAAAATAGCCAAAAGATCAGATGTAGTGGTGTGTCCTTATTCAAAAGATGTTAATAATTATATAATTAAAACTTACAGTCTTCCTAGTCGTAACGGAAGGTAAACTTTACAAAAATAATATTATTAGACATTTTTAAAAATTATATATTATTAATAAAAAATTTTTTATATAAATTAATATAAAAATTTCAGACAACGTCCGAATTCTATGAGAGATAAAGGAATTATTCATTGTATATTATTAGGTCTTATGATATGGAATTATAAATTGGATTTAGAACTTTTTTCCAGCATGTTTAAAATTCGAATAGGTATAAAAAAATTACTTGATCTTGCAAGATGGATTTGTGCAGTACCACTCAAGGATAAAAAAACTGTTACCTTGAAGTTTCCTTTACCCCCACAACCTACCAAGTATATAAAAAAAAAATCAAGAAAATAAATAAAATAATTTAAAAATATATAAGTTGTGATTTTAAATAAATGTTCCAAATCTTTTTAAAATAAAGTTTTATTTTTAGTTATATTACATTATTACACTTTGAAGAGTGTGTTTTTTCTGCTCCCATAATTTATAACACAAGTTAAAGTTTTATCAATCTGTTATATATTATAAACTACTTTTATTTTACCACTGATAAATCTGCTTAAAACTCATCTAATAATTATAACTTGATACATTATTGGTGTTACGAGAACGTCTTTTTTTTAAACAGATAAAATACAAGAATCATAGAGGTTAAGTTCTATTATTAAAACCGTATTCATGTCGTCTTTATTCAGGAGTTTAGGAGAAGAAACATTCGGTCTATTCCGATCACTTGTGCACCGAAGAGCCGAACGTCAACAAACAACATTTATTGTAAAAAAAATGGTTAGTATATAACAATTTTATGAAAAATAATACTTCAATTAAATAGAATTAAATATTAGATGTGTATATATATATATAATTTATATAAAATTATTATATAAAAATAATTGGGATTTATTAATACACGTTTTTAGGTGTAAATTAATAAATTTATGTAGAAAATTTTACAATAAGGTCTACTTATAAGCCTTCAACAAGTGGTCAAAAATATTTAATTACTCATACTGTTTTGAGTTTATGAAGTAAATAAATTATCCTTAAGTTTTTGAAATAAAATTTATTTAATTACAATTTTTTCACGTTAAAGATGATTATTTTTTCACTTATAAAAAAAAATTTGCTCTTAAATTGCATATTACAATCAATATTGAATTAATTATTTCTTTTTTATATCAAATAATATAATTTCTAAATCTAAATCCAAATATTACATCTTTAACGGAAATTTATTATATAAGTAAATAATTAAATTTTAAACATTCATGTATCGTGTCTCGGTAGTCGGCGACTAGCTGGCGCACAGGAAATAAACAATCTTTTGGTCGCACCCGCAAAATTTCAATATATCGTGATTATCGGTTTTTTTATTCTAAGGGTTTTTATTAAAGAAAACATTTCAACGGCCTCTGAGATTTCAGCAAAATCTCAAACGACCGTTGGGATTTCTCGAATAGATCAAATGTCCGGCGGTATAAATTAGCAAAAATCATACGCGACGGCAGCAGAAGCTCCTCGGTGGTATAAAAGTGTATTGAAGAAAAATATAGTGTAAGTTTTTTTTATCACCCACCTTCACCCATCCTTTTGAATGATGAAGGGAACTCGTCAAATTCATATATCGATGGATATAATAAATAACTACATAAATACACTGCACCAATAGTAATTCAATTAGCTATTATTTTATTTACAGTTAAATATTATCTGACACGAAAGATTAATTTAAAACAAATTCTACATTGAGTAACGTAATTTTTTCAATTTTTATCAAGTCTAATATACTTATTATTTAGAATTTAAGATTTAATCAATCTTGTATAGTGCCTGTTGAATAGTTTATTCCATTAAAATAAATTTAAGAATCATCAAGAAACAAATTTTTCATGAAAGATAAATAAAAATTCTTTCTATCAACTTTACGTTGTAACTTTACGTACATTACACACGTAATTTGTATTGAAAATTTACACGAATTATTTAAAAAAAATAAATGGTGTATGTCACAGCAAGCGATTTGATTAAAGTCCAAACAGAATGTCATTCGCGTAATGGACAAGCAGTCAACGACGTAAATTATGTTTCAGCTATTTTTTATTTAAATTTTTTATCACATCGTAGGCTAAATTAACGGAAGACGAGAGGCAAAAGGATCTTTCGCCGTTGCTGACAAACGGCTGGGCCGTGCAAACAAACAGAGACGCCATATACAAGGAATTCACTTTTAAGAATTTCAACGAGGTAATTAACGGTTGAGCCAAAACTCATTTTTTAACGATAATATCGTTAATACTTTTTCTAGGCGTTTGGATTCATGACACGAATTGCTATGCAAGCGGAAAAAATGGATCACCATCCCGAATGGTTTAATGTATATAATAAAATTAGCATAACATTATCGACTCACGATATAAATGGTTTATCTAAAAAAGATGTCAAACTTGCGGTGTTCATCGATAAAATACTTAAAAATGATAGTTAATAATAGTCAAGTGGTAACAAAAAATAGTCGTACAGGTTGCAACTTATTTGTTTTTTAATTTTTCTATAAATGTTTGTAAGATACAGATTGTTCTTATTACGACAATAAAGAGAAAGTCTAATTGAAATAAATAATTACTTCTTTAGCATTATTATTCTAAATGTACATAATGAAGCGATAATATATTTATTAAAGCAAAAAATTTATTTCATAGAATTAATAAATGGTAAATATTAAAATAAAATTTTTTACTAATATTATCCAATTACTTTATTCATAATTTTTATATTTAGATTGTTTTTTATGTTCAAAGATTTGTAAGTACAATGTTTATTTTTAAATTGTATATTATATTAAGTGTTATATTCAGATTTTATTGGTATTCTAATTTATAAATTTTCAAATGTATTGGGATGAAACATTAATAAAACTATTTGTTCATAAAATTATGAGTTTTGTTTAGAAGTATGGTGAATATTTATTTAGAATTATAATTAAGAAATGATGGTAATCGATTCAAATTATTGGATATAAAAATAATAAATAATAAATACTGAAAAATGATAAGTTTTAATTTCAGATTCCATAAATTAATAATATAAATGTTTTTTTTATTAAATAATTATATTTTTAATATAGTCGAGATTAACTCATTGTCTTAAAAGTGTTATTTATAACGTTTGCAAGCTTATTGGATAGTTAGATGTGAAACGAAATTAAGATTTATAATTTTTCGATTAATGTAAATGCTGGGAATATTAAATTTCATGAAATTTAAAAATGAGTATTTGTCCTTAGATTCACATTATGCAACCAATTTCAAAAAATTAGAAACACGTAAAACTGTAATAAGTCGTTAAAAAAAATATTTTATCAATATACATTAAAGTTGTCTGTACAGAATTAATAATCATTATATATGTATACATATTATAAAATCATAAGAGATATAAAAATATAGATTGAAGAACGAATAAACATAAAAATATACGAAAAAAAGAGCTTAAACTTGAATAAAGTAATACATATTGACGCAAAAATAAATTATAAGAAATGTAAAGTAAGACAGAAAATGTTGCTAGCAATTATAAAAGATAAATTTAATATAATTAAATAAATAAAGAAACAAAGTAATGAATTAATAAATGCAAATTTTGAAAAAAAACGAGAAGAAATGTCTTCTGTATCCACGAAAGAAAAGAAAAGAATAAACTACATGAAATTAAAAAATTTTTAAATTAAGAAAAAAGAGTAATAATATGAATACTAATCTCAACAAAAGTACTATAAAACTAGCAGGATGAGTTAACGAATGTAGAACAAGTGAGAAGGAATCAAATGTAAATAAAAGTGGTGTATGAATAATAGTATAATAATTTAAAATTTAAATGACAAAGAGAAAGAAAAAGATTGTGAATATACTTAGAATAGAAAATTGAGATCAATGCTAATCGATTACTTGGTATTAGAAAGAGAAAGAGAATTAAACGCAAAGAACGTAGAAATACAAAACAGCAAACGAGTAGACCAACAACTTTTGGAGTTAAATATAGTGGATGGCAGAGAGAAAGAAGAAAGACATGAGTACAGGACAAGAAGCTGAAACATATATAGAAAAAAGATAATGAGAATAATTGTTTTGCTTATGATATTTTTTTGTTATCAGAAAGTAAAAAGCCACGAAGGATATTTTAAAAATAAGTATTTACATTTACAGATAAAAAGATAAAGATAATGAGAATTAAAAAATACGAAGGAAAAGGGGAAATTTACATTATTATTGGAAAACAATGACTTAGAGTTCGCACAGAAATTATTTGATTTAAAAATATATATGTATATATATATATTTAAAAAAATAAAAAATAATAATAAATAAAATGATGAAAAGTTCAAAATGAATATGAAGAAAATAATTTATTAAATTAGAAATATTATATAGAAACACATGAAAAAATATATTTAATAAATAATTATCTTATTTATTTATTTATCTGCAACTTTATTATTTATTATATATTAAGGAACATTTTTATTTAAATTAAGTTTTCATTAGATATATTTTTTTATTTCTTGTGGATTCTTCACAACTTTTCAATACTCAAAATTTCTGCTTTATGCTATAACATGTATTCTATCATCTCATTAAATATTTTAATTTTTATTTTGAAATATTCCTTAAACCATTTTTCCACAATACTCCATACTATCTCGAATACAATGTTTGCTTTTTTAGTCACAAATTTGATGTGCTGTCTGTCCCTATTATTTTATTTAAAATTGTATTCTACACCTGTGAATTAATCAACTATTTTTAGTTTTATTTTTCTTCATCTAAAATCTGATTTTTTTCTTAGTTTCAGCTTTTCTAAATTTCTTGATTTTTATCTTATCTGAATATAGTTCTAACACATTTTTTCAAAATAATTGTTTAAGATATTTAACACTTACCTTGATTTTTTCTCACTTTTTGTTAATATCACCATCATTTGCTTATTTTAATAACCTTATCTCCTTACCTTTATTTCTAAGTTTGTGGAATTTTCAAATTCCTATTTCAAATCTGCCAGCATTAAGTTAAAAAACGATGAATCCATGGAATATCCCTGCTTACTCCTCTTTTCGTTTATATTTTTTCAATATCTCATTGAATTATTTTATTTTTATCTTAGTTTTTTTATATCTTTTCATTATATGATTGATTAAATAAAGATTAAAACAATTAATAATGATTAAAACAAATTTAATATAAAAACAATTTTTTGCTTTTTAAATAATTATTTTTTAAACAATATAAATAATGCTAATAAAAACTAAATAATTCATTAGAACTTAACAATATACATTTATAAATTAAAATAAATATTAAATAAATAAATTGTTAAAATAGTTATTTTCATTTAAATTGTATATCAAATTTAAAAACCGCTATTGTCAAACCCGGTGAAATTCAAAATCAATGTAGGTTATGGTCACGACGGCCATATTTAAAAAGCTAAAGGAAGTATTCGGTCAATTTCGCTCACTAGTGTACCAGACGGCTAGACGTCACAAGCAACTTTACTGCTAATAACATGGTTAGTATTATACATTTTTACCATAGCATTTAATATTGATTTATTAACAATAATTTGTTAAGCTCTAAAATTTAGAATATTAGTTTAAAAAAGTACTTATTATAAAAGATAATATTAATATTTACTTTCAATATTTCAACAAGTGGCTAAAATAATTTTTTTTCTTCGATGTTTCAAAAGAAGGCAAAAGTGAAAGGCACTTACCGTTTAGATTATTATATTAAGATATTATTATTGGAATTTTCGTGTTTTAAAATTCTAAGCATATAAAAATTTCGGATTTTATAATTAATACAAAAGAAAATTTCTTTGCTGAAATTTGAGGTATTCTTTTTAATTTTGTAATCTAAATCATCACCTAAACAAGCAATTATTTTATTCAATGATGTATTTTATACATCTAAATGTACATATTATATTATCTATTAATCAAGTAATTTATATTTCATTTAAAAACATTTAAATAATGCATTTATCTAATAAATATATTATTTTATGATTTTTATCATTGTTACTAACTAAAATAAAAAAAGAATAAAATTTTAAATATTAAAAAATTGACTGACAATTAAGGAAATTATGAAAAATGATTCAATTAATTATCATTTTTCTTTATACATGATGTTATTAAAAAATAGAAAGATATTCAAAAGATGTTTCATACTTAATATTATAATTTATTAACTCAATAAATATTTTTATGTGGAATCGCAGTGAATGTCGTGTAGGTACGCTTACGCACGGGATACTTGTGTAACCGGACATACAAGTAAATACAAATCTACATAAATAATGCTGATAAAACATAAGATTTATTTTATTAACAGAAAATACCTTTTTTGAAATCAGATAGACTTAAGTTTACTTACTTATCAAAAAAGTTTACTCTACGTTTTATCGAATCAACAAATAGAAATAATATAAATTAAAGTTTATTATCGTCGTTACTAATCAAAAATGTTATTAACGAATTTAAAATTTACTTGATTGATTGTTTGACACGTCTTATCATAATATTTTTTATTTTAAAAACAATTTAATACTATTTCATATAATTGTACTTATTTCACTGTTATAAAATTAAAGTGTTAAAATTTTATCTTCTGAATTAAAAATATTATAAGGTTCTTTTAATATTTGCTTGTTCCGATTATTTTATTAAAATTAATTATTAAATTTATTAAAGTTAGTATTATAAAACATTTGATTCTAAATTATATTGTTTTTTTTTACTCATCACCTATTGTATTTTATTATTATTTTTTTAAATACAGCATATAAATTAGTATTAAACACAATAGTACTGCAAAAATTTTCAACTTATTTAAATACACATGGAAATTTTTACCCGTTTTAAAAGGACGGTATTCAAAATTTTTAATTTGGGAATAATTTTATTTCACAAGCTCAAATAATTTTTCAGTTTAATAAAAATAAATAATAAAAATAAACCGATGTTATTTACCGCAATCATACGAAGATAAAAAAAAACTCGGTTGTAACTTTACGTACATTACACACGTAATTTGTATTGAAAATTTACACGAATTATTTAAAAAAAATAAATGGTGTATGTCACAGCAAGCGATTTGATTAAAGTCCAAACAGAATGTCATTCGCGTAATGGACAAGCAGTCAACGACGTAAATTATGTTTCAGCTATTTTTTATTTAAATTTTTTATCACATCGTAGGCTAAATTAAACGGAAGACGAGAGGCAAAAGGATCTTTCGCCGTTGCTGAACAAACGGCTGGGCCGTGCAAACAACAGAGACGCCATATACAAGGAATTCACTTTTAAGAATTTCAACGAGGGTAATTAACGGTTGAGCCAAAACTCATTTTTTAACGATAATATCGTTAATACTTTTTCTAGGCGTTTGGATTCATGACACGAATTGCTATGCAAGCGGAAAAAATGGATCACCATCCCGAATGGTTTAATGTATATAATAAAGTTAATATAACATTATCCACCCACGATGCCAACGGCTTATCCAAAAATGACATTGAACTGGCGATGTTTATCGACAATATACTTAAATGAAATAATGCATAATTTTAATAAAGCAATAATAAAACATCATAAAAATCATAATTATTTGTATTATTTTTTATTTTTATTATTATACTGAAGTTTGACAGTAAAATATTTTTTGTATTAAAAATTAAATGAAAATCTGCAACCGAAACAAAATAGTTACGCCTTGGCATCAATTTTTCTATCATAAACCTAAACAAATAATTAAATGTTTTGTTAAAATTTAAAAAATAAATGTTTAAATATTATGAAATAATTAAAAGCATAATAATCATATATTAAATAAGAAAACACCCTTTTTATTTATAAAAATAATGGATATTAAATTTTTTAATTAATACCGCTCAATTTTTTTTCTTGATTTTGCTTTAAAATAACTGGTTTTATTTCAAATTATTTTTTAAACGTTACAAAAATTTCTAAGTAAATTTCTCCATTGAAACTAGGTAATGTTAAAAAATAAATGCTTTACAAGAATATTAAAAATATAAACTGACTTCAGGTCTATGCAAAACATCAATTTAAAAATACATTCACATGGAAAATATTAAAGATTTTATAGAATAATCAGATTTTGTATGAAATATTTCTTATGCATATTTTTATTTTATATAATGATTATCACGTAAGAATCGATTAAACAGCCAAAAATTGAATTCTAGCTAAGTTTCGCAAATACTATAAGAATATATTTATTCAAAAAAACATAAAATCGAATTTTATATTTTGTAAAATTTGATTTAATAAAAACGTTTTACTTAAAAAGACTAATGAAGTTACAAAATTACGAAAAGCTTAGTTTTTATAAAGTTTTATATTTCGAAATTTTCGGATCAGACATAGTGAAAATAAATGTGGTCATTTTAACTTTAAATATTGAAAAAAGCAATTCTCAAATAAGTTTATTTTAATAAATATCTAAATATAAATTCGTTTTCGGTCACTCATAAATATCCAGGACACTAAATTCCATTAAAATTTAAAAAATTCACGAGCATAATTTCTGAGTATTAAAGACGAATGTATTTCGTAGCAAGTAAGTCAATGAAATTTACATACAGGATATAAAGCTGTTGTTTTTGAATAGATTAAGTTTGTTTTCAAATTTATAATTTAATATAATCCTTACTAGTGTTTATATTATTATTATTATTATTATTATGACTTTCTATTCTTAAGATTGTACAGTTTTTAGGTACTTTGAACTTGGACACGTTCCTTTAAATCCTCTCTCTCTCTCTCTCCTCTTTTTTCTGTAAAAGCTTTTTTGCTTAGCTTTTATCATTCGTCTGTCTTTTTATTTCTACTCCAATGAACTGTGTACGTAATTTTCTTCTTCAACTTGTGTTTCTTTACATTCATCTATAATACGTTTCATTGTTTCCTTTTTACGTACATGCTGCGTCTATTTTCTCTCTCGCTTTTTCCAAATCTTTTTTCTCCGATTCCATTTCTCATTCTGAATCTACCTAAGTTTTTCACGCCATTCTTATTTTCGTCTTTTGATATCTCATATGCACATTTGTTCTCTTTTATTTCATTGATTACTATTGCTTTGATTTAATCCGCCTATTTCGATTTCTTTAAACTGTTTTATATTTTATTATTTGTTAACCTTATATCTTTATATATGTATACATATTAAATACACATAAGTTTATTGACGAAACTATCTATTTATTATTTTGTATCGTAAATACATCATTTTTATTTTTCAGTTTTTATCGTTTATTTAATCTAAAATTTAAAAAAATGATATATATTGTATAATTAATTTTTACTTTTTTTCAATATTAATTAATACCAGTGAGATAAATGAAACATAGATTAAACGACAAATTTTATATCTGCACGAAAATTTATGATAAGAACATTTTTTACGTTTATTAATTCATAATCATTAATATCTAGTATGAAAGAAAAAATGTACATAAGTAAATAGATTAATGAAATATAAGCAAAACTACATAATGGACGCGTAAAAACGTATTCGTATAGAATTACATACTGTGCAAAACATTGAATAATGATATAAATAGTAATAAAAAGTATGTAATATATATATATAAAAAAGAGTGAGGTAGTATAGAATAGGAAAAAGAAGAGAATATGAAACCAGGGAAAGAGGAATGTAGGGACAAAAATCAATGCAAGTTGGAACTCCATTACATTATCAGAAACCATTACCTTCTCCCCTGTTATATTATATGAGTGGCATTTCCATTTATCTTCATTATGTTTGAATGTCTTTGCCTTTATTTAATTTCGTTGTCTGCTAAAGAAAATGCTAACAAAGACGAAGGGATAAGTTTCAAAAGAAACTTTTTAACTGATGGTTTTGAACGCCTAACTTATTTTTGAGTACAGATGAGAGCAAACACGAGGAACACGTATTCTTGATATATCGGGAAATTAATGATTGAATGGGGACATTTTTGAAAGGAATATTATGCGTATCGCTTCTTGCTATGTTTTTTTTTCATTTTATTCAGTCTTGTGAAAAACATAGTTGAAACTTTAATACAAACAAATTATAAATCAAGCACTTATACAAGGAAAAGCGATATTATTTGTCCGTGAAAAAATTCGCCTGATTAATGAACGGCTTATCAATGCAGTGGCTACAAATATTTATAGTTTTTTTATGCATAACGTTGAATAATTAGCGGGAAAGAAGGAAAATGAAAAAAAAGTTGGAAAAATAGAGATAAAGTAGATTATAGAGGAGCTAGAGTAAGAAAATAAGACCAATATAATTATAAAGGAATGAGTACAAATAGGAAAAAAGTGAATTGATAAAATGGGATAAAGACAGAAGTAAATATTGCTCCGAAAAAAATGATTAAAATCGAGTCAATAGAGGAAAAGTTAATAATAAACTAATAAAGAAAAAGGTAGGACGGGTACGGAACATGAGAATATAGAGGAAAAGGGTCGAATTAGAAGGTAAAAGGAAATAAAAGTGGTTAAGAGAAAGGAAGGAAAGCAGAAAATTGAGATAAGTTTTTAGAATGTGTCAGTTTGGAGGAAATGGGGTCCAAAACACTTTTTTGAAATGAAATAATTAGAATTACAAAAACTTGAGTAGAAGAGAACTAGGGGAAGATGATAAATTATTCGGGAAGAAAGAAAACCGAAGAGTGAAATGGCGAAATATATAGTCGTTAAAAAAATTATAAACATAGAGGTGAATAAACACAATGATAAAAATAACGAGATTTAGAATAATCGGAAGAAAAGAAAAAATGTACATTTCTGTAGAGAAAGAATAAATTAAGGTTCGAAAAAAATTTATTTGTTTAGGATATATATTTGAAAAAAATATTATAAATGAAGTAAAAAATAATAATAAATAAAATGATTAACGCGTAAAATATTTAACGAAGAAACAATAACATGGAAAGTATAGAGAGAGGGCGGAAATTTTTTCAAAAAAGGTTGGAAAAATAAATAAAAATTTGTTGGTGTAAAATATAATGTGCAACGTTGAAATTTCGGAATGAATACGGAGAAATAAATTTGTTAAATGAGCAACATTAAATAGAAACAAACGAGAGAATGTATTTAACAAATGATTAATTTGGGTGAAAATAAACCAGGTCTATTTACTAGTTTTAGTATTCACAATGAGAAACGGAATCGGAGAAAAAAGATTTGGAAAAAGCGAGAGAGAAAATAGACGCAGCATGTACGTAAAAAGGAAACAATGAAACGTATTATAGATGAATGTAAAGAAACACAAGTTGAAGAAGAAAATTACGTACACAGTTCATTGGAGTAGAAATAAAAAGACAGACGAATGATAAAAGCTAAGCAAAAAAGCTTTTACAGAAAAAAGAGGAGAGAGAGGATTTAAAGGAACGTGTCCAAGTTCAAAGTACCTAAAAACTGTACAATCTTAAGAATAGAAAGTAATAATAATAATAATAATAATATTATTATTAGGATAATAGTGGAACGGTTTTTTTGATACTTATTTTATATTAAAATATATTTATTGTAATTATGAAAGTATTTGATTTAATGCTCTTCTGTTAAGAGAATCTATGTTCCTTCTTCCATTGAAATGTAACTTTAACGCGGCAGATGAGTTCGATAAACTGTTTGAACGTTTCAACTTGAAATACGAAGAAATGTTCGTTCTTAAAAAATATAACGCACAGTCGAAGAGAATTATCAATAGTATTATTTGCAATTTATGGTTTAAGGATGAAGAAGTTGGTGGAATAAGAATCTTTCGCCTGGACTCGAACCGCCGTTTGTAATTTTCACGACTGCTGATAAAAACAAAGGCGGCTTCGAAAAAGCCACGGACGAGTAAACTTTTTGCATCTCCTATCCCTCGTTATTCCGCTCTCTTTGATTTCTCCTTCGACGGGAAATAAAAAATCGACGAGCGCGCTACCGTTCACGTGGTGTTTAATCTTTCTGACGCTTAGTCGATGATGCTCCGGGTCGCTCCAAGGTGGTTTCAACACACGCACAATAGCGGAGAGCGGAAGGAACGCCGGGACAAGTGATTGACGTCAACGCCACGCTTCTGTTTCTGCTCGCGCGTGCGAGTCAGCGCGCGATAAATGTGAGTTGGGTGTAAGCGACATTCGGCATGGATTTAAATTTCAAACAAGCCCTTGAGAGAGAGAGAGAGCAGAGGCGCAACGCGTTTGCGCGATCGACGTTACGTACGGGGATTACGGAGCTCCGCACGGCGCAGGCGTGTCAGGGGTTCGCGTGAATGGGAGCGCTGGGGAGTCCCACACGCGGTCCATTGTCCACTTTACGGGCGATTGACGCAAATAGAGCGTCGGTGAGTAAGTCGTCGCGTCGACGGGTTGCGGTACTAGGATGTCCCTTTCTTCCGCTCCGTTTTCCAACCGAGCCCGCGGCGCCTGTGTTTCAGCTGCTTTCGCCGACCTGACGCTCCTCCACCTGAGCTCGCGCGATTCCACTAATCCGGGAGGATGTCCTTTTTAATCGGCAATCCCTTTTTATTCCTTCGTGGTCGCGGCCCGAGTTAGTAGTTTTGAAGCTGCGGTCTCTCGGCCGAAACCGAGTCGCCGAAAATTGTTGAGAAACTTTGGCTCGACGCTTTTTGCTAAATCGCCGAGCTGTTTGACTTGAAACATCTCGCAAGTTTGGATGATTTATTATAGCAACGCTAAAGCTACAACGTCAACAGTAATTATCGTAAGCGCAATAAGCGCGGAAGAGCTGCGATTGAATGCAGGCAAATCGTACGTAAGTATAATTAACACAAATACATGCGTTTATAGTTTTATTTTCAAACGTAATTTCGTCGATTGATTTGCAAATTCGAAAAAGTGCTTACCGATCTTCGTTTGTACAACAACTCTGTATTGAATTAATTGAACCTATAATTTTATCAACGTTGCTTTTCACTTGCTTCGCCGCAAAATCAAGGGCATTTATTTAAATAAATGCAATAATCATTACGTTAGGATATGTATTTAGAATAATTAAATAATTTAACGAATACGATAAAAAGTGCAATAACGTGCACTGATTAAAAAGTGTCAATTATAATAACGCGTATTTTTAAATAATAATATTCTTGTTTTTTCATAAAAGATTTACTATTTAAAAATAAGGGTCACGTCAAAGTTTTATGAAATCGAATGTCTTTTTAAAAGTGTTGGTATAAAAGTCTTATATATCTAGAAACTTATTGCGCGACAGTTAAAAGTAATTTAAATTCATTAAAAGGGACGTTCTTACTTCATTTTTTTACAGATGTGCAAAAAAAAAAAAATGATTTACTGGATAAAGTTTTTAATTAATTTTTAATTATACTTTTCAAAAAATAATTACCAGTTTTGAATAGAATTTTCGGATTAAAGTAAAAAATCGCGTTCCGAGGGGGAAAAGGCCTTTAAAATTACAGTTTCGCACTCCGTAAAATGAAAATTTAACCATTTAAACAATTAAATGCCACACGACTGATATGTAATTGAAAAGAAATAAAATCTAGAGCAGGTGATTTTTCTCTCTCGAAACGTCAGCTTTATGCGTGAATTCATATTCGACCGATTCAAATTGGTCGATCAATCATGCAAATGCATACTTAATTACATTATTGATTTCCATTATGAATTAATTTAAAAGTAGCAGTTATCGGCTGAAAACATTTATATTCAAGTTCCAAACTGCAATAAAGATATATTTATCGATAGATGCAGTTTTTGAGTAAATGCCGTTGTCATTTATTCGTAGCAGCAAGAACTTAATTAACAACTTGTACAAAATCGATAGCAATCGTAAAATTAAAATTACTCAGAGCCGAAGAGTGTGTGGCTTGATTTGTCGACGAAACGCCAGTAGTGAAAATGTAATACTCCTAACAACGATACGATATTTGTGTACGCACGCATGGACGCACGCACGTACGCACGTAGTGCGAATGATTTAAACGAGCGTTCGCAACCGGAGGCTTTATCGTGTTAACCCAGTGTCAAACATATTCGTACACTGACGGCTATATCTACATTGATTGCTAATTAAAATATTGCTAGTGAAATATTGAAACGTAAAATCGATTCGTTGGTTCGTGCAGTGATTGACAGACTGATTTCTTGCCTCGACATATTTTAAAGCGATAAAAAATATAAAAAGAAACCGTCTATATAAGCGTCTCGAATAATGGCTTAGATAAATCCTTAAAGTGCGCGTGTGTAAGATATTAGGCGCTATAACTTCCTCCCTCTCTCTTTTATCTGTGCTCTCGTCCATGTAAGCATCGCGTGCTCGTGTAACCCACACATCTAACCGCTTCCACTTCCGCGTGCACGTGGAAACGGGAGCTCAACTTATTCCTGCGTCTCGATTCTAATAAGCAAAATCTCTTATTGTCCGTTGTCCTTTTTAAATTTACACTCTCCTCCACCCCCCCCCCCCCGACGCTCCGCCAGAGTGTATTGCTCAATCTCCGCAAAACAATTTAAATCGCCCTTAAGAAATTCGAGGAGCGAAAATTTTTAAATTTTACTCGCAGAAACTAATCTTATTGATATTCTCGATACTGATTATAATTTAAAAGTTGCTAGATTTTTTTAAAGTTAATCTTTATTAATTTTTACGCAGAACCGATCGAGTGAGATAAAAGCTTCGAGCGCCACATCAAAACGAGATTCTTTTAATATTCTTTTAATGCTGTGATTGAAAGCTTAGTTAATAACATATTGGAAAGTACCCCGATCGAAACTAATCGCGACGTTCTTTTCCAATTTTCAACACAAGACGTTTTAAAGACGCTTTTATGTAATGATTTTCTTTAAACTCTTGGTCTAGTGAAAAACGAGGAAACGTGCCGATGGTCTGGAACTCGAGCTTAAGAACGTTGCCGATAGAATTTATTTCGACAGGACTCTTATCCCCGGACACCAGCTACTAGAGACTTCTGAATCAATGCCGTGCTATTATTAATTTTGTATCGGTGCACTTTTCCACTGCGATATTTCATTTGACGTTAATCGTAACGTTGCATCGATACATGTATATTATTATTATTATTATTATTCTGCAGAGTAATTTACAGACTAAACAAAAAATGCCTTTAAAAGCTAATGGCATATATTTATTTGGAGTGCTTTATCGCGATCTTATGACTTTTATAAAGTTTTCCAAACTTATTAAACGTATCTTTAACATTTTTTTTCATCGCGCATTTTTATCAAAGTATTATTATGGCCAACGGATCATGAATTTTAATGATGCTATCGAAACATTTTTTAAAACAGTCAGATTTCAATCTAAACATGTAAGAAACTATTGCACGTTCCCTACAGTTAAACGCCTTCGCTTGCCATTTTTTAGAAGCTACTGTGTACAGATGCGATGCGATACATGTTTCATTGTTCCCAAACTTATGTACAGTCGAACAACAAATAAGAACCTGCAAATACATTTAACGTCGTAACGAATACGCGTTAAAGATAAAAATTCTTTTAAATTACATTTTTACGTTAACTTTCACGATAATGAACAAGTTTAGACTTCCGCATCTAGTTTTATCCTGTTCAGTCAAAAACGCGGAACACGCAATACATTTTAAATCAGATATAATTCGCCGCTGGTAGTTTTATGAATTAATTTTCGTACATTTTCATTGCTGAATTCCATTAATTAATATTATTGAATTTTAAGCGAGAAATTTTGCAATTCGTTACGTTGGCTTCCTTCGTAGATTTCACATCCTCGACTGTTAAAAAAATTCTATCCGTCGCTCATAATTTATCGTTACATTACTTTTATTGCGTCGGGTAGACACAAGTGCACTGTCGTCGAGCGGTTGCGAAAAATACGAATTAAATTGCAGATGAGGGATTTTGACAAAGCATCGATCGACGCATTAGAGAAAAAGCCGCGCGAAGGAGCGAGAGGCGAGAGACGAGTATCCGCTCCAGAGGAGCAGAGCAAGGATTAGACGGAGCGTGGCAGAGCGTAACTAAACACAGCGGAGCCTCGAAGCAATTATTATGCAAAGATTCGTTAGAAGCCGCGGTGGTAGAGAGTATCATCTTGTAGAGTATCTGCACGTGCGCGCGCGCGAGAAAGAAAAAGCTCCGCAGTACTCAACACCGCGCCGTGACGGCAGCATCCGTGATATGTGTGCGCGAGTCACTTCATTATAGAGTTCGGTCTCTAAAGCCTTCGGACAACACTACTGAGCGACGGGGAATCAGTGGAGATAGACAGCGAGACGGAAAAGTTCTACTACACGTACACCGGTCGGCCGCAATAATGTATGATCCGAAGGGCCAACGCTGCATTATTATCCGCTGTCGGCTCGAGATTTCGCTCCTCTTTTTCTCTCGCTATTGTCTGTAGGGCTTTGTAATGTAAAGAAATACGGAGAAAAATAGGAGAGAGCCGAAGGTGCACGCCGCGAGAAAGCCACGTTTAATCCGAACGAGAGAGAGGGAAGGTGAGTTGTAAGCCATTTCGTTTCATCGCTGAAGGGGGAGAGAGGGAGACCGAGCGGGAGCGAAAGAGAGAGCGCGAAAGGGGAGGTGAGGTACTCGCTTGCTTTCCTGCTTCAAAGATAACTGTAAAATGTCATCGACGACGAATGTGTGTCATAGTGGGCTAGTTTTGAAACTGAACGTTCTCCGATCGCTGGATTCCATCGTTCTCTCATTTTGCTTTTATTTTCCATCTCTCTTACACGCCTTTATTGCTTGGGCTTTCCTGATTGTTTCCTTGCAATCCTTGCTGTTTGAGTTGTCTGCAACTAGTGCGGTGTGTGCATAGATTATTTGCAAGAAAAAACGTTACGAATATTTTACTTGATGTAGTACAATAAGGGACGAGCATTTGCTTCAACTGTTTGCATTTACTTAATCAACTTGTTTCATATGAGTTTCTGTACTACTTGTGTTCTGTTCATCTACATGCTCTTCGTTGGTGGACAGACGGTAAAATTTATATCAGATTTCATCATTCAGTGGGTACAAAGTACAGATTTTCGCTTGAGGGATTTCATTTATTGACATACCCAATAAAGACTGCTGTTTGCACTGTCAATTCAAGGAAATTACTAGAATTATATTAAAGGGCTTTAATTTATTTCAAGTACCAATTTTGAAATCTATTTCAAGAATTTATAATTTTATATTTAAACAAACTTTTAAATTAATTTTTATTTATACAAATGAAAATAAACTTTGTAATATCTAAAATGCTTATTTTAATGTCAATAAAAGTTTTTCTATTGAAAAACAAAATATTTTACATATAATAGTATTTTTTTATTATACTTAAATTTATAATTATTCGAGACTTAATATTAAAAATTTATCCAATAATATTTATAGATTAAATGGATAAATTAATTATAATTATATAAATTAATGTTTAACAACTATACTAATAAAACTCCAAATTTAGTATTTTAAAAAATAAATTTCTAAAATATGTAAATAGATTTTCTTGAAGCTTTTATTAAAGATAAAAATTGTACAAAAATAAGATATAAATATACTTGTTAAGATAGAGACACTTGTTTTTATTAAAATTTTATTAAATTTTTATTAAAAAATAAAATTCATGAGTAATAATTTAGAGATCGTCATATATTGAATTCTTTCTTTTTCAGTAAAGATAAATAAAGATGGAAGGGTCAGAAATTACTTTTCTTTTTCAATTTGGTTTGACCAGAGATACTGTAACAGTAGAAGCTGGTAGCCTAACATTAAAGTCCCTTAAGGAGTTTGCCTGTGATTTTATAAATACAAAGTGTCCAGATCATGGCTTAAGTCAACTTTTTGAAAGACTACTTTTATTCAAACATGATTATAATTCCATCAATGTATTACAACTTATTACAAATACAACTGAAATTGTTGATGAGACTTTAGTTGAAATTATAATATCAGGTCGAGTATTATTTATATTTTTTATAAAACGATTAAATGATGTTATTATAATTTCATTCTTAATTTTTTTATATATTATAGGTCAAGTGCCAAGTGATCAAATTCCAATTCGACCTCATGCTCTATCAGTGCATTCTTACAAAGCACCTACATTTTGCGATTTTTGTGGTGAAATGTTGTTTGGTCTTGTTCGACAAGGACTAAAATGCGAAGGTAAATTTATTAATATAAAAAAACAATAAATTTATCTGTTATTTAAATTTTTTTATCATTACAATTTGTATACTTATTATAAAATCAAATAATCATAATTCTACTAAGAATTTTTTATTTTATAAATTGATATTATATTTTAATTTAGGATGTGGTATGAATTTTCACAAACGATGTGTCGTGAAAGCTGCAAACAATTGCTCTCAAGATATAAGCCAAAGACGAAGGAGTTCAACATTTTTAAATATTCCAAGATCTCCAAGTCAAGGTTCAACTAGTAGTTTAACCAGCGCCAGCGATGATAACCATAGTGCTACAGTAACACCAAATTCCAGTCAAAATAATAGTACTCTGGTATACATAATTGAATATATAAATATTGTTCTCTTAGACACTTTATAATCTAATAATATTTTTAATGAATGGAATAATTTTATCAAAATAGAATGAAATTAATATAACACAATATTATTATATATATTTATTATATTAAATTTTTCGACTACTAATTTTATATTACCAAATACTCATATTTAATTGAAGTCATCAAAAATTTATTGAATGTTTTTTAATGTACTATTAATATTTTTTAAAATTTAAATTCTGTTTAGACTATACCAAGTATTATAACTCCAAAACAATCTCGTTCACCTTCTTTGGGTGGACGACCAGCTTGGATCGATCGAGAATTGGCAGCTCGTGTCAGAATTCCACATACATTTGTAGTGCACACATACACGCGTCCAACAGTTTGTGGATTTTGTAAAAAATTATTAAGAGGTTTATTTAAACAGGGTCTGCAATGCAAAGATTGTCAATATAATGCTCACAAAAAATGTATCGAGAAGATACCCAAAGATTGTACAGGCGAGAATCCAGCTGACATTGCTGGTAAATATTGTATTTTATCATTAGTAAGAAACTGTAGAAATAATGCATACCTGAAAATTAATATACCTAAATAGTGTATTGTATAAAAGTAGTCTTTGATCTTTTATTCAAATTATGAATTATGCTTTATGAAAACATATTTATTAACTATTATTTTTTTTTATTGAGATATAAATATAAATATTGGATACATTAGCTTAAAAAGTTATTTTAATTATTTGCGTCTGATTAATATTATTATAAGCATAACTAATCTTTTGTTATATAATGTTTTATTTACTTATGTTTTAGCCAATGAGTATCCTGATAGTGGAGTTGGTAGTGAACCAGAAGGAAGGTGTGATGGACGTAATGAAGAAGGAGATAACGATAGTGATACAGAGTCTTCTCCACCACATACTCATATGTCATTTATGTCAGATGATAATAAAGTTAATGGAGACTACACTGTAAGTTATTTGTTTTTTTATATATTTTAAAAATTTTAACCTATAGTTGTCATATTTTTAGGATCACACACCTACTCATGACATATCTTCTGAAGACTTGGATAGATCTAGACCAGCAAGGTGAATATCACACTTATATATTATACTACAACGGTATAAATGAATTGATTAATGATAATAAATAATTTCCAGTTCGACTCCCAGTAATAATATTCCATTGATGAGAATTGTTCAGAGTGTAAAACATACTAAAAAGCGAGGTTCTAAGGTTTTGAAAGAGGGATGGATGGTACATTTTACAAATCGGGATTATGCTGTAGGTATAAGTCGTATTATAAAAATATTTCTTAATATACAATTTCATAATTATTTTATTATAATATTTTTTATTTTAGATGAAAAGGCATTATTGGAGACTTGATACAAAAGCAATAACATTGTTTCAAAACGAAACTGGATCAAATTATTATAAAGAAATTCCATTGTCTGAAATTTTAGCAATCGAGACTGCTAAAGCACCTATTTCTAGTAAATCTTTAATACTTATTTTGATTCATATCTTATTTGCTATTTAAAATTTTATTTATTTTTAATTTTAATTTTAGTGATAAAATATTGCTTTGAGTTAAGAACAGCTAACATAGACTATTATGTTGGTGAAGATGTTATTTATGGTAATGACAGAAACCATATGCCATCACCAACAGATGGTGTTGGTGCCCATTTGGCTAAATCTTGGGAAACAAGTATTCGTCAAGCATTAATGCCTGTTACAAGTGCTTCTTCCAGTGTGTATAATATTTTTATTTAAGAAATTTTATCTTTTTCTATAAAAATTTATCTTTTTTAATTATTATTTTTAAAATTTTAGATCAAGAATCGGAGTCTACAGAGCTAGAAGAAAATGTCACAGATATGTCACAACTTTATCAGATTTTCCCGGATGAAGTTTTAGGATCTGGACAATTTGGTATTGTTTATGGTGGAGTTCATCGTAAAACTTCAAGGATGGTTGCTATAAAAGTCATAGATAAATTGCGGTTTCCTACAAAACAAGAAGCTCAACTAAAGAACGAAGTAGCTATTTTACAAAATCTTTCTCACATGGGTGTTGTAAATTTGGAAAGAATGTTTGAAACTCCAGAGAGAATTTTTGTAGTTATGGAAAAATTAAAAGGTGATATGTTGGAAATGATACTCAGCTCTAAAAAAGGTAGACTGAGCGAGAGAATCACAAAATTTTTGATAACGCAAATTCTTGTCGCATTGAAACATTTACATAGCAAGAATATAGTGCACTGTGATTTGAAACCCGAAAATGTTTTATTAAGTAGCAATAGCGAGTTCACTCAAGTTAAATTATGTGATTTTGGTTTTGCAAGAATTATTGGAGAAAAGAGTTTTAGAAGAAGTGTTGTTGGCACACCAGCATACTTAGCACCTGAAGTCCTGAGAAATAAAGGCTATAATCGCTCATTAGACATGTGGAGTGTTGGAGTTATAGTATATGTATCTTTAAGTGGAACTTTTCCATTTAATGAAGATGAAGATATCAATGAACAGATTCAAAATGCTGCTTTCATGTATCCTCCGAATCCGTGGAAGGAAATTTCATCCGATGGTAAAGAAGTTTTTATAAATTACTGAATTTTACATACAGATTATCTCGTATATATTTCCTCATTATTTAACGAAAACATATTTTTTACTCAATTGTGATTTATTATTAAATTATATCTAAAGGATATTTCAAATGATTCTTGCTTTCAGCTATTGATTTAATCAATAATTTACTCCAAGTTAAGCAACGAAAGCGATTTTCCGTTGACAAAAGTTTGTTGCATATTTGGTTACAAGTAAGTTATTAATTTGTATTATTCTACTCTAAATAATTGAAAGTTATTAAAGTTACTCAAAAGGATTACCAATTATTTTAAATTAATATTTTTTTAATAAGTGAATCTTTATTTTTTAATTTTTATTACACGAATTTTTCCATATTCATTTATCATATAATTTTATACGATTAACAAATTTTGTTACGCTTTTTTATATTTTAATTTGAAATTAAGACATATAAACTTTAATCATCACAATAGAAAAAAAGTAAACAATTTGAATTCGAATTTCTTATTTTATTTTAAATATCTAAACACAATACATATTTTAGTTTTAGATATTGCAGTTATAATGAAATTGTTCTGATAAAATTCAAAAGACGTTCCGTGCTTTTCAGTTATTGAATTATTATAACAAATTATTTAATTTAAAAACGAATAGTTAAGTGTTTACGTAAGACTTGTTAGGAGATTAATCTCTTAAATACATCAAGTGTTGAAACAGTATATTTGAAAATTATTATTTATTTTTTACGTCAATATAATAATCAGTAGTTGCTAAATAAAAAAAAATCACCAAATCATTTTTATACACATTATATGCAGAGTAAAAGAGGAACGAAAAATTTTTACACGACCAGTTTGTTAATTATTTTAAATTTATTTAAAATTCGCGTAAAATATTGCATCGCATCTCGGGTGGATGAAAAAGTCACACAGTGTTTGGAAAAAAGTAATACCGCCATTCTTATGTTTCTATTCCAAAAGGACTACCAGACGTGGTGCGACTTGCGCGAGTTGGAGAACCGCGTAGGTTGCCGTTACCTGACGCACGAGAGCGACGACGCGCGCTGGCAAGGACACGCTAATAGTGCCCCCGAGGATGCATGACACAGCAATAGTTGTGCCCCGATATTAGAGATGCCCGCACCCCTCAGCAAAGGTTGGCTCCGCACTGCCCGAGATACACTCCGACGCTTCATTCGCGCATGACTAAGCGGATACATTTCGGTAGAAGGAACCATTGCTGGATCCCTTTTGGAGACGAGTCAGTGAACTTCGATTTCGACCTCCTCCTTCTCCTCCTCCTCCTCCTCCTCATCTTCGTCTTCATCTTCATCTTCATTTTCGTGTTCATCCTTTTCTTTTTCTTTCCTCGCAATGGGGTAGAAACGCATGGCTTCTGGTGGTTTCAGCGCACCTACCCAGCACTACGATAAAGAGGACACTATTCATTTTTTCATTTTATCTAATAATTTAAATGAAAAATCGAGTATAGCGTGCAATCACTATTAAAATTTTGCAAATAATATTAAAAAGTTTCTTATCGAAAAAATAAATATTGCAAGATTTTACAGCGATAATAGTTTGCTTATTATCCATGAATTTATAAGAGGAATTTTTTAAATCAATTTAAAAAATGTCCGAAAATAAGTAAAATCTTGCGCGATGTTATGTGCATGGTTTCTCAACTTACGTACCGTGTAACGTAAAATAATCGTTATTGCATAAATGCACAATAAACTGCCCGTTTTTATCCCCGTTTGTTTTTCGAAGCTTGCGTGCATACTTAGTAATGAAAGCGACACTTTCGACAAAACAGCAATTTAAAAAGCAACATTTCGCGCTACAAATTTAAAATTTATAAAGAATATATATTCTTTTGTCGATACAAGAGAGTTCGATAAGAATTCATTTTTAAACGAAAAATTGTATATTCGAGTATGGCATTTGAAGTTGACATGATAAAAATCGAACGACGTCGATTTTTAGCAAAGCAACATTGATAAATTTGTTGATAACTTTACGGTTTAAAAGTTCTACCTAGATTTTTATTTATCTTAAAGGCAACAAAATAATCGATATTTTTAAAATATAGTGTGCTTTTGAATCGTGGAAAAGCTTTATAGATACGGAACTTTTAAGGAATTACAAAATGCGTTTTTGAAATTGCACTGGAGTACCGATAATTTGTGCCACAATTTTAAATTAGAGTAAAGAATAAATTTTTTCAAAAATAAGCAACACGATTCAATGTTGCTAAATATAAAAAGAAAATTTTTACGTATATAATATGTTAAGTTTTTATAATCGGATATTAATAGGTTTTTGTACTATTAATAAATGAACCCTTTAAATCAAACCGAGTGTTTGTGAACGACTGTCTCTAACGAAAGAGAAAAGAAAAAGAAAAGATATCTGTGAAAACATATAATCGAATATTTAGAATCTGTAAAACTGCCTTCTGAACAAGCATGTACAAGTTCTTTGTAATTTTTCCGTTTCGACGCTAAGAAATTATGCGATTTCACGTCGTGATAATAATGCAGTATTCCGATAATAAGTATGTACGAGTCAGTTGGACCAATACGATTTTTTTTATCGAAACTAAAGGAACGAAAAAAGGACAGGTTTTAATGTGTGATTGTCGATTGACAGAAAGTAAACATTCCGCGTTTCGAGATCATTCCGAAGGCAGCGTGAGAGCGTTTATTGATACCGATCCTTGATTGAATCGTTAAACTTGATTTCATCTACATGCTTCGATCCGAGAACGAAAGGTGTGTCTACGTATGCGGTTTCGGGCAATGAAATGCACTCTACACTATTGGTGAAATTATTTTTTACGGTGCTTCAAAATAATTATAGATTGCCTATAACTGGATACACATTAATAGTAAGCAATCAAAGAGATAGATTAAATTTTGCTTTTCAAATATTTAGACCGGTCAAACTTTTATCTCTCTTTTTATCAGCGAAATCGCTATAAATTACTTTAAACAAATTCGTGTTGTTTTTTGTTCGAGTTTTCAGGTAATGGATTTACTGTAGTCTCGATCAATGTTTTGTTCAGCGTTGTACTTTATGTAAATGTAAACAGATCTGAGAAGCCGAATAATACACAGAAGAAATAATGTGCAAATACGTAAATGATAATTTTATATTAAGGAAAGGGCACATGGTACTATTCTTATAAAAGATCCCATGGATTGTTTGTGAACAGCTGCAGCGATGCAATTGTTACAATGTACGAGATTTTCTTTAGGAACTTACTTGGTAGAATTAAATTAGTCTTTTTATTTCTTTCATACATATTTGCGCATAAGGTCTATTTGCGAGAAAGCACCAACATCGATGATCTCTACTGTTTTCTAATTAAGTATTAGCGAATTCACCGGAGTAATAGGTAATAGGTAATTGTGCGAGGCGAAGCAAAAACTGCACTATCCGCGATTGAAAAATAGTCGGATTCCCCAGGTGTCCGCCGGTCGATCCGGGAGTCACTCCAAGACGCCGTCGCCTGTGCTAAAGCTTAACAACGAAGGTGGATCAAGAAGTACCTTATCGGCAGAAGCTACATCCTCTGCAGTTATCGCAGTTTGCTGCAAACCGAATGCTCTATTAACTACCCTTTGCCCGAGGTCATGGAATAATCGCATCTAGGTGGAAGGGATGATCCTCTTTGAAACGCGTCGTTTTTATCGGTAGGACAAAGCGGATCGCGAGTCTTTCTTACTTCCAAGATCTGGTACTTGAGAACCTCGGCTGATTGGCGCCTGACATTAGATAACCTTTTTCACGGATCGATCAACTCTGCGTGTGACTTCTGTCATCGATAGGAGATACAAAATCTTGTCCCACGTCGGGCCGATTCTCGATCATTCGTAAAGCTTCGTTACGAAATTCTATGATAATCTATCAGATAGCAGTTAATAGCTGAAACGATTAAGAAACTCCGATGACCTAACGGACATCGACTTGTTTACAAATTCTAGAGAGAGAGAGAGAGAGAGAGAGAGAGAACGACGTATATTTTCTCATGTCTGCACATGAGAAAGAATAATGTTTTTAATAATTGTGCAAGAATGCGTATATTTTTCACAGCAGAAATTATTGAGCGATATTGGAAGTGTTTTTAGAGGAAGACCGCGTAATTTAGAAATTTTATACCGCAAAAAAATCTCAATTCGCTAATTTATTGTAGCTAATTTATCAAGATCATTGTTCGTTCGATTGGAAAACATTGAAATATTAACCACTGACTGTTCGGTATATAAATTGAATTTTTAAATCTTGAAATGGAGAAATATTTTACGTTTCTTAGAAGGCGTAGGGAAGAAATTTCTAATTTGCTCAATGTTTAAATCTTTTCGAATTCATAAGATATTTCTTTCCTATCTCATTTTACACGAAATGCCGAATCTCTTGTTATAAATAAATAAATAAATAAATAAACAAATATAAAAAAAGAAGAAAAACAAAGTTGTGATGCATCCGAGTTAAATGGACTTGTTAATGCGAATCGGGAGGTTATCCCAATTTTACTTCACTCTCGTTATAATATTATATTGTACTGTTTTTTATTTATTACCTTATTCTTATTTTTAATAAACACGTAAAACGTGATTTAACATTTTAAATTATAAAACATAATTATTTTAGATAATTTTACGTTTTTAAAATTTTATACATTTTATTTATCCTTGCATACGTTACATATATGTTCATGTGCATAATATACAATATATTTAAAGTTAACGCATTAGATCATTTTTTTCTTCTTTCGCTCCTCACTTTAGTAAGACTATTTCAGATAAAAATATATTTCTTTTACTTCCAACCCTAGATAACAAATAAATACGTGCATGCTTATGTATTTCGTTGTAATATCTTACACGTGTTACGAGGAAAAATAAAATTTTCAACGGAAACATTTCATACGAGGCAAATGTTTTTTTGATAAATATTCGCTTTGATTATTTTATTTTTTTATATATATATATATAATAAATATTTCGCAAAAAGTTTTCCTTAAATATGTAACATTCAATTTATTATAATTGCCTTAACAAACATTTTTTTTATATAAAATAAAAATTACTTTAAATTTTATCAACGTTAAAAAAATATATCATTGAATAACTCATTTTCATGATTTCTAATGTAAATGCCAGTCATTGAAACGTACAATAATTAGAAATAAAATGATTTCAGTTTATTTTTCCATAAGTAATTCATTTTAAAGCGTTGATGATTATATTAAATAGAATATATTTAAATTACAAAAAGTTATGTTACAATTATGTACCTTTTTTTTTAATTTTAAAACTCAATTGTACGTTAAAATTTATTTGAAGATTCAGATGTTTTATTAAAAATTTTTAACGAAAACGAGCACAGCTGATTTAAGGTTTATAAGCCAAATGGCAATTTGTAACGTGTTTATCTTATATTTTGTAAAACAGAAAATTCTCTCTCTATATATATATCCATTTTATTTAGTGTATAATTTATCAGTGCAATTGCATTAAATATTTATTTTAAAACCTTCGTTCAGTTGACACCGTAGACACTTTAGTTGTAAGAGTTACGCGTTGCGCATTTAAATGAAAATAATCGCTTTAAGGGATTTTATAGGAAATGTTAAAACTGTATAAGATGTATTTATGATAATGATTGACATAACTATCTAATTCATTTTTATCTTGAAAAGTCGACGTATAAAATAAAATTTTACTGTGTAGATAATAAAAAACAATCAACAAGATGCAAAGGAAACAATAATTTTTTTGTCGAAGCATATAACATATTGTAGTGTCAAAGCGAATTTTGGTACGAAGTAACAAATATTTATTCTCTATGGAAGATGGCCTAATTAGATAGAATAATTATCGATTATACGTATGATAATATATTATGAGATTTAATGTAAGATTATATTATATACATGTATACAATTCAAGGTCAAGAAGTTTAAGAAGATTCTTTCGCTCATCTTCGACATCGAAACATATATATTGCTTACGATTTTAACAGTATTATCTAAGAATATTCAGATGACTATAATATGTCTGTGTGGCGCGTGCGTGCGTGTTATGTATGTATTTTTAGTGTATATATGCTTGCGCGTGTGCATACATACACTACATTCTGTAAAAAAAAGAAAATATAAATAAAGCATTTTTTACTATGGAAGAGAAGTTTGTTGAATATTCTTCCAATATTGTACTAAAACACATTAAACGTAAGACTTGGCAGAAAATTTATTCGTATTATCATACCCAGACTGACTTAACTATATACCATACGCTACAAACCGATTAAATACAAGTTTGTATGCAATTAAAGCATATAAATTAAAAAAGAATATTTTACAGAAATGTATTTTTCAAACAAAAATGTCAGAAAAAGAATTCTAATTACCAGATAATGGCATTTCAACGCAAAATTGAATTTTAATATTCATAATAAGCTAGAACAATAAAAAAAATTTAATAATAATAAAATTTTCCATTGATGTAATTATTATTGATCTTATTACTATTATTATTATTATTATTATGTATTTTATTTTATAAGTAAAAAAATTGTTTATCTTACGTACAATAAGCTACTTCATTAGCTATACGTTGCCAAATTTAAAAAAGTTACGTTGAAAAGTATTATTAAATTAGGAAATAAATACGTTTCAGATGGCTCAATTTTTCTTATTTAAAATTTATTAAAAGATATAATTCAGTATTTATATGAGAATATATTATTTATTTTTATACAATTAATTGGATTTTAAGAAGCGACATTATCAAAAATTTTACGGCACACATTTATGCAAACATACTATATTTTTTAAATTTTAAGTAGAACTATGGATATATAAAATGATAGTTGAAGAAAAATTATTTATTATTATTTAAGTATTAAATTATTATAAATATATTTGTCGTATGACACTTAATAATCATAAATTTAACTTCAGAAATAAAAATTCAACTTTATAATTTTAGTAATAATCATTGTAGCAAGAATAAGAACAATAAAAAAAATCTTAAAATTTATTTAAAGTATTCGGTAAAGCCTTGCATTGTATAGAACCTGAAAAAATATACAGACTTTATTTTTTATTATTTTCATAAAAATTTGAATAAAATATGTCGTGTATTATTAACTCAAAAGTTTTATTAAGCAATTTTTAAAATTACACGTGTACGTTGTAAATACCATCTCGATTATTAATAATAACACAATGAACCGAGGAACAATACTGTTTGACAATGAACTCTGACATATTCTCAAAAATGATTATATTATATAGTGTTTGAGCAATTTAATGTACTCAAATAAGGACAATAAATTATAGTAAAAATCATGCCAGCAGTCAATTTAAGAAATACAGTTAGATATGTCAAATATATTTTTTCTTCGCTGCTAGAAAAGCGACCGTCTCCTGTCATCTCGGTGTTCCTCAAATTTTTGTACCGGAACCAAACGACAGCCAAGTGATATGCGTCTTCCGCTTATATGCATTGTTAAGGTAAACTGCTCTCGCTGAATGAAAAACGGTCTTTGAGTATCCTAATAACACTTTAGAAAGTTACGACGTGCAGCAGACAAATATTCGTAGAAAGTTTACTATTTTCATTTATGCGTTTCTGTCTCAAGCCTCTCCTTAACAAATTACCAATAATTAGACTTATTTATAATTGTCCGGGCCATAACTCCTCTTTGGGAATATTGATTCTTCTGATATTATTATTATCAACGTTAAATGCTTAATAAAGTAATTAACCGACTGAAGTGGGAATCTAATCAGATTGGACCTGTTGACACCATAAGCATTATTTATAAATCGAGCGATTCTGATTTTATCCGACAATTATGCACCGAAAATTATTAATAACTTTTATTACTTTCAGCCCGATTGCTTCGTAATTATTTAAAAGATAAACAATGCGACTGTTATTGAGATTAACGATTAATGATAAATGCGCGTATTGACACTTTAACTAAATCAGTCGTTCATTTTTAATCGATTCTTTATCTTTGTTGAAATTTTCATTTTTATTTGGCTCATTATTTTGAATGAGAGTGAAATGTTTACTCTAAAATACTGCTTGACATCGTTTCCACCTCGAAGAACTTTGAGCACAAATGCCACATTATCCTTAATTACTTTATTTAATGAAAGAATTAAACATTAACGTCGCAATTCATTTTTAGACAAAGAATATTTAGTTTTACGTAAGTTAACGAATGGATTCAACTTTTTTGCAAATTCTTACTCGATGAAATTATTTTTATTTCCACGAAGAAATAAATATCGGAAATGTCAAAGCAATCAACATCAGAGTTGCCATCATCCTGTCGCAATTGTACAAAGGTTTCGTTATCAGATTAAAAAATGTAAGTATGACGAAGCTCTGAAAGAGATTTTTATTAGACTTAGATTAATACTATTAGATTAGATTGATACTACTAGATACATTTTTATTATTAATTTTTATTATATTATTAAAATTTATTTTCAGATTTACACCATTTTTTCAAGTTACATCAGTTGCGTATCTAACAATATATTGCATTATATATTCGAATTTTATTCAGTATTTCATTATAAATAATGACCAGTTTTTCACGATAAAATGTTTCGATCATACGTTTTGTAGTTGACCAAAAATATTTCAGCCGACTTCGGTAAAATGAATACATTTAAGTGACAAATTAAACGCTTCAAATGAGGCGGAAAATTAATAATTAGTACCTTAAATCTTTATTTACGTAAAAAGTGATATTTTAAAAATTGTTCAAGATTGCACTAAAAATCGATATTATTTAAAAGCACCTCAAAGCTAAAAATATATTTAAATAGACGAAAGAAGTTTCTGTGATTCTGGAAAATACCACAGCTAATTATTGATCCGGAATCGAATTTATTTTTTATTTCTGTCGTCTTTGAATAGTTCCGATTCTCAATTGTTTGGTATTATTTATTTTTGTTTCTCTACTTTGGTATCATTTCCAGTTGGCCATAAATATAAATCATTATTATGAAATTCACGCGCGCGCGCGCACACACATACACAAACACTCAGCAGATTTAACTCGTCTTTTAACTAGTCTTTTAACAACCCTTGTTAATGTACTCGAGTATAGTCTTGCGATAAGGAGCAATATTAAGTTGACAGTAAAATTCTAGGGATGTCTTTAAAATCATTAAAATTAATTAATCCAAGTGTCGTCGTATGCTTGCGTTATCAGAATAAAGTATTTTTAACTAATAACACGGCTTTACTTTATTATTTCTCTCATATTATTTGCGTTCCAGTGGTCATTTTACTTCACGAGCTAACCAAAGCAAAGCGTATGTAAAAAACCCGTGTTCCATTATTTTATTCCTCGGACTCAAAATTTTTACCGTTGCATTCATTAAATTGGAACAATGACATACTGTTTCTTCCTTATTCGCAGATATAATTTAAGTCGCGACGCTCGAAGCTGAGTCGAAATGTGTAAAGCACGTCAGATTTGTCTAGTGAATACTAGGAAAATTAAAGCACCAGAAAATCGGTAAGCAGAAAAATAAAGCCGCGGAATCGATCGGCCGGTATCGGTCTTTGTTCTCCGTGATTGCGGCTTCCGCACGCGAACTCCCGGCCCGGCCAGGATCTGCCGCGTTCGTGGCTGAGGATGATCCGCGAGCCCAGTGAGCGATAAATAAATTCCGAGAGAAAAAAAAGGGCAGCGCGACGCTCGTTGGCTTTCGAGTCCTCGTCCTCGGTGGCGCACGCGAGTGGCGTGAATAATGGGCGTCGGCGTCCTAGAAGCCGAGCTGCGGGTCGCCGAGCCGTCAGTCTTTGCGGAGCGAGCCGCGCGACGCGGACGAGGCGCAGCGCCTCAAGGGCGGCCCGAGTGACCACGACGATACCACCCATCAACGCGCACCGAGACCCGCCATGGGTTGGAGCTCGGCCCTCCTCGTCACGACGAGCCTTGGCTTCCTGCTCGTGGCCGCCGAGTGGGTCGAGATACCTCAGTTTTCCGACCACCGGAAGGTCTACAGAGCGCCGAGTCCTCATCGCCAGGGCCATCGCCAGGAAGTAAGACGATCCTGTGCACGCGTTTTGTCTCCGACGACATCCGAGCCTGGCTAGTTTCTTCGGCACTTGTTGACACCGTATAACCTCTATTTACCCTTGCGCCTATTATTCCCGGACAAACTCAGCCAAGTTTCAAGTTCGTTTTATTTGGAGTTCCAAGTTTTAACTTCAACTTTATTCGGATGCATATAATTATGAGTATTGCTGACACTTGGAGTGAACTCTCCAACTATCGTATGTTATTCCTAATAATAACATCAAACTATACTCGCGTTTTTTGCAAATAAAGATAAAGATTTCTTTTTCTTTGTGTCTTTATTTTCGACTTGTCCGCTCAATTTCGAATTCTTAAATTAAATGTACCAAAAGCTAAATTAATTACGCGCAAACTTAAAGCAATACATCCTTACATAAAACTAAAATTTAATTTTAAATAATTACAAAATTAACATTTACTGTTATTGTCAACTCTTTGAAAACTCTTGTACAATGTTGAAAATTAGTTTCATTATTTTCAATTAATTTGTAAATTTTCAAATCATCGGAATCTCAAAGTTATATACTCTTATAAAATTATTTTATTTAACATTTTTTATAAGTAATACATTATTTTTAGATTTTATATTCAACTTTTAATGCTTTAAGCAATTGTCATTAGATTGTAAAAATTTTCAACATCTTTAATTATGGTACTAATTTTTTATTAAATTAACTTCACATCTTGTCAATTCAATAGAAGTATTGTATGCGTATGTATATAATACTTAAATTATAAAGATTTTATTAAACAAAGTGATATATTTTATATTAATATTAAATAAAATTAAAGAACATAAAAAAGTTATTAAAAATTTATTCTGTATTATTATAATTACAACTTGATTTTATAAAAATTGACTAATTGTTAAAAATATTTTTTAGTTTCATTTATTATTCTTAATTCTTATAGAATTGTTTTCTTGACTTTCTTTCACTCTACCGAAAAACACAAAAACAACTGAATTATTTTGCTCTACAAATTCATATTAATAAGTAATGAGAAATTGCAATATATTACCGATAGTTTTTATATAATCATCATAGCTAATGTTAAAATTTTATTTAAATACATTATTGCTATCGAAAAAAATTTGTTATCTTAAATTCAGTTCAATTCAAAGGACTTTAAAATTATTTATAATATATTTTAAATATGCAACAGGCCGTGAATTCCATGTTTACAGTTCTTTCATTTTCTTCTTTGTCTCTTTCTCTATTTATCCTTCTTTTATTCATTCTTGTTTTCTTTATAACTTTTAATTTTTTCTTCCGTCTATATTGACCTCATTTTAGACTGCCTTTTTCCTCAATTCCTCACTTAAACTTACTTTTCATTAAGCAAGTAATTTACTATTGCACTGTTTACTACGAATGTTCTTACTGTTTAATTGAACGTAAAACCACTGCTTTCCTCTTTTCTATTTCCATTCGTTATAAATAATACTATTTGTCTTCCTTCTATCTCTTTTATTATCTCTCAATCTTCATTTTTTAATGTTTTCCTACATTCTTTTTTTCGATTATCGATTCTTCTTTTTATACCGTTTTTTAAATTAAAATCATTACTCGAAATTACGTCTTTTTTCTTATTTTTTTCACTCATCATGCTTATTTCTCCGAAATCCTCGTTTTCTTTCCTTGAATGCGTATAACACCAATTTTTATTTCCTTTATATTTATAGATAATGTTACACTTATATATTCTTCCATTTCTATGTTTTTTTATCTCTATATATTTCATCTTTTTAATTAAGATATATTTCGCCATTTTAATTTCCGTGTTTCTCTCTTCATGAATAGTTTATTAACACTTTATAATCTTGCAACCTTTCTTTTATCTTATCCCCCTACTTCTCTTTTATCCAATTTTTTGTAATTCTAATTATACTATTACTCTTGGCGCCTATTTTACCCGAGCTTGATATATTCTTAATTTTCTTAATCACTTTTATATTTTTTTATCTTCTAATTCGATCCTTTTCCTCTCTATTCTCTTGTTCTGTATCCGTCCTACCCTTTTCTCTATTAGTTTGTTATTAACTACTACATCGCTATCTTTCGGCATATTTTTTCTTTTTAAACCTTTATTCTCCTCTATAACCTATTTTATTCATTTTCTTTCTTCCTCTGTTTCTTTACTCTCCTCCTTTCTTCCCTCAATTTTTCCTTTAAATACTTAAATATATTCTTAAATTGGTTTATTATACATTAATTTTCTTCGTATCTCTTATTCTTGTTCCTAAGTTTTTCTTCTGTTTTTATTATTTTCATTATTTGTCATTATTCTTCCTTAAAGACTTTAGTTTATTTTAAATAATCTCTTATATATTCCATTAATACTTATTATTTTTTTTATTTCTATTATAATCAACTAATCTCAGACATATCACTTTACTTTATATACATTTTACACCCTTTTTTATATGACTTACAATAAAATTAAAAAAAATTATTAATAAATAATCTTTTGATTAAAAAGCATATTGCATTATTTCAGTAGTTAAAAAGCCATTGTCCTTAATATAATAAATACTCCAAGCAAAGCATAATAAACAAAAAGATTAAATGCATATATATTATTTATAAAAGTTTATAATTTAAAAATATAAGATCTAAATAATCAATTAAGTTAATAAATAGATAATATATTTTAATAAATTTATAAAAACAAATATTTTTAATATTTTTTAGGAATGTTCATTAGTCAGAAATTAAATTTACTCGTACATTTAATAAAGTAAATTTTCATACTTTTTATGATATAGCTTTAATAGATTTTTTATTTGCAACGTTATTTGTAAACATTTTCTGAAAAATAGGTTCAAGAAGTATTCATTATAAGTAATTTAATCTATCACGAATATTTTAATATTCCATAGTAATAATTTAAGAAATATTAATATTTACTTTAACGCTGGTGAAGTAAAAAAATTGTTTAGATTAATTTACTTGTAATATAGAACTTTTTGTGAAAAATACCAGATAATAGTATTTGAACGAATAAGAATTAATACTTAGTTTTATTTGAATTCTAAATTAAATGTAAATAGATTGTATTTTCTTATGACTTCTAATACTAATTTAATACAGAACGAAAACCGTCCCATAAATTTCAGTAAAACTATACTGATTAAGGCAATTTTTAAACTTAAAGCTAAAAGTTAAAGTTTTTAAAAATATTTAATTTTGCATCAAGAACGAATATAAAATAATAGAAACGCTAGGATCTTTAGTAATAATTATACGTCAATTAAAAATATCTACATTATACTTCACAGGTTATAGGCTTACAAAATGTTAGTAAAATTTTCGTTAATCGCGATGCAGCATTTTCAACTGGTGACCCACTATTGGTTGAATATGTCAAGCCTTATACTACTGAAGGCATCGTAAGTAGTAGCACTACTGCGAGCGACGAAAATATGGAAGTCGACTCCGACGAGGATATCGCGTCCGTGGAAGAGGAATCAGTGTTGCACGTAAGTTGCTTACACATACTTTTTACGCAGTTTTTCTTCTCCTACTTTACGAATGTTTCTTATTGAATGTAACTTATATTTCAATCTCTAAATCAAGTTTTCTTATTATTGTACCGGTTGGTGGCGTGTGTAAATTGTAAAAAACATATTCATGTGCTCTTATTCGAAAATGCTTTTAATTTAAACATAAATTAATCACTATATATATATATTTATATTTAGTATTTTACAAATAGTTAAAATATTATAATATTGTAATATTCAGTCTAAATCATTATATAAATTTTGTAAAATGTAAACGTTAAACTAAAATTATTTAAAAAAATAAGAGAAATACAAAAGAAAATACAAAATATAAAAAAAACTATTTTTAAAAATCATAAAAAAATATTTTTATTTTATTTTAATTTAATTCTATATTTTAATTAATTTAAATTATTTTAAATTTATTAATTAAAATCATTGTTTTTGTTTTTGTTTTTATTAAATATTGTTTAATTCTATAATATCAAAATATTTTTAAATATGCTTAAATTTTTGCCGATCATTATTATTTGATAATTAATAAAAATTTTTTCTTAAAATTTGTATTGATAAGAGAACTAATAGTAATTGAAAAAGCTGATCGTATTAAAAAGAGAATTATATTAACTGAAAAACAACTAATTTAATTTTCAATAATTTTCACTCACAGTAACCGAAATAATAACTATTTTTAGATTATTAATTAGAAAAAATAATTTTATAGGATTTTAGAAATTTTTTAAATATATGCAAAAGATATAATTTTTATTTTTATTTTTTTTTCTATTCTTTCTATAATAATAATATATTTTTAAACGGAGTTTATTCGTTATTAAGAGATCATCGATTAAAATTCACCGACTTTAAAACTATGCATTAAGACAATTTTTTCAATTGATAAAAATCACACGACCGCCTAACATTATGTTTCAGCTTGACAAATCTCCAATAATGGATTATTCGACTAAACATTTGAGCACAACCGCGGATCCAAGAGAAACTGCAACAGTTCCATTGCCTACAGACTCGTTTAAAACACATGCGTCGCAACACTTAAACGAACCTAATAGTCAGAATAAAATTCTGGATTACCTACCCATTGATCTTCTTAACCGAGTGCACAAAACTCTTAAATCTCAGCCACCGACTTTGAAAGGAAAAATACGATTTTTAAAAGTCTTCGAGCGCACATTATTAAGTGAAATAGGTAGCTCTTTAATGCAATTTTTTAATACCAATAATGATATTGCAAAATTTCTATTCATTCGAGACAATAGTTAATAATTTCATAAACAAACATTGCCGAATAATAAATGTCGAGAGAACAGCATGTGATTCGACGTAAGCCCCGGTAGCTCTTTTGTTTTATGTTACCCAACACGTGTCTCAAGTTTTCAGTAGTTTTTATAGGTACTCCCACGCACTTTGCTGCGAAGTCAATTCTCCCTAAATGTTAGTTGCTTTTCGCATCGTAGATATACGTGTCGATAGCTCTTATAATTATACGTAACACTGTAAGTGTATAATTTTATTAACGACTATTTAATCGTTTTCTCAAAGAAAAGTATACGTATGAGTTGAAAATATAGTTATTTGTACTTTGCGAATAATAACTACCCTACACATACATCCGTATTCACGGAGACGCTCTGTTGTATAATATCCGACAACTTATTATGGCATTCGTAACAAAAACTAAGCTTCCCCTAATTTTACGTTATTTTACTTTTAAATTTTTTCGCCTCCCAGACCGTGAAAATAAATGAAAAATATATCATTTATCAAAATAAGCAAATCGCTCTGTATTTTACATATTTTTACAGAATATCGCTTAAGTGCTGCTCTCTCACCATCACGAACCCCTAGAGAGGCGAGGGATGACGATGACGATTATAGCGATAGTAAAATAGGATTTCCTTCTCTTGAGGGAACGTTAATGGCCATTTCTTTTTTGACGTTTGCTGTTTATTTGGTTAGATTAGTTATGGTAAGTTTTTTATGCGGTTTAAGAAAATTTTAAACATTTTCGCTTTATATTAATTATTGTCCACTTAATTATATTTCTCATTTATTCCAATCTGTCATTTTCCAAACGCACAAGCAAATTTAATTTAAAATCATTGCAATTTATGACTCCATTTTATTATGCCGTCAATAAAGAAGTTTCAATTTCACGGATTATCGTAATTTTGTTTGTAAAAATAAATTACGTTTGAAAGTTTTTTTTCGTTTTTAAATTCCTTATTTTAACAAAACTATCATGTTTGCGACAGTTTGTCGATTCGCTTATTTCACTTTACGTTTAATGAAAAATAAATAAACTATTGATATTAATTTAAAATTTTTCAAAATAATAAACAATTTTAAGGCTTTCTGTATTTACATTTTTGTAATCACCCTTTATAAACATAAATATATATTATATTATTAAAAAACAAAATATAAATATTTATACTTTCGCATAATCAATCAATATTCTCATTCAACAAAGTGAATAATTTTATTTTGATAAAATATTTAATAATTTTCAAGCATGACAAATAACCCGCGTAAATAATAAATATTAAAGAATAAGGTTTTATAAAAATTATTATGTGTATCATATTGAATACAATTCAATAAGCCAAATGTGAATATGTTATTCTTTGCCACTTGTAATAATTCTACGGTAACTATAGTTATATAGACATTTTATGTATTAATGTTAATTGAGAATTTCAAAAAACAAGGAGACGAATGATTTTCATTAGATTATGCTCTTGTTATTTGCAGATGCTCTTTCGAACTGCAGGTCCAGTCGGGATCGCTCCGATTATTATTGGCAGAAAAAAAAGATCCATCGACGATTTTAATGAAGAAACCGCTCGAATTCTTAGTTACTTGGATTCAACTTTTCCACCACAACATTAAATTTACAATAACAAAAAAAGTTCTGTTAAAAGACATCGATTATTTATATAATCTATTTACAAAGTATTTATTCGATGTAAAGTTAAATATTTTAATAATAAAATTTATAGGTACATATTACATAACAACCTACGTCGGATTTCCTTATTTATTATGTGTCTTGACGTCATGGGTGAATTTTTAGGACTTGTTTTTTTTGCGACACGGCATTTACAAGTAATCAAATTGTACAGCCTATTCGGGCTGTAACTATTACTACAGTTCAACTGCTTAAACACGAAGAAAAAGATATAGACTTTACATTAAAAGAAAATGTAATGTTATGTAGCGCGTATGAAAGGGTAATAGAAGATGAACCCAAGGTCACCTAACAAATAAAAATTTTATTTCATTTTATATGAATCTCGCAATGTGGGTGACAATTGATAAGTCAAAACTGAATTGTGTCTCCTCCACCATCAATGATTATGTTTATGTTATATTCAGAGAATATCCCCCCTCTTTTATACAAAATGCCGCCAGTATGTTTTAAAGTTATTGTCTGCGTATTTTTAATTGCCTTTGATTTTTAAATCTCGTTTTAGCAATTTTTCAAGCTTTGTGAAATCAAAAAATCATGAGAAATATCTCATATTTATATCTCAAACGTCGGCATTTAAAAAATACGAAGATAATTATAATTATTTTGATTTCTTCTTTATCAGAAACTTTTTTCATAATTTTTCATTACAAATGAATTGCTTAATTTGTCGATCGATCGATTATGATTGTGCTTCTTTACTGGTCGAATGAAATACTTGAATCATTAGAGTTTTCGTTTTTTCCATTAAATCGTTAATATCCTCCGTTTGCAATCCTTTCGTTGAAATTGTCGGTAATGCAGTAATTATTATTTTACCTGCAGAGATACAATAATAATGAAATTATTAAATTATTGTAAAATATATGTTATTTATATTAACAACCGGTGAAAACTCGCATTACGTTACATGTTTGTTTCATCCAAGATTATACCTGAATCAAAGCGATGTTCTGTTTTCGACATAAAGTAATAAGAAGAAAATACTACAGGCAATATGGGTAATTGACTATTAATAGCAGCGCGGAAAGCGCCTTTTTTAAAATTGTGAATTTCTCCGGTCATGCGTCTGGTACCTTCGGGAAATATCCATAATTTTATCTGAGTCATAGAAATATTTTGAAATGTACGTATTATTACAATTGTATACGACTACAGGATTTATTAAAATTGAATAAATTAGGCAACCTTTTTTCTCCTTATAATTTGAGCGACATTGTTTATAGTAGATATACTTTCGTCGGTATTTGCTCTGTCGATAAAAATACTCCCTCCAAGCCAAGCCGACAATCCAAACGGCCAAATATACAACATTTCCTTTTTCATAACAGGAGCGCATTTGCGCATCAATGGCCACAGGTGAAACATACCTAACATGTCCAAGGAACTCTGATGATTAGCTACCACGATACAAGCTCGGTCTTTTTCCAAGTGTTTTTTACCTCTGATATCGTATTTCAGTCCAATTATCCAACTTACTGGACGAGAAAACATTGCAGTTGATCTAAAATTATACTTCGTATTTACGGAAAGCTTTTACTTAAAAATTTCGTTACAGAAATCGCCTAAGAATAAAGACCGTATACTTCGATGGTAATAGATTTCGCCCATAATTTGCTTTTTAATCTATCAATCGCATAAAATATTAATACTTTTTCCGACATTCAATGGCGAGAAATCAAAGAAAAAATAAAAATTGAAAGGAATATACATATTGTCTACATTTGTCTTATATTTTTTTCAGTAATTCTAATATCTAAAATAATAGCTCTACTCAAGTACGATGTAAACGAGTTATAAAATTAATCAAGTCTTAAAAGAAATATTACTTTATACAGAAAAGTAATATTGTGGTAATATAAAAGATCAATGTTTGAAGTACTAGTGCATAAATGAAAACTATTTAATAAAAAGCATAAACGATACTTATCGGTGGTTTACTAAAAAATAATTAATCTTTCTCGTTGTACTCATTTTCTTCTTTAAACTCGATAATAGTTATAATAAATGTTTAATTGAGTAATAATTATTATTTAAATCATTTTACCGTAATCTGTTGATAAAAATAAATTATTGGATATTCGAAATCATTGGATAAAGCGTTCACGTACAATGCAAACTTCGATTAATTCACACATATAATAAAATTAAATGAACTTTACTACTTACAATATGTTTTTAACGTCTTTTGGGTGTAAGATATGATATGGAATTAATACTAGAGAGTTTATATAAAGAATTCCATAATAAATAAAGAAATTGAAATAGTATCTAAATATCCTGTATATTTCATGGAATAATATCATTTTATTTCGATCAAAACAAAACGTAAAACTTAAATAATATATTTTAGTTCTTTTCGGTATATAGTTATTAAGAAACTAAACATTTTACTCTTTAACCGTTTTTAAACATAATATTGTTACGTAATTTGCGACTATCATTATACTGATAATAAAATTGTATAAAGTTTCAGTGCTCAAACTATTATTATAAGTAAATTACTACAAGTAAATTTTTTAAAACATTATAACGATTCCCAATAATATTACTTATTTTAAGATTTAGAAATTAATAGGTTAATAGTATTAATTAATTTATTTATAATATGCTCTTGCAAAATATTAATTAAAAATAATAAAATGATAACATCATAATCGTATCTAATTATTTATGATAAAAGTACTAAAAGACTAAGTTTGACTTACAAAAGCGTAACAAGGAATTCTGTTGAAATAATGCAAATATCTGTAGGCAGTTTTCAAGGTATTGATAATTTCTTTCGTGATAAAAAATAGTTACACTACCTAGAAGTGTTATTTATATTATATTTACCCCAGAAAATCACCGGTATTAAATAAATTAAAATTACACGGAAAGCTTTTCAATGAAAATTATAAACATTCTTCAAATATTAATAATCAATTAATGGAATAAGTAAATTTTCTGCAAAATAAAATTATGTAAAAGTCTTTTAAAGCAAAAAAAAAAAATATTTTTAGTTTTACTCGAAGTGTTTTTACGTTTTCAAAAAAGTTCATGATATATTAAATATCGGTGCTTAGTTTGGGTATTTGTATTTTTATAACTTAAATTCATTAATAAAAAAATGTTGCCTCAAAAAATATGCTTATAATCTTTAAATATAGTAAACAGCATTTAAAGAAAAATTTTTAATATGGTACTTACATTATTATAAGAATTAATCAATTATTATTACAATAGTTTTTTATATTAAATATAATCTTTGATTTGAAACATAATTATTTATTTTTTAATTGACAATTTTTTTTATATACATAATTATTTATATAAAAATTAAAGCAGTCGATTACTAAGTAATTTTTCAATATTTTAGACATACATACGACATTGGAAACAATTACAACTATAATGGAAAAGACTATGATAAACGTATTTAAGAAGAAATAATAATAAATTATAAAGTTTAAGAAGGAAATGTAATTAGAGAAAAGGTAAGAAATACAGTTGGATAGAATAAAACAAGAAAAAAGTTTTATATTTTTATAAACAAATACAAAAAAAGGAGGAATTGAATAGAAAATAATATAAAGGATATAATAAAGGAGATTAGTGAAAACGTTTTAGAAAGGTATTTCAATGAGAATAGAATAAATTAATATTAAATATACCAAAAGCCTCTAAACTGCATGTAATCATAAAGGAATAGAAAAAGTGAAAATAGCGAAAAAAAATAAAAAATAAAAAAATGAAGTAAAAGAAAAGTTCGAGTGAATTATAATTTACTTGTTATATTTTAAGTGACAAGTAGGTTACGGAATCACAAATATAATAAATATTTTGTTAAAATGAGAAAATATGCCCGAAGCTTAGAAAATAGGTATATCGGTACCTAAATATAAACGAAGGGGGAAATACAAATATGGAAGAGAAACATAAATAAATATATAGAAAATAGCAAGAGATAAAAACAATTTTATTTTATTAAAGAAAATCAGAGAATTTAAAATTTACGACAAGTAAAACGAAGTAATGTATGTAGAATAAGTAAATAAGGGACAGAGAGAGAGAGAGATAGAGACAGAAGTGCAAGTTTTTTAAATCTCAGTGGATACATTATGACGGTTTGAATGCCACCTATTAAAAAAAAATTGAATTTATTACAGTCACTATACAAATATAAAAATAATAGATAAAAACATCTTCACACACTCAGATGACAGGTCAAAGAGATTAGGCATCACGATCTCAAATAAACTAATTATAATTACCTGAAAATTTTTATACAAATCTTTAGATTTTTTGTCTGCTAGTGTGATGATCTGCCGTATTTTTCAAGAAGTTATATTGGATTATTTAAGAATAGATAATTTAAAATGAAAATGAATAATGTATTCCGTAACATACGGACACCATATTGCAATTTCTATCAGAGAGATTAAAAGCAACACACATTCGGATACATTTAATTTGCTGCGTATAATTATATCTGTAAAGAGTCGTAAAATCTCAATTCGTAGAGAATCCAGACTCTTAACAATATATGCTTCTGCATGAGCTTCCTTCGTTGCATCAGCTTCACTGGGTTGATATATATATATATATATATATATATAAAATTATTTATTAATTAAGTAATTATTATACTTTGATTGAAATACAAAACTTTGAATATTTACGTACTTATTTATTTATTCGACATCTTGTACTGCCGGATACCTGATAAGTTAACAAGTTAAGCTCAATTTTGCGATTTTCAGATTTCACATACTGAAGATATTAAGAGAGTACTAATTTAATATTTTTGATAAAAAGAATTTTTAAAAATTCGTTTTCTGAATTATTTTTATCTGTAGCAATCTTACAAACGAACATTATAAGCTATTTTGGTAAAGTTAAAAATTAAATTAGCTTAAATGTACTATAACGAATAAGGCCTCGTTATTAACGAAGATATCGATGTAAGTTAATGTTTTAAAATATTTTTGTTGTATTATTTTCTTTTATGTCATAAAACGTATTGTGTCATATATCCGAATAAAAATATTAGGGAATTAAAAAAGCAGTGCTTTTGTTTTCATCAAAGAATTATTTATCTTTACTCGAGTTATACATATATACACTTACAAGCTAAATGAATTATGTCCTTCGTAACAGAGCATTAGAGTATAGGACATTTTAAGGAAGTATCTGCAATAGAATCAGATACAAAATCTAGCGCATATGTGTTATTTCTTTTTTATTAATGACATTCCCTAAAAGATGCTAACAATAAAATAGTATTTGAATCTTCTGTTTTAGTTTCACATTCACACGTTCGGCCGCATCCATACACACAAACACGCTCGAGCGCACATCGCGACTTTTTTTGATCGTATGTATACATATAAAAACATAAATATTTACAAGACATCTATGTAAAATTATTTTTTGACCAAGTCGCGGTGCAACTACGACTGAAATTATAAGAATTTTGCACGTAAACCGAATTATTCTTAGAAGGGGAAATGCTGTATCGGTACTTCGTATTTTTATTCAAATTATTTATTGTTTCATTTCCAAAGATTTTTATTCAAAACGTAAACTATCATTTTCTGAACAGCTTCACGGAGTCCGAACAATTTCTTAAATTATTTTCTTTCACTCAAAAATATAAATATCAAGCGCAAGCAGTAACCGTTTTTCAATATTTTGAATTTATATCTTTGTTCACGCATTATTTGAAAACTGTAATTCATCATTATTAAACGATTTTATAATCCGTTACCAACCCTTACAATTAATGACTAAGTTAGATTTACATTTTAATCGACATTAATTCTCTGTCATTGCGCTATTTGACTTACACACTTCGTTAATCTATATTGTCGAACTTTTTTAATTTTTCATTATTTTTAATGTAAGTAGCGTTACTTTTTCAGTTTAGATGTGTATATTAAATAAGATGAAAACAAACAAACAAAAATATTTAAAATTACATGCTTCACTTAATCAAATGCTGCTCATCACAATACATTCTTTCTCAACGTTAATCGATTCAGTATTTTGTGTCGAATTATCGAAAACTAATGAATATTAAATTATTGAATAAGTAGCTCGATATGTTAAGTTTTATTACATTTAATTATGAGAATTTGCTATTACTAGCGATAATTTAAAATACGTTTTACCTCATCCATTACACGTGAAATTTTCAATATACCGACAAACACAAAGCAGAGAATTTTATATACATAAATGTATAATTAATGTATAAAACATTTTATTTTTGATTAAAAAGAAATTTATAATAAAAATATTTATTAATTAAATTTTTATTGATTTAAAATTTACATAAAATTAATTGATTTTTTAATTAAGAATATTTAATTACTGAAATATGTACAGTGTCAAAAGCATTCTTACAATAGCTTTTTTATCGTGTTGAGAATCAGACTTTTATGTCATGCGACTATTGATTGACCTTTATATTTATGGCACAAAAAAATAGCTAGTTTACTAAGCTATTGCGTTAATCAATCTACTTTAACAATTTTATGAAATTGAATTTCTTGGGTATTTTCAAGTTTAATATTGTAATAAATCTAATAAATTAAAAACTAATAAAATGACCTTGCAATAGCTATCATAACTGTATGGAATGATCGGATTAGATAAATAATTAAAAAAATTATGTAACATTATCCACTAAATATTGCAATCATTCTTGTAAATTTTGTGCCTCAAATAACAAGATTTAATATAAACTCTTACATTATTATAGTATCTTAATTATTCCAAACACTGAAAATCTTATTTTATGACATTTACTAAATTTTCATTAATATAATATACGTTAAATATAACAAAGAATAATAATAATATAGTTTATTAGGAATGTAACGAAGGACAAAAATGGATGACGAGACTAAGCAATATGCCAGAGAATTAAGTCGCACAAGAGGCATTTAAACATTCACATTCATTCAAAAATTCACTCCATACATTAATGTATTACAATTCAATGATGTTTTGAAAGATACAACAGAATTAAAATTTAATTAGTTTCATCATTTCTTAGCTTTTTCATCAAGTCTCGAATAAAAGATATATCTTTTTTATCTTCAATTAGGAAATTTTTTAAATATATAAACTTTACGATTTCTTCAGAAAAGGTTATAACAATTTTGTTATAACTTATAATTAAGAGATGAACATCATCTATCACATTATTTTACAAAAACATAATTTGAAGAACTTTTTTTTAAATTTATGAGAAAATTCATGCGTTTCACGAAAATATAAGCAAATTTATCATATAATTACTTTGTTGTTTGACTCATTATTATTAAACATAGATGTATGCTGTTGTAAAATAAAAGAATGATACGAAATAATCGTCACTGACATAAGATGAACGATTTGGTGTAAATCCTGTTCTAGTTTTATTTTATTAGTAATTTATATAGGACAAGCCTGCTAAAACTATGATCAGGAATCGATCATTGCTTACTTTAAAAGACGCACTTTTAACTTCTTTTTTTATAATTGTTATAATAAAATTATTTATAATGTCTTGGTTTTATAAATAATCAATCTTTTTATTAACAAGATTTGATTGTTTATGAAAACTAAGTGTCTATATAAAAAATTGTTCATTACAATATGACACGAAAAAAGTTTTGTCTTCAAAGTTGATGTTAATATCCTGACTTTGACTTGTAACATTTTAAATTAAAATTAGTAGTTTACATAAAAGATTATATAGTTTATTATTTCTACTCGCAATTTATTTATTTATTTATAGCGGAAGAAGCGATTTCCATGCCAATTACATACCAATATGAAGAAAATAACAATGTAACGTGAAAAAATAATGTTTTATGATATTAAACATTTATATTGATAGACATTAATGTTTTTGTACACATCGATTTTTAAAACAAAAGTAAAAAGATCGTTTTGATTTTCGGTAAAATATTATGTAGAACCCTGAGATTATGCGAAAAAAATTTAAATAAAGACAGTGTCACGGTACAGGATATGTTTGTTAAACGGAACTGTTAAGTACGTAATTTGAATAAAAAGTATAAAAACAACATTAAAATTAATAAAATAAAAAAATAATAATTTCCAACTAAAATCAGTATACGAAACATAAGTTTAAATTAGCATAGAATAATTTAAAATTATTGAAACTAACAGATTATAAACGAATCAGACCGAAGAGAGTAATTTTTCTTCGTGCAACAAAATTTTAGACTTGAAAATACGAAATACATCAGTAACTCTACGTAAAGGAAAAATTAAATGTTTTAAATTAAACCTTTTAGATAAAACAAGGGCGTTTTAATAAGAAATAATTATATTTAGAACAGGCTAACAAGAATAAATACTATATTGTACTGCGATATAGTAAGTAAATTAAATTAAATTTAATTGTTACGATGGGAGGCAACATAATCAGGAAGAAAAATGTAAAAAGTTTTTATATAAACTGTACAGATTGAATAAACTAACTAACTATATATAGTCTTATGCGAAATAACATGATGAGATGTCGCAATAACGAATTAGTCGCCGGTACGTTAGCTCGCTGACAATAAACAATTCCTATTGTAAATACCGATAATCTTATATTAATAGAAATCGATGCTGACATCAAACTCGTGAAAAAAATAAAAAAAGCCGTAAACAACGTATTCTTAAAATATTAGCATGCAATAATGTATACACATTCAAATGATCATTCGTTCATGCTCGGATGCCAGCATCGACCGCTGACAAGTTTTATTTCTTATCCTCTCTTCACATTCTGCACATTTTCTGATATAAAACTGACTAAGAACGCAACGCTGTCATTATAATTTAATATGGGCCTGTATTAAAATAGTAACTATGAACAACAGAGGGCACAGTAGCATAATGTTAAACTTGTTTCTTGTGTAAAACTATATGACAAGAGCCATATCCTTTTTGTTGGGTAGATTCACCTTTTTACCTTGCCAGAGGCTATTGTGTATCGTAAAGGCGTCTATGGTGACAGTCAAATGTTTTGTATGAACTTGGGAAAAGCATTTTCCACCGGAATTATACCTGCAAATCGCACAAGCAATATTTAATTTCGTTAAATCTCAATTTTTAATCGATAGATGGCTGCCGGTTACAACTGCGCTACAACTCACTTGAAAAATTTGTCGAACATTTTATCTATGACCTGCTTGGGTCCAGTTCCATACAATTTACTGACTTCGTCTCTGTCTGGACAGTATGAGTAGAGAGCGCGAAATTGACAGCCAGCGTCACGAAACAGAATGAGAAAATGTTTACTTTCCGATCTTGAAATCTCGTCTAATACTCTGCGCTTCGCTTCTTTATTAACGGTTCCTGGGAATACACAGTATTCCACGGCGTTCAGCATAATACCTCTATTTGACTTTGTTGCTGGTTGTTTGTACAATCTTGGACCTGTAACGTTGAGTCAATTTACATTTCAAGACGGAATAAACCGCGTTCGCTTGTATTCGATGAGAATTTTTATTCGCAGTTGCGTAGTTTCAAATGATAATTATTCGCTCTACAGTTCTGCGAATATTTTACGATTACGCGATAAGAGTGAAATTATTTTTTCCACAAAACTTTTGGACGCAAACTAAATATTTTGATGTATCGTGTAATCGTTATTTAAAATCGCGTCCAAGCCGTCGAGTTACCTGAATAGTTCATTGTGCACAACGTTGTGTGAAAACTAATTAAAATTTTATAAATAAAAATGCACCTCGCGAACCGATCGAGTAATGGTAATAAAATAATTACCGTTATAATCCATCATTGAACTCGGTGTGCTGCTGATGTCACTGCTACCGTCATCAAAGACTCTTCGCTTCGTCATGAGACCTGGTGGTAAGGATCCAGGTCCGGAGGGTGAAGGAAGATGTCTCATACTCCCCATGCCTGGACTCGGCGCTCTCCTCGGTGGCGTAGCTCTTCCCAGTCCACTATCCGTATCTGGATATGAATATATTGTAATGCAAGAATTTCAACTCTTTTTAAATATGAACGAAAAGTGAAAAAAAATTTATATACATATAAAACCGGAAAAGCAACCCAAATAATGCCTTAGGTATTATCTTACTTTTAACACCAGTATAGTCGTAGTTAATAATAGGCACCATTACCATTAGAGTTATTCCCAATGTAGTATTAAATTGTGTTTAATTTCTTATGGTACAGGAGGAGTTAGTCACTTTCAACTGATTTTACTTTTTTCTTATAAATTACGTGTGAAAAGATCGTGACATTTCTAATTAAGATGTTTGTTAATAAATTTATGGACTTGTATTAAAAAAAGGAGAAAAAAAAAATAGTTCAACTAAAAATGTTGCTTAATATTGATTAAATTTTTATATAAAAATTTGCTATACCTTGTAATATGGTAACTATTCATATCTGAAAATTAATTAAAAAAAAAAAAAAAAACTATTCTGACAATTATGATAATGAAATTAAGAAACTAACCTAAGAGTTAGTTATAGAACACGAATAATGTATTTTGTGAAATAGTGAAACAACTGAGACAGTCTGAAAAACATTTAGAACATCAGAACCCACAACCAATGCTGTACAATAAGCCGAACAAGCTTGAATATAAATATAAATCTAAATTTCTTTAATAATTTTAAAAATTACACAAAGAATTGATTCAAAGTTTTACTAATAATGCAATGCATAATAAGCTAATGGTTGACGATATTTATTAAAATTATAAGCAATAATTTACAAAGACATTATTGTAGGTAAGAAAAATTGATGCATGGATGTCATTTTTAAAATTTAAAGTAAATTCTAAAAATATTCTCGTTCAATTGTCATTTATGGATCACCGGAAGTAATCGCGCATAACCATTTAGCTGCGATGTATATGCATAAATATAAAGATATAAAGGTATAAAGCTTTACATATTTGATTGGAAAAACTTTGACAGAACTTATAATTAACGTAACGATGTGGTGTTGATGTGAATGTGATATGGATGTAAATATCTTAGTATTGTGTGTTAAACGCTGCCACCTTGTAATTATTTTCCTGCAACCTGCCACCATGCGAGACTACGTGTTTGTATTATTATTGTAATTCTAAATCCTAGAAATTGTAATAATAATAATAATAATAATAATAATAATAATAATAATAATAATGTGTAGAAAAACATTAATAATTTTAAAGTTTGCACAAGACACAAAAAGGAGAAATATATTCAGGGGATTAAATGTATGTTTCCAAGTCACTTTAGTGCTCCTTACCGCACAAATTCATCAACGAACTAGATTTTCTTCCCTTAAAGTTTTGGTAACTCGGGTATTTAGGCCTGCCTCTAACCTGTTGCTGAGGTTCCTGCGCATCTGCAATAATATGCAACGTTTCCGTTGGGTTACACTCTCTCGTACTGGTATTGTACGAACAATTAATTTTTTTTACAAAGGCTCAATGGGAGATGCTTCTCAATTTGTATAATATACACGCCAATTTCACTTTTTTTTTTTTTTAACTACGAGCTGAGCATTGAAGTTCAAGATATTTATATCATATAAATAGCCAGTGCATGTTTTGGTGCAGGGTAACGTTGCGTTCCAACTTATATCAAACTATTAAGTACACAACTCCTCTACCTTACGCTTAACTTACAATCATTCAAAATAATAATAATAATAATAATAATAATAATAATTATAACAATAAAAACAATAAAACTATGATGCTAGTAAAAATTATTACAATGACAGTAGCAGTAATAACAGCAATGGTAATAAAACGAAAAGACAAAGTACAGTTGTAAGTATTGTTTACGGTATATGAGCAGTGTTTTACTGTATAATAAAATGCTCGTAGCATCGATACGAGATCCTGCAAAGGTCAACGACTCTATACATGGAGCTCTAAACATGTAGTAATAAAATTTAACGTTCTTGCATAAAGTGCTTAGACTACAATTGTTTACGAAAGACTCACCTCGTGACGTTTTATAGGAGCTACGCCGTCCTAATTGGTGGCCGCTTCTAGACGGCGAAGAACCTCGACCATCATCGGGCGAATCTATGGAAGATACTAAAATAGGGTAACAAACTATTATGGTTTGTTAGTAAAGCCTTATGTCTATGATTATGATAGCTAATGGTCATTAGTGATGCATACATGAGTTCTATTATGATTGTTACTAATAACGTTAATTAAATGCAGATTGTGAACGTGCCGTGCAAAAGGAGAAGAATGCGTTACTGTTTCAACTGTATTATATTGTCTTATAAAAAATTTGCAATTGTTTCAAATTTTATCAACAAATTGATCGACGTATCGTCGTTTACGAGTTTACGGTTTGGTAAATGTAAGTGAATTTCGATATTGAATGGTCCACTCGACTGGACGGCGGCGAAGCAATTATCCAAACCGAAATTCGTCTAATGCACGATTATTATTATTGTATCCGTTAGTTTGAGAAAGAGAAACGAGTTATTGGTTTATGTCCGAGTCGTTAAATTTGGACATCGTGACTAGTGAATTAAAAAGTTGACTTCTGAAAAAAAAACTAAAAATCGCTAAACGAACAGCCAGAGACAGTTGCTCTTATCTAATAAGGTAAGTTGCAAGTTAGTCGCTAAAAAATGATTAACTAATGTACGCGTGTCATCGTAAGGTGTTAATGTTTGCGTATGTGTGAACACGTGCATACCCCTGAGGCTGCCACCTCGGTAAAGCGAATTGGAGCGTCTGTCATCGAGATGAGCCGTAGTGAGACTATCCTGAGAGCCTCGGTAGTAATCTCTTCTCATTGTCGGCGACGTCAGCGACGCTGTATAGTGTTTCAAGTGACAAAAATGTAAATCAGCTCAAAATTTCTATCCTTTATACATTCTGATACATGACATCCACAACTAATGAGGTGAATTTTTTTTATTTTTAAACCTGCCAAGCAATACTCGTCCGAGAAAGGGTTATAATTACACCAAAATCAGAAATAGTTTACGTTAACGAAACATTTCGAGAATATTGCTGTCTGTCGCTGCAAAAGTTCGAAGCACGAAACGCTTTTGATAGTATTGAATTTATTTCGGTTGCTTTGACATTAAGTATCACTTCCGCAATTTTTGCAAATGCCACGTTTAAGAAATAATAATTCGATTACTTAATAGATGTCGCGCGACGGCAATCGGATAGTTGAGTTTTACTTCGAATTGATATCTACAATACTTTAATAATAGCAAATATATCTACATTTGGATCCAGGACAGAACTTTTTGAGCGTATCTTGTTTGTGTGAAAAATAAAAATCACTTATAAAGAAACATCAAGAAAGCTCATTGGGAATGCAACGTAATATCATTTAACATAAATTAAATCGTTTGAATTTAAAAGTTTGTGCCATGCAACAAACGAGCGTTAGCGACATTGACTATTGACTATTATTTTATTGACATTGACAACTCAGAGGGGGGATGGGGCGCATGTCGTTACGAATTTGAACCACAAATTATTTCTCGGAATTAGCCGGTCATTATTGATAGTTCGGTAGTTAATGTGGCGTGAGCCTCTCTTTTCCGAGAAATATTTATTATCACGATTAATGATTAGTCTGTAAGTTTTACCTGTACTAAGATTAGACGACGAACCCTTTTTGCCTTTGCTCGGCGTTAAAACGCCAGAATCTAAGTCCGCACCAGCATCGACGTGAATCGTTTTCGGCCGCGGTCGACTAGGAGTAGCTTTGTTTCGAAGCTTAGTCGGCTTCAAAGCATTCAGCAATTCTTTATCAATGACTTTACCCTAAATTAACAACAAAATCCTTGTTTAGAAAATAATTGCTTTTGCAAATTTATCGCAATTGACGTATCTTAAATATTGGTATAATGTCTTCTAGCGTTTGTAAAATATTTTGAAAATCAGAGGTTAAAAAAATTCTCTCAATTTTGATTAAAAAACTTGCATAAAGATACTTTCATGAATCAAATTTGCAGATGTGCTGTCTGTTGAAAATTGCCAAATCAACCTTTTAGATAACTAACGGAGTTAGTCGTATGCATTTATAATAAATAAATTTAACTGTGAAAAAATTCTTACTTCTCTTTCAGCTTCTTCTATGGCTTTCTTTAATTTATATTGCTCTAGAATTGCTGCCCTTCGCTGCCTCTCTTCTTCTTTCTTTCTTGCTCTTTCCTCTTCCTTCATTTTTTCTTCCTCCCGGCGAGCTTGAGCTTCAGCTTCCTTTCGTTCCTTCAATTCCTCTTGCTGCTGTCTTCGTTGTAACGATAAAAGCATTATCTTTTCCTTTTTCCGTTCCATTTCGTCAACCGAGTTCTAAAAAATGCAACGGCGCGTGTTTTTTAATTGAACATTAAATAGGTAACCGGTGAAATTTTATTAAATGCACTCCTTTATTTATAATTGCGAATATATTAATGAAGTAACGAATATAATACAACACTCAGATTAATGAGTCACTCACAGGATCTGGGTTTGAGAGTTGATTTCCTATTAATAGACCAACGCTATTTGCTTGACGAGCATCTGATCCCTCACTCTTTTGCCTCTCCCTTTGTCGTTCTCTAGCGATTTCTCGTTGGTATTCCCTATCTCTCAATTCTTGCTGCTGGTATTCTCGTTCTTCAGCTTCTCTTTGTTTTTCCCTCTCTTTTTGCAGTCCCAGTTGTCGGTGTCGATCAACTACATTGCTAGTCGGTGGTGATTCGTAGCGCGACAAATAGTCATCGTCGTCTAAATATCCCGAAACGCCCCTCTCCTGCAACAAAAGTTAAAATCGGTTTGAATGGACTTTTTGTTTTGCAAACACTAAAAAATGTTCAAGCTGTAAGCGATACAAAATTTTTTAAAATTTTGTACGTGTAAAATGCAACAAAACACACACACACACACAATTTAGAAATTCGTGTTTATAATTATATTCGATAATTACAGAAAAGGAATTAAATATATCACTGATACCTTATATATTAAAAAGCATTAGGGTTGTTTTTTATTTGATATATCGATCTCACGAGTATAAATTATTTTTTATTCAATTATTTAAATACACAAAATTAACAAAACTTCCAATCAATTTACCTTTTTCGGAGAAGCTTTTTTGGTCCGAAGCGAGGGCTTAGGTTTTTTTGGTGCATCGTCAAACGAAATATAAAATCTCTTTTCTCCTACATCGTTTGTATCCAATGGCACAACTTCTGGTGCATTCCCAGACGGGGATGGCGTCATCTCTCGCAACGACAAGTGAGGCTGAAATGAATTTCTTGATATCGATGGTCTTGTGGGCGACGGTATCCTGTATGTTCGACTTCCAGATGTGATATTCAAATTTCGAATTCCCTGACCAAAATCTTCCTCGTTAACTGAAATTTTGTTTCAATATTTCATTATTATTTAATGATGATACCCTATCTGGAAAACAGTTTGCGAAAATGTTTTAGAATCGATCGTTAATTACCCAAATAAGACATATTCTGAGGCTCCAATTCTTCGGGTGGCATGGAGCTTAATCTTTTTTCCAATGGACTTTCGCATGCTAATGGCATGTGATGCATATTTTGCCTTTTCACATCTGAACTGTCATTCATCAATTGACTTATTCGATGAACCTGTTAAGCATAATGTATAATTATTAAAAAAACTTGATTACAGCCTCAAAAATAAATACTTATTAATTCTATATTATAATTCAGCAATAATCTAATACATTTCTTGAACATAGCGTGAAATTATGAAATTATTAAAAATAAACTTTATTTTGAAACAATTGTTTTTCATGTTATTAAACTTTATATGCTCGTCAAATATAACAAAATATATGGATATTTGATAACAAATATATCAGATGTATTATTTACGGAGACTTTTATTCGATAAAATACTGAAATATAAATTGAAAAGGCTCCCTCAAATGTAACTTTCTCATTCGTGCGATTAAAAATTATTATTAATTGGATTTCAGATTAATTTTTTGTTCAAGTGGTAAGATTTCTTCACTTTTTAAGATTTTTTAAAAAAATATTTGTGTTACAAAAAATTAAAACTTTACAGTCATTTAAACTCTAGATAACTTTTACTTTATTATACTAAGCAAAAAAATATTATTCAAAACTTCATTATTAGGCTCTAGTCTATATGAACCTGAAATATTTTTTGTTTTAATTTTTATTACGAAATTAAAAAATTCTGCAATTTGATTTTTAGAATTTGGTTCTTTTGTAACTTGAAAACACTTAATAAAAATGTAACATCTATACTGATAAAGTTTGTTAAAAATCATATTTTTTTAATTTACAGAAGCTCTAAAACTGATGTAAAATATACTAGATCACTATCCATATATTTAAATATATATGAAATATTGTTTATATATATATATTAAAAAAATAAGATCTTTAACAAACTTTATTAGTATAGATGTTACATTTTTATTAAGTGTTTTCAAGTTACAAAAGAACCAAATTCTAAAAATCAAATTGCAACTATCTAAAAATCAAACTGCAATCAAATGCAAATCAATTTTGTATATTTTAATAATAACAATAAGAAAATAATAATAAGAAAAAAGATCTTGTGCGTATGCATATAATATAAACGTGAAATTCAGTTGGTATGAAAATTACCTTTGTACGAAGTAATGATGGATATATACAATCACCGAAGGAAGATTAGAATTAAAGTAACCAAACGTAGTTTGAAAATCGCTCAATAGTATGTATAAGCTTATATTAGGAAAGCGATGCAGTGAGAGAGTGTTTGCACTGTAATGCGCTTAGGCGTTACAGTCCATAAGTGTTCATTACATTATTAACTGGTTTCTTTTGGTTTCTCACTGACTTAGTAGTCAAACGAGTCTTTTCGAATGAAACAGTATATGCCTACCAATGTATACGTGATATATGCAATCGGTTATTTTTATAAATAAAGATATCCGTATCGAGTACACGTGTTAAAAAAATCTTAGCAATAGTGTTAAAAAAAATAATACAGTAAAAATATTAACGATACTCGAAATAAAATAGAATATATAAATTTTGTAAAACATTTTTTACATAGTAAATGAAGCAGTGATATAATAGGAAAATAAAATATAAAAAATGTTCAAATTAAAGTACAAATGGTATGTATAAGTATTTCTCGAAAATCTGCATTTTTCCTCTAGTTATCGTAAAAATCTATCGTTATTTTTTTACACAATATAAAATTAAATATTATTTTTTAACAATAATTTAAATTTGAAGAATATTTTTACTAGAAAAATTACGGTTAAAAGCTGAAACTCGCAATAGATTTCGTTTATTTAATTATTGAATTTTCTCAAAGTCCATCAATCCATCCATAGTCTATCCTCGCTAGTTCAGATATTATAATGCTTCTTCTTAAATACTTCAAAGTAATTTACCCGATATTTAATGAATTTACAGCCTCGAGAAAAATACGTGCCCTTAATGCAGAATAGGAATTGAATAAAATTTAATCTTTGACAAATTAAAACGTACAGCGTTACGATGCTGAGGACTAGCTGAAGAAGGTGGAGTTTGACTAAAGAGCGTTTGCGCAACTGGATACGAAGACATGTGATGCTGATTGCTGGACAGACTGTGCTCTCCACCGTTAAGGTATCTCTGTTCCTGTGATGTGTCGTGTAAAATAAAGCCCTTTTGTTGAGTAACAGGCATCCCCCATGATCGAGTTTCTTGATACAATCGAGGATCCTGTTGATACACTGTAAACAATTCTGTATGAGCAAACTGGCAACTAACGAGCGATAAAATATTTTGATGCCACGAGTGTTTAATCTTTTATCAATTCGTGTAAGATATCATTGCCAAAGTCACCATTTCTTCGTAATTAATCAAAATATTAGTTGACGGTGAGACGATTACTTTTGTAAATACGGACGTTTTAAATTGAAACTAAATCAAGGAACGCAACGGTTACAGAAATTACGATGACTTCTCACCCGAAGGAGAAACGTAACGGGTGTCCATAGACTGGTTGTATCCAACGGCAGATATTTCATTCCCTAATTGTATTGGCTGTGGCTGACCCCAGGTACGTCTTGGCACTTGCGGTTGATCGTGAAGATAAAACTGCGATTGCGGAGGCTCGTGTATTCTCGTGGCCATTGAATTTTGCGGTGGTACACCGTACGTCTTTAATTAATAATTATAAAACATTGTCATTGCTGATATTGCAGTAACTTATAAATTATAAATTTTATTTTTATAAAACATACGTGTAAATGCTGATGACTAAGGCTTTGGAGTTGTTGCAATTGCTGCTGCATTTGCTGCTGATGCTGTGTCATCAGGTGCTGTTGCTGAATTTGATTTTGCTGATTTGCCAGACGCTGAATGTCTTGCTGAATTTCGCTCAAGCTACTGTTCATCCTAAAACCGCACGAATAAACCATGAATATCCAAATAAACCAATAAATGTCTACCGCACTTATAGAATTTTGTAACTCACTGTGATATCGATTGATGGTATTGATCGTAGTCCATATTTTCAATGTCTGGCGTTCGTCGTGTCTCCACAAAAGGTGCACTATCTTGATCCAACCACTTGTGCTCCACATCTCTTACATCTTCGCTAATTTCCTATATTGTACAATATTATCATCTTAGCGTCAATAATTTTTTATAATATACACATCAATGTTTTCAATAAATAAATTATATGCACAGATAAAAAGTTTCTCTGATTGAGAGAACATGTTTACAAGCAAAAAGAAACGTTCGCAAACTTGTCAAAAATTCACGTTGAGTCACATTTATAGTATACGTAATTGTGATACATTGATACAGCGTTTAGAGCAATATTTTGAAAGTCAATTAAAAATGCCCTCGATAAATAAATTGTGGAAATATTATCAAAAATTTTGTACGATTTAATAAATTTCATATTTTAAAAAATGTTTCGGACACTAGTGCGCTAAAAGAATGTTTAATTATCGTTTGCCACAAATTTATAATTAACTCGACATTTAACGTTAATTTACACTTATATAATATAGTAGACTTAGGCACTGAGCAAAATCGACACCGACTTTATCCGCTGATTATAATTAGATAACGATATTAAAGTTAATTAAAATTTTTGGAAAAAGAAAATCTACAGAGAGAGAGAGAGAGAGAGAGAGAGAGAGAGAGACAAAGAGAAGGAGAAGAAAAAGAACTGGTTTCTCTTTAAAACTTTTTCTATGCTGTTTTGTTTGATCAATAGGATAATATCTTAAGTAACTATGTGAGATATTAATATTATTGTTTTCATAATAAATCGTGTATCAATTTACTTTTGTCCGCATTTATATTAATTGTATTTAATTCAGATATTTGCTGCAATTATTAAACTGGATAATTCTATCAATTAATAACTTAAACCGTGGAAAATCTCTTACATATTTCATCAAAAGTATTGAACAGAAGAGTTTTCAACGCTCAAAAAAGTTTACAACCTCAAATTAAGTGAACTAAGTTTATTTTAAAAAATTATAGCCACCACCATAACAATAATGATTATCGAAAATTGTTTTTAATTCCCAAGTGTAAAACGTTTATAAATAAAACATGCCCTGATACATAATGAAAACAAATCGGTAATAATTAATCGGTAGTATGAAGGCCTCGTTAAATCCAAAACAGTAAATTAACAATAAAAAGTTAATATTTTTTCTGTTATTAAATAAAGAGAATTAAATATTTGATTTGATGAGGACATGTTATTAGTAAAAGTAAAGAATTTTATAATAATATTAGATATCTTACCAATAGTTTTCTTTTTTATTCTCTTCAGTACTAACTGTATTTAATGTTTCTTTGAAAACAAAATTTTTTTATCTTTTAAATATTAGGAAAAAATAATTTAATAAGATTAGATTCCTTGCTAATTATTTTATAAAACTTACTTAATAAAACGTTTGATAAAAACACCATTTCTTAAGTATTTCTCGATACTAATACCAATCCTAATAAAAAATAAAACACATGCTATTTTACGTCAAGAATTTTATTATTCAATGGAACGTAATTTACTAATATTTAAAAACGAAAGAAAAATGTCTACCCCAATAAAATTTCGACACGTTTAGCAGTTTGCATTTTTGAAAGGAACATTAAAAACTATTTTAATTTTTAAACTCAGCCGATAAATAATGCTACAAACTATTTAATAAGTAAAAGAATAACTTTTGTTCGTAAGTGAATTATATCATTCTTACATTATTGTTTAGAAATCAAAACGCTAAGTGTATACAGTTGTAAGGTGAATACATGCAACATCTGTGATGGAGGGAAGAGCGAAAATGAAATTTAATGCCACAAAATTATCCATAGCTTAAGCAGGTACGTGGTTACGTCCGAGTGTACACACATATGCTCGAAAAATGAATTTATAAAAATAAGCTTGCAATATTTCTCAATCGAAGGGAATAAAAAATTTTGTCTCAATAATGAAAGATCCGATAATTTTATAAAAAACAAAAAAAAATCCACTACAAAATAAGAACTTTCATTAGATGGTTTATTTTTAATATTTGACCACTCGAGCTTGTCTGGAACGTATCTGCGGATTTTATATAAAACGGCAACCAATTGATCGAAAAGGTGATTAAAATTACTCCCAGAAATAATCGGGCATTAAATTTTCCTCCGCGTGTGCGATGATGATCCATACCTTTAAGGAGAAGGGTCGTTGTGGTTTTTCCTGGGGCAACTGATGCGTGCCTACTATGGATGAGGAGGCAGAAGGGGAGCACTCATCGTCAATGCTCGTGTCCCCAGCCTGTCCTGAATTTATCGGGGTGGGGGGGCCCATCTCCGAAGGACTATCTCCGCCAGACGTCGAGGAAGAGGGAGACTTAATTTTACCCTGCAATGATCCCAACCACAGGCGTGCCATGTTAGGTACTCACAGTCCTCCACCACCACCACCACCAAAACCACCATTAGCTAACCACCACCTCCATAGACAAACTGTTCTTTCGTTACTCGACTTCATTAATAAATCTCTATTTTCCTTTTTCACTTTTACTCTTACTTTTATTTTCATTGCAACAAGGAATTGTAAGGCTAACAACGTTTATAGGTGCATTTCATAAATAAATTTTCCACGAGTCAATTACATCGATAATCAGGTACCTCGTACAAATCTAATCTTAACAAATTTTTACAAATAATTGCAATTGCATATTTAATAAATAATATATTCCTATAAGAGCATTCGAATGTTTCTAGTTTAGCAAATGGATTTCTAAAATACCACAGCAAATATTTTTCTACTTTTACATGCTTTTGTACGTTTTGATCGTGTCAAACAATTCATAAAGTAAAACACGGTATGTATAATATATTTTATATTCCTTCCGGTATTCTTGTAGCGACAGTAATAAAAAAAAAATTATTTTCTTATCTCCCATGTGTCTTAATGGTAAATTCAATATTAATCGTGCCAAATTTTTTTTCCACGCTTATATCAGTATTTATATATTTTTTCCCATTCTCAATTTGCCACAATTGAAAAGTAAATTTTAAACGCGCTATTGTTTGCTTTACCGTATACAAAATCACAATTAATTAACACGATAACTATTGAATAACGGAATTTAACGGTTAACCCCGAAGACCCCCTCCCATTCGCACTCCCATCCCAGCCCCCAACGGCGCCAAGCGAATCGAGGACCACGCAAGGCCCACTCCCCCCTCCATTGACGCGGGGGTGCCAGGGCCACCTGCTTAAAAAGGCCCCGTCCGGCTCACAAGTACTTCAGTTCCGCTCGGAGCAGCGAAGAGAAGCGAGCGCACGTTTAAAGTTGGAACGACAAAACGAAGAGAGCTACAGAGCAGCAGCCTCCGGTGAAAATAGCGAAGCTCCAACTACGACTACTACGGAACCCGTGATGGGAATAACCCTCGCCGAGTGGAACTCGATCGCTCCCGAATTCCACGGAAGCCCCGCGGAGGATCCGCACAAGTTCTTGCGGGCTTGCGAGGATGCCCTGGCTCACCTTCCGCGACTGAGCGACGTCCACCGAATAACGCTGGTGACGCGGCAGCTCCGGGATGGCGCGGCCCATTGGTGGAGCTCCTACGGAAGGCGGTGCTCGTACCGGGAATTCGCACGAGCCTTCGAGGCCAAATACAGCAACGAGTTCTTGTTCAACGAGCTACGGCTGCAGTTCTACACCCTGAAGCAACGCGAGGACGAGCCCGTGGACCTCTTCATCCGGAACAAAGTCCAGATCGCGAAGAGACTGATACCGGGAGTGTCGGAGCAGCAGCTCATCAGGCTGATCACCCCGACGCTGCACCCGGATTTCCGCTTCAAGATGAGCAGACATCGATTTACCGAGTTGTCGAGGGACAAGGGAAACGCGTCGGACGTAGACGTAGACGTGGCCGAGGCGTCACGAGTGCAACGGCGACGACGAGCAGCACCTCGAGGAACGTAGAGACGTTCGAGCGGAGGAGAGACGCAGTCCCGGTGAGCCTTCCGAGGCCGTTAGCCACCAACCGCCGATCGAGGTTTTATTCGATTCAAATATCTGCGTTTTTCTAATATTTCTATTGAACTAAATGAGGTTTAGAGCAACGGTTCGGCTAATTTTACGAAGCGGCAATTTCTATTTACAAAATAAAGGCATCGTTATCAAAACAGTGTATATTCGGTATGCATGCAAATTAAAGGGGCTTATGTAGTAGTAAATAATACGCACACATGTAAACAGTAACGTAGATTTAGGTTATGTACAACATGTAAGTAACGACGCACGAATCGCTCTTAAACAAACAACAACAACAACAATAATAATAGTGACGACTCATGTGCTCTTGTTCGATCGGACACTCGTTATTGCTCGTAAAAAAGTTAAGTTCTAAATAATAAAATGGCCTAACTTTAGGGGTACGAATTGTAATTCGTTCAAACTGAAAAAGTAATAACGGTAATAGTTATTAAAGTAAAAAATGTATATAATATGTACGCGGATAGATTCTACTCTTGCAGCTCTTTGCGATGTTTGAGAAAATACGGGCAAGCGTTGAACTGCAAATTAAATACCAACCTTCGTTACGGCTTGTAAAAACGCAGCCTTTCCTACTTTTTGCCGTCTCTTCGACATGACGATTTCCATTCGCCTTTTCTCGTTCTCTATGTGCCGCTTTCTCTCCTCCAACTTCAATCGAATGTTGTTCAATTGCGAGGCCATAACTGCGTTGCCGTTGTTCTCATCTAAACGAAAGCGTAAAACAATAAACGATATAGTGTCTGCGACAAACTGAAAATATTACAAACTGAGACCTGTTTTAGTGGTATCCGAAATCTAAAAGAGTAGAAATTACGTTCGCAGCGTTCATAATTGACGTTTCTATCTTACGCGTCGACGTTAATGAAATAGGAAAAAATGAGCGAGCGCTGCAATAGCATAACACACACACACACGCACGCACGCACGCACGCACGCACGCACAGATGAAAACTGAAATTCGCGATAGGATTAAATAAAGATTGTAAAGAAGTATCCAGCCGACCTCCGGTGTGACGCTCGAGCTGCTGATTTTGCTGGTTGCTCTGTTGCTGCCAGGTAGTCATATTGGGCAGAGTCGCGAACGTCGTCTTTTTCTCAACGAAGCCGTTTCCATTGGTCTGCCCGTGCTTCCTGGTGCTCGAGCTGATCGAGCCCTGCTTCGATTGCTGCTCCTCTTTCTCCTGGTCCATATATGTAACATTAATACCTTTCTCCGAGCTCTTGCTTAGGTTCGCGAAACTTGCCATCTTTGCGGCTGAGCTGGTGGTGGTGGTGCTGGTGGTGGTGCTGGTGGTGGAGGAGGACTTGGTGGCGTCCCCGTCGGTGCTGTCGTTCTCCACGGCTTGTAAAATGTTCTTGAGCGAGACGTGGCGACTCAGATTCGGATTGGACTTTTGCCGCCTGAGACGCGAGGGAGGCGAGGGTGTGTCGTCGCTCGTGTGCCCGTTGTCGGCGAGGATCAGGTGAACTCCGCTGCTGCTGTAGGCGTCTTGGATGCTCGACCGCGCGGGTTGCGCGGGTTCCGCGACGAGCCGAGGGTGTCTCGACACGTGCTTGCCGACTACTTTGTCCGGGTTCCGGCCAATGTTGTGCAGGTTATCCTAGACGTACAGAAAGGAAACCCACACCTCGTATCGTTAACTACCTTAAAGCGTCTACGTGCTGCCCTGCTCGTTAAGAAAAGTCGCAAGTAATTTTTCAAAAATATCATCACGTACGGGTTAAGAGGAAAAGAATGGACCCGTAAGCGCAAGAATCGGCGATTCGAATGAAATAAACATCGATTGTATTTCACTAGTTTTATGCGTTGTAATTATGTACAACCTAGTCTTCACCTTTAATTTCATTAAGTATTACTTGTATTTGTTTAAAACGCACCAAAGTACTGGTGCCACGAGGAAAGTTAAATTTGCGTATTTTAAAAACAAAATTTATATTCGTTATTTTTATCAAACGTTCCTTTGTAATTACTAATATACTTTACATCTTAGATTTCTACTTTGCTTTTAAAAATTTTGCATAATAAATCAATTGGTCAAGCCGAAGATAATAATGTTTTATCAACAATAATTATATCTCGTTCATCGTATTTGAATCAAAGAAATAGTTAATGAAATATTTTGTTTTTATGTACAAAACTAATTATATTTTGTAGTCACACACAAGTTTTTTTATGTAAAATTATAAAATAAAAATATCAATTCTACTGTGCCAATTTCATTTCATCCGCAAATCCTCTCAAGATTCTAATGTAAAAAATAAATTTACCAAGTTGTATTATTTGAAAGCGAATGTGTAACAGCCAAATTATCAAGGTATAATTAATATTATGCTATTGGAAGGTCGGCATATTTAATAATTTTCAGATTGCCAAAGTTGAACAAAATTTGCCGGTTAGAAATGAAAACCAAAGTTACCAACGGAAAATGCTCGTTTCGACAATTTTTTGGCAAGTTAACATTTACTTAATGTGCAATTTCCACTTTAAAGCGTCGACTTTTTTCCAATAAGATTATGTTGAAAGTATTAAAAATTTCGTCGAGCCTCTTTGTTAAACTAAAAATTAACTACAGTATTTACAATATATATACATATACATTACGTCACAACACACATATGTACATTGAAGCCTTAAACAATTGTTGAATAATTCGTTGACGTATCGAATTTGCAATTAAAAAATTTGATAATTGCCTCTTTTCGTTTAGCCAATAGTCAAAAAATATTTTAGCTTCTAAAATAAAAAGTTGTGATATATTGGACAATTGTTTAGGAAGACTTGCTTTTAATAAATTCAGGTAGCAATTTAAAAGCGTTTTAGTTGGTTCGCGACGCGGCACTCGAGCTTTTGAATAATTTTCAGCACAAATTGTGCGATCGCAATCACGATTTAACGTCTGGGTACATCTTTTACTCTTCGTGTCTGATATTAACGAAAAATAGTCAATTCAACGTGACGATGAATTATTATATATTGCTTAAAGCGCTAAAGGTGTAATGATTAAGCATTTAAATTTCACTTCCGATACTTTTGTAATGAGTATGGCAGCATGATCGAGAGAATTTTACATAGCATATTATCGTTCATTTGGACAGTACAAAAAGTGAAAAAAAAACACAGAATGATAATAAAGCAAAAGCTCTAGAATAATAAGTAAACAATTCCTAGTCTTACTCTAATAGTCTCAATTTTTTTTAATAAGGTCTCGTGAACAAGATTTTTTCTCACTTGGGACCCTCCGAAGTTTTCAATAGTAAGCTGCGAGTCTTCGGCGGTGGTGATGCTGTTGCGCCTTGATCTTCGGCCGGCATAAGAGCTCCGTCTCTGGTCTTCCCAGTTACTCGGCCGACCAGCAGCCTCCGCTCTTATTAACGTTTTATCGTCGCAGACCGAACTTAGTGTCGGCACCCCTTTGTTTCGATATACAACAAATGCCTCTTCACTGGTCGTTTTTCTGCGGAAAGTCGTGTGTTACTGGCATTAATTTTTTTTATCATTATCACCGTCCTTATTATCGTATCGCGCCTACGCATTTTTGGGAAAAACTTAACCTCGGACCCTCGAATCTACGTTGCGAATTTGCTCTTGTCCATTGTTTGCCTTGAATCAACTGCTGGTATTAACGAGTCGACGCAATTGTTTCATGCTTAATTTGTCATTCTTAATAATGGACTCTTTTAGCTGATATACTCTAAATTACTTGCAGCTACTTTCGCCTCGACTGTTGCTACTTAAGATTCCCTTTTAAAAATATATTTTGAAAATAGAGAGGGAGAGAGATATTAAGTTAAAGCTGAAATTGCTGTTTTTGCAAGTTTGAAAATTATGAATCGGATAAAAAAAAGGTTTTTTTTTAATATTAAAAGACCACTCGCAAGGAGTTTACTTGTATTTAAGAAATGTCGATTAAAAATACTTATAATTTCATTTTACTATATACGCAAAAATTTTTTATTTATATACGTACACTATGGCACTGCACGTATAATTATGTTATTTCTGCAATTATCGTTACTAATTGTAAAATTGAAACGACGAATATCGTGCTACTACTAGCAAGAAACTTATTTTTCTTTTACAAAATACAAATAATTTTAAATTGTATTATATACGAAGTAGCACCTTCGTTACGTTTCACGCGTAAGATTTTATAACATTCGTTATAATAAAATGGACATAAAAGAATTTTAATTCTTTAAATTGCAACGATTATATTGTTTAGATCAAAATCAATAAAATACCGCGTGTTCTTGGATTACGAGACGAGCAATTTTTGACCAATTACAGAATAACAACAACATTGCTACTGTAGCGAATATCGATCATTTCTGAAGATGCAAACAAAATTATACGTTTTCAACTAAACCTAACTTCTCATTGATAATCACGTACGCAGTTACTTTTGTTTAAATCTTTAATCAGCTCATTAATTGGCTATAGTTTAAAATGCCCTTTTAAACGCATTGAATTAAAATTTTCTTTTAACATTATCCACTAAATAATATGTAATAAATATTATATACCTTTCGTCGCTCAGATGATATTCTGCATTTTGTTGCATAGATTGTGATTTCTTTACAGTATTCTGTACGATTGGTTTAGTAACTAGAAAATAAATTTATTTATACGTTAGTTGGCAGTTCGAATTGAAAGTAAAACACCTTTACTACTAACTACAAACTCATACTCTAGACTGATACACACATTTAAATCTATTAAACCACAAAATAATAAATTCATTATCTTCAAATATTTTATAGAATTAGTATCAATTAAAAAATCTGTGCATTTAATTCTTACTCACAAATAGCATTAATATTTTTTTAATAATTAATTTTGAAAACAAAATAAATATTCGAACGTTAATACAAAATACGTATTATATAAATAAAATTAAAGAATTACTTTGACGATCTATTTTAATGTAAAAATAACAATCTTTGGTTATTTTAAATGTTTTTTGTTTTATACAATAGTATTTATTTAGTGTAAAGAGATTTTTGTTTTTACAATGTTAAAGCACTACAGAGAATTAGTAAAATAATAATAATTGGTTATTTTACAAATGTTATATGAAACTATGAAATTCATGAACTTTAACACAAGTGATTTTCATGAATTTTATTAGTCAAATTTCTATTTTTATTATGTTTATGTAGTAATGTTGCAGCGAACCAAACGTTACAGTGAATTACAATACGAGATACCCTAGAAAATGTAATAGAGAGACAGAGTGACGTGAAACAGGAAAATACACTAAAAAATAAAGTATGTGTCAAAAGAAAAATCGCAAAAAATACAAACCAACGTAAAGTGGAATGATCTTATAACTACATACGTGTGTCCTTCGTCTGTTTCAGCCAGGACTAGCTAGATTACGTAAAATAAAAAAAGCATGCAAACTGAAAAATAAATGAAAGCTGACAAAGCAAGCATTAACCTACGCTTTGATGATTAAGGATCGAGTCTAAAAATAAGGTCTAAATATTTAATATTAAATTATTTCAAAGTTTAATTGTGCAGTCCGATTACTCTTGCTTATTGCATTTGCTTTCTCATACTGAAATTCGGCGTCACGCTTTATATATTTTATGTAAACTTTTATTCGTAATATTCCAGTTAAATTTATAAATTTAGCAGTGTTGCCGGAATGTTAAAAGAACGATAAAATATTCCAACATATTTTTGATCAAATTCGTTTTTTTTTCATTTCTCCCCTCGCGTATTATTTTTAATCTTTCAATAATTCCGCGTCTATATTATCAAATTATTCATCGTTGATTAAATAAAAAATATTTTAGCAGTAATTTAATTCTTAAAGATCGAAATGTAGCCAAAACGGAACTACGAATAAAATTCTTCATCTCGTCATATTAAAAAAAGAAACGAATTATTTTTGCACTTGAATCAAAGAAAGTTAACGTCTTTAAGATTGTGAGTTAGAAATTTTAGAACATTTTTTAAAGGCTTAAAAAAATCTGAAATCTTCGTAAGATTGTAGAGATGAAATACATTAAAAGAAAATGTTTGATTTTAAACAAGTAATTGGAAAGGCCGTTTGTTAGAAAAATATTAGTTCCAACAATTATTCTTCTCTGACATTTTTTGTACGAATATTGTTAATCAAGGTATTTCCCTTATTTATGTAAGGACTGTTATTATGACTGATAAACAAATTTAAGTGTGAATTATCTTTTCCCTTCGTTAAAAATGGACCTTTTAAAACATTTGTTAATACCGAGCAGTTTTGTAAAATTTATTTAAAAAATGAATGTGCAATGGCAAGTGTGCAACGAGGTGTAGCAGTAAAATATTATTGTTCTGGTAACAAAGTGACCGAGGAGCTTCAACATTTGCTCAGTTACACTACCAGGTGCACGCACACGCATTTAGTGAAATAAATTTGCAAAACCGCCCGTGTGTGCGAGCGCTCGACAAGCCTAGTCTTGGAAGGACTTGGTGTTTGAAACAATGAAAGTACAGGGGGGAAAAAAACAAAAAATCACGAAGACATTCAAGTCGTGTATTGATGCTTCGCAGGTATGAGACTCTTCTCGTTTTAAAATGAGGACAGAAAAATACAGAAGACCACATAGTGATGCTCGATGAGTAGTAGTTTGCTGTTGATTTGTATGTCGTGCGGATACCTGTGAAGCCCGGCGCAGACACTGATAGGTTGCTTCTCAAATCAGGTATTGGCGTTACGGACTGCGGCAGACTTCGCTTATGCGCTACGCCGTAACTATTGCGCGGGCACGCTGCTTAATGTGTTCGTCGAGAAGAGGATTGCGAGGAGGCGCGTCGTTCGCACAGAGTCAAGCATCGAGAGCGAGAGTAGTGGATACACCATAAAGAGATATGTGGAAATACAACATATTTTTAATTAATTCAATCGCATTCTTCGCAAGGTCGTTGCTCTTGTTACTCTCGGCTTCTTTCCCCGTCGATTTTCATCTCATCTCCACTCTTCCTCTCTTTCACGCACTCACGCACGCACACACATACGTTTGGGTATGCGCGCATAGTCATACATATATATGCGGCAGACACCGAGCCTTGCAAGTTTGCTGCTGTGACTCTTCGAGTCACTTGGCATTTGTACCTTCGTGTATGAGCGCAAGTGTAAATATAATGTACGTGTGCGTATTTTATGCATATTGGCGTGTACGTGTCGCTATTGTACATCGATACGAATAAGAAGCATTACGCCACCTTGATCGCAAATTCAGTTTTTCCCTCATTGGGACAAGTTACTTTAGTAATAATTATACCATACGGAATCGATAGCAGCTACTCTCTTAGCAATTTTACCGGACACGAAAAAAATACTACACGAAATTGATTATATTATGTATGCATTAGTTACAGGAATAAGATTTCGTCCCCCTTTCAAACTTTTTGCCGTTTACTCGTCGTTCCACCGGACACGGGAGTAGCACCTTGGCGACATCTTGCGAAAAAGGATGGAAACTTATTCCCAATAGCCAACACACACTAATATTTGCAATGTAAGAAATCACGCGGGTGACGATCATTTTTTTTTTCTTCAAGCTACTGATGGATTTAATACAATTATATGAATTATAGAGAAAGATATTAAAACGGATTGTTTATCAAAATTTTTAGTATAAGCATAATGCGCGACACAACTTTAAAAAACTTTCGAAAGATATTTTTTCATCCGCGTCATCTGTATTACACATATATACATAATTACAGTTTATACAATTAAAGCATTTGTAAACTAAATACGAGAAACGAATACTTTTATAATATACATTTGATTGATGTAATTCAGAAACTACGTAATTTTTCCTTTTCAAAATAATGATAACTCAAGCGTGAATAACTAAAATATCACCTGCTTAACTTTAAAGCTCGTCAATTAAAATTTTTAAAACGTTTATCAAATGCAAATGTTAATAATAAATAACGAATGTCGAATAATCATAATGAAACGTAAATCCGAATGTAAAATTAATTATTTCCTATTCATTGTATATAATTGTATTAAATTCTTATTGATTTTTCAAATGTTAAACTATTTTTATAAGCATTAAATGGATAAAATTTACTAGTAACATTTATTTTAATTCGTTAAATTCTTAACCTCTTTATGAAGGTTATAAAAGCCGAAAATTATGGTATAAATGTGAAAATATCTGCAATCAAATTGGAATTTCATGAATAATAAATATAAAAGAGCAGAATAAATATGTTGTAAGTAATTTGCCAAATGTAAAACTAGCCTTCACCAGTCATTCACACCCCATCACCAATTTTTTTTTTTTTTTTTTTTTTTTTTTTGAAAAATACAGAATTAGAAGAATCCTTTTGGTTTGGTGGTCAATACAAAGTGCCTTTACAGAAAATTTTCCGTTTTCTCTCAGACACGTCTATGTTTACTCACCGTCCAAATATTGCTGCGCTTTATCATCACCAGGGTAACGGACACATTTCGCGGGATGGATCTCCAAGACGTTGTACATTTCGGCCAAAAAAACTACTAGATTTTGCTTCATAGACCTAGAATTACATATAGAAAGTTAAATTACCATTCGATAATAAATATTTCGAAGCATATATTTATTTTTTTTTTCGTAGGTTAGTATATCGATAAGCTATATCTTAAATAAATCCAAGAATGTGTAGTTCGGTTGCAATATAAATATAAAAAACCCATTATTGAAATTCAAATTGTTATATTAGAAAACTTGTAAAACAGTAAAAAGTAACCTTAGCAATATTTATAATATAAAAAAAAAATTATATTTCGTTAGCATAGGTTAACCATCAAACGTTTTCACTAATTTATCTATTAATAATATGAAACAATATATTAACATTAAATTTTTTTAACGACGAGAGAAAATATATAAATAATTTTAATTATGTAATTTACTAAATCAACAAAGGGATTCTCTGTCAATCTTTATTTTTATACTTTAGTTTGAAAATAGTTTTGAAAGTTTAAAGAATAAACAACGCAGCTTAGGGTTGGAATTAAATTAAAAGCGAGTCATCGAATAAAGAAAATCAACCATTTACATTCACGATTAAATTGCGAGGGTGGATTTAAGGATAAACAGATTAATATATTTGGTGTAATTAAAATTTAATCATATTTACAAGGCAAAAAGGAAAAATAAAGGCAACGCGTAAAGTATGTAGTTTATTACTCGATTAGTAAATAACAAAATTCTTAAAAAAAATTCGTTCTTATATTGCCGATGAATTTTTAAAAAACTTTACAAGAATGTGCAAATAAAGAACATTGAAACAGATCGATCGCGAAGATTATAAAATACTTAAAGCACGTATAACCTCAAAAACCCAGAAGCTAAATTTTATTTAGACAAACAAGGAATCTATAAATAAAGCACCGTAAAATTCAAATTAGATCACAACGTAACGAACTGGACAATATTAGAAAAAGTACAATTTAAATTATAAAGGCCATCTAATAATAATATTCGCCAAAATCAACATGAACTCTATAGCGAGGTGGAGGCAATAGCGGAAGCAATGGAAATTGGGAGGGAAAATCTACATACCCCCGCATGTACGTGACGTCCTCCAACTGCATGTGGAAGATCGGGTAAGGCAAACATCGGAGACAAAACGCGTGTACAAGAGCCAGATTGTAATGAGCGTCGGCGACGGAAGGCCTCTTGGATACCCTTATATCCATCCAATTGAGTTCGCTTGGACAGTAATAAGCGACGACTGCGGCTAATCCGACGCCGTCGCACAACGACTGCAGGTCCTTGGCTCCGGGGAGTTCGGGCAGTCGGCTCTTGTCGGTCGAGTTCTCCTCCGCCTGGATTTTCGCGATGAGGGCCGAAGAGGCGTGACTTATCCAGAGCAAGAGGCCTCGCTCGTGGTCCTGGGGCGCATCTATGGGGTACGGCTGGGGATCGAAGCGCTGGATCGCCGCAACCACCCGCTCACCAGTCACCACCTCCTTCGCATACAAGACCATAAGGCCTTCTATCACAGCCATATGCGCGGACTGAAACAATAAAACGGACCGTCGACGACATTATTTTCACCTCTAGTCTCTCGATCGTCTTCCAATAATTCTAAGGACTTTAGAAATTTTAGAAATCTGCTCAGGAGAAGCTACGACACGAGAACCAGAAGCAATATATCGTTACGAGGTGCTAATAGGTTCATAAATTCGTCCTTGTATTCGGTAGCGGCTCTTTCCTTCTGCGTGCGAGCACCAGTATGTTCATTATTTTCCACCGTAAATCATTGCTTTCGCGAAAAGAAAATCTAATTAATTCAGGAGAGTGTAAGTTCACAAACATCATCGTTTGAGTTCCCGATTAATATTTTACAACTTTCACATTTATCGACTTGGAGTGCATTTAACAATTTTTGTTTATTCCTGGTTTCTGTTGCTTTTACCCAAAATTTGTCGCTCTGCAAATTTTTACTAAAAGAAATAATACACGTGCTGCGCGTACACGAGTAAATCATCGTTGTTATCTAATTACCATCTCTGATGTTAACTGGTTGTATTCAACAGTTGAACCGTACAATTGATCGTTTCTTAAATTCTCGTTTTCTATTATAATAATTAGCTGCGCCATAAAAACATTTAATGCGATTGCGACTCGCTATATCGGTTCGATAATTGATTGGCATATAAAAATTATGAATATTGCGCGTAATATTTATAGCTTATATATTCTTCTACTATTATTACCTCGTTTGCGAGGGTTAAAATTCCACGTAGATTTCGATCTATATTTCGACGTTGCAAAATTTATCTTATTGAAAAATGATCAAGAGTGCTTGCCTTGTTAGCTGGAGACTTGAATTTCAAAGAACTCCTGATTAAAAAACTAGAGATCAACGACATCGAGATACGAGTTTTTACCAGACCATCCGATTGTCCATTTAAAGCTGACAGAGGACTATTTTCAAAATATCGTTTGAAGATATTGCACCTTATACGAGTAAAAAATTAAACGGAGCTGACAATATTTATTAGCAATAACACGGAATCAAGCTTCGATCCACGGACAATAACTCCACGCATTAACTTAGCGACTCGCTAATAAAATAGCCGTCGGAGCAGAATGCGCGCGAGCAGATTTTAATAATTTACCATTTTAAGTGGTGAGTTCTGAATAAGAATGGTCTCGGTGAGCGCCGTGCTATTTGGCTCGGCGACGAACACCCCCTTCCTCGCGAGAGCCTGAAGGATACCAGTGTGGTTCTGATTGTGGTAATTAGGATCCGTGTAGATGTTCGCCAAGGCCAGGCAGTATAGTTCCGCATTGGAGAGCGCGTGTACAATTTGCGGCTTCAAGTGCTCTTGATCCTGCAAAACAGGGAGGGACGTTATCGACTCGACTTATTCCAACAATTTTATTTACGTTTCGTCTGGCTCGGCCGATTCGAATGCGCTCGATTGAAAATCATCTCGGCGGCAAAATGATTCCTTTTTGGTTAAACGCGAAGTGCTCGAGATAATACGAACAAAGGAGCAGACTCTTTAATGTTAAAAGGAAAAGAACTGCTTCGATCACACGTTCGTTTGAAAGGGTCCCGAGTTCATGACGCGATGCGAGGCTCACGTGGGAAAAAGAAAAGCAGCGATTAACCAGGTAAGTCACACGATTAGCCTCGTGAGATCTCCGTAAACCTCATCTTATTTAATAAGGTTACAACTTGAAAAAAAATGAAGAGCAACACCAGCAGACTTTCACGTTGATGCTTGAAAATCTTGGCGGATCTACTTGCAAAGTATCGTATAAGCCTCGTGTGTTGGAAGTGCAAACGTAAACTTACAATTAAATAGCAGTTGTTTTGCGAGAATTTAAATTTATAATCGATGTCGTTACCTCGTGATCGCGATAGTAAGGTTCCTGAAGTTTTTCGGGAACACGATTGTTGTACGCCTTTGAAAGAAGCCATTTTACGGAGGCACGTTGTTTGGCCTGCAAAGTAATAAAAATCAATGAGTTAACAACTGCAAAAGTTCATTATCACATAAATAATAAATTAGCGTTTAAATTGCGCCAGTATTAAAGATTAAATAGTATGACTTAAAATATCGTACATCATGAATTTGAAACGAAAATTTACTCCTATAAAAAAAGTAGTGCAATAATTTTGTTGTACAGTTTTTAGTAATTCATACGTCTTTTCTTTGCCTCAATTTTTATTTCGTAATCCAATAAATAAAACTCTGATTAGAATTTCTTTCACGTGGTTTCAATAATTATACGCTACGTACGTTGAGCGTAAATGTACTTTACTTTTCTATATTTATATCCTTTTAATTGGTTTAATCAATTTGCTAACTTTTTTATTCTAATTAATAAAACTAAGAGATCGACACACTTTTAAGTAGGAATAAACAGAAAAAAGAACAATCGAGCATTTAAATTTATTCATTGATTTAGTTGTTCTTTTTACATAGTCTTTAATAAATACTCGCACAGATTTATATATTTTTTCTACGTGTGTGACTAAAGCGATAACGAAGTAAAAATAAATATCAACGAATACTTTTTGTAAAGTTTAAAATGCCCTACAGGTGATAAAATTAATTGAAAATCACGAAAAACATGAGACAAAGATCTTGTATTGATTGAAATCTGTGAATGGATTGTTGTTCAGCTCTATCTGTGATAGTCATATCAGTTATCTAAATATAGAATTCTAGAAATATTTTATCTTCCATCGTGGTTCTCTCTCTCTCTCTCTCTCTACCTCTCTCGTTCATGCACTCGTTTTTCGTTTTTTGAGGGAGAGAAACCGAGAGAGAGAGAGAGAGAGAGTGTTTTAGAAGCATCAAGAAAGAGATTTTATCACGATTTGGTCTAATGTTCTTAGATCTTCCACAACGTCGAATTTCTCAGTTTTCAAAGAAAAGGAACGATCAGACAGTGGGAGCTCCGATTTCGTTTATTTGGAGCTAAAGGAGTCATTGAGTATGTGTTGAAAAACAGTAAAAGAGCTCTAGGATAAAAGCGTGGAAAATCCTCATAAATAACAGTCAATATTAGTACGAATAACAGTAGTAAATGAAAAATAATAAACATGCCCAGAGGTATAAGCGATGCACCGGTGACTCAATTCAGACTATTTATTCTAAACGTCTAACATAGAAAAATGAAGTATAGGCGTCGCTAATTTTAGCATATCTTTTAAAAGGCAAGAATTCCTGTCAACGCATTAAGTAACCAAATGCTGTAATAGTGCAAGTGGTATGCGTAAAATTAAAGTCGGATTTCGTTAATTATCATTAAGCACTGGTTAGCATTTGGAACTTCTTAATTTAAAATCGTTCCAATTCTCAATTATTTTCCCTTATAGATTTTATTTGTTGAATTTATCGTCGCTAAGTTATCTAAATTGTTTTCTTAGTATTGTATTATTTCACACATTCACTTCCCTTTTAATTTTAATTGCTCGACTCGCATTGCTAACGTCGACTCGTTCCTTTATTTTGCCTTAAAATGTATCTAAATTTTCATCAATCGTAAATTATATTGTACTTTATTAAATTGAAATCTTCCAATACATAAAATCTTCTTTTTTATCATAGATAACCGCATTTTATTATTGATACAGCTGCATGACTCATAAACATTTTTTTTTATATCAACTTTGATTTATAAATAAACTCCGGTTTTAAATCTTGAACTATGCACTTTTTATCTTTTTTTTTGCGATATTTGTCAGGATTAATTCTCTTTACTTACTTCATTTATAGTTATTCTTTATTTCACATTTTTATGATATTTTTATATCATATAATGCCTCTTTTTTCGCTCATAATATTCTTATTTGTTTCTATTTAAAAATCAAAGATAAATGTATATTATACATACGTGCAGAAAAAATATGTTTATTTTCTAATAAATAGATTTTTATTAAGTATAAAAGGAGGATTTAACTTTTCAGTTTTTTATATTCAAAAGAATAATTCTTTTTATTTAATTTGACCAAATTTACATTTCAAATTATAGTTTAAATCCTGTTAATAAGTAGTGATAATAATAATAATAATAATAAAGATAAAATCAAGAATAAGAAAAAAAGTAAAAGATTATAATTACATTCAAATTTTTTAACAATTTTGGCATAAACAATAATTTTTATAATTTTAATTTAAAAATAAAATTGGTACAAAAAACTTTTAAAACAATCATTTAAATATAATTAATGTAATATAATTAATATTATTCATGTTTTAGGAAAAATAATAAATTATTAAATTATAAATTTATATAAATTTATTTTTATAATAAATATTAAAAATAAAAAAAACAGAAATTTTTTTTATTCTAGTAATTTCTATGATTTGATATAATTATAAAATAAAAAATAATAAAATAATGATTAAATACAACGTACAATGATTACCATTTTTTGTGGGAATGCTGGGAGAGAGTGAGTGAGTGAAAGACAGATAGAGAGAGAGAGAGAGAGAGAGAGCAAATAAGTTACATAAAGCATAAAACGATATAAGAGTCCAAATACTGATGCATAAAAAATGTTTCGGAACAAAATAAAATTTAGATCAAACATTTATAAAAGTTTTATCCTTATTTTGATGAAGAACAAATGCATCTATAAGTGTTGAATATTTTTATATAGGCATTTATTAATGAAAAGTCCTTTAAGATTTACTAACCTTTGCAATTGATTAAAGTTGCAACTTACCATTAATTACAAAATTTATAACTATAGAGTTGAATAATTTACGTGACAACATAGATTTGAAGAAATTCTTTTTCGGGATGGATAAAGTAGCGTGGAAAATGTATAAATTTCGAGGAAACTCGATAAATTTGAATGCAGCGCGAATAAGGCAAACATGTAAAGTGAAATGCTTTATCCTATAAAAGTGAGGATAGTGAAGCGATGCAAAAAAGTGGGCAGTAAACCTTAAACGAGGCAACATCCACACGCCGATTATGCTGCGAACCATGAAATTGTAGGGATAGAAAATCGCACGAGTTGCTGATGCGTTCCAATATTTTTCGACAAAAAGATTAAAAAAGCAAGAAAACTATTATCACAGAGCTCATTGGATTTTTTCGTCTCAAGTTTAATCAGTAATTTATCGAAACATACTTGCATAACGCTAAATTGTCTGCATTTTGCTTAGGACATTTATTTTCGTCAATATTTGGTCGAGCGATGCTTACAATTTGTTTGCCTACGCATCGAAAATAAATCAGGAGCTGTTTCTTACGTGCAAGTAGTGAAGTTAAAAAATCGAATCTACAATTGAGCAACGAGACACGCGTCGCTCGAAATACGCAAATAAACGTCTTTAAAGCCAATTTTTTACTTCGTTTTTATGCAGCTAGCAATTTTTTTTCATTGTGAAAATCCGTCTTGTTTTAAAAATATCGCTGTCATAAGCAACGAAACGTTAAAAAAAAAGTCTTTTAAAGATGAAAATACAAAAACCAATCCAGCCAAGTACCACTTGAATTAGTAATGCACCTCCAAAAATTTAGCTTTGGTTATACGATGCTTTTCGGGATATAAATACAATTTGGGATGCACCCGCGTGTATTTCGGAAAGAGCAAAGTTCTCTCGACTATTTTCGTGCGAGCATTACTTTGTCGTTAAGTTCTAGCAGTTATACCATTCAAATTTTTAAAATTAGATAACACCTCTATTAATAAACGAACTCACTCGGCGATTCTTTCTTTCTTTTTTAACGAAAATTAAATTTACTTACTAATTTATAAATGCGCGTGATAAATAATTGACGATAAATTTTAATAAAAACATATACTGATTCGATCTGTTTCGTTGAATACGTTTGGCCGATTCTGAAAATAATCGATAATCTTTAAATTAGAAGACTAATTGTAAGGAAACTTGAAAATACGCGATGACGCAGCATTTGCAAAGTTTAACCGTGTAAAAATACAAATACATCTTTAAATTTCTCTAAGAAAATTTCGATTAGAAATGTTTCGTAACCTTTTAACGAGAATGATTTTAGGTGTAAAATACGTTTTTGGAAGATCTTTAAATTTCTCAAAATAGCGAAATTGGCTGCTTGTACAATTTCAAAGAGAATAAAATTCAGTTAAAAATGTTTATTGTAACATTTAGCTTCAATCGTGTAGGAAAAAAGTTACGTTGATGCAAATGTGTTGCAACTGTAGTTACAACAATATCACGTTGAGCATTAATTTATGATAACCGATCGAAATCTGCAATTATGCGCTTAATATATTATTAGATACATATAAAATTAATAAATTTATTGCTCTATCTACATTATGCGATGAATAGACTATTAAACGCAGATTGGTGGAAAAATTTTAATAATCTCTGAATGTACTGTGCCGAGGAAGATAGAGTTTAAGATTTTACATAACCGTGAAATTTATAATTTACAATTCAATTACCATAGTATAACACTTGGGCTTAAAATATAGTTTAAAACATTACAGAATAATATGTTCAATTCCAGAAAGTTAAAGCGTAGGCTTTCAGAGAAAAGGAAACAATGTTCAAGTTGTCTTAAAAGAATTAGGACACGATCGCGTACTTTGGATAGACTATAACGAAATAGAACTCGATGTCATGATTTTTCCGAAGAAACGCGAGCATCGCTTAAAATTTTTTTAAACTAATTGTATCGTAAAATAATGATTAGGTACGAGTGTAACAATTGCGTTTCATCGAAATGTTAAAAAGTATGGATAAAATATTTTATTATACTCGTAACCGAATAACGCAATTAGTCATTTGACAAGATTAAGCTCGCAATTTTTTAACGAAAGACAGTATAAACGATGCATCCGATCCTGAATTGGCAGAAAAATTCGAAATCAATTAAAATTAAAAATAATCTATTTCTGTTTTATTTTACTTTCGCGTATAAAAATAAGTAATTCGGTACATTTTATCCTCCGTCGCGGTAACAAAAGTTCATAGAAAAGCACATTATTTGAGTATCGGAGAAGTGAACTCCAAGTGTCGATAAAAGGTCCAACTGGATGTTTTGTTTTAAAGGCAGCTCGAGCTTATATTGCATCATTCGGACGTTAAAAACTCGAAAGACGCTGTTTGCATACGTTTAATTTCGAGCTCTTAAGCTCGCAGAGTTAAGTTCGCGGTAATAACCGGTTTTGCAAAAGAAAGTAACGACCTCTCGAATTCGAGAGGATCGACGGGAGTTTTTCAAAAATGTTCGTTTCCCGTGAGTCTGAGATTCAGCAGTTGCGGTAACTGGTAACTCGGACTAGACTAACCATCGGAGACGAGTGGAGGAGACGCCAAGTCCCAGAACGAGAAAAGGTCGGCCAAAACAGAATTAGCGACGTCACGAATCTCCAGCTGCGAGTTCAGGACAAAAAAGGAGGTTGTGCGTTGCGACGTCCAACGCGGAGACGACGCGCCCATAGGAAATGAGAATCGCCGGGAAGACGTCCAGCAGACGGCTCTTCGCAACCTGTTGGATGCGCTCGCTACATTAGAATCGCCTCTGCGAATCTGCGCGCAGTCTTCCGCCCCCCCCGCAACCGCCACCTTATAAAACGTCACTACGCGTGCTTTTGTCGAGCTTAAGCGAACGCTCGACTGCGACGCGTTTCTCGATCAAAATTACAAGCGACTAGTTACGTACGTGCGGCATTTGCACCTTCATTTCCCAAAACAACAACAACAACAACAACAATAATAATAAGTCACCGTAAAGATAATTTTTTCATCGAACCGTCGTGAATGCACTCTAGAGTTCAACGATATTAAAAGCAGCATATTTTCGCTATCGAGATTATTCCCCAGATAAGCAAATAAATAGTAAATTTCGGTGTTGCAGGTGTGGCAATGAGCATAAACATTAAAAATCTGTGCACGCATAATCGTTAAATTATGAATGCGTCGACAATCCGAAGAACAGAACTGCAAGCGGGACATGTTTGAACAAAATTAGAAGTCATCTTACTCGTAAGCCGAGTGTAATAGATGAAGATGTGTCATTTGGAAAATCGATGTAAAACAATTTTCAATAGACTTAATACGATTGCTGATGCATGAGTCGACGCCAAATGTAAATTCAAGATTCAAGATTAAAATAAAAAGGGAAAACATTGAATATAATGGTGCCGTTTACAAGGATCATTCGATATATTGAATTCGTTATTATTAGTTATTTACACGTTTGCACATCTCAAATCAAAATTTCTTTTCTCATATACGACTGTTACTAACAATTAATTAATTTTAAATCTATATTCATACGTGACATTTATTTATTCGTTTATTCTTTCGTCAGTCTTCTTCTCTCCTGCCATCGCCAAATATTTAATTAGAATTAAGGGTAAAATCATGAATATTGAGATTTAAACAAAGGATGCTGACAATGTATAGCAGTATGAACTTAAACTATTAGATATACTGAAAGCTTAAAAACTGATGTTAGAACCTCTCGTGCTGCATCGAACGATTACGGAAATAACAATAAAGTCGATGTACCTTATGTAATACATAAATTTATATCTTTAGGTTATATCGAAATAAATACGCATCCGTATAACTGAAAAAGTAGTAGAAAATCGATAAGTAATTTGAAATAACTAAATAATTATAAATGTATCTAGTTAAATTGGTTAATAAACTTTTTATTGATTTCAAACTTGCGAGGTTTTCCCGACAATTTAAATTTATCGAGTTCTTATCAATCGATGAGCAACAAAAGTTATTTAACCCAGAACGATTAGCTCATTATTAATCAGAATTGTTGCAAGCGGATAATGAATGAAAATAGGACAGCCGGCTTATCGTTTAACTTTTGTTCAACTTTATTATGCGTTAACGTTCGTGTTCTAAAAGAAAATAGACTTGCTTAAATTTTACTAGGCGAGTTGTAGACGCGCAAGGGGTTTAAGGTTAGAGGAATATAGCGCAAGAAATTGCAATAAAAAATTCTAAGCCTCAATCAAGGCTAATAATAGAAGTAATTATAAAATAAAGTACAAAGAAACTAATGAATCAAGTTTCGTTAACAAGGATGTTTACTTCCAGATGACTAATAAGCTCTTCCTTAACGTAAATACTATTAAACAGTAGAATTTTAAAGTAGATTTTTAAAAATACGAAAAGAAACAATCGCGACGTTTTCAGCGATAAAATATTTATGCAAAATATTTGCTGCAAATTGGAGCAAAGCAATAAGAGAGTATAGAAAATTGCATAATTATTACAAGAGAGTAGGTCTCGTTGGTGCATCAATGTAATAGAATTTAAATCACGTGGATTAAAATGGGCTGAGGATATAGACGCCGAGAAGACCTTTGGGTGATATAATTTTCATTTTTAGACGTCGCTCGAATAAAATATTCCGTCGGTCACGTTATTCAGTTAAAATAAAAAGGTAAATGTAAACGTATTTAATTGAATAAGTTAATTCTGGTGACATTATAAAGTATTTCTCTAGTGGTGCTCTATTACATAAAGGTTATTTCGCAAAATTCACTGCGACTACCGTAACATTTAATGGCATATAATTGAACTTTCAGTTAATAAAAAAAAAACACTAATACTAGTGATTTTAAAGTTTTTCCAGTCGTTATATTATACTCTTTATTTTCAGACAGATTATGTATGTATTTTGCTACACATATTTACGCCAAAAAAGAAAGTTATTGAAAAATAAAATACTAACTTTGTAATGCACTAATTGTTCTACTGTACAAGAAAATTATTTATAAATATCAATAAGAATCAGGTTCGCTTTCAATAAGGATTAGATTATCATTGAAATTGTAAAAAACGGGCGTCTTCCTAAATAATTTATAACTAACAAATTTGATTATCTTCTTTATGTGATCGAACCCTTTAATTGTTTATTATTGATACGATTTGCAAGATATAGCATAAACATATACGCCAATATAAAAGAACAAACTGTTTTTATCAAAAATAAAGTTAACACTTTTACTTATTTACAATAAGAATAATATTCAGAGTATAATAATCGTAAAATCTGTACGATACAATTGTTATTTATTTTGCATCCTGTGTACCCGCGCACGCGAATAAATATCAACCTACAGTGAGTTTTATTTACGAAAGGATTTGTAATATTTTAAATCAAGAGTAGGGAAGAAAAAAGATTCCAAGCTTCATTGAAATCACTCGTTGATTCGTGATTTGCGAGCTTAGAGATCTCGATAATCGCAATTCAATGCGAATTATAAGTACTTAAAAATTTTACTTTTGCACGGAGGAGCAGAAAAGTCGACGAAAGAATTTACGAAGAAAAGAAAATTTATTGGAAGAAACGAGAAAATAGATTTACGTATGTAAGCAAATTCACTCGTAGGAAAGTCGTAAAAATATACATGCAGTAGTAGCGATGTATTAAAAAAATTATACTTCATTACTGTATTGCGGAAACTGTATAAGTACACTATATGCATTGCACGGATAATTGACCTGATATTTTTTTCTGTTTTACAAAGTACGACGGCGTAAAGAAGATCGAAAATATTCGTGCACACGGATACAAAATAAAGTTTAAAATACATTGCCGAGCATTTGTTTTGTTTCAATGCCAGAATCGTCGATCTAATTTTTATTTTCGGAAAACAGATTGACATTAGGATCAACCAAGATGCGAAAAAACTTTAACGTCGTTTTCTTACGGACATGGCGTAATAATCCGGTCGGTGTAAATAACGAAACTCGACTCATGCGGTTTTCCAGGATGTCTGTTTGGTTCTTTGTTACTCAAAGTGCCTAAAACCCGACGAGTAAACATACATTTTGTCAACTACTAAGAGAGCGATTTTCAGCAACAGCAGTTGACGAAGCGACTGCTCGTCAAATCACACGCGATAGCACAAACGAAGGTCACGAGTCCAAACATATTGAATCGATAATTTATTTGAGCGGATAAAAACTAAAAACTGCACTCAATTTTCAATGATAACCGCTGGCAATGGAGGAACCAGAAGTCACATTTTTATAAATACGCATGATGCGGTGGCTGCTGCTTCTCATCTGCGCGCACTTGCAAAAAAATACGGCGCATTACGAAACGAATAAGATAAGACTTCCGCGGTGACTAACAGAAGAAACGGCGCGTGTTCAGCAAATGGCAAATGTGGCAGGCGCGATACAATGAGTTCCAGTTGACCTGCAACCCAGGCGGAGTGCGGAAACCGTAATTACCTGAGAGCTTATTAGTCCGCTGCTAAGATGCCAAGTGCATTTTGACGATTAAACCGTCTTCGCAGCCGGCGAGTCCCCGAGTTTGAGCGAATTGAAATCTGCGTGTCGGCTGGCAAAAGCTTCTTAAAAGTCGAAAGGACACGCACGCGGTTCCCACTACAAAGGACGCGACAAGTCTTTCTAAAAAGGAGCGAAGGAGTGGCTCGTCGGTGTACAGCGCGATTAACCTCAAAATGTCTTCGCGTCATCCTCGAGCGTCCGAATTTCAAAGTTTCGTCCGGACGTCGGAAGAGACTCTTACGGTGGTGCGCGAGTGATGTAGACGACTGTTGCTATGTCAACAAACGCGCTCTCCTCCTTCAATATAAAAGGCTTGACTTTTTTGTACTTTCGTCGAGGCCGCAACCTTCAGTTGACCCAAGTTCGAGCGCAAAGACGACGAAAATGGGCTAAAATTACGAGCAGGGAGAGGAGGAGGAGGAGGAGGAGGAGGAGGAGGAGGGAAGGAAAATAAAGACGAGCGTTCGTAAAACGCGTAGCGCACTTTTATTCAGAAGGGAAAAAGAATCTTTAGGTTCAGCGAGCGGATGAGGCGGCCAAAGGCCCCCGAGCGTCGATGTCTCGCTTGGCGGAGCAGCGGCTGCGAGGCTGATGCTCTTCCCCGCCCCGGTGCCTGTCTTATTAACGAAGCCACGAGCCATAAATCGCTCCGATCGATGCGACGACGGCGACAGCGACGACGGGTTCATTGTTTCCGTGTGATGCGTCGATGATTGGAAAATTGAAAATTGAAAATTCACCCGCGGACTGCGAGTGTCTTTCTTTATTATTGTGACTGCGCGTCTTGTACTATTTAATTGCTTTCGTATTCTTCCGGAAGCCAAATGCCATTTCGCTTTAGTCGCGGTAACGGAAAAACCGCTGGATTTCAATTATCCGCTTTAAAGAATTTCGAATCTCGCCAGACGTCTTTTTATTTCGATTACTTCCTCTTGCGCTCTGATCGGGAAGAATTTTTTTAAAACGTCGATCATCGTTACATCTCACTCTGCGATTTAACAACCAAGCGCGTTAAATATTCATTTACGCATAAAAGCCTAATGTTTGCTTTTCGCGCCCTCGTCAAGTGTTGCTCGTTTGCAGTGCGTTTACGAACGCTAAATCAAGATCGAATATTGACGCAAAAATTAATACTCTTCTTTTTGCGGAGTCGAAGGACGTTTTGTTTAAAATAAATTTAAAAAATGAAATAAGATTGTTCCGATCGACCAACTGTGGAATGTAATCGTGTGATTTGTAGTTCGGTAATTATTAGAGACGCATTTGTCCGTATCGCGAATAAAACTAACGCGTGAAAACGATTTTTGTCTAATTTAGGAAACGACATTTTTGAGATTTCATTTGAGAAAAGACGAAACTGCCAGCCTCTTTGTCTCAATCTCAGCATTTGTTCAACGGTTAGAGCGAGATGGAATTAGTTTAAAGCAACTGCGCTCGCGGTATTTTCAAATCATTTATGCGAGAAAAAACCAATTTTCGACTCGCACGCCCATTTAAGTACAATCAAATTTTAGCGCCTTGCGACAGAATACATATACGTGCACAAGTGGTTTCGTTAACTTCATTCGATACGAAATTTACGCAAATGTCCGCTGTTGGTGTTGAGCGCGCGCACCTTTTAACGCTTGATTTTCACGTGGAAGGGAAACATAAAGAGACACGAGCAGAAGGTATGTCACGCCTTTACGAAACTGGAGACCATTTGCATTTTCCATGCATTCCGGCCACGGACACCGCCTGCCTACTCGTATGAATGGGTGAGCCAAGTCCACGCATACGCAGCTTGTCTTTTCGTTTCAAAAGACGCGATAAAAACGCAATCAGCCTTTGTGCGTGTGACGTTTACGTGCACGTGCACGTGCACGGAGGCGCAAACTTGTCCATAAAATGTCATTAAAGAGTGTCTACCGACTGAAAGAAATTCACTATCTACTAAATTTTTATTCTCCTTTTTTTCGTTTTGTAATATTCTCAATGAAGTCCACGAGATCGTGATAATTTATGGTAACTGCCCTTTGAGAAGGATGTTGCCTATTTTTAAATTACGGGACAGAACTGAGATAATTATTTTACGCGATGTTTTAACAGCAGTTACCCCCTAATTGATTCCCATTCTCAAGAACTTCGGAAAAACTTATTATCTCCAACTTTTGACTTCGTTCCTGTATCACGTGCGTAAATTTATTATTATTTATTTTTTACGCACTTTCACGCAATGTTTAATTTTAATTTTGCTTTTACAGCGCCTTTAACTTGTTCACTTGGAATGTGCAGATGTACTGCACCGAAATAATTCAATCGTTGATCTCGCAGCATTCGCTCCCATTACTCAAAAATTTTAACGAGTCTGAATTTGCAGGTGAAATTCAAATTCAAATTTAAACGCAATTTAAAATTTTAAAAAAGAAAATTAAAAAATGATCGAACAACTGATTTTATGATATAATTAATTACCGAATCATGAATAAATTCGATAGCGTCAATTTTCATAAACTGTATAAACATTTCAATTATTGCAGACAAATTTACACAATTTTTTATCTCTACTTATACAGCGGATCGGCAATTATCGATAACAGTGTTTGGAAAAAATATTTTATCTACTGTAATACAACGAATAATCAAATAGTATGAATTAAAATTCTAATGCGTTAATTAAAAATAAATGTTTGCTCTAAGTCAATTTGATATTTTAACGAACACTATAAAGTTTTGTAATTTTCAACCCGCTTTAAAGATACTTTTGTAGTTGCTTTGACGCCAGATTATTATTGATTATAATGTTTTATCGACTATTTTAACGATTTTCATCTATTTTCCATGAACTTTTTATTTTTTTTAATCTCAACGTTTTTACCTACAAACTTATCTTCTAAAATATTTGAACAATCGGTTAAAATCATAAATATTTTTAACATTTAAAGCTTAGCAATGAACTTTTAATATTACAATTACAAATTTCAATGTTTATGTTGCAATTTTATTGTATTCCAGTCTCACATATTAAATACTGTTTATCGATAAACGAATCGACTATACATTTATTCTAGCCTAACAATATAAATGTACATATATTAAGAACATCATTTCATTAATTGAGCATCGGATATTTAAATTCTACAAGATAAATCTGTTATTAACTTTGATGGTTTCAAGTGACCCAGTCCAGTGCGAAGAATAAAAGAAATTATTAATAGAATATTGTATAACTCAATTAGAGAATTTTATTGAGAATCTGCGGACGGACGGATCCTCTATTTAAATAACAATAAATCTTAAAAGCAATTCTTTAATGGCATTCCAAATTCTTCGACAATAACCATTTTTTTCATTCATTATATAAAACGTCGAGATTATAATTAGTATAATGAGAATTTAAATTTTGTAACGCTAAATGCCATGCGACTATTTTTACAAAACTTTGATCGGAGAATGATTTAAATAAATATTACTTCGATACTTGTATCATTGCAGAATAAAACATTTTATAAAATAATAAATAATTCTTCCGATTATGCGATTTCTATTTTTTTCTTCTTCCGTTCCATAAAACCTTAATCCTACGCTTCATAATTAAACAGTTACTGCAGATACGGAATTACTAAAAATAGAGCGTGAATTTTTATATTATTTCGATGAATAGAAAGTATTAATAATAATTTTAGCGTTTCTGTAATACAGATTTGCACTTAAAACTTATTATATTATTAAAGATCCAATGGTAAAAATGTAAAATACTTATTGCGTATGCATTATTCCACGCATGATCGTAAATATTAATATCAACCTAAGCTACATTCGCAGCAATCAAATTTGCGATAAAATTATTAGCGCGCAAAATTTATATTTATCATTTTAATGCTAATTAATCAAACTTTTAAATACTGCATTTTCGAAATCAAGTATCTGGCCATTTTGACCTACGAATAGTCGCACGTGACATCATAATAACAGTATATTTCAAAGTTTTGGGCTTATGTACAGTTTACGAGAAATTAATTTATAACAAAAATGAGGATGAGAACTCATTAGTATTGAATTGTACACACAATTGTACTGTTTCGCTAAATTTTACGAATTCAGATTTAATTAATAAAGTTTGGAATGCGTTAAACGTGTTTACTTATTAAACAAATACAAAGCTAAATGGATGATAAATAAAAAAAGTATTAAATTTTCATAAATAATCGAGGGAATTCTAAAGTGAAAATTATTTCCTGCGAAGTGAAGCAAAATAAACGAAGAAAAAACATCGTTTTTGCGCAACATTGCAGGTACGTATCAAATCGGAAGTTAATTATCATAGGCGTAGCAATGTAACTGGTCTCTTTCCTTCGACCATATCTCACACACATCGATCATACAACTACACACTAGGTGTGGTTTAAAAAGGACGCGCCGTTCGATTCTACGCTAAGCAATAACTTAATTGCGATACCGTTGCCACATAATCTTAAGAGAATACTAACAACGAGATTAGCATCTGATGTTTCATCAAATAAGTCCGACTCTACTTCTCTCAACGGTTCAATTTATCAACAATAATTTCCTCTAACATTCATAATTTTTTGGACGATAATCTTGTTTTGTCGATGCACGAATTATCCAAACGATTTAAAAACATAAATCATTATCAAAAAATAACTTCGACGAGGTGCGCTATTTCATATCAAATCAAGAGCAGGCAGAGCCTTTTCCTAAACTTCGGTTAAAGTACGTTGTTAAATTATTAGAAATATTACGTTTTAACACGTGAAAAAATTACATCGCGTAATCCAACTTACTATTTAGCGGTTTATCGATTAATACAATTGAAATTTTTTTAATATCAATAGTATATCGGTAGGTACGAATAAAAAAATCGAATAAATGCATACAACACATTAAACGAAATACGAACTCATAAATTCATTCGTTCAAATTAATTTACAAATGAAGATATAAGGTAAAGTTTTATCAACATTGGGAAATTTAATTTAAATTAATTTAATTATATACTTAATTAATTGCTTTCAATACAGAATATAATAATAGTCATCTTTATATTGGCATTCATATCAGTGGGATTAACCAGAATGTTTTGTTTGGGAAGAACCCATAGCTGCAATCATGCAAAATATAATAGCCGGATGTAATAAACCGTATCACAATAGTGTATCAGGAGGGGATATAAATAAGTGTATGGTAACGTTAAAGTAACGCTACTAATCACGATGCTAAAATAAGAACAATTAGTTAGTACTTAAGACGCCATGGGAAATAGTATTCTCTTTCAAATAGATACAACGTAAAAATGTCATTGAACAAAGTCAAATGGTAGAATTTTTATAAAATACAATTTAGCGTCAATTGGAAACATTATCCGAAAAGAAACGGAACGAAACATACGCTCATAAGCTTAAGTTGTCCAGGTAAGCGCCATGGTTGAAAACGCGACAACGGCAAAAATAGAAATGAAACTAGACAAAAAAATGTACTCCCAAACTATCGCATGGAATTTTTGAAAAAAAAAATAATCGGTAACACCTGGCGTAAATAAAAATAATTTAGGAAAAATAAATAAACACTCCAAGGTTCATAATGCTCTTGGGTGTATACGAAGCTCAAAAGTAATAACTGGAACTGTCTATCAAACTTAAACGTAGTGCCTCGATCACCAAACGAGAATCAGCCCATTCATCTACTCGTAAAATTAAAGACTTTATACACGTCAGCAACAATCGAAATGTAAAATACTCTTCAAACGTTAATTTTACCGACAAGCGATAAGTACACACCTGCCCAATGGAAACTACGTACATCCACAAATCCGAAATAGAACGCGGTTACACCGAACGCGCAAAACTTTTTTAGAATTTTCTAGATCGAAAAAAGTCTGAAATTGCATTAATTTGCAATTGAAGGATACGCATATTACACCATCGGATTAGGGAAAAGGAAGCCCACAAATAACAAAAGATAAGCTAAGAGTTTGATTGGTGATTGTTCAAACAACAACGTGAGCCATCGCGTCTGAGTCAAACCGTGACAAAAACACACGTTTCCTCGATAACACGGAATGAACGAGAACGACGACCTCCAAAATTGCTGACTAATACGTATCGGAGCAAAATCCTTACCAGAGTCTTACCTTTTCAAAACACAATTGACGTTCAGATTGAACGCTGCTTCTTTAGAAAGCCACACTGCACAAAAATTACCGATTACTTACGAAAATTGAAAGGACCACCACCAAGAAACACGGTGAAAGTTTAGTATGCATATTGTAAAAACGAAGATTTCTTTTGATCGATGAAGACTCTCGACTCCTTTATATTAACAGTTACATCAAACTATGTAACTTGTATGGTGCATAAACCACCTTCTAAACATCTGAACGCGTATCAGCAGATTTGACCCATTTCTCCCCGACTTAATATCGCACGAATAACGTAATCGGTCGCATTCAAAGTCTTCGTGAACAATAACTGTGACCAACGCGAGTGCGTCGCGTGTTTTTCTTAAATCATCGTGAACACATGGTTGTTGCTATCGTTGTTTCATTCCCCGTAGGAACTCTTTCCAATGTCCTCGAATTAGCTGCAGCAGAGTATTTGTTATTTTGGTGCCATCCTTTAATGTTCCGCGATGTTGACGTAACATCCCGTTACGTCTATAAAATGTTTGTATTGGTGTCCGATATTCACTTCCTACTTCTATCGTAAGATTGCATTTCCTATTTACCTATGCGAATATTACCTCTAACATTATATCCAAGAGAACATCCGTTTATCCCTCTTCTATTGCATTCTAATCTAATGATGGCTGGTTCGCGTCCCCTTTCCGTGAAATGTACGTCTAATAGTTTTGGTGAGCTCGACCAACAGTTTATTGGCGAGCAAACGATTCTCTCTGTTTAATTTCTATTTCCAAGTTTGCACTGGATCACTTTATGCGTCGTACGGGCGATTAAAATTGTCATCGCAGCATCGTTCAGCGTTACTTTTACGACTGCATTGTTAACGCGTTCGTTTTTCTTCCATCCTACCAAATACAATTATTATTACGTTATAAATCTCATCCACTCGATTGTAGATTACGTGACGTTTCTATTACTGAGATTATTATTATTGTTTTTAGGATTTCCTCTTTTAATTTGGCCACGGGTAATTCATTTGAAATCTTCATTCATCGTAGAAATTTCTACCGCTATTCGTATTTTCACGTTGTCATGTTCAGTAGCATTAACCAGTCTTGTGGACTCTGTCTCCCATTCTACAATCACAAATCGAGCGCCTTTGTATATGTTATTATGAATATAGTTGATTTGTTTAAATTCTCTCTCGACGGATGGATTAGTTAACGAATTCAACAAAACAAAAACAATGCTTTCTTTGTCAAAACTGACACGGTATGTGTCGAGCTTTACCTAAAATTCACTGGTTCACTTTTACGAATCCGCACTGCAAATGAGCGAAGAACCAAGGTTCGATGATAAAGTGCAAGCGGACGTGTATTGTACAGTCGGTACCTGTATTAGAACTTCGAACGCATGCGTACTCGTGTGCGCATACACACAGGCTGTCGTATAGAATTCTTACATGCATGTGTCTACGGAATAACATCTATATATACGCTTATCCATTCAGTTTGCCTCCTTTCCTTTTCAAATCGGTTTTCCGTTTTGCGTACGAATGGTTAATATAAATTTTCTAAAACTTTTATGGTCAGCTTCACCGATAATTTTCAGTTTAATTTTTGACGTTCTATGTCACAATTACAGCTTCTACGATTTCTTTTGTTCATTAGTTTTGAATTTAGCGTTAACTTATTGATCAATACTTTATTTTCAAACGCTTCTTGACGATTCCTGACCAACAACATCGGGTCCATACCTGCCTTACCTTTTCCTCTAATTCGATTTATTCGATAATGAAAGAAATTGGACTGATCCCCCTGCTGTCCCAAACATGATTAAGGTGTCGCTTCGCTTTGTCTACAAATTCGCTTAATGAAAATTCAAAATCCGTTACAGTATACGTTAATTTGAATTTCAGAGAAGCCATATTAACTGTCTTGCTGTCATTAGCGAAGGCATGAACATTTCGAAGTTTGTTGCTCCATGTTCTTTATGAAGTGAAGCCGAAACGAACATTGTCTAGTGGATCGTCGGTATTGTTACGCTAAATTAATTTATTAGGTTTGATCGCTGCCTTGTTTTTGTTTGTGTTCGTCTTGTGCCTCGAGTTGCGTGAATTTTGTTTCTACAATTTATAAGAGAAAAATTTCGAGTCTACTGCGACTGCATACGCCTCTTTATTCAATTATTCAATTACGAACGTCGTCCTTCAAAATAGCCGCTCCCTTCTTTGCGTTAGCTTGTCTTCAACTTTTAAATAACTCGGGAGTCTCCTGTGACGTTCGTTTAAAAAATTCGTCAGAAGTGCATTCATTGCCAATAATACAATACGATAGCTAAGTCCATTTTTATTACTCTCATCTATTACTAGATACGTGAATACTAATCCAAAGAAGAGAAAAATAGTGTCATTGCTAGCCGTAGTTGCTTACTCATTTATCAGTGTAAAATCTTTATCACCAAGACCTCGTGATCTTAATTTTTCTCGAAAATCTGGGCAAAAATGAATAAAGAGTGCCAAAAGTAGCGCCACGTGTGGCGATCGGTGTTCGTTCGTGTGTAGCCGCGCGCGTGTGTGAATCATAACCAGCACTTTGTGCAAGACACTTTTTCTCGCGTTTGACTTTCCACGACGAAATCGTAGAATGCAGATAAGGACCGAAAGGTATTTTTTTAATCTAGCCAGACTAAACCTATTTGAAAGAGTCAAATAGGTTTGGTCGAGTCCTCGTGTAATAATCGTATCTCTGGTATTTGATTTAAAATCGGTGCAAGGGATCGAAGGAATTAAAACGCGGAGATCCCTGTGCAAACACCCTCTGATCGGTCCCTTTTCATCACTTATCGCCTCCCCATTATTTGAAAATATCCCCTCTTTCCAGTTTTACGATCGTTGCGACTACAGTGGTTAATTGGAATCCCCCCGTACCTTTGTTCTTTACTATTCCAATATCCTGATGTTTTCGAATGCATTACCTAATTCCAATTGCTTTTGTCTTACGGAATACAATCGCGAATGCATTTTGCAGCGCAAAATGTACGTGTCGGTGCACCAGAGAGTAAATAATAAATGATTTTTGTAAACGCTTTAAAAAAACTTAAATTATCGTCAATTTAAATAGAGCCACTAAAAACTCATTTTCTGTGTATATAGTAAAATTATATACATTAAAATAAACAAAACTAATTGGCGTTTAACTTTTCGACTCTTCGAATTGAAATTTAAAGAAATTTATTTTAAGAATTTGCATGGATTTTATTAAATTATTGTACAAGTAAGATACTGTAACGATGGGCGGCAGTTTATTAAATAAAATGAATTTTAAAATATACTTTGAATTTGAATGTCCGTGAACAACTCGAGTAAAGCGTGTAGGATATTATAGTGTGATTTGAAAAATCTGGTTAAAAACAGGTATTACGAATCGTAAAAATGTTTAAAACCAGAAACTTCGCGCTGCAATACGAGTTGAAAAATAATTTGTTGTTAGTCTATTAATCGACGATTAATCATTACTGAATTTTAACGATAAATATTGTCACTCCATTGTGAAAAACGGCGTTCAATCTTATATCTTAATGTAATCTAAGACTTATCGTTTAATTCGTTATTTAGAATTACGGTTATATAATATAGCGCACTAATCTAATAGCGCATATAATTAATGTGCAATTATAAAGGATTTTAGATGTTTGAAAAGCTGCATTATTATTATCAATTAATACATTGTAGTTAAAATCAACTCGTCGATCGCGAATGTCTAACCTCGCGAGGACCGTAACATTGTAACGATTCCTTTTTTTAATAAATAATATCGCGAACAAAATTTGTATAGAATAACGAACGATAATTTTGTAGAAATGGCAGTTGACTTTCTTCATTTTTGATGCGAATAATAGACGATAAAATTCACTATAAACTAAGTTAAACTATCACCGATCAAAGTAACGCACAGCAAAGAAAGTAATCAGCATCTTACGTATGTGACTGGAAAGTTTACGTAAGATGTTTGATTAATCGATCGTTGAATTCTCATCAACGAATATTCGAAATATTTGCGAAAAACCAATGCAAACACGTTTTTCATTACAAATAAAAGCAGCAAACGATGCCTCGAATTTCTCTAATCCAGAAATTGAATTAATTTCTAACCCTAGAAATCAGGAGACTCGCGGTCGCGTGCAAAAAGTCAGAACTGGAGCCAAAGTCCACGATTCGAATCGCAGTTTGATTCTGCAATCCAACGAACGGCTTTGTACCTCTAAGACGAGCGAAAAATCGTTCTGTGCGCCACAAAACCACACAACGCGCAACGTTGGAAGTCGGTAGGCAGGTTGTGTTCGTCGGCGGCGCTTTCTATAGATTAAGTGCGAGAAGAGAAGCGAGCCGTTCTCGGCGATCGTTTGTAGGCACACCGGAACTCTCTTGAGTAGGTCGTTAGGTTGTTCGGTCGATGTCGAGTCAACCCAACCCGCGAATCGGCTGCTGCACACGTCCATCGGCCCCGAGAGGAGAAAGGCACATCATTTTTATCGGCCTCTCCTCTTCGTCTTCTCCTGGTCTTGCGCCGCTCGCGCCTCACGTACTTGGCGGATTTGCAAAAAACAAGATCTTTCGCGACTAGTATAAAAGAAAGTTATCGAGAATTAGAAAGAGTATCGCTCGACATTTTGAGATGTGCTTTTGTCCAGAAAGCAAGTCTTGCGGTATTATTAAACTAGTGCAATTGTTTTTTATTCGTCGGTTCGTTTGCAAAAGTTTTCATAAAGCTGGAAAATGCTTTAGTTGTACAGAGGTAATTGTTAAAAGTTGTCGTTGCTCAGGTAATCTCTTGTTTGCTTTACAATAATGATATTTATATTTCTGACAAAAATTTTGGAACTTTATGGAGGTGAAAGCGTTTGTGTGATCAAAATTTGCGAATAAATTTGTAACGAGTGTACTACTTCGGTAGCTTTACAATTAGTCGTGTAAAATTGCGGTCTTTTCCATTACTGCATAACGAGACAATTATAACGATAAAACTCGATCTGCGCGAAGTGCAATAGTTTAATTATTCGCAGGTTAAGAAATTTGCAGGATTTTAAAATACAAAAATCTTTAATTTATCTACTTAACGATAAGGTGGATTTTTTCTTCAAACGACTCGTAAGTTGTGAAAAATCTTACGAAATTCTTGTTTTTCAAAATAATTAAGTATCCGAATATTTATTTTGACATTAATAATTGGCGAAATAAATGTCTAATGCGATAAAAACTATTTAATACGATTACCGTTAAAAAACCGTTCCATTCCAATTATTTCACGTGTAGATAACGCAAGATGAAATTGCAGGCGATCAAGGACTTTTAATACGGAAAGCTCGTAAATTGATAAGCAGTTAAACGCAAAAATGCATTTCCAAGTCGACGCAGTTGTTCGAGAGCATTAGCATAGTTTTTGCTGGTCCAGTTTGGTCCCGAAAAACCAGAGTAACCTAGCAAACGATGCCGAAAGGTGCACAACACGCGCGTTCTGCCCCCTCCCGCCATCTGTCCACTGCTTCTATCCTTTCTTAATCGCTCGCATGCAACTCCCGCTCAATCGCGTCACACTTCCTTTTCTGACGCGATCTCTCTCTACGACCCTTGTCCGACTGCTTCCCTTTCCTTTCCGTGCCTCGCATTTCTCTATGTCCTGATTATCGGCCTCAAGTTCAATCGTCTTATGCATCAGCGCATTCGCGGATTTGACGCATTTGCGATTTCTACGCGAAATTTTATTACTAAAATCATTAAGACTTCATTCGGTGTGCATTATTTACTTTCAAAAATTCTAATGCCTTTTTCCCCTCTTCTCTCTTTTATTAATAATCCGAAGTTGAAATTTGACGCAAGAGTATTTCAAAATAATCAGAGGAGCATTTGTAGATTATTAATTATACGCTACATTATATTATTTGCAATCTTAACTCTGTGATTTACGAATTTTGTAAAACCTTTTTGTTAACTTCTAAACGTGTACAATAATTTCATCGGCAAATCTTGTTGTTATTATTATTATTTTTTGCAAATAAATGCACAAAGTTGAAACTAACATTCCTTTGCACTAATCCGTATAAGGTTCAAAACGTGGTTTTTATTAAAAATAACGATGGTAAAAATAAAAAGTGGACAAAAGTGAGAGAACATACGGTTAGGTGTTAAAAAATGATTACGTATTAAGTAAATGTGCATTTATTTAAGGTAATAGAGCGAATTTCGCGATTAATCGCGAAAACCTGTTTCTAAAAACCATTACAGTTTAAGCAAAAAATACGTGGTGAAATGTTTATAAGAATTGTCTTTTTTAACTACAAAAGTTCTACTGAATCTAGCAACAAAATGTTAACGGCTTCAATTGAATAGATCTACAACTAACCCGTGCAGCTTTTGATATTGATTTTTTAAATCTTTTATCAAGCCGACCAATTTTTGCAACATCGCATTTGTGTAACTAAACATTTTCACGCGGTAGAATTATCTTAAGCCGATGACGTCAAGAAAGCTGCAAATTAATATTCATTATAAACTACGTATTTTTAATTCTATGTAAAATTCAATATGTAAAATTGTGTATTGCATTGAATTTGACGTCAAGTCCAAGCCATCGAGGACCGTAAAATTATAATATTACTAATATTTATAATTAAATCAATAATAATTTCATAGAAAGAGCCGTTAGGAATGACGTATCATCCCAAATTCGCGAGTAAAACAAATACCATTCACTCCAAGTGAAACGAAATACAACACTCGGGGCGTAAATAAAATAATATTACCATTCGACACCAGATCAGGTCTGAAGATTTAACTATAATTTGCATAACTCACCTGCAACAGAAAAAGAAATTTTGATTAGACATAAGTTTTATCTATTCTACGGAATTATAAAATTGACTTCGAAAGTTGATTTATTTGCAATTGCAGTTATACGTATAATTTTTAACGAATATAGATTGTTAACTTCATTCGAATAAAAATAAAAAGTAATGGTCAGTATTGGCGTTTATCACGTGCAAAACTAAGCAATCGTGTTGATGTTCGGAAAGGTAGAGCAATGTATTTCAATTCGAATCGCAATCGTACTAAACGCTTACAAAAATCGATGGCAATTGTTTTTTTTTTTTTTTACGCCTAGTTGAGAATTATAAAAAATAAGAAATAATTACTAATCGAGCATTCGTTTAATAACTGCTTCGACAAATAATTGCCAAGAAAGATACTTGCAAGATCTTATCATCACCTACTTAAACACCTTATATAATTAAGAAATAAATAAGTTTTGACGCAACTAATACAAGCGCAATCCACTAAATCAATTTTTATATTGTAATAGCACGCGCCAAAGTCGTACAAGGAATCGCTCTCATCTGGAAGGATGCAAAATAATAATTACCCAATCAATTGCATAATTAACTTTTTAATCCATCTTCTCGTCTTAAAAGTGAATTTTCAAAATAAAAAGGTAAATAACGACGGGTAAACAGGTAGAAAAATGTTCGGACTAATTCCTTGAGAACTTGAAATTTGAATAATAAATCGACGCACGTGAGATGTTTGACTTGTTATTATTGTTGTTTTTATCGTTGCAAACCACATAATTGGCTAGAGATTTTAGTTGCATCGAGCTCACGAGTTTTGTAAAAATTGATTTATCTTGTAGTAACTTTAGAACGGGTTTGATTTAAAATAAAAAGAAGAAGAAATAAACCCCCCCCCCCCAACGCGTGTAATAAACCGATTAAGAGGAATAAAAAACAATTTACGCAAGAAAATGATTGTTAGTTAACGTTTGTCAGATTTTCGACTCGTCACTAATAATCGTCAACAGAAACGCACAAATTTTCGAGCTGCTCTGCTATTAAATAAAAACATACAAGCATCGGAGGGGCAACGACCGAACAATCTTGTCATTGTTCGGCGAAGCAAAACGCACTCGCGTAACCCTTGGGCAAGTGGCTAAAATCGAAGAATCGCGTCGTCGCGACGTAAGGCTTCGCCGTAAGGACGGTGTTTATGTGCGCGGCTGTCAAGTAACGAGTAACGGTACCGTCTCAGCAGCACTCGCTCTCTCCGTCTCGTATTATTTATTCTTAGAAGGGCAAGAAACTACGCTATACATCAGCAACTAGTCGAGTTTACGCGACAGCTTTAGTAGTTTTTTGTATCGTGCCGCTCGCCAATTCGGCAGCTCCACTCGCGCATTTCACGCTCTCGAGACAAGTGCTTGGAAATAGACGCGCGTTATTTACCGTTTTTAAACGTCATTTCGTAAAAGCTCGAAAGGGCTTTGCAAACATTTGCTTTAATGTAGCGTTTAAGAGCTAAATGCTAGTTGCTGATAATTTTGTGGACTTTGAAAAATAACGATGCATTAAATACGTTAACGCGCATCAATTATAAGCAATATTACCTCAAAATCGTAAAAATATGAAAATTTATCGGTCTGCTCTCCCCTATCGTTTCCCTTTGCGATTTCTATCTTAAAATCGTCCCGTTACTTCCAATCTTAATCGGGCGTTTCTCCTTAATCCGTGAAATTTACTTATCCTCGTCGAATGAGCTTCTTTATCTCGTGTTTATTCAATTGCATTTTTGGTGCCTCAACTGGTTCTATCTAAAAAATCCTCAGCGTATTTTATTTATACTGTACAATTGGATAGTTTACGTTATTTTCCACGAGGCCGGGAGGATAAAGTGGAAGGAGATGGAAACATTAAATAGGGCAAGTTCAACGCATTGAATGGAGATTTTATTGTTGAGATTCAGAATGGAGGGGGAGGAGGACAAAACGATAGACAATAAACACAAGTCGATAGAACAGGAGGGATTGTATAGATTGTGCAACAAACGAAAAGAGACAATAAAACAAATTATGGAGGAGTGCAAGGTTACAGGTTATAATACAATTAAGTACGAGAATATTGCGAAAGATGACGAAAAAGATTATTCAAATATATCGTACAAGATTCATTGGCACAAGGTGAAGCAGCAGTAGATTCAAACAGATGCATCGTGGAAAACCAATATAAATAATGAAGTAAATAAATGATAAATATGTGCAAACGCAAAAGCGCGTAAAGTTAAGTAAGTCGAACAAGTGTGAAGCATAATGTGGATTTCAAAAATTGAAACGACAATGCACAAATGTCGGTTTATAAATAAATGCAATCTTACATTGCATATGTGTATCGTTTACATACATTAACGAGGTACCGAGAAAACATAAAATCCCAAGCTCTTGTTATTTGAAAAATAATCGGTTGGTTTTTAAATTTGAACCTTGCTTATTCCAGATATTTGTAACTAAATACCAACTGCCACGTGATCAGACTGATCTTGTTATTGAACATTTGCTATACTCGAAACATTTCTCTATAATCTAGTACATCGACTTATGCAATATCCTAGACCAAAAAATAAATGACGGTTTACAGACGAAATTTTACGTCATACTTGCCGAATAGAACCAACTCTCTAAACTTTTGCCGATCCACCGGTTATTTAATATGCGCGTAAGAAAACAAAGCGCAATAACTAACACAGAATCCGTGATATTTATGTGGGCGTAAACCAATGATTATACATTTACTATTTTGCAATTAGATATAACCACGTGAATGTCATTTGATTTGTTAAAATTGAATAATTAGTAATAACCAGAACTCGTAGCATTGAAATTTTATTTCATGATAAATTATTCGATAGAGACGAAATTTGTTAGAATAACGTTTAAATAAACAAATGTTTTTCCAATGCGCGAAAATTAATTTAGCGCTTATTTATCGTTTACAAATTATTAAAAGAATATTAATAAAGAAAATAACGATGTCTAAAAAACCTTAAATTTGGAATATACTTGCTTGGTTATAGTTTAAAAAAAAATCACAGAAACGAGCTAATTAATTTTTCTTCCATTAGTACCTCAAAATGATAGCACAAACAAAAGTTGACCACTGCCCTTCAAAATTATCGATGTAGCATTTTTGTTTGCTTTAATACGAGTGTCGGAATTCCGCATAATTCCAGATGGTATGACATCAAAAGGTTTATTCAAGAGGTCATAAATAACCAAAAATTTGAGTCAACGAAATAACGGACAAATAATTATTTATGACGGTTTTTGTTTTGCTCATTAACAGCGCATATGGCCCTTTTGTTTAGTCAATACAGTGTAAGTGCGGCCCTCTTAAATACTTGCGATCTCTTATTCGGCGCAAACCCGAAAAGTCATACAGTTAAAGCTTAGTACACGACTTTTGTAATTCCTTCATTTGTGATTTTGAATAATTAACAAAATCATTTATATAGAAGATAAAACTCTGTGCCTAATCATTAAATAATCCTACAACAGGAATGTACAATAATTTCGTACCGAATTAAATAAGTGGCAACTAATCACGAAGTTACTGCGCTTAAAAATGAATAAAACTATTTTACGAAAGATCGCAGGAATAAAAATTTTGTATTTTACAGACATTTAATGGAAACACGTCGCTCGGGCTCGACTAGTGCAATTAGTTCGATCGCACGTCAAGAGCAACGCATTGAAAATAAATTGAAATAAGTAATTCACTATCCGCAGATTGTGCACCAGATAAATGCGAGATAAAAAAAAAGGTTTTTATGCAAAAGACCGGATTCTAATTTGTACGTAGTAATACATCGTGGCATGAATAGCCGTCGCGGCTACGTGTCGCACTCCTTTTATGATCATGTGTGTTCTTTCTCATTCTCTCCGCTCTTGCGACTTCAACTTCGCTCTTCAACTCTCGTAACACTGCACCGCATTTTACCGTCACAATGCGTGGGCGACAAAAAAAAAGGAGGCGTTCTTGGGATTCACGGCGCGGAGTCCGATAGAAGGTCGAAATTGTAGCCTCGCGAGGAAAAAACGCGGCGAGTCCTTCTCTCCGTGTACGCACGCGCATACACGTGTGTAGAAATTAACATACTCGGGGTATTTCTATGGCTTAGAAGGTGTCATATTGGCTAAACGCACTGACGAATTGCTTGTCCTTCGCAGTATTTGTAAATTCAGCTTTTTAATGTATGCAGCGACGCTCGTTCTTCTTTCTACACAAGCCAGACAAACAAAATATTTAAGGTTAATTGAAGCAATATTTTATCATTAGTTGAGTCGAGTTGGTTAGCTAAAGCTCTAATATTTGGAGGACGAGGCTTTATCTATAACTTTCACAATATTTATCGAGTCGTTTATCTGCTTTTCTCATTTTTCTCAACTCAAAACGCATTGTGTATTAAAATATCTTCCCGAGTTGCATAAATTAACCTATTCAATATTGAAAATAAAACTCTTATGTTAAACGGGAATTAATACGTCCCGTTTTACTTTCTATCGCTTAAGCGTTTGCGTATCTTATCTCTTACTTTTATTGCCTTAGGAGCCTCGTATAAATAATTTACATGAACAAAGTTATTCAAATTATTGAATCACACCTTTTTTCATAACAACAATTTCGTTAAATTTCGTTACGCTTTTGCAATTTTTCCTTCGAAAAATGATTTTATATTATCGAGGATCTAGAACAGAAATCATTATTACCGTAGGAGCGTTAAAATTGCGAGTACGCGCATGGATGTAGACCATTTTTCTATTTTTATTCTTGCTCGTTTTCATTGTGTTATCTGCGTACTACCATCCATTTGCAGAAAAATAATAAATATTATTTTAACGGAAAATGAAATCTCCGAATGCAAAATACTTTAATTTCCACAATGACGAATATAGATCATTGCTGTTAATGGGTAATCCTGTGCGGCATTTATATAATTGATATAACATACGAAGACGTTTTTTGTATCGTCGAATATTAAAGAAAAATCAATGCAATGAAATTACTTTTCACGTACGAATAATTTCAAGCAGACGCAAAAATAATATACCAATTTGATTTTTATAAAAGATTTTCGGTTAAAGGTGCCTTTTGTTTTTAAACCAAATCGAATGTTTCGAAAGCAGACGAAAGATAAATATTAGAAAGAGTTGGATATTGTAGAAAAGGAGTGCATTTAAAACAACTACAAAGTAGGCTGTCTAATTAAATTTCTCGTTAGAATCAGCTAATTTAAGATGACGTAACGTAGGCATGTTTTCCTATCATCTTCTTCAGTTTTTTTTTTCTAACTAAAGACATAATTGATCCGAGAAATCCAAGGAGATCGATCTTTCCAAATCGAGGAAGAGTAAGGAAAATAGTGACGGGTGTAAGTCTTTACTTTACTTTATACGACCCCCGATCAACAGCGACTTATCCACAATCTAGGCTTATTTCTTTGGCACATAAGTGTGCAAGACGTTCTTGGAATTTTTCGCCGAAGCGACGTAAAGCAAAGACGAATCGCGCGCGTACGTACGCAGCTTAACATATTAAACAGTAACTATTGCAAGTATTTTTTAAATACTTTCCGCGCATAATTGAGTTGGTTAAGTAGTCATTCATTGAAATTAGATTATTTGCTAATAAATAAGAGGATTATTCCGCAAAAGCAATCTTAAATAAAACTGGAACATCTATTTGTTGTTTAATGCAAATTGCTTATGTTTCCACTCGATATAAAGGTTATTTTCATAAATAAATATTTAAAAAGTAAGCGATAATGCGATTACTTTACATGGACATTGAACGTCGTTCGTTTAAACTAATACAAGACAACGTTATTTGATTATTAACGTAATTACAATATTCTCATTCGCATTTTTCTCGCTCTTTATTTTCGATTTTTGGATCAAAAGTTGTTTTCTCGTTTTGGCAAGTTGCAAGACTCACAAATTAAAAATGTTTTACGTTCTTACCAAAAATAGTCGTAGTATCCAAATCATCCAGGCATAAATTAACTAATTCAATTATTCTTTAATTTTAGCCACCGGCAGTTCACGAGCAAAATACTTTCCCGGGTGTGCGTAGAAAAATTTTTCGAATCATTGAGCAGCACGCGTGTAAAAAATATTTAACAATAATCGAATAAAGCGTTATGGAAATACGGCGGTGAAATAATATTTTGAGGAATAGTTGGAACGCAGTTTATTAGTCCAAGTTCGAGAAATAGTTTCTTTTAATATTCGCGGCTCAAATTGGTCGTTACAAATAATACCGTTGTTGAAAAAGTATTTGAATTTCTATTTTACGAGTCACTTGTTATGATAGTCGAATCAAATACACTTGAATTTGAAAGACATTCCATCGGTTTTATTCATCTTCAGCGTTGTAAAATACGCGTCATCGGTGCCAACTCAAAGTCGTTGAATTCGTTCAAAATCCGTGGTTCCAAGGCAATTCACAGCGCGCTGATCGACGGCCAACAACAACAACAACAACACATTCGCGATTGCCTCAAACAGTCGCCCACCCGAACGAGTGCAGCGATAAAATCGAAAATCGCTGGAACAATAATCGGCGAGCCGAGGGAGTGAGAGAGAGAAAGAGAGCAGTTGTGCTCAGCGCGGGAGAGATTATCGGTGACTGAGCGCCAAAGAAGATGCTACCAGTGGTTTAGGGCCGAGACTCGAGGCTCGTGCTGCTAGAATTCGCACTGTTTCGCATGTGGATCGCCAGGCACGCACCGATGATCGTGTTAACTGTTAAACGCGCGCAGGATGCACTTCTCCTGGCTCGCTCTTTCCTTTTTGCATGTTTGGGGCCAGTTTCGCTTCCATGCGGGGATTTAGCGCATCCTTTTTGACGTCAAACGTAATTAGCGTCTTATTGTGTTGAGCAATACTTTCGTTATTATTCCGAGCTATTATTTTTAATCGCCCGCTCACCTTCGACTATTATTAATTATCGATAATTGCATCTCCACCAATAGGATTTTGTCTCGTCGCTAAAACAGCGATACCGCGATATTAGCAGCGGATCGACAGCAATTTTCTTGACAAATTTACACGTCAAAGGAGACCGAGAGTCGGGAGAGCTTTTGCGTTCCATTGGGAAAAATCCTTTGCTTTTTAACTGCGCTTATTTACGACCACGTGCGCAAGTGTTTTATTTCGCTTTTTCGCGTCCGTCTGCAGAAGCGAATACCTGATGTCGCGATTTCCCGGGAACGAGAGCCGAGAGACGACGACAGACGGAAATATCATTCCATTTCGCTGTCTATTTTACGACCGCGAGCTGCATACATCTGCATCTGGCCATCTTTGTAATTGTCGCGCAATGTCCGATGATTCGATGGAATTCTCCGCGGCAGTTTTTCGCACATCAACTGACGTGGACGAGCCATCGTCTTCTCTCCCTCCCTTCCTCTCGGCTCGCGTTCCCTGATTATTCCGGCACTATTTTTATAGCTATTACTTTACGTCCGTGACTTCTAATGTTACCTTACAGCCTTAGAATAGCCAACTTCATCCGCGCAAAAGTTGCAATATTATATTCAACGCAATACTTCGCTAGACTTCGAGTCGCGCCGTATTTTAATTTTAATTTGAAATTCGCTTTGCATTCTTTAGCAAACCAAGTGAGTTTATTCAGTTTTATATGAACTAGTGGCGGGGGGGGGGTGTTTTGTTAAATTTCATTCGTTTCGCTACTTTCTTTTGATTATACCTCTGCAAAGTAAATATTCTGCACGAAAATCGGCAGTTTTCGGCAGAACATTACGACGTTTCGCGACGTAACAAATCACGCCTGTTACCGTCAGCAGAGCGAATTGGCACTTTTCACTCGAGAAATTGTAATTCCTAAGGATGTTTCAATTGAACAACGCGCGTTTAGGGCAAAATTCGCGGACGATAAAAGCTTTCGTCCGCCTAATGAAATGTACGACCTCACACTATCGCAATTGTCTTTTTCCCGTAGCTTTCCACAGATATAATATTCCTTTCACACTAATTGTCCGATTAATACCACACACAGTTTATGTTCTAAAAATAATCCAAGAACAATTCAAATTTACTTTGTTTACTTTTGTATCGATGACCAAGTGTGTATTTATAATCGGTATCCCGCATCTTGGGACATTAGAGTTGTCAGATTTATTTTAAGAAGTCATCGGTAAACGATTACAATAATAGAAAGGGTTCGCTCGATCCAAGCATAAGAAAGTATATATCAAGCGCTTGTCCTTTAGCGATGCGAGCGAAAAAACGACGTCTCGATTACGAAATCGGCTGTTCATTGGCCGGGACAAGTTTGGAGATGTCGCGACGCGAGCTTTTGATTAAAATCGGTCGGCGGGGAGGCGGTGGTGGTGCGCCGTGATATCGTCGATTATGAACGATCGCGCGGTCGTTGGAATTCTCGAGATCGCAGTTTCATCAGCACCGGCGGCTGTAAAAATTCAGCCAAAGCCGAGTTTCGTTAGAAAAGTCAAGCTCTCGCAGGCAGGGAGGCACGCAACACGCGCGCACGGGGCCTCGGAGCGTGCGCGAGGTGCGCGCGCAAGTCGGCTTTCTCGCTTGCGCAGCGAAGAGCGAAGCAGCGCCGGCACTGGATAATTTGCCGTACGAGTAAGTGCATAAACTGCAGGCAGGCAGGAAATTCCGTAGAGGAACATGACCGGACTGACTCGAGCTAGTGAGCGAGCGGCGATGCAGGAGCAGCAGTTTCTGATTACCGGTCTCTCCTTCATCGAGAGAGCGCAATGATCGTTTAAACGGGCGCGTCTGCGGTAGCGCGGCTGCTTCTCTGCCTTAATTACCAGGAGGAGGTTAACGACCGCGCGACTTGCGCCGAGGTTCTTTCGCAAAACCGATCGATCTCTCCTCCCCGTTTAACTCTATTTGTCATTCGCCGAGGAGTTGCGAAACTTTTGGGAAAAGCGAGCTTCTGCGAGAAAGAATAGAGCAATGATCGCGAGCGAAGAAAGTCGCCAGGGACGCTCGTATCGGTGTCTTTATATGGCTATTTGCCGATAAATAGTCGCTGCTGCTCGCCGCCTCCTTGCGCACCGATCGACGAGCTCGGCAATTCCCCCGAGCCGCCCAAATATTACTGCTTTCGCGCGCGTCTACTCGCCGCCTCCGGTTGCACTTGATGCCACTACTCGAGGCCTAATAATTGAAAAATTGTTTTACAATTAGCTGCACACGTGGCGGCGCTGGTCTCGCCCTAGTCCCGGCGAAACCAAGACATTCGTTCGCCTTTATTTAATTACTCCGTTTGATCCGCTGCGAGACGTCGAATGATATATTTTCCATTTTCGTTGCTAAATCCGCGATTCTAAATCGCCGGCGTGGCACTAGTCAGTTCAGAAATAAATAGAATGTTTTATCAAACTTGACATTTAAATGGAACGAAGTTAGAAGAGTAATCGTTCGCTCGAATAACAACTTATAGATTAATGAAAAAGTACGTGTCCGAGAATTTTTCAAGAGCTTTGGTGAAATTATTCTTATTTTTTTTTCATTGCAATCGCGTTCTTTTTCTTATTTTTCCATGATAAAGTTATGGTAGGCCTCGACACGAATTCTTAAACGAATTTGTCAAACGTTTTTACAACAATGTGTGCGTTGGAAAAATAATTATAATCTCGCTGAAAAAACGTCTCGTGTTTGTGTTTATGCCTATTTCGTAGTAATGTTACGATCGGATAACAGTCGCGAAATAGATAATGAGTTTAATAGCGTGATAAAATCGATTGTAAATAAATCATTGACACATTCTACGGCGATACAACCGTCGTATTCGAACAAAATAATTAAAATGTTTCCAGAACACGAACACACAAATGAAATATATTCATAAATATGTATGTTCTTCTTTGCAACAATGAAAAAGAGATTTTTGAGAATAACGTCGTTCAAAGCCTATTTTGCAAGCGTAAAATATAAAAATAGTTTATTTTGCGAAAGATATATTCGGATGAAATTTTTTGAAATATTAATTAGAAAGTATAAATCACGTGTTCACCTTAGCTATGTATTACGGATGAATAACAACGGACTTTGGTAACTAGGAATGATTTTTCACCGTGAAAATAACAACAACGGCGAAACTCGAAATTTAAAAAAATATATTTTGTTCAAATAATTTTCATATCAACGTTATTTACTTTGGATTTTCTACCAAAAATTTCATCACTCGTCTTTTTAATTTCCATACTTTTCATATTTTAAAGCAGATCAATAAGCGTATTCCTTGAATGAATATAAAAATGCTCTAATTAACAACAATATTACCCTTATTATGCTAAGAATAAACTGTCGTAAAAAGTTTTTTAACGAGAACTTTATTGTTTCAAATATCCACAATAAATAATACATAGTTGTGTTTCAATACCAATCATTTGATCAATTGTTTATACGATAATGATCACACTAGTTAATACATTACATTCCATAATAGTGTAAATCAGACCTTCTTTCGATGTAATATTTTCGTAAATATAAAACAAATAAAAATAATTGAATAAACTCTTGCAAGATAATAACGATTCTATCCGTAAGAATGAAAGAACAGGAAAATTTGCAAAAACGCAAATAATTCGTATTGAACGTAAATATTTACTCGTATGTATTTCATTTAAAGGCGATAGCGTATCAACGTTCAAAGTAAATATACATTTTAATTCCAAGTAATATTGATTAGTAAAAGATAAATTAAACGAGACTTAATTCAATTAGACTTAAATATAGCAATTGAGCGAATGTAGTTTGCGTGTGTTTTGAATATAATATTCATCCACGACGCGCACAGTATTGAAATGTAAAGCAAAAGGCACTTATTTCAACTTTTAAGTTATATTTTCACTCATTCGCGAAAAAGTTAGAAATCCCGACAAGCAATCTTCTGTGATCTGCAAAAATAGATACTTTTTCATCTAAATACAATAGCGATATTAATTATCGAGTGTTGGATTGCATTGGTCCACATTTAACATTCGAATTATTAGTTCGATGGCGAAACACTAAATTTTTTCCCTTTCATCTTTTAGAATAAATCAAATTCATCATTTTCCAGACTATTGACCGTGATTGTGTTTATTAATGGGATAACAGCTTACGAACACTTATTCATTTATGTATACTGTTTACTAATTTTTAGGAATATTGTTTCCTGTTTATTCCAGTCATCTAAAAACGAATCCATCGATCAATAAGCATTTTACAATAATTTAGCTTTAGGATAAATCATAAAGGTAATTTGCTCTTAGCAATTATTCTGAAAATTTCATAAAATCTAATACAATATCATTGAAGTCCTTAAAGAAAGCTGTACAAATACAACGACGAGTCTTAAGTACAAGCATTATTTTTCATAGAATGTAAAACTCGCTGCATTCGTTTAGAACGAAAACTCGGTATAGAGTTCGCGAGCTTACCTCGAGCAAAAATTCAACTAACTTCGAAATTTTGAATTTAATTATTTGCCAATTGGCAAATAACCTAAACTGAAAATGCGATGCTAATACGACAATAGCACGTCCATCTGCCAAACTGATGTTAATAACTGTAGCTCGTGTTTTTAATTCAGATTTACTGATTTATGTTCTCTAGTGTACAATTCTATAAGCTACGCGCTTAAATGCAAATCAATGAACGTAATAGTGTATGTAGTAAAAATTTACGAATAATGTCAAATTTAGTACCGATTTATCGAATACAATAATACGCCAGTCATCGGGTGTGAAAAGTCATCGCAGTCGTACACGCCGAGCAATTTATTGCCATAAGCAAATAGCGAATAAATTTGTTAGAAAATGCTGTATTAAAGCGAATAAAAGAGTCCTTAAACTGCTTTTTCTCCTTGCAACATTTACAAACTTGTAAACGACGAAGGAAAGACGACGGATTTCAAATGCTGGTAGAAATTAAAACTCTTTGAAAAACTAACGGATTATTCTTTTGATTAACAAGATTAAGTTGGAACGATTAGATGTAAATCATTACGTTACTTGGCTTACTTGTCGATGTGTGCCTCTGTGCGAGCATAATTAATTAATAAATTAACAATAGTTAATTAGTCGACCGATCGATGATTTACTCAAATGAAAAAAAAATAAAAAAAATCAATTTATAAATTCGAGATCTACATTCTTATAGTTACGAGACACTATTTTAAATCGCTTGCGCGAGTCGAAACTGTACAATCGTGTCAAAAGATTCTATAGTCTGATTTTCGATCGATTGATGAAATTCCAGTGAGATCGGCTCGTTAACTGCGAGTTTAATACGAAGCCGCTCCCAGGAAAAAGTTGATACATATTTATCATGGAAATTGCATGGGATTTACAATAATGATAATGAATGTATTTTTGAAAAATGTAGACCTTCTTATGGTGAAAGTTGCGATTGACACGAGTGCGATTGACTTTTCGCCAAGTACTTAAAGTTACGACAAGCACGAGAAGAAACGGGCAGCGAATATTTTTAGATTAGGGAAAATGCACGGGTGCATGGGTACGTACACGGAAAAGTGGAGGGGATAAACGATAGCGATTCGACAGCGTAAATATTAGCAAAACGCGAGTGTGCGATTAATGGGAGACAAATCAAAATTATGGCAAAAATATTTAGCGTGCGAGTACTAATATTTCATTTTTTCCGAGAACTGACAAAATTTACGAATGTACCCAAGAAAAGGTACAATGTACTTTTTGATTGGGTTGGTTATGTCGTTTCGAGGAGATTCGCAATTTGTTTATTTATTCGTTAAATTTTATTTTCTTATTGCATATAAAACGACTAATGCTCAAAAATGTTAAGCATTCTATATAACGAAACGCCATTGAAACTATTTATTCTGCTAATTTTTGCTACTTTTTTCAATAGAGTAATAAGTTGACGACAAAGAGCATTGATTTTTTACCGTGAACAATGACACGACTTATATAATAAAAAATTTAAATAATAATTAATTTGACTGTATTCGTAAAGCAGTTGTAAAACGGTTGGGGTCACTATGGATTCGCAATTAAGTCGCTTAAATTGTTTAAAATTTATAAGTTCGAAGTTGGCAAAATTCGCAAAATTTACGATATTCGCAAGAGGTGAAGTATTTTTAGCAAAGTGAAGTAGGAACCAGTTGAAACGATGTCGCATTTCTAAACGAAGTACCAAAATAGTAATTGAGAAAAGAGACTAAGCAGCAATGTAACTTTTGAATTCACTGAACCCGCGGCTCATTTATTTGGCTCGAATAATATTCCTGTGCTTTTTTTATCCAAATGCGCAATAGATGAGAAACTCTAGATGAAAAAGTGGTTTTACGACAAACTTCACGAATTGAAGAATCAATTGTTCCGAGTTTTTCACTCCTTAAATCGAGTCGGCGCAGTTCGCTGCAAAAACGAGGTTGTTTTAATGCTCATTTTCGCGTTCCATAACGATTCGAAATATTCAAAAGCAACTTATTAGCAAAATTAATAAATAACGCAGTTGAAAATTCAATTTATACGGTAATGTGCAAATGTGTTTAAGTTCACTCTCACAGGATCATCGCGATGCGCATTACGCAACCTGTGATGGGCTACAAATAAAAGGACTTTCTCTCTCTCTCTCTCTCTGTATTATACGAGTTCGGTATCGGAGTAGTTGATTAGAATCGACGACGAGGTGCGATTTAAAAAAACTTGGCAACGAAAGCTAATACTCGGAGCGCAACTGGAAAAAAATTGCATCTGCATGCTGCGGAAAAAATAACGCGCGCTCTGGAAATTCTTGGAAAGGGAATGTTAATCGACGCCAGGGCAGACTTTTGAATCTCAAGTGTTGACAGAATCGAATTTTCCCGCGGAGCACCTGCGCCATATTTTACTTTACTCTTCTCGAGGAATTTCTACGAACGGCCAGAGCAACGTCTGTCAATATTGCGCAACGGTTAGTAGGTTAATCGTACTTGCTAAAAAAGAAAAAACCCGCTTGTGCATGATCTTAGCTATACATCGCGAAATCGGACAAAAATAGAGTTGGGCGCGAGAGAGAGAGGAGAGATAAATCAATCGCGTTAATGGCTACACCCACGGGCCATGCATCTTAAGATTTCTTCTTTCACATGCAGCAACGACGCCGAGACGAAAAGGAAGGAAGTCCGATACGAGTTGCCAGTTAATGAATTCATTCTTAATGTCGTTTAAAAGTTAATAACGAGCGCTGAATATTTATTCCGATATTAATAATAATCTATCCCGTGTCATTATTCAATGTTATGTATTTTTAAAATAACACGTAATTCTACTTTTCCACTTGACAGCTTAAAAGGCTATACCGTCTACTAAATCGAAGACAATGATAATGAAACGAATCAGATTATCGATCGAAAAACACAGAAAGACATTAGTTTTTACTTTCAGCGCAATTTCGATCTCGCATTCGTCGTTTTAGCCTCAGACTCTTCTGGGAAACATTGTACCAACATTTTTATTCGTTTTATTTATTCGCGGCTTTGCGCTCTTGCACAAAAATAAGGCGACGTAAAAATCGTTAACCAAATGTGACCGTTTGAACGAGGTATGAAGAAAAGCAAAATTAACGATAATTAATTATCGATGGCATTTTGTCTTTAAAACCAGTGCATTTCAAGGACCAATGCAGCTCTTAACGATCCGTGAAAACAATAGTAAAAAGAATAGCGCTCGTTCGTTTTTATATAATTTTTCGTTAAACTCGATACTTTATTATCAGAAGCAAATACTAAACAATCACGTGTGACGACGATAATGAAATCTATATATTTAACAAATAAGGTGGACAGCAATATTTCCTCTCTCGTAAAATTTCGACCATAAACCATTTTACGCTATTTACATTATGCAGTGCAACGCGTAAATAAAATATTTTTGCAATTCGCGCTTTTGCTATTGCAATGTATTTTTATGGATTTGTATTATTCGGAAAAGCCGTCTCTCTCGCTCTTAAAAAGTTGCTCTTTTAATTGCAGTTGCGTAGCTTTATTCGTAATTTTCGACGACCGTCTGAAAAGACGACGTTCGAATCATTGCTTTCGTATTCCTTTATGAAATTTCCATTTACAATAAATTGCCCACACGTGATGAAACTTGAAACTTTACAGCTGCGCAGGCCGTGTAATCTAAGTGCGTTAAAATGATTTGTTTACCTTGACTTTTTTCCGCCAAGCGCCTCTTACGCACTGCACTGCAAATTAATCGTAAAATTAGGGCCAACGGAATTGCACCAAAAGTGAAAAGCTACTATTACTTTTATCGGGTGACCCAAAACTGTTCTAAAAAAGAGCCGCAAAGGCTGTAACAGCGGTTACAATATTACGGCGGCGGGTGGGGGGGGGAGCGGGGAGAGCAAGGGGAGCAACCGAAAGTAGCGCTCTGGCCATTATTCATCATCGCCGAGCGCTTGAATCACGCCGATCGCTCAATTATCGTCGGCGGCGCTCCTGCACTTCCCTCCGCGACACGAGGGCGCGCGACACGCACGCACGCACGCACACACACGGGGCGCGAGAACGCGGGGATTGCCGAAATTGCGTAGGATCGGAATGACGCTCTTATGCTCTTATTCAATCGCGTAACACACCTACGGGCTCTCGGCTGCTTAACCTCGCGCATTTTCTTTTTCCACGTCTTTCTTTTTTCTTTTGGTCGACTGACTGCGTGAAAACGGATCGGCCGCCAATTCGAAATATTACCAGTTTGAAATTATGTCGGTTTTATTTATTTTTACGCAACGGAAAATAATAGGCGTCCCCGTCGTTACCGGATTTACACGTATAAAATATAAAATGCATTCTCTCGCCGCGATTCGAATGCTTCGTGGAGGTATTGAATATATTTTTACGTTTAAAAGCGCATTATCCGCCATTTTACGAGATGTTATCGAACGCCGCTACTTTATTCAGATGACAAAAATTAAATCATTTTTAACTGGAAAGATGTTATTGTGTAATACTTTAAAGCGATCGCTTTAACGCTATCAAAGGCGTTTTATTTCTTTACTCGACATTATTCCAAAACAACGACAAATTAACCGAGTTGATAAAGAAAATTCAAATGACTTTTAAAACGCATCTCATTGTTAACTGTCCATTTTTTTGACAACCATCAAACGTTTATATTATTTTCTTTTTCTACCAAGACCAACGAGCAATTTTGTAATAAAAAAAGTTATAAAAACCTTACACCGGCTAATATAAATTTTAATTATGTAAATACAATTTTGCTTTATAATACAAAAATAACATTATTTTTCTCTATTAGACTGTACTGTACTTTAATTGTCCAAATACTTCAGATATTTACGTACTAAATTTTGCACTTTTATAGAACACAAAAATCATTTAGTATTGATTGAAATTCTATTTTCGTGCACTTGTAATGAAAATTTAACAGTTCACGGTAAAAATGCTCGAGAATATGTGCGAAAATCTTGCGGGTGATAAAATCTTATCGTTGAAAGTTGCAGACACGAAATTTAAAAATATTAAACATTAAACCAGAGTCTGTTAAATTCAATTGGACATAATGCGAGACAAGGGGCCAAAAATCTTCTTTCCTTACTTTAATTTGTTATTGACTGTCGATGTAATTTCCAATTTAATAACATAGCGCAAGCTTTTTTATGCGCTACAATTAACCTTACAAATTATAGCCGTTATAATTCACTAATTTTTTAAATTAATTTATATCGATTCGGTTAATTTTATTTACAAAAAAACTAGCCTTGTTTTACGAATTTTGGTACAAGCAATTATTAAAATTGATTTGATTTTAAGATTTTTAATTGCATAATAAAGTGATTTGTTATATTAAACTTTGTCTCGAACTAAGATTCAATCATATAAGGAAAAGAATCCTGTATTCATTTACAACAACTAGTGATTAAGAAATCTTAAAGTCTGGTCAAGTTTTTTGTTAATAATTCAACTTTGTTCAAATATTTATTTATACTTATAACAGAATTCCCTTCTAATGAAGAATATAGATAATGTTGTACGAATACTATTGTAATTGTTCAAAATGACATCGTAACGATTCGGACCAAAAGGTAATTTATCCACTTTTCTATTGGTTCTATTTGAATAGAATTGCAGAGATAAAAATTTGCGCAAAATATCGCATTTTAAAAAAAAACTTAACTACGTAAATAGTTTTCTAATTTATTTACTTCGGAACAACTACGGCACGAATCTGTTATATGACACATACATATGCTTCAAAGTTTTCGCAGTTATGAAATATTGGGTTAAAATTTGCATTAAAAATTTATCAATGTTACTCAAATGATACTTTGTACTTGGTTACGAGTGTACAAATAAATTAACCGATGTTTTTATTCACAATTTAGCGTTCTCATCTACATTTTATTTTTACCGATTGAAAAATTAATTTGTCATTTTTTGAAATTCATAATATTCCGAGTAATTCGAGAATATAAAGTTTATAAAATGTTCGCGAAATCGTAGTGTTTTTTTACGCAACTTACGAAAAAGTTTCGAAAATTTTTACGAACGAAAACACGAATGAAAAACATTACACAATCATTATATAAAAAATACGTTTAATGACTTTAAAACTGAGATATTGCATATTTTATTACCATTTCATGAAAAGATTTTGCTTTAAAAATCTTCTGAACTTTGCCTTGAATCATGCGCGTAATATTTTTTCCACGCTTTCATATTATTTTTGTCATTTTAGGTCATGCAACCGCAGTAATGCAAATCATTTATTTAAATAAATTAAACGACATAATTGCGCTTGCTCTCGATATTTTTTCATTATTTAAGATTACTTTGTATCGCTATTATTAGTTGTATTTGCGAACAAAGTATCATTTATTGGTTAAATTTGACGAAATTAAAAAATAATAGACAAAAAAATAACAGATAACGAAATAAGATGATAACATTAATTTTTCAAATCGATTCAAATCATAGTAATTTTGAGTCGGTAATTAAAGTTTTTATTTTATAATGTCTCGTTGGATAGACTAATAATAACATAGCGATACAAAATTGTAGGGACAAAAAGAAGAAAAACCAATTAATCACTTGTCTTATAAATAAGTATTGGGTAAAATAATATCAATCGATAATTTAATCTCAATAATTAATTCAAATTGCTCTTTAAAATTAAATTTAACTATAATATTGTACATCGCGGACATTATTATTATTATTGTTATTATCATTATAGACGACGTGGATAATATAATATAAATGCAATTCAATAATTGTAGTGGCCAATTTATTGGCGTGAAAGCAACTCGAGTTCCTCATTTAGTTTTGCGCCAAGTTCCATGTAATATTCGCGAGTCGACGCGAGGAATTGGTGACGAATTAATCTAAAACGACGATAAGATTGAAATTTATCTAATTTCGCGCGACGTATTTAACCGTTGCAAGAGTTGAAGTTCGATAGTTGCAGAGGCTGGCCTTTCCTCTTCGATTTATCATTTATAATAGTTAACGTGATAAAACGACTGTACCGTTACACCGATGATCCGGAATCGATAGCGAGTGTGTTTTTAAAAAATCCTCTCCCAAAGCCCAGATATCATTATATTACGCCTACACTGCGTCGTTGCGCAGCTCCGAGATCGCGTTTTACAATCGGGAATTATTTTCCGCGGAAAGTGTAATACGCAAAACGAAGCCGAGCGTCTAATGGTTGTTTCGGAGGAGAATTAAAATGTCCGCTCAAAGCTGTTGGCGATAGTCAATAACGGTTACGCGAAGAGCGACCATACGTATGATTTGCATAGATTCGAACGCGAACGAATCACGTAGGCATCGCGAGATGAAAGTTGGCGTTAGGCCTCTACATTCCACCGCATTCGTCGGTTTGACTCGATCCCCAAGATTTGAGTTTATCGTCGGTTCGCGCGAGTCCGACCGCTTCCAGTCCTCGTTTGTCCAATTCCAAGTTTCCAATCCTCCGACTCCGGCAACTGCAGGCGACGATCGGCTGTCGAGTCGTTTTTTGGCCGACTCGCGGCTACAATTGCGCGTGAAATTAATTCGCGTCGGAAGGATGCGTTCGAGCGAGCGGAGCGCAAAAAGGTCGACGAGTAATAACGAATCGCTCGACGATTCGTCGATTCCTCGCTTCGTGTGCCTGTAATCTGCGGAGGAAATCTCGTGAAATAACTCACGTATATGGTAGTGACTTTGATGTTTCTCGTCATGTCCCTGACGTCGTCGGTCTCAAGCCTAATAGGCCGATGCGTCGCCGTTAAAGCCAGCATGACGCCGATATTGCTTCCGATTGTGATGTCATTCAAAGCCTACACCTTCAACCTGGCATAAGCGCACATGACCCTTTTATTTGCTGCGATTCGCCGATACCGGCAGTACCCGAAATTTCTACCCTTCCGCGGTCTCACTTCACTTCGAATCAGCAGGGCATCACTGGCCAACCATCCCCTCGCACTATTTTTATTCCGTGTAAAAATATAGAAAAGGAGGTCGTCAATTTTCTTCGTTGGTGCCGCCACCGCCGCCGTCGTCGTCGTCGTCGTCGAGAGCCACTTTCTGTCTACGCAGACGATAATTTATGTTACAAGGGACTTTGCGGCTCGAGGCTCGACCCGCTAAAAACCGGAGAAGAGAAAATTCTAATCGAGCTGCTGCGGTTTAAAAAAACGCACGACTGATTGGAATCAAACGTATACGTGGATACAGAATCCCGACGATCCGGTTCCGTTCCGCGCCGCCCCAATATGAGCGCTTCGCGAATGCATATTCTATCCCGAGAGAAAGTTTCGCGAAAGAGAGAGAGAGAGAGAGAGAGAGAGCAGCGGAGATTGGGTGCATTTTCCAAGCGCGTCCACGAGCAGCGGCACTTCCAACGGGTTTCTATTTTTTATTTAAGAAAATTCGGTTAAGCCTCTTGCAAGAAAGTCGACTCGAATTAGCGTTCGCGCGTCACACATTTGAATTTGACTCGGCAAAGTTGCGATTCGTGAGTCTAAGAAATGTTAAATACTCCGTTGCGGTCCGAGCGAAGCTACACTTTATCAACGGCTCCGGAAGACCCGGATTCGCGAGTCGATCTATTTTTACGTTATGCAGCTCGTCGAGACAGAGTGAAAGATGGGAAAATCAAAGCTTAAAACGCCGCCGCTTACAATGGGTTGCGATTCGATCGAGCTCTTCTGCTCGCGTGTAAAAAGCACAACAACAACAACAACAACAACAACAACAACAACAATGACGACGAGAGGAAAAGGGTCGAGCCCCGAGAGCAAGGAGAGAGAGAGAGAGAAAATCGGGCGCAGTTTTAGGTATCGCGCATACCGGAATTCGCTGGGCTGCGTAACTGCTGACGGCACGCACTGCGCGTACGCACTTTGAAAACTCGAATGAATGTTAGCGTCGCGGAGACGAAACGCGCGCGCCAAGCTGCGTCTCCCGTTTCAGCTCGAGAATCGATGCGAATGGTATGGAAGATCGTAACGGACTGGTTGGCGCGGCCAAAGAAAACGTGCGACGTGCCCGAGCCCCCCTCCCCTCTGCCGCTCTCTCGCCGCATCTCCCGGCGGACTCTCTTCCACTCTCCATGTCAAAATGAACGGGAGGAAAAGAGCCGCTCGTATCGAGGCAAAAGGAGCTATGACTGGTAGGTTCTTTGCGCTTGTATGCACGCGCTGCGGCAAATTACACGTTTTAAATTGTGTGATGCCCCGAGACGCGAGGCCTCTAAGGCCCTTCCTCGGCGCCAGATCGAATAAAAGTCCTTTCGCAACGACTCCGCGCGACCGATCTTCCCCCGATTCATCTCCCCGATATCACGTCCAGGACTCTCATGAAAATACAATGTGAACTGGATTTTAAAATTAAATTTTTTAGCCCCAAACTCGTTTTTCGCGCCGATTTTGCGCCATTAGCCTTTGCTGCCATAGTAGACATATTTTTACGGAGCAATTATAGGTTATTCTTGTACTTTACTTTGTGTCAGAGTAACCGTTCACTGGCTAACCCCCCCCCCCCGCATATTTGTTAACAATCATAAAAGCGACCTTGAAACGTTTGTCAAAAATTTAAACAACAATTACATTAATAACGGTTATTAATACAACGGAGAAACGATACCTATTATTTAATATTTTTTATAATTGACATCTCGCGTTACAATTATTGACTTTATTCGCAATGCTTTTAATATATTTCGAATTCCTACTTGGATATAGCGATGTATAAAGTCAGGAATTGTAGTCGGACACTGAAATTATATCACTAGCGACATTTCAATTGGCAGCGATTAATATTAACTTATAATGTTGTCCTTATAAATTAGTTTACCATAAAACGACGTATAAATTTGCCATTCATTACCGCTCGAACTTGAGACATCATTTTTTTAACCAGAATTTAAAATGTTACATAATTAACTGCATTGGAACAATTTTAACGCATTCGACACCTCGATTATTAGCATATCCGACGAGAGCTGCTGCACTTTTACGTTACATCCTAGAAACGCGTTAATGAATTACAAATTTTTTTGAAATTACAAACAAGATACGCACCGACACAAATACGCGCTGATCTCCGATCAACAAACGCGTATATTTAATTTTAACTGCTTTGCATATCCAGTACCATAATTAATAACTTCTATTTAACCAATGAAACAGACGTACTATAAAAAGATATTTTACGTAACGAAACTAGACGTGTTACAATACATCATAATAAAAACAGGTGATAACGCGTGCATCTAGACAAATACGTTCCGTTGGCTTTTAAATTTAAATTTAAATTTACTTATGTGACGGCGAGCGTTGTAAGATTTTTATTTTAACCATGACGGTTTCGTCAGCGATAACTTAAGGATACATTTTAAATTACACGGAATCGGGTTGGTTTCGAGCGACGAGGTTTCACGTAAACTTAAATGTTCACCGATGCATCTACTTTATGTTTTATAAACTACTGGCGCTTTCAGAACGTGTATTAATAACATAAATAACTAAATAACGTCACGCACTCTGATGTTCGCATTTACTTACAATTAATTATTTCAATGCTAGAAAAAGCTCTAAAAATAAATCGAATTAGACGAGCATTAAATGTTTATCATTAAGATCGTTACACGGGACATTGATGCGCAGATCCGCCATTCCAACGATGCACTCGCGGATCTTGAGTAGCGATTTAATTTGCAACGCTGACGCCAAGGACTCAAGGTTACGACTCGGACTAGAAGTTGTTCCCAGGTTGAGGCCACGGGAGAAACGGAACCAGGGGATTGGAGCCTTTTGCCGTTACTCTTTGCCCGGAAGTTCGCTAGTGCAAGCACGTGACGAAATATTGATTTTGCACGATATTCTTTAAACCTATCAAACTAACGAATGATAATTTGCAATCCTTCGCGATTCTTTTATTAAATCGTATCGATTTAAAAATAATCAGTGCATCTACGAATAGAGGATCGGCCCGATGCTAAAAATGCTTTATTATCCCGATAGCGCGTTTATTAGCTATAACCTCAAAAAAAAGTATAGCTACAGTCTAAGATGCGTAAATTTACAAAAAAAAAAAACAATTTTTTTTATATATCGGTGCCGTAACTAATAATTATTTATCGTTATATGCAATACAAACAGCATGACTAATAATTCTATTAATTATACATTCGAAAAGGTTGTCGTTGAAAAACGTGACTTACTGTTTACTCATAGTAGCTGTTATTTGTGCGTATTAATGGTCGACGAAAGTTGGACTTTTTTTTAAAAACGTGATTTAAAGTTGAAAAAATCCAATAACTCAATCCATTAATTAAGATATGAGCGTTTATCGAAACGAATAAACTATGTGCTCGCAAGCGTTTTATAAGCTCTCGTACGAACAAGCAAGAAATATTACGTATTCCGTTTTCTTTAATTTCCCAAGATATCCTCCGAGTTATTTCTATTTTGCCTGCGCGTAAAAAATAATAAAATTAATCCCAGTGGAAGACAAGAGGTTCCCATCCAAGCATCCGCTCTTGAATTTATGTCCCGAAAAATACCGATACGCGCGTATTCTTTAAATAGTCCGCGGCTTCTCCCTTCGCTCATCTCCCCCATCGTCCCCCCCCCCCAGTGTTCGTACAAATAGCGCAAACGCATTTAGATCGAAGTCAGCTGTTCGCGAGATTACCGGTCGATACTTCCGCACCGGAATTTCGAGTTCGCCTCTGCGACGTTTACGTAAAAAACACGGATATGAATTTAAAAATACGAAACGTACAACTATTAAAGGGGACGTGGCGCGCGAAGTAAGCAAAAGAGAAAGAGAAGTGCTCGCATCAGAAGTGCAGGAGAACGCACCTGAGAAAAAATCCAACTATGCACTTTAAAGTTGCAGATTCAAAGATTTTAAATTGAATGGAACTGCGGCGCAGACAAATTGCAACGTAAGAACGTACCTCGACATTAACCGCTGATTGATTGCCGATGACGCGGCTAAGAGCAAAAAGACGAGGGACGAACGGGACGAGGGGCAGACGCGGCTTCTCCTGGGTTGGGCTTAAATCATTATTCGATCTATCAACGCGTGCAGTAGCGGCAGTAATAGCAGCAGCACTGCCAGCTTTTTTAATACCCGTCCCATCCCACCCGTGCGTTTCCTATATTATTGACTCAGCCGCAGCGCCTCTTTTTATTTTGTAGGTTAATGGCGTGCCAGTGGCTTTCGTAACGCAAATTTGCATGCACACGGCCACTCCGAGATGAAACTCTATATCACCGCTTAAGGACTATACGTGCCTTCGGATTATCGGCGTTCGCGCGCCGTCGCGAAGGCCGAGGGTTTCGGAAGTATCGCCGACGAGTTATCGGGAATTCGGAATCGCTCCGCACGCCAACCTCGAAGCCGATCGGCAAAGTCCCTGACTGCGTATTTGATTGTCTTCGCAAAGCCGCCGCTTCTACCGCTTACTTTATCCGTTAACCTTTCGATGAGATTAGAGCCGCGAAGAAAACCTTCGCTAATTTGCGCCTTTAGCTTTTAATCCCAGACATTTCGTTATCTCCGGGCCTCTCCTGTAATTATTGCAAACAATTCAGTCGCGCGAATCTCGAGCTGAGTGTAGAAGTGCGAGAATATCTGGAGGAGTCAACGAATTTATCTGTTGCGAGTCGGCGACTATCTTCTCGACTGCGTCATCCGATTGTTGACATCCTGCACTATGACGCGCACGTCGCGATTAGGAAAAACCAGCTTGCGCTCAAAATTGAGACAAAGGTTGTCGCAAAATTGCATCGGGCAATTTTTATCTTTCGCCTCTCGCGTCTGCAAGCGCGACGTCGATTCAATGAACATTTTTTTCGTTAAATTCGCTCGATGTCAATTTAAAAAATGATCTAACAGTCTGGCGATGTTACAAAACAAGCACCGATTCAAATTCTTCTCCGAGCAGTTGATTTTCCTTTCTTGACTCAATCCTTTATAACGCGTTCCAAGATACGCACGACTTTGTTAGAATTCTGATATTTGAGAAATGGAAAAATTATACGCGCGCAATAGCATTGGAAGCTCGTTAATACTTCCGATTGTACGAGTCTTTTACAATGTTGCCGCTCGTCCGTTAAATATCGGTATGCTTCGCCAAAAAATCGATCGATTCAAATGTTTGATTTTCGAGGAGACGGGGAAGATGACATTATTAACCGTTGATACTGCATCGTGAGAACGATTAACGAGATGCTCGTTTAAATATTTTCCGACCGAAGAAGCTTTAAAGCCAAAACAAACGCCGATTATTACTCGCCCGAAAATTCGACAAACTTTATTTATCGAATAATACGAGCGTGGCTCAAGGTTACTCAAATACTCGATTCAATTGCCAAAATTCGAAGACACGTCGAAGTGCACGTCGATTAATCGTGAAAAGTTGCGGGAGGCGACGTTTTCCGAAAATTACGAAACGCGTTCGTCGTAATAAGCAAGCTGGTCTTCTCACTCGCCCATTTCATAAGCCCGAGAAAAACGGGATAATAAAAAAAGACGAGACTCTTTTCGTTCGTATCTCGCGTTCCAATGAGGCGAGGAACGGCGTTATCCCCCGCCTCTTGCCCCTCGGGCCGCGCGCACAACCATTCGGAGCTTAAGACAACACAAGGAGCCCAGAGTCTAGATAATAGTGCTAGTGACAGCGCACGCACACGCGCGTCACTAAAGCACAAACACTCGTACCCTCGCGCAACTGCGTTAACACCCACGGGCGGATATTTGGTTTTTCTTAAAAAGGCGAACGCCGCGCGCCGGACAGAAGACAAAGTGGCTGAAAAATTACTTTCACCCGCCTTGGGCATACGTTTTACGTGGAAGCGATAAGCAAATAAAAGACCACAAGCTTCCGAGGAGAAAACAAGAGCTGCACCAGGACCTTTTGCAACGGGCGACTCAGAGCCCGGCGGCGGCGGCGGGGCCCCACTTTTTGCGAATCAACTGTTAATTGAAAAGCTGCTCGCGGCGCTTTCTCGCCTGCTTTTTTCTTGCCTCGCGAGACAATTGTTCGAGACAATTTTGCGCTGCGTTTCCAATCGCCGCCACCCATGATTCAGACAATGGCCGTTTCGATTTCTTTCACCCATAACACCGCGGCATTGTCAAAACAATCGCTACAGATACCTTCGCGATCCGAACAGTGCATTTGCATAATCGGGAAACGCACTTGGCACCCGCGAACCTGCACAAACCGATCGAATGTTCGTCGATGAATTGTTCGTTAACAAACAGTCGCGCGGCGCAATCCAGTCACTCATTGTGTCACAAATGTGGATCTCGTCGATGAGAGGATTGCACCGCGCGCTGCATTTTTAATAAATCGGCGAGGGGGGCAAAAATGCAAGCTGCTCTCGCGATAAGATACACCGACCGCTCGTGTATTTCGCAAGCGAAATATTCGCTCGCCGAGAAAAATACTCGAGCGTCCATTGTCGCGAATTTCGAATGGCACGATCAAGTCTTTGCGAAACACTTAAGCGCGGAATCGCAAAATAAATCCGAGTTTCGTTACTTCTTCCGCGAATTCAAAAGCCCGAAGAAAAGTCGATGGCTTCGATTATTACAGGAACGATCTCGTAAATTTCGTCGATTTCATCTGGGAACGGCGCAACTGCCCATCCATCCGCGACGTCGATCATTTCCAAAATAGTGGAGGTATTTTTGCACGAGGTGTCGCTGTGCCATTGACCCCGCAGCTTCAAGTGCACGCGGCTTGAGTTCGCGCGGTGAACCACCAATCGGCGGCGACTCGCTATATTACCGAAGTAACTCGTGAAAATGCTCGTGTATCTCAGTGGGCCAATATTGCGAGCCGCCATTGAAAATAAAGAATGCGCGGGCACGAGAAAGCGAGTCGGCGCAATAAAATCGGTACTTATGATTCTCTTTCTCTCGGCGCGCGAGTCGCATATGCTCTGCGATCACAATGTACACACGCCTACAATGCTCACGTTTACGGGAAGAAACGCGATAAATGTTATCGCTATTAAAGGCAAACGCCGTTACGTAGATACGCGCGCGCGCCGTTTTGCACGTAGACAGATTCCATTTTGGACTTACCGCTTGGGTTCAGAACGATTTATCGCGCGCTACAACGCGAATCTTTTAAATCAATGCCACATCCGCGGTCCAACTAAAGGAGCCGCGCTCCCGTTGTGCCAAAACAATCCGCCGATTTCGGGCGTACGAACACCGATGAGGAAAACGAACAAAAGAGAGACAGAGAGAGAGAGAGAGAGAGAGAGAGAGAGGGGAGAACGAGAAATCACGCGTGGGATTCTGACCGCTCGTGCAGCGTGACATACTAGTTTCGGAAAACGACTGGAATAACTTGGATGCATCACTTGGAACTAACTTTTCGACATGATTTCGTTGCGAAAATTTCAAATGTTTTGCGCAATAGACGTTAATCGACATCAGCGGCGCCTTTTATGAATTCGTTCGACACTGACTTTTTAAATGTCGGAAAAGCTATTTACAAATGAATTCGATTTTTACGCGAAAAATTGGCTCGCTTGCTAATTTCCGATAAAAACTCCTTTGCGCGTCCAAGACAATATGAATGAGGCTTGAAACGAAGATAAATAAGACCGCGACGATGCGAATTAGAAATGTAACGGCGCAAAGCAAATATCGTAAATTTTAAATATCAGCTGTAAACACAATGTTGTGAAACATAATATTTTAAAGCTGTTAATTTCATCTTTTTGCAAGGTGTTTATATTTACAAGGCGCAATTGGTCATAAATAATAAATATCGTTAGGAATTAGCGTTAAAATCTATTCGGCCGATAAGAATCTCGAAAGGAATCTCTTCAACTTAAACTTCCTTTAATTTCTAATCGTCGAATTTATACTTTATTGCTTCTGCAATTATATCTTGCTTAAACGCCAAATAGAAATTAAACATTTCTTTGCATTGCTCGTGTTAAGTTATACTCCTTTCCCCCATAATATAGACACTGATTTTTTCATAATTTTTTTACCGCTCTTATTTGCTAATATTTTTTCAGTTTATATCACTTTTCAACGAGGCAAAATCGATGATTTAAATTTATTTAATAGATATTAATGCAATTCCAATATTCTTAAGGTTTGCCGCGGAATTTATCTAACATTTAATTTATATATATATAAATTATATATACAAATATTCTACCAACATTTTTTAAAAATAAAAGCAACAATATTTGACGTAGTGTTTATTGAATGCAGATTTAAGACTCGTTTTATTGCCAATAACATCGATTCGCTAAATTCCGCGGACAATTTTGATAGTTTTAATTAAAATTACAAATAAATAATCGATTAAATGCTATTTTTTCCATTTTCATAATTTTTGCCGTTCAAGAAAAGGCAAGTCTTTTCTTCTTATTTTTTTTTTTTTTTTTTTTATAGAAATTGATGACATCATTCGCTGATTGGTTTCACCACAGCTATGAAAATCTTTTCAACGTCTTCATATATGCATACGTTTCAAGGACTGACGAATAAATTTACGGGAAAAAATTGTTCGGTCTTTAGGTAAATATAATGTAATGTAACGCAATTCGAGTCGAGGATGTGTTAAAACTTAAGGTCTCGATTGAGCAAATACATAATTAGCAATATATTGTTAATTTTTTATTTGCGCGAGGATATGTTCAATGGTCGAATAATAATTGATAAAGTACATGGTTAAAATTCGAGCCGGTCGCAAAAATATCCTCGCGCAAACAATTATTTCACTTTTCTATTTTAATTGTGTTCGCGTATTCGTAATAAAGGTGCCGTTTTGTTTCCGCTTCGTCGTTTAGTTTTATCACTAGTCCTAAATAATTTGTTACCAATGTTTTATTTTCACGAATCAAGTTTAGTGCAAATTACAAGTAGATAAAAAATGCACTATAAATAGACTGTGCATACACGCACATTTAAAGAAATTGATCGCTAGAATTAACAGCAATTTATTAGCAACTAATGGCAATGGGACGAAGTAAATTTTTCCAGTGATTAGCTTTCAAAATTTTTATTTCAACAAGTTTGGATCATTTTTTAAATAATTTAAGTGTTTATTTAGCATTAAATTTTGATTGGCAAAGCTTCGCACAGCCGAGGTATCGAACGACGAAGATCATTCGATTATTGATCGTCGAGCAACTCTGCATTTGTACGCTTGTATGATTAACAATAATTCGGTGTCGTATAGCAAATACATAGAAACTCAAGAGTCACGAAGATACGAGGAAGGAAATTTAACGAGTGTAAAGCAGTCGAACGAGAATTTTCCATTAATTTGGCGTTCGACGCCCGAGCGAAGGCTGAACAAATGCCCAATGACTTTCCCAGGACTTGGATCTCGCGCTTGAAACGAGCAGATGGGAATCGCTTTGATTTACGTGCCTGCGAAATTAAAGAGATTGCGGTTTCGCGTTGGCTCACCGACACAAGTGCCCACCCACGTGTGCGCGCGTGGAGAGCTTTCGTGCCACCCTCGTGCTATCCACTCGCGCACACAGCTGCGAATTTAACTAGTCGCCTCGGTTAACTCGTCCGTGCTTACGTAAGTGAGACTCGACGAGGATCAAGAAAGTTCATTGTTCCAGAAAGATGCAAGGCTCGCACTCGAGTAGTGCACATGTGCCGTTGCAGCACCTGGCGGAGAAAACAAAAGATGGATACGAGCCTATTAATAGACGTGGCAATTAGGCGGCATTGAGATCGAATTAGCAGATTTCGATCATTGATCGTCAGCTATTTATCATAGGTATTATTCGTTTGCGACAAATGTATTCGAAATACTCGTGGCCGTATCTTAGTTTGCGAACTCGGTTATTTATCATCCTGTCATCATCGGCGTCTCTCACTTTGAACAAAAGCGACTCCTTCGCCGAAACCCTATTTATCGATTTTTTATTTTTTGCCCCAGCTCACGAATCGTTTTATTATAATTCGCGTGATTCGAATAGCTTGCCAATATCGAATAAATCACGATGTCAATTTATTATATGATAATTTGGCGTGTTCCCACCAAAGCTGCTCTCCCCCCCCCCTTCCTCTCGTATCGCTCGTTTCAGTTTTAATTTTCCAATGCCCTTTGTGAATATTACTTTATTCGTCTCTCTATTTGGCAAGAGCCTTTGTTTTACAGTCTTTAATCACCAAAACTGTATTATTGTTGTTTTATCATTTCTAAGTTTCGTTTTCTATGACAACGACGGGCATCTTTCGACACGTGTCCATACAGTGAGAACATACACTTGTTAGAACGAATGCAATTATTTTCTCCCTTCTCTTACTTCGTGTCTATGATTTGTTGTTATTCCACCAAAATACTACAATTTCTGCGCGCTTTTAAAATTATCAAGCAGATTTTATAAATAAACTATTTACTCGTCGTTTCCCACATTCATTCACCTTTTATGATTAAATTCAACGAAAGATCTAATGAAATCGAAACATATCTTTTGTGTGAATTTTTAAGTTAATGGAATTGTTTTAATAATCATCGATAAAAATAACATTTAACAACAATAAAATATTTATAAAATAAGCGAATACAAATATTTGTATGGCCGCGTCACGATGAATCTACTTTTGATGTTTATTGCCATTGTGTGCTGAAGTTAGAAATCAAATTCCACTTTTATCACGCAAGAACTTTAACGCTTACGTATACAGTGGCTTGACTGTACAAACACAACTTACTTACATTATATAAAAAGGGCCATCGATAAGGCAAAGAGACATACGAGCGGAGTTTTTATGCTTTTATTCCTTCCAACAAAATATACCAAGTTCAATCAACTTTATAAAACCACGTACAATCTATTTTCCATTTTAAATCGAATAGATTATTGGATATAAAATTATTAGACACTTAATACAGTGTTGGTAATCATTAAGTTACTGCACATTGCTATTTGACTTTAATCTAAACTTATCGAATAATTTTTTACTGATATTTTAAATCATCAAAATAAACAATTCAAGTGCAAAAGCTTAACGAGTTATTGGAATTTGAATAAAATTAATTATAAATAGTTGTTTAATTTTTAATAAAATTAAAAATAATTAATATTATTAGGCGCGAGTACGAATCGAAATATAAAGACAAAAATTGCCTTTGAAAACACATTTTTCTTAAGAAAATTGATAAAGCGTTATATTTTCAAGAGATAAAAATAAAAATACGTTGTTATTTATTGGGAAACTGCAAGTAAATTAATATACTTTTGTCAATCATTTTATTTATTTGCATTGATTTCTCGTTAAACAATTGTCAACAATGTCACATAGGAAAAAAATAAGACACAAACTCGTGAAAAAATCTGATATTTATAAATGATATCTATAAAAAAAAAAAATCATTACAGATTAATAAATTCATTTGAAAAATTATTTATGCCTCGTCGATATCTAATTTAGGATTTTAATGGAGAAAAATTCAATTAATTTATTTGAAAAGATGTTAATACGGAAACTCTTAACAACAAATAGGAACAGCTTGTAATAGATCTGGGATTTTTGCCGTGGCCCACATAAGACGACCTTAGGAGGTTCAGACGTTTACCTCGCCTGGTCGTCGCGTGCAGAAGGTAGTAGCCGTGGAAAGCTCATCAGAGGGTTACGTGAGGCGTGTTAATTGAAACCATTTTCTCGTATTCGTCTTTTAATTCGTCTTCCTTTTTCCAAAACAGCTGCAAGGTTAAATGACTTCTAACGCGGTCTAAAGAGCATCTCTTTTTAATTTGAATAAGCAACAGTGCAGATTAGAAAATAAAAATCAACGACAATAATGTCCGTTGCAACTTTTTTTTTTACTTCAGATGCCCGACGACTGAAAAATAAATACCAACTTTTTATTTTGGAGTAAAACTTCTCCTACGAGGAAAACACTAAAAGACAATATGATTTTAATAAATTTATAAGTGCATACTTAAGTACGTGTATGTGTCGTGTAAAATTTTTTTTGTCGTTTTTTGGCGTTTTAATATTAAATTTGCATACGATAGAATACGTTTTCAAAGCGACAAATTTACAATATCTAGTTTCAGAACAAACAAAGAAATCTATTTGGATAACTGCTATTTACTAGCTTTATAACTTAATGAAATCATTTACAACGCCGTTCGATGTTTATTAAATATCTATTTTAACGATTGAAAAATCAACTTTGTTCAATTGGTAAATTAATTTAGAAAATTCGCCCTGTCCTTTAAATCGAAGAAGATTGACGTGTACCGACCGACTCACTGAAATCTAAATGTTCTTCACGTGCAAATAAAAAAAAAGAATAACGACGACGATTATATGGGAGAATATGAAACGGTCGACAGGATTTTAAGAACCTCGTCGCCGTTGAGATTTAGAGAACTTTGATTGCCATTGGAATTTTGAAATTTCCTGGAGCAGCCGACCTTGTCAAAATAAAGGATCCGAATTATTCTCAAAGGATTGCAGTTAAAAATCTGAATTATAAATAAATCTATTGGGAAATAAACTTGTAAAGTGAACGATTATGATCTATAAGACGATCGTTCTCGTGCACGACCATTTTCCCCAAGACACGTCACTACTGCACATCTTCTAGACGAGACTCAGAGAGGAAGGATTTGCTCGTCTAATCGAAATTAAAATGACTAATAAAAAGAATATTAACTTTATGCCATTCAGGGAACCGAAATCCTACTTTTCATCGGGTAGAAATAGAAAATTTCTTTTAAAAAATGTTAAATTTCAGTCCGATGCATTATCAACTAATCATCTTTAAAAATACTTTCCGAAATTTTTAAAAAACTTAAAACTGACAAATACTTTTATTTACAATTTCACGAGCAGGAACACACTCATATTGTAATTTACTATTTTTATGGGTTTTTTTTTAAAATTATGTCCATATTTTACCGATATGAAAAGTTGGATGATAAAAGTCATTGTCAAATACGTATCCCAAAGAAAAAAATGATAAAGTATACTTTAAAAAAAATAAAATATTGATAAAAACGCGTTATAACTAAAAAATATTGTACTACGTACGGGCAAAATGTTATTAAAAAATAAAAACATAAGTATACTTTTTTCCGTGAACAAAGGATTTAAGAACAAAGATTTATGAAGTGGAGTAAACATAACTGAACATTTATCGTCCCCCTCCCGCCCCTCTTATTCTCCTTCAATTATTTTCCAAGAAAAATTGTGTACACCACAAGGAACGAATTCCGATACCATATTAACAGGAGTGCATTAAAAAAGTGAATCCATTCTTTCAACATCAGCTTTATAGAGTTTGCCGAATGTCGAAATCTTGAGATGCAACGTTTATTTATTGCTGCGGCTAATCAGTCCGATTAAGTGAACACGCGCGCCTAAGTTATCTTGTAGCTAGACGCGGGGCGACATACCAACATCACGACATTGCGACACCTGTCCTGGAGAACTCGTCACTCGTCAATCGCAATCTCTCCCCTTCGCCCCTTCAAAGATTTAGATGACGCACAATGAGTTTACGGCTCTCGCAAACACGGAAACGAATACGTAGACAAAAGCAACCCATTATAATGTCTAAGAAATCGAAAATTACCTTTCGTTACAAAACATTCGGTGTATATGCGCAAATATACACGTGTACCAGAGGGGAAATAATTTGGTGGAAAATAGGGGAAATGAAATTAGATAAACAGTAACGATACCGAATCAATAATCTCGAAAAAATCAAAATACGCATAAGATAGTAAACAAGCTATTTTGTAAAGTTTAGAAGGAACAACGTATGCGTGTGAAAAAGAAAGGAGATTAAAAGAAGAATCGAAATGAAGATATTAGAAATATATAGAGCGGGCAATGAAGAAAGAGCGGAATGAACATTGGGCGATTGAAGAAGAAAGGATTTGTAGATTGTGAAATTAAAGACGACGAGACGTATTGTAGAAGAATAACATGATATAGAGACAAAGACGAGCAATTAGAAGAGAAGAAGGATTGAAACGTATTGTACAAGATTCATTGGCACAGAGAGAGAAAGATACAGGAAAGAGAACGGGATACACCGTTAAAAGACAACGTTAGAAACGAAGAAAAAAAATTTATAAATTATTTATAAATAAATAATGATACATGTACAATATTTCGAACCTTTTATCTTTCGAATTGTGTGTAAAATAATTTTGAATTTATAATTGAATACAGCAACTATAATTATTGGGTAAATAAAATATGATGTCAAGAATAAGCCTTTATGTAATATGTAAATCCGTATGAATGCTTATTGTTATTAAAAATTGAATATTAATTATTTCTGAATTTACCAAGTAATTGAACTAATTTTATAAAATACATTTTGTGTTCGGCTCTAAAAAATTGGATTATAAAAAGTACCATAAAATAATTCTTATAATTTTAAACCCTAGCATCGTGATATTTTCATAGTATTATACTAATAGTATGATACTTCATAAATTATTCTATTATCAAAGACTATTTCAAACTATAATTTTTTAAATCGTACGTATTATTTAAAAATATGATAAAATTAAAATAATTTTTTTTAATTTAACCTGTTTTTACCAAAATTACACCTAAATAGTTTGGGAAAACGCATTAAATACTTTTACGGCTTAAAACTTTTTTATAACAAGCTAAAAGAACCAGGTGGTCTAACCCTGAGTTGCGCTCAACGGCGTTCAACTCGGCAACGCGGATATACAAATTAGATACTTTATTTGCCCGTCGGCAATAATCCTATAAATACAATAATCTTTTATCGAATCAATAAACATTCCATGGGCCATAAAACGTCTTGTAAATGAAAAGATCGTAATGCGGGAATAGCCTAAGTGGGTATCGACTCTCGCTGCACCTCAACTATCTTAGTTTAAAACCAAAACAACGATATTTTCATTAATTGCAATTTTGAGTTGAATCATTTTTTAAGCGCTGAAATTTAGAATTTTGAACGAAAAGTCTACGAGTAATTAACGAGTCTCAATCCACTCGAACGTTGGTCCGTATAAATGATTCTGGAGCGAACGGGTCGGGTAATTTCGAGACACGGAGCACCACTGGCCGTACTTTAATTACATTGATGTTTATCTTTTACGGTCTACGGTCGCTGTTGTAAAAATATGAAAATTTTAGGCGCATTGGCAGTTAAAATTATGTTAAAATACTATTATTGTACCGAGACCAACCGGTTTCAGGTGAAAACACTTTGAACGCTCACTCGGGGGCATCATGCAAAAATCGCACTTATCATCTAGATCATCTTGAAAAACGGTTGAGAATCAAGATATCGAACGGACAAATATCTACGTATTATGATGTATAGTTATATAACTGTATATACTATTTTATGATCAAAGCTGTACTATTACCGGGGTTCCTTTCACAAATGCATGATTTATTAGATTATAAATCGAACCGCGTATAAATTTTTAGTTTCAAATAATTGCCTTAAAAATGAGGAACATTTTAAAATTTTTCTGCATAATGCTAGTAAATAATTTTACTTGGATTTAAAAAATTTGTTTGTTCTTAACATTTGTTCTTTATCAACAATCAATCGAAAAATAATTGTAGGTACAAAGCAAATTCCTTTAAAAAGTTTTTACTGACAGCTCATTAGTCATTTTAATGAAATATCAAATTCCCGACAAGAAATTTTCTTTAATACTTTAATATTCATATTAAAAATACATGTTTTGATTTTAATATCAAATGTTTTTTGACATAACAGAGCTATTTTTTATTTTAGCTATAGTCGTACAACATCAATGAACGTGTGTAATTTTAATGATAATTTTTACATTAACATTTATTCATTTAAATAATATATAAAAACGAAATTCGCTAATTTACAGAAAACATCAAGCAATTGTAAAAATTACTTATAAGATGTAATTTAGTTAATCATTGTGTAGGTAATCAGTGTTTATTTAAAAATATTACCATACCTTAAACCGTACGTTATTATCTATTAATCTTTAACAAAAGCAAAACTATCTTTTATTTAAATTAAGATTGGAACAGATGAATAAATTGTATATTGAATCAAACAATTACATAAGTTCTACGCTCATTTAAGATCGTAAAAAGATTTTTAAGACAAATATAATTCAATGTTCATTGAATAAAAAAATGTTAATTACAATGTCAAATATGTTTTTATTAATTATTAAATTAATTTATTCATTTCATTAAATTTTAATACTATTATCATAGAAACATTTATAAGGAAAAAAAGTGTGTGCATTTGAATTTGTTTCAATATTTACAGATTATTTTAATATTAAACTTTACTTTGTAAATGTATTAGCGATAAAAAAAAATTTGTATATGCATTTTAATTTGTTTAAATAATTGAAATCCATTTCACTAACTTGTTCTAAATTATTTTTGAACATACTAAATATTTATAATGTAGATTTGACTTTATTTATATTATCACCTAAATATTTGTATGCATACTTATTTTATAGGATGTTTTCCAAATATTAAAACATCTCTGGACAAACAAAGGCGATGGTTATTTTGTGATACATGTTTACAAACTATAACTTGATAACCAAATCGACAACTTATTTTTCGACATAATTAAAATTAAATACCTACAATTGATTAATCATAATATTAAATAATTATTAAATAACAATATCAGTTTGTATTGTTTTATAAATTAAATAATGGTAAAATCTTTTCAATTATTTATGAAAATTATTAATAAAACGTAAAAGAACAAAATAATCTTATGCTAATTGTGAGACTGATTTTAAGAATAACTTACATTATACGTTTATGTATTCAATAAAAACGTCTAGTATTATAACATTAATAAATTTGTATTATTTAATAAACTTAAAATGTATAAATAGAACAATATTTTTAAATATTTATATTATAAAGATGTAAAACTACTATCGACTGTCTATTTTTAAATACTTATTTTATTTGATAGTATATAAGAGTATATTTTATTTGATTATTTGATAGTTTTTAATATATATATATATATAATAAAGCTAATATTACATATTTATAATAAATGATGATCATAAAATTCATTTTAATGAAATTTCATTTGTATACAATTAAAACATGACAAAAATTTAAATTTATTAAAATGTTTTATTTGAAATGTTATTTAAAAAGTATTTAATTTAATTAAGTATTACATTCACTAGATGCTTGCTTCTTAATTAAATAATTTTGATTTTATTTATAACAAGTTCATAAAATTTAACTAATTTATTTCTATAGATGAATTTTTTATTAAAAATTAATATAGAAAAAATATTTTATTTTATAACTTCTTGGTTTTCCTCAATAAATCAAGTATTAAATGCTATTATTTTAATATTTATTTCATATATGTATCATGTATAGTATGTAGATCATCAATTATTCTAAAATTACAAATATTATCCACAAAATATATTAATAAACTTATTAATATTTATAATTCTTGATATTAATTTTAACATATTGAAAAATTGTTTGATTTAATTGTAATTAAAATATTACAAATTTTTTACCTGACGACAATGATAGGAATCTTGTGAATGCTCTGAATCTCCAGCAGCAGAATATTGTTCGCCTGAGACTCCATGTCCCTTTCGTCTCTCATCAGCCGTGTTACGATCCATTGTATTGAAAACATTGACAACTGTATTGGCCGCTGGCACGTCTCTGCTGAGCTTATTAGCCTGATGTTTAGGACTGGAACATGTGTCGTGAGACTTATTCTTAAAAAGACTTGATATTGCACTCCACATTCAATAATCACAACATTCACAAGAACAGGTTGCACTAGTCTGTCAATCCGTTTACCATTTCTATTTTTATATATAATGAAACTCAACAAATGACCTTCAGCAACTTCTGAAATAATTGAAAAAATAGTCAAAAATTTTTTTATATGGAATGAGTAGAACTATATAATAAATGTCAAAATATATTTTCAATTTCTTTAAATTTGACTAGTTCTGGTTTGTTAACAATTATAATTGATATTATTAGATTTCTTAATAATATATTTATAAGAATAAACAAAAACTTTTTTTAAAAACTTTAGTTACATATTATAATTTATATTATTGTAAGCATTTGAAATTTTTAATAAAATACTGCTTCTACGATTTACAATCAAATATTAAAATTTCATAAAAATAGTAACAATTAAATCAGATAAATAATTATATTGAAAAATATATATTAACAATAATGTTAATTCCTCGGTCAATAATTAAGTGTGTTACATGTTACGAGTAAACTATTTAATAAGATATCGATACTTTTAAAATAAATTCATCTACAATTTAAACATATATTTAAATAATTTAAAAAAAATTAATAAATTAATTCAGTTTCTAAGCAATAATCATGATAAGTTTCATAGGCTATATCATATACTAAGTAGTTCATCGAACAACTTCATAAACAGATAAAAATGTATAATTTCTTTTTTTTTAATTTAAATAATGGAATAGCTAACTGAATAATAAGAAAATATAAATTAACTGTTCAGAATTTCAATTGACATGTAACAAAACAAATAATTGTATCAACGATGAAAAAAATTGTACTTATACTTTAAAAGCTTCTTATAAAATCTTTTTTTACCCATAAGGGCTGAAAAAAATCAGAATTACAATTTATAAATTATTCATTAAATAAGTGCAGGCAAACACCAACATACACATACACATTGGAAAATGTGCAGCGAGCAGTAACCGGACGGTGATATCGCCTAAAAGCAAACCTTCCCGGCGACGCATCTATTTTTATCATTCAAAAAGGACAAAACTTATTGCATACACGTTTCTCGCTCTCTCTTTTGAGCATCTGGCGAAAAAAAGCAGCAAAGAGAGAGTTAGAGAACAAGAATAAGCTTGTGCACACACATATGCACTCACGTTAGCGAAACTCGTGTTTCACCACACCACCGTATCGATTTTCGTTCGAAGCCAGATAATACACGGAACACAGCGAAAATTCGGAAGAAAAGACGTGATACATAAATTTTAAAAAGAAAGAAAAGAGACAGCACTCGCGTGTGCCTGTATTGCACGTTGTAAAATAAATCAAGATTTGTTTTGCCGTCATGTTATATTCATCATTAATGAGATAGCAACATCACCTCCGTAGGTCCAGAAATCAAAATTGAAAATAAAAGAACTCAGGATAAAAATGAGTGCGCGCGAACACGCACACACACACACATATACACAAATGATCGACGTTAATTATATATTTCTCGTAGATGGATCATCTTCTCTCACTCTATAAAACAGAAAGAGCCTCACGAATAAACACACACAATCACGCGCGTGATATACACAATAATGAAAACGAATTTATCGACTGGCGCTTTGACAATTGTGCAAATTATATGCACTATACACGATATTCATATACAATATTGCTAGATAAGGATTCGCAAACCTAATAAAAAAAGATTATAACGAAATTAATTTCGTCCCTTTATACCGGAGATTTTTTTATCTGTGTTAAGGGAAACTGTAGTCACAGATGTATGCGTATACATAGCCAGGGTTTGCTTGGAAAATAAATGCTAAAGTGAAAAGATAGAAATAAATAATGAGTTGGAAAAAGAGGATAAAAATGATAGAAAGATACACTGAGTTTAACTCTTCCTCTTAATGTATATTGTCAGTTAGCTTGCACACCTTATACGCAGAATGTAGGCGCGCGCGCCAGGATATCCTTTCCTCTCTTTCTATAGTTATGGATGTAATGCGCTCGGAAACAATATTCCAGTTTCCCGTATTATTCAGACACACACTTTACACACTAAAAACCCGTAAAATTGGCACATAAATAAAAGAGAGTGTTTTCGTTGCCTTCTGGAATTATTCAAACATTACCCTTGTTCAATCATTTTCTTATTTTCTTACACATCCGACCGCGAGCGCGCGGGCGCCCCTTCGCGATATTCGCGACAAGCACGCCACTACCCAGGACGATACCTATATGTGAAAACGTGCATGCATGCAACACATGCGTACGTTGAATCGCGTACACATCTCGTGCATGTGTAAACCCATATGTGCGCGCATAGGCAAGTCCGACCACAGCGCTTGTTCTCAGTGGCTACAGCGCTGTCTTTTTCTCAGCTTCGTTTGCTCACCTCTAGTAGTCTATTCTTGTGCAAAAACAATTTCATACAATGACCGTCACCTATTGCCGAGTGTCATTTTTTTTTACCGCTCTTCGACACTCTTAGCTCCTTTTGCACTTTATTTTTTTTTTCACTTCACTGCTTTTACTGCATTATTACAAATTCTAAAATATCCTAATTTTCGTATTTTTATTTGCGACTCTTCGCACAAGTAAAATATGAATTGAGAAACTTGACCGTCCGTTACCGTCAGTATCCGTACTTTATTCCGTAAATGACAAACATCATATTGGATAAAATCAACCATCGAGTACTTGAAACATTTACAATTTTTATAATACAATATGGCTGTATTATTAAACTGCATTTATATAATGTTAACTTTAATCCAATAATAAAGGTATTATCATTGGCACTTACAAAATTAGACTCTGATTTGGGATACGATTTTAAGACTCTTACACAAATCAAACAACATAAATCTAGTATAAAATCAACCAATCAAATATGAGTTTGCAAGACACATTTTTATATTTTTCTTTAAATATTTGAGTAATAAGGAGGTAAAACTGTAAATGGAATAGAATTCTTATTGGCTACTGTACACGCGGTAGATTTAAATAGTTATAAATATCACCATAAGCATTTATCAACACTTAATAATTACCTAAAAATTTTATAACTTTCTATTTATTTTATTATTTAACTTCCAATATTCATATAAATAACTAACTTTGTAAATACGATAAATAATAATTTTTATTGATAAATCAAAACTCTTAAATTAATAATATATTGTTACGCAAGCACAAAACAAATTATTTTCAAAACGTCTATTGATTTTTTAATAAACTATATACATAATAAATTAATTTAATAAAATAAAATTCATTTCGTAAGCTTTAAATTTGTTCTTGAAATAATTTATTTATATCGTCTCATATCTTAATATAAAAATTTAAAAAATAAAATTTTTGATAACGATAATTTATAACATTTAAGTTGATGTATGAATTTATATTTTAAACAGATATACAAGAATTGATATAAATATGGAAAATGTATAATTTTCATAGATAATTATCATCGTATAGTTATTTTGTACATAACGTGAGTCAATCTAACCAATTTATCCATCGCGAATAAAATTTGTTAAAAATATTTCATTATCAAATACAAATATCAAAATATTAATTTAATTATTAATAACATAATCTTCAATTTCCAATACATATTTTTATTAGAATTATTCAAATTTTTTCTTTAATCTATTTAAAAATAAGAATATCAACTGATTTTAAATATATTTCATTTATTGAAATATATATGAAAAACTATATGAAAAATAGCATATGAAAAAACTATAGTATGTGTTAATTAAGATTTAAAAATTCATATTAATTGTGTTGAAAATTACTTTAAGAGTTATTTTTATATCTCTGTTAAGTTTATTGTAACTGTATTATTTTCATATTTAATTTAAATATATTATTATTAAATTTTACCCATTATTCTATAGTTCTTAAAATCTGCAATTACTTAAAAATTTATCGAGCAATTTGCAATTATCAATTTATAGATTCTTCTAGTCAGTTATGATGGACATATTTTAAGATCAGTCTTCGAAAACATTTTCGTAGTCGATGTTTTTGTCATCTAGGTTTGTAAGTGACTCGAATAATTGACCTCGGAAAAAATGGCAAAGTTTAAACCGTTGAAATGAGAAACACGTAAGATTACGTGATTATTAAAATGGATAATAAAATAACAGACAAAAAACAGAGTAAATTTTTTTTTGTAAACAAATTGTTACAGTACATGATTTCGAGATATTGAAGAAGCGCGTCTAGAACTGTTTAATAATGCCGTTTTTTCATCAGCAACTGTAATAGTAATTCATTCAATAATAATTTCCGGTAACAACTACAGAATTGACGATATACTTATATGGATCTGTTGATCAATGTTCCTTCTCTTCAAACGTCACCACTTATTAGGTAATTTTGTCTCTGAAAGTTGTCATAAAATTCTCTGTCTTGTACTGTACCCTTTTCTATATTACCGTAAAAAGGGTGGACCAATCAAACTTCGTTGTTCATCGTTATATATCTCTATATCTTTAGCGAAGTTTTTTTTCTTACTTGGACATCAAATTAAGGAATGTAGAAATTTTTCAACAGCGCAATCCACATAAAAAGACCACAATTCATAAAATAAAATTAAAATTTAATATATATTAAAACTAAAGATTCAAAGGACATATTTATTTCAATCTTTTCCAGATAATTTGAAAATATAAAATTTTTGCGTGATACCACGAAATTACCCGACCCGTTCGCTCCAGAATCATTTATACGGACCAACGTTCGAGAGGATTGAGACTCGTTAATTACTCGTAGACTTTTCGTTCAAAATTCTAAATTTCAGCGCTTAAAAAATGATTCAACTCAAAATTGCAATTAATGAAAATATCGTTGTTTTGGTTTTAAACTAAGATAGTTGAGGTGCAGCGAGAGTCGATACCCACTTAGGCTATTCCCGCATTACGATCTTTTCATTTACAAGACGTTTTATGGCCCATGGAATGTTTATTGATTCGATAAAAGATTATTGTATTTATAGGATTATTGCCGACGGGCAAATAAAGTATCTAATTTGTATATCCGCGTTGCCGAGTTGAACGCCGTTGAGCGCAACTCAGGTTAGACCACCTGTTCTTTTAGCTTGTTATAAAAAAGTTTTAAGCCGTAAAAGTATTTAATGCGTTTTCCCAAACTATTTAGGTGTAATTTTGGTAAAAACAGGTTAAATTAAAAAAAATTATTTTAATTTTATCATATTTTTAAATAATACGTACGATTTAAAAAATTATAGTTTGAAATAGTCTTTGATAATAGAATAATTTATGAAGTATCATACTATTAGTATAATACTATGAAAATATCACGATGCTAGGGTTTAAAATTATAAGAATTATTTTATGGTACTTTTTATAATCCAATTTTTTAGAGCCGAACACAAAATGTATTTTATAAAATTAGTTCAATTACTTGGTAAATTCAGAAATAATTAATATTCAATTTTTAATAACAATAAGCATTCATACGGATTTACATATTACATAAAGGCTTATTCTTGACATCATATTTTATTTACCCAATAATTATAGTTGCTGTATTCAATTATAAATTCAAAATTATTTTACACACAATTCGAAAGATAAAAGGTTCGAAATATTGTACATGTATCATTATTTATTTATAAATAATTTATAAATTTTTTTTCTTCGTTTCTAACGTTGTCTTTTAACGGTGTATCCCGTTCTCTTTCCTGTATCTTTCTCTCTCTGTGCCAATGAATCTTGTACAATACGTTTCAATCCTTCTTCTCTTCTAATTGCTCGTCTTTGTCTCTATATCATTGTATTCTTCTAAAATACGTCTCGTCGTCTTTAATTTCACAATCTACAAATCCTTTCTTCTTCAATCGCCCAATGTTCATTCGCTCTTTCTTCATTGCCCGCTCTATATATTTCTAATATCTTCATTTCGATTCTTCTTTTATCTCCTTTCTTTTCACACGCATACGTTGTTCCTTCTAAACTTTACAAAATAGCTTGTTTACTATCTTATGCGTATTTTGATTTTTCGAGATTATTGATTCGGTATCGTTACTGTTGATCTAATTTCATTTCCCCTATTTTCCACCAAATTATTTCCCCTCTGGTACACGTGTATATTTGCGCATACACCGAATGTTTGTAACGAAGTAATTTTCGATTTCTTAGACATTTAATGGGTTGCCTTTTGTCTACGTATTCGTTTCCGTGTTTTGCGAGAGCCGTAAACTCATTGTGCGTCATCTAAATCTTTGAAGGGGCGAAGGGGAGAGATTGCGATTGACGAGTGACGAGTTCTCCAGGACAGGTGTCGCAATGTCGTGATGTTGGTATGTCGCCCCGCGTCTAGCTACAAGATAACTTAGGCGCGCGTGTTCACTTAATCGGACTGATTAGCCGCAGCAATAAATAAACGTTGCATCTCAAGATTTCGACATTCGGCAAACTCTATAAAGCTGATGTTGAAAGAATGGATTCACTTTTTTAATGCACTCCTGTTAATATGGTATCGGAATTCGTTCCTTGTGGTGTACACAATTTTTCTTGGAAAATAATTGAAGGAGAATAAGAGGGGCGGGAGGGGGACGATAAATGTTCAGTTATGTTTACTCCACTTCATAAATCTTTGTTCTTAAATCCTTTGTTCACGGAAAAAAGTATACTTATGTTTTTATTTTTTAATAACATTTTGCCCGTACGTAGTACAATATTTTTTAGTTATAACGCGTTTTTATCAATATTTTATTTTTTTTAACAGTATACTTTATCATTTTTTTCTTGGGATACGTATTTGACAATGACTTTTATCATCCAACTTTTTCATATCGGTACAATATGGACATACTTTTAAAAAAACAACCCATAAAAATAGTAAATTACAATATGAGTGTGTCCTGCTCGTGAAATTGTAAATAAAGTATTTGTCAGTTTTAAGTTTTTTAAAAATTTCGGAAAGTATTTTTAAAGATGATTAGTTGATAATGCATCGGACTGAAATTTAACATTTTTTAAAAGAAATTTTCTATTTCTACCCGATGAAAAGTAGGATTTCGGTTCCCTGAATGGCATAAAGTTAATATTCTTTTTATTAGTCATTTTAAATTCGATTAGGCAAATAAAGTATCTAATTTGTATATCCGCGTTTCCGAGTTGAACGCCGTTGAATGCAACTCAGGTTAGACCACCTGTTCTTTTACCTTTTTAACGTGTAATTTTGGTAAAAACAGGTTTAGATTTGTTTTAAATTCTACAATAGCAAAATCTTCACTATGAGTCTACTAGGTATACGTAAGCAATCAACTTACATTAGAAAACTAAATACGTAGTTAACAAGTAATTAATGAGAAAAGGAATACTGATCATTTTAATTATAAATACTATTATAATTTAACATTATTAATATAGACAGCTCATACGAATACTTAGTAATTGATTAATAATCATTAAAACTGAAATAAAAGATAGAAGAGATAAGACAGATTTTTATTTAATTTAGTGTAATACTGTGAACTAAGGATTGTATATATTTTTAGTTATAATGTTTACTTATATTTTTAGATATATAGTAGTTATCTTTAAATCTAAAAATATGCTAAATAATCAGATTACTACCCCTAATAATATTTCTTATAGCTTTACATAAATAGTTTGAATTTAGTTTGTTAGAGAATTCAATTATAGTAAACTTTCTAAAATAATATTTCTGCTTCCTTCTCTAATTTATTGCCGATCTATTTAAACAATAATATTATAAATTATATTTTAAATATATAGCTTTAATATTTCTCTTTTCTATTCATGAAATTCTTTCTCAATTGGATAATTTATCATTGCAATTACTTGAGAAAAAAATAAAAATATATATGGAAATAATACGCACAAGATGTTATAAAATAATATAATGTAATAATACTAATAATGATGATTATGATAATACTAAAATAATAATTATACGTGGAAAAATAGTTTTATTTTGTTTAATTTAATTTCCTCCTAGAAAATAAACATATAAATGTAATCTAGTATCAACTTAAATGTAAATTTATGTAAATGAATATTTATTTAATAATAAATTTAATATTCGTTTTAACGTTAATTATAAAAAATTCAAAAACATTTTATCAATTGTTCTTATATTAGAAAAATAATATTTTTAATTAACTATTTCAATATCTAAAATTTTAACAATTTAAAAAAGTAAAAAAAAAAATAAATATTTCATAATTGGATAAAGTGAAGTATACTCATTTTTGCTGTATTATGAATTGTATTAATAATTTGTCGTTTAGTTAAAAACACAGTATTTTTGTCTCGGTAACAGTAAATAATGTACGACAGTAATAATAATTGTAATAGGATAATTCAAATAAAACTCAGATTGTCGATAAGCCTAACTGAAGATTGACAAGAAGTACCCATGACATAAGAATTGGAGTGTGAATTCTAAAGAATATACAATTTGTTTCACAAATTTCTAATTAACTTTTTAACAAATAATGGCAGATGAGAATAAAAAAAAACAATATACAGTTTTGCATCAAAGATATGCATCAGGTCCTCATGGGTTAGGTAAACTTTTACAACATTAATTTAATTTAAACCCTACGAAAATTTTAGGTTATATTTCTTTATAAACATTTGTTTTGAAAATTTTATTTAAAAATATACTTTCTTATATGGTGACAATTCATTAATATACAGGGGATCCTGATGATGTCTTTTTAAGAAAAGTCGAAAAGGATATTCTTATACCGAAAATAGTCAGAGATAGAGCAAGACAAGAAAAGTGTGTACCCGAAGTTAAAGGTAAATTTTATGATATTTAATAAATAAATTTTATAAAATTAAGTATAACATACATTTTTTTGCAGCTTTTACAGAATGTGGTGTAAATAGTAAACTTGCAATGGTCTTTACATGTCAAAAAGAAAATAGTAAACTTAAAGAATGTCTAACCAAATGGTATCAAGATGAAAAATTTTGGGAAGAATGTAAACAACAGTATTTACAAGAAAGATCGGATTTTAGAAGAACAGGAGAACCTAAAAAGATTCGACAATTTAGAGCACGTGCAGCCAATTACATTTAAATATATTTAAAGATGAAATTATAATGAAAAAGTTATCGCATTCATAATATATATTTTTAATTTAGAAGAGTACTAAGAAATAAATAGAACTTAATTAAAATTATTTAGCTATTATTGTGCCTAATTATTTTATACTTATTAAACTAATATTAAGTCATTTTAATTTAAAATTACATATAACTTAATCATATATTGTTTTTTTGTTAAAGATTAATATTAAAATAATTACACTTCATTTTTTACATATTAAATTTTTTATTTTATTTTATGAAATCATTATTATTCTATCTTATTTATGTATTTATATATACTTTTATAAAACAATTTATCAATATACAATATAAATTAAAATCATAAAAAATTATATTTATATCTAATTTTCTTATGAATAGAAAACCAATGTCAATAATTAATATCTTCAAATTATATTATACAATTACTGCACTTCCATATCACTATTATATATTAACCTATATAATTTTAAAATAAAATATTTGTGTTTAAATTTGTTATATAATTATTTCATACAATATATAGTCTTTATACATAAAATGTACTATATCATCTACTGTAATCAGAATAAAGAAATAGAATTTCAGTCTACTGTAAATAGATGAAAGAAATACTTGAAAGATGCTTCCAAGGAATTCACAGAATTTTTTCATTTATCTTTAAATAACAATGAAATTCTTAATTATACATAATAATAAGTCTTTGTACTATTAAAGTCTTACCATCTCTTAGTTGGAATTTAATCACAACTGTCATACACACTTATCAGTACCTATTACAACTTAGCCTTGCTACCAATTCAGTACTTCTTTTTTAAAGAATAATGTTGTCCATCTAGTAACGTATAAATAATTATATATAATAAATAAATACATAAATAAATGAATACAATGATTTCTGTTAATAATACGTATGTACCTGGTACAGATTATATATGAAGGTCTTATTTTGTATTAAAATACTTTTATATAAAATTATATTTAATATAATTTATGATGAATAGCCATCTTCATCATCATCTTCTCCTATATTAGTAGATGATGTATCTTGATTTAGTTTCCATCGCCTCCATAATAATTCTCTAACTGTAAATTGAGCGAGAATATCTGGAGATGTTGGAACTGTATCAACAGGAACTGAAGATGGCCATAAAACTTGTGCAAATAAAACTTCCTAAAAAATTTATTAATTATTAAAGTATAAATTATTCATTTTATTTATGTAATAATATTTATACTTTTCCAACAGCTTCGGCCAATCTTTCTAAGCCAATAAATTTATTCCATGTCATATTTCTAACAGACTTATTTTCAATTCTTTTAAAAGTAATGGCATCCAAGACATCAATTACTACAATATATGAAGAATGATAAAATGGTGGTCCTTCTTTGTATAATACTAAAATATGTTTTTTTATAGTTAATATATATAACAATATTTATAAAATAATGAAATTATAGAAGCAGTTGCTTACAAAAATCTCCCCCATATTTTAAACCAGGTTTCACAACCCATCCTTTACTACGAAAATAATGATATGTGACATACTTTTGTAAAAAACATTTTTGTTCTTTACAAAAATAGTCCCATGTTTCGCCAATATTTAAATATTTTCCATCAAAATCAATAACTCTTAAACATCCAAGACCATACATCAAAAAAAATGTTTCTTCGAATGTAAGATGCAATGTTTCTCTTACAGGAAAGTTTTCATGTTTTACTTCTGGTTTTATATCTATTAAATAATTTTCTGTATCAGAATCACTATCTGGTAAAACTAATACTTTCCCTTGTAAATCAGAATCTTCTTTATTATATTCACTAATAATTTGAATTTCTTCATATTTATTAAATAAATTATGTTTGTCAAAATTATTCGGCTGATTATTATCTGTTGAAATTTCACAAATATCTTCTTCCTCTGTAGAATCAAGTACAACTTCATCAACTTCTATATTTTTTTGACCATTAGTGTCAGCATTGTTTATTTCATTATCTAAAACAACTTCATCATCTACTATTTTTTTTTTACCGTTAGTTTGAACATTATTTATTTCATTATCTAAAATTTCAATATCATTTGTTGAGTTTTCTTTATTTTTAGGAGATGATAAAACTGTTAAAATATCTGATTTACAAGTACTATTATTAATTTCAGCAACATCATTAATGTCTTTAGATTTTTTATCTAAATTTTCTATTTGTTTACTTTTATCTAAAATTGTCAATAAAAATATTTATTAAATATCCTCAAAAATTGTTCCTTATTTTGAAAATAATGAAACTATTAAAATTATTATAAAAAACAAACACCTTTATCATGTTTAATTGTTTTATTAACATTTTTAGGTTGATCATTTTCAATCTTCTCATCGTCTAAAAAGGATTCTATGCTAAGCTTTTGTACTTCACTGATCCATTTTTGACGACGTTGCCATTGTCGGTTACGAATTATAGGTGGTGCACCATAACGAACCCTCCCAAATGATGGATGACTTTTTGACAAAGATCCTTTACCAAAATATCCCTAAAGAATAATAACAAACAAAAAAAAATTGTTTTACTAGAAAAATGGTTATTTATATACCAAGTACTTTTATTTTTCAATTTGTCTTTTAATCAAATTCAACAATGTTTTAATTAAAAAATCAAAAAGTGTAAGAAAGATATTAATTAATTTTATTTTATTTTAAAAATAAAAAACAAAATTATTATAATATTTGCCTTTTGAATAATTTTAAACTTTGCTTTAAAAATAATTTAAATTAATTTTGTTATAATTTTGAGTTTAAGAATGTTATTTTTACCATTTTGTAGATCATTTCCATTTCTGTAGGATCAGCTATACATGACCCTAAAGCTGTTAAATTTGCATGAAATTTTGTTAATTCACCTTTACTGCCAAATACCAAAGGTAAAGATGACTTTGGTTCTAGTCTAACTCGTTTCTTTCGTTTTGGTTCTTTGAGTTCCATTTTTTAATACAAATTTTTTTATCATTATTATCATTATAAAAGTTTATTAATCTTCATTTTTCTTCTACAACAAAAAAATAATATTTAATGAAATTAATTATGTATAAAGAATTATATAAATTAGAATTAGATGTATAAATTTGCAATTTGACTGACATTTATAATTTATTTCCATTTTTTAGAAATATTTAGGAATATAAATTCAATAAAATATATTATTATTGAAAATTAATTAAAATGTTAAATTTAAATACATGTATATTTTGAAATTATTAGGTTAGAATCACTAAATATTTTGTTAATTACTATCAATCTTAAAATCATATCTTTTTACACAATTGATAGAAACATATCAATAAAATAATTTTAAAGAAATATAAAAAAAAATTTTTTTAAATATAAATCATCTAACCAATAATATTGTTGAGCTGTTTATCTTCTTCATTGATTATGCCGGCACTGCAGTTTAATTCCTAACATGAAACTATAAAATATATACCTAAACAGTAATCTCCAATAACTTCAGAGCTAGTCTCTGGTACATAGGGATACACGTATGTATGCAATCGGTAATAAACTAAATTATAATTTTAAACTCATAGACAAAAACTATGAAAGTTTGTACAACTGATACCTACCTGTGCATTCAAAAAGTAGGGAAGGCACTATTGAGATAAGATTTGTTTTATTTTCAGAGAACAAAATAGTAAATTAGAGTAATGTTATATACTACAAATTGATGACAAAAATAGTTCACAAATAAATTTTAAAATATTTAAGGTGAGTTTATGAAAACCTAATATAAATTTATACCTTGGTTTTATAAAAGGAATATGTTCTTTCTGTTTTACCCTCTTTATTTATCTCTGTACAATATTTATAATTATCAGATATCTCATTTATAAATTTAAAAAATAAAGAAAAGCAACATATTTAAAAGTTATAAATTTTAATTATTTCACAAAAGTCGACAACATTTGTATTAAAAAAAATACATTTTTACAATTATATAAAAAATTTTGAATCATATTTTTTTTAAAAAAAACAAAATTTAAGATTAAGTTGAACACTGTCGCTAAAAATATTTAAGATTTACAAAATATTTATAATTAAATAAATAAGGTTGCAAAAATATAGTAAGTAAATTATTTTATTTTTTTTTTATAATTTACTTACAAATGTATGGTTTAATTTACACAAACAATTGTGATGTTTCTTTTATTACACTTTCTTTGAATATCGCGCAAAGTTAAATTTCAGTCCTACCAATATTTACACTTTCAAGCCTGTATTTTTTTGTAAGTGCAGATGAGTCAGTATAATTGTCAGATTCCCCTGATTAAATAGACCATAAAAAACAAGTCAAGTTCGTAAAAGATTTACTATTACATTTGTGTCGACACCTGGTGCATTTAAAAAGACTTACATATTATTGTAGCATACGTATCCCTGTGTTATATAGGCTGTCGTTTTTCTCTTCGTATATATTCACTTCAGTGCCATGGCTCCTACGATTCTCACAACGATTTTCCGTGGAAATGTTAACCGATTTTTTACTGATTCGCAACTTCTCCAATATCTAATCATTCTTCTTAGCCTTTTCAATCTATCATTGTGCCTGTACGAGGATCAAGTTGGGAAATTTGACTGGTAAGTATAACCACAATGTACACAAATTGTTCATACTCTTTAGATATAACTTCTTTAAACTCTTATTATTCTAAACGCAAACATCTGGTATACTTGGCAGTGACTCTTAATTTTCTGATTTTTACATTCATTTCATTTATTTATTTATTTATTTATTTATTTATTCAATGAGATATATAATGTTTATTTTTTAACTAGTAATATGTCTCATACATCTTATGAAATTACTCCAGTAGTTGATTTCTATTTTTAATTACAAATACCTAATTTACTTATAAATATTAATATTTTATATATTTTATTTATATAAAAATTTTGTAATTATGAAAATAAATTGTAATTCCGATTCATAAATTGTACTATAATTTTAAGTTAATCTATTTATTTACTTAAAAGTATTTGAAGAAGTTTAATTATAAAAAAATAACTATTAATTGTACATCATATTTTGGTTTATAATATCATTGAATCATTATACTTTACTTATATAATTTATTATAATTTTATATTTTATAAATTGCTTTATGTTCAATTTTGTTACAGGAGACAAAATTATGTAGGTAAAATAAAATTTGCTAGTTTCGATACAGTTTCAAAAGCAAAAAAGATTATTGTTGCTACTGAAGAAAACGTCATTGCAGCTTTGAATATTAAAACAGGTATTATATTATTCTCAAATTTTGTGTATTTTATTTAAGTTTTAATTGCTAGTTAAATTATTTTATTAGGTCAAATATTATGGAGAAGAGTATTAGAAAAAGGATTTGCGGGTCGCATTCGAGCATTTAGTAATGTCGCTGATGGAGAATTAATTTCAGTAAATGGTGGAGTTCCATCAATAGTTCGATATTGGAATTTGGCTACTGGACATATTATAAATGAGTGGCCACTAGCAGAACAAAATTCAGATAGGTTAGTTAATCTATACATGAAACTGCTTTTCAATATTTAAATTAATTAATGATGAATTATTAAACAACTGTCAATATTTATAATATACTTAAAACAGTGACATATAAGTTTCTTAAGAGTACGATACCTTTAATTTTATCATTTATATAATTTCAGAAATGATTCTCCATTTATATCATATTCAACACAAGGGCTTTACTGTAAAGAAAGGTTTCTTTTTATGAACTTGTCAATATTCACTCTCAAGCACACTTTAACTGTTATTTCTAAATTTAAATTTTATTATAAATTACACTATAAAATACACAAATTTTTTCACATACATATATGTTCTTTAATTTAATTAAATTAAAATTTAATAATTTCATATAATTTTACATTATAAAAATGTAATAAATTCTGTCTTTTCTGTGTTTATACTTTTCAAAAAGTGAGTTTATAAAAATTTAATGTTTTTTACAGAATAGAAGATGTTCAGTGGCATATTAAAGATAGTACTTTGCATCATATTTTACCAGTTTTTAACAGTGGGATCGAGGTGACTTCGTTTGATAGTAAAACTGGTGAAAAATTAAAAAGTAGAAAAATTTCTGCGCCATTTATATCACAAGAAACAGAGTTAGTTTGTGTATAGATTAAAATACTTAAGCAGTTGTCATAAAATAAAGAGTAAATTTAATTTTTTTATGTAGGTGTATTTTAGCATCTCCATATTTTATTTGTTTGAAAGGCGATAGTAACCTAGCAATACTATTCTACATTGACATTTTTGAGCCAAAATCTCAGCCACAATCAATAACAATTAATACGATATTTGGTGCTGGAGCTCAAGGTCCTTATCACATTTCTCGTGTTCCTGGAAGTACTGCTGCAATTTCAATCAGTGTCGATAACAATCGTAGAAAACGTATATTGTTATTCGAAGATCAACCCTTACCAATTCCACGAGATATTGATGGAGATAACTTTTTATACATTACTAATTTTAATAGAAAACAAGTAGTATTAGAGTCATCGTACAATAATGGGGTGAGCAGTTATTGTCAGTTTATTATTTACAAAAAAGATATTAAATCAATTTTATAATTTTCATTATATCAAAGTAAACCTATTTTATTACAAATGCTGATAGCATTTTTACAGGTATTTTAAAATTTCGATAATTTTTATGAACGAAAAAACTAAATTAATATTATTCTTTAAAGGTTACAACAATTACAGCGACTGATTTAGACGTAAATGCAATTAAATCCGAAAAATTGGATCAAGTGACACATAACGCATTATACAAAGCTGCAATTGTAGCGACCGATTGTAGTTACCAATCCCCGAAAGGAAATGTATGTAGTTACCTACTATCTTCGGAAGATTACAGTATTAGTCTTGTAAAACAGAAAGTAATATGGACGAGGGAAGAATCGCTTGCGCAAATCATGGCCGTTGAGATTATAGAATTGCCAATGTCGGATCGTGATCAAGCAATTGAAACAGAATTCGACTTAAAAGAAAGTGAGTAAATACAAATTTTAAATTTTAAATAAAATAATAACTATTAATTTTTAATAACATTGTACATGAGATCGTTAATTACCGGCGAAAATTTTATTTCACACAAAAAATTGTATGCTCTCGATATTTATAACTTAATATTAACAAATTTCTTTTATGATCGGCTGCTGTCAGGTCTTGATGTAGATAGTACATGTAAGTAGTAAATCGGAATAAACATTATTAAGAAATTATGTTTGAAATTGAATTTATTGCATCATAAAATTGTATTGTAATAGCATGAATTTTTGAGCTCTTATACTTAGAATTTTGTAAAAACAGAAAAATATTACATTTCACTTTGTAAATTTTATCATTTAACAATTTGCACGAATTTCATTATGATTATGCTTTAATTCTTTCAACTTTTGTGGCATGAGCTTTTTTTGTAGAATTACTTATAAATTTTATAAAATGTTGTGCTTTCAGGTGAAGAGGTTGTAGTACATAAACAAAAAATAATTTTTTTTTACATTTTTTTAGTTTTGTATTTTGAAATTATAAAAGATAATATTTATTAAATGACATTGAAATTTAATTCATTATTTTCATTGCCATTTTAAGAATTAAATATGATGTCAAAAACGTAAAATGTTTATTTTATAAAAAAGCTTCAACTAAAAATATAAAATTTATTAATAAATTTAAAAAACAATAAAACCTTAATTTTAAAATAAATATTTCACGAATTTAACAAAAATTTTATTTTAAATTTTGACAATATTTTGTGCAGACAATGATTTATAATTTCATGAATGTATTTTCAAAAAAGGCTTATACATTGAAAAAACATTTTTTGCTATAATTACTTTATATTTAACAAAATTTGTGTAAATGTATAGTACTTACATTTTTAGTTTATCAAAGTTGTGTAATATAAATTAATCATTGTGTTTGTTCTATTACCCCGAAAATTGCTTAAATATAAATTTTGAACTTTTCGAAAAATTCTTTATGCACAGAATAATAAAATAATTTATATTAGGGGATATATTTGGTATGTTGATACGAAGACTGAGCTCTCAGTTCAATCAAGTAAAAGCATTTACTCAAGCAACTCTGGGTTTAGAGCCACAACAATCCAATCAACGGGCCGATTTGGTTCGTGATAAATTTGGTTTACATAAGATGATCGTGGTTGTTACATCCGCTGGAAAGGTAAAACTACATTTTATAATGAAATGAAGACAGCAGAAATCGCATTAAAAATCCTATTACGACGAGTTTTCTACAACGTTTAACGAATAAACTTTTTTCTCTAGGTATTTGGAATTGAGTCGAAAAAAGGCGAACTTATTTGGCAGTTAAGAGTTCCCAATATTCAGGGACTTTCTAAAGATTCTGATAAGATGCTTTTATATGTTCAACGAGGTAGTAGACATTTTCCACATCCACCACAGTGTTCGCTTCTAGCTGCTGATAAAGTTAGTGCAATAGTTGATGTCCTACCATTTGAATATTGATTTAAATATTTAAGAAAAAACTAGAATAACAATTTGAATCTTTAGCACTAGCATCTTTCCATATAAAAATGTAATCGACGTTATTTTGAGGCTAAAACAACTTTCTAGTTTAAGTCTTCAGTTTACCGAAAAGAATAATCTAACTATGAAATTCAATTGCAATAAACGATACTTCTGACGAATGATATTGCGGGAGAAAAATTTATGTTAGAATTTATTAAAGATTTAGCACAAAAATAAATAATCTGAAACGTGTTATGTGTTAGAAGAAAAATTGCGTGGAAAAATGAAAACAATTTTTTACTCTTTTTTTTTTACAATTTTAATGATATTATGTAACAAACGCTAATTTCAGGTTATAAAAACTATTTGTTACTTGTATCTCATTACATTACTTAAAATTCATGTTAATTCAATCGTCAAATTCTTAATTTGTAACTTGTAAAAGCTTGAAAATATTACTTTTTTCATAGAGAGATATTGCAAAAAATATTAGAGCGAAAAATGTCTCTCTGTTTCTTTTCTTTTAACCGGTTAAACGTCCACTTGGAAAATATATTGTCTTGTCAATCAGAATACTGGCCACGGCGTCATATTCACATTCAATCCAATAAATGGCCAGTCACTAGGCGGTCTGACGAAGCTCGATTACCGCGTGAAGCAGTCGATGCTGCTGCACGTGACCACCGACAGCTTCCTGCGCAGCATCGTCATCCTCGACGAGCGTGACCAGGCGCACGTGTACCCGGAGAGCGCGAGTACAGTCGCAACCTCCGTCGGCCGCAACACCTACATCTTCACCGTCGACAAGTCTACGGGCGTATTATCCGGCTATTCACTTTCCTACAGTACGCCGCAAAATCTCATTGCTCATAAGGTAAAAAAGGTTAAGCTTTTGTGCAATATTATTCTCTGTAATAATATATATATATATATATATATAATTTTGTGCAATATTATTCTCTGTAATAATATATATATTATTACCACAAGGAAAATAAAATGAATTTTGAGCGGAAAATGTTAAAAATATTAATGTCTGTTTTCCATTATTATCATCAGGTCTGGGAAATGGTGTTTTCTCCCAAAAATCAAAGAATAACACACGTTGTCTCGAAAGACCCTATCGAACGCGTACACTCTCAGGGTCGAGTGTTGGGCGACAGATCGGTACTTTACAAGTACATCAACCCTAATCTAGTTGCTGTTGTTACGCAAGGGACCAGCAGCACACACAAGAGTAAGGATCCTTTTTAATGATTACGTATTGCGAGTTCCGAGGTCTTAACAGAAAGTAATAACTAACCTAAACTAGAATTTTTAATGTTTTTTTTTTATTAAAATAAGACTACTTTTAAATATGAATTAAAAGCACAATTGCTTTCGCTTTAACGTAAGAAAAGAATGCAAGAAAATATATTAAAAAATCTTATTTGTTTGCAAAATTTCGATTTTACAACAAAAGGGATTTTTCACTTATCGCTAATTTCATAGAAATGTTCGCAACGTCATTTTTGATAAGATGTGTAATATTATAACAATAAAATATAAGCTTTCCACTGAACAATATTTGGTAAAAAGGAAAATTAAACTTTAACATATTGTATTAATTAATTTTTTCAACAAATCCAATTTCTTTCACAATCCGCGAGTGTAAAATAATATTTATTGTAAATTTAAAACAAAAAAAATACTACGTGAAAATAATGTAAAAAATTTATTATTAAATATTATTTTTCAATTTTGTTTACAGATACACTTAATTTGTATTTACTGGACGTTGTTTCGGGCTCCATGGTGTTCTCAATTGTTCACAAACGAACCAAAGGGCCCGTTCATGTTGTACATTCCGAAAATTGGTTAATATATAGTTATTTTAACGAAAAAAGTCGTAGAACTGAAATATCGACATTAGAACTATATGAAGGAAAAACTCAAAGCAACAATACAGGTATATATTATCATAATATCCGTGGTAGACAAAAAATCTCTGCGTTTAATTTTTTGAACTTTTGTTAAATCATTCGATGTATTTATGTAAAACAAAAAATTGATAAATACCAAGTATTCACTTGCTTATGATTAACATTACAGTTTTTTCATCGTTAACTACAACTAAGTTACCAATTGTTGAGAGACAAGCTTTTATCTTCCCTGCTTCTATAGAATCGATGCGAGAAACAATTACTGAAAAAGGAATTACAAGCAAACATATTTTAGGTCTGTTTTTTTTTTTTTGTCAATTTTTGTTCTTTGTGCAAATTTGTAAATTAATAGAATAATTTATTGCAGTGGGTTTGGCCAATGGAGGAGTTTTAGAGTTGCCTTGGATGCTCGTAGATCCAAGAAGACCAATTAATCACGAATTGCGAGAGGAAGGAGTCATTCCTTACATGCCGGAAATACCAATTCATATGGATGGCATTATAAATTATAATCAGAGTGTTTTTAGAATTTCTGGTATTTACACAAGTCCAAGTGGCCTTGAAAGTACGTGTCTAGTTTTTATTCATGGTTTGGGTAAGTTTTATTATTCATTTGTCTACTTATTTAATTTCATATTGCAACAACATTCAACGTTGATTTAAATTACATACTAATTTATTCTGTACATTTGAGTGATTTTCGATAAAAATGCAATATATGTTGAATTATTTTCCGTTTAAATGTCGTTAAAATTACTAGGAAATATTTTACAGTTTCACTCTTACTTAAAGTTGCGTTTACATTATTAAGATTCTTATCGACTAGATTCAGATTAATAATACACCGACTTGTAAAACTTTGGTAATGTATATTCGCTGGTGAGATGATCTTTTAAATATGTTTGCTTATTTTTGCTAAAAAATCCAACTTGAATTTTGCGTACTATTATTCCAATTTATTTACAATTATATATACATATGCTCGCTTTAAGGAGCTTGTAATAATTTAGAATCTATTTAAATCTAATTATTTCATATATTTGTCTACTTTTAGCGACGTTGCGTAGGTTTTTACTACTAAAAGCCTTACTACTACAAATATTTTGCGCAATATAAAATATTGTCTTAATTTAAATGTTATTCGTTCTAGATCTGTTTTATACGAGAGTAGCGCCATCAAAAACTTTTGACGTCTTGAAAGAAGATTTCGACTATTACTTGATCGTCATTGTGCTCGCCGCTTTAGTAATTTCTTCATACGTCACGAAGAAGTTGGCTTCGCAGAAAGTACAAAAGCAGGCATGGAAGTGATGATGCCAAAGTTAACTCTACATTGCCACTCATCTTGTACCTTCGGTATGCCTTTATTCGCGATATATTATATGGCAACAACGAATGATGAGTTCTTATCCACCGACTATCATAGTTTCATAAATGACTATAAAAACTATATGAATTGTATAGTTATTTGCACAGAACTACACATATGCAAGTGAACTCACTTACTCAATCCAAAGATCCTCGAATAGGTCAATAGTAGCTGTAAAATTACAATTTAGCGACCTACGGGATGAATTTGAAAACAATTATAATTTCATTATTGCATTTTATTATTGTGAAATGTTTTTCAACTATAATTAGAATAAATTGATTAATTTTTTAAAGGGGTATATGGTGAAGATATGAATTTTTGTAAATTGATGTTAATGATTAATTTTGAAAAAGAAAATATTTAAGTATTAAAAATTTTTAAATGAAAATTTGAACTTTGTTACTAATGTTAAAATAATATGTAATGTAATATATATAAAATTTGAATTATATTAAAATTATAATGTAAATATAATTCAAAATATATTTCATGAAAAATGGATCCCATTTTTATAAAATAGGTTTTCAATTACAATTAGGTAGCTAAAAATTATCGCTGAATGAATATTTATATTCAGTGTTTAAGATTGATTAATTTTATTTATAATTAACGATAATTATCTTATTTCACAAGTGCATTTAATTATTTGTCACTACTTATATTGAAGTATTAGAACATTCATAATGTAAAAAAAGTTTGAGTCTTAGTCATCAAAATTGTAATATTTATTATAATTAGTATGTTTAATATAAAAAAAAAAAATTTCAAGATGAAAATATCTCTGAAAAGCCTGGAATATTTAAAAATATTCCTCACCTTGATCAATTACGTAACTTGGAATGTAATTATGTGTAATAAAATAATTAAGGTTAAAAACCAACCCTCATAGAAGAATATATTGAATGTACAGATAAATTTCTAATATAAGATCTTTTGTATCGTTGGACTAGTCTATATTAGTACGTTAATACTTATTAAGAATTAAAGAAACAAATGTGCACACATGGAAAAGGTAAAATCATCTTCAGATCGATCACGTAAAGTTTGTTTTTAAAAATTATTTTTCTCACATTTAAATTAGTATTAAATAGTCAAATTTAAACAATGAAAAGATAATAAAAACAAACATTTACACGCACGTAAAAAATACAATACACATGATTTTGTATACGAGTACATCACATCGTCGTTCTATTCTAACATATTAGTTAAATTTATGTAAAATGTTTTGCTCAAAAAAGAAAATATTGATGAGAAAAAACAAGTTTAAACTCAACTTTATACTTGATAAAATAAAAGATTTTCACACTGAAGAATTTATAATTATTTTATATCATTCATTTGTTTAAGATTCCCTAAAATTTCAAACCCTATAGATAGGAATTTCACACTGTGAACTCATTTATTCATGCGCTACCTATAAAAGTAACTTTTTACTTTATGTATATTATTTCTAAAGAAATCTTTACAAATTACCGACTAACAACTGATGATAAATTTTTCTAAATTTTTTTTGTCAAATTGTTTTAAAAAAATCTTTATATGTTATAAAAATAGTTTTTAAAATAATTTTTATTATTCATCATTTTATATTATACACTATTCATTTCATTTTTTATTATTGTAAATAGATACTATGCGATTAGATTTTTTCCAATTAGAAAATTCTAAAATTAAATGAATCTAGTAAAATTAATTAAGGAATAATCAAAATTTTTTTAACTCCATCATTAATAATTATTAATTAATTCTATATTGTGACTATTAACCAATGTTATGTAAAATTATGTATTGATGTTTAAGAATTTGGAAAAACTAAATACTAGTGTTTAAAAATTTATAAAAACACAAAAATTTTTAAATCCTTGAAAATCAATTCTTAAATTCAAGATTTTAAAATTATTAAAAACCATTAATACATAAATTCTGAATTATTTTGTAATAATCTTATATACTTTCAAAAATAATTGAAAAACAATATTATTATACAATATAATATTTTATATAAAATTTTTATTAAAAATAAATTGTAAAACATACAATCAAGGAAGGAACGTACATACGACTCTGGTAATAGTAAGAAAAGCGCAGAGAATACAGTTACCTGACCAAAGGTTTTATTGAACCCTATTTTACCGAGGACGCAGCCCCAGTCGAGACGCGTACATAGGCTTCACGCGAGTTTAGACAGTCGACTAATTTGCTTATGCATTAATTTACATTAGGTTATATTTTCAATATACATATTTTAATTTTAAGAATTAGTGCCGCAACGTTCCCATGCCTCGGTCGTCGGCGACTGGCCGGAAATATTTGCTTTTCACATTTATGAGAAATAATTATATTAAAATCATTATGAATCTTATTGCAATAATTTTTTTTTATTTTAAGGTACGATTTTAAGGTACGGAGTTCCTGTCTACTCTATTTTAGTCACTAAAGTATCACAATCACCAGACATTGCGGCATCGAGCTTAGCCCGTGACTCGGAAATATCAACCACGGTGCCAAGGAACAAGGGCAAGTTCCGAGGAAACCGAAAAGCATCTGGTCGCGATAGCGCGAGATTAGAAGACTTCCGAAAGAAGAAATCGTCATCATTTACAACTTAATATTTTTGATGTTTATTACTGGTTTAATTATATATTTTAATATTGGATATCAACCCTCAACATCTAATAATAGTACAGCGGCTGCCACCCTTGCGTCTGTTACCTCGGTCTCCTTCTCATTTTCATTTGCTATGCCAGACGGCGATAATCAAATAAATAACCCAGAAATACGGGACGATGATGGCGCTTATATAAAATCCAACCCATGTTAGTGTATAAAGTGTCACAACATCAATCAACCGTGCAATATGGCGTCTTTATCATATCGATCCTTGAAGCAGTATTTCTGTTGTGGATGTTATCCTATCCGACGTTTATTGCGTTTTGAGCATTATTCTATGAACCAAGAAATGGTTTAAAAACGTGCGCTTGTTTTTGTTTGTATACGTGCAAATAAGAATGAGATCTGCTTCCGGGATGTCTGGGGTGAAGGATTTTGCGAGGAGACATGTCCTAGTAACAAAAGACGAACTTGGTGAAAGGCGTTGTGTTCTTGTGGAGACTATGTTCTTTTATTCTCTGGCGGAGACCGTGATCACCGCGGTCCGCGATTATGAGAGTGATAATTTTAGTCGATGCCTTATTTTACGAGATAATGGAAATTGCTTCCAATTTCCTGAGTCTAGACGCAAGATAAGCGTGACTGCCGCCCTTTTCGACTTGCGGTTTATTTCTATTCCACCTATATCTATAAGGAAAGAAAATTTATATAGCTCAGTTAGCCACTTTTGATGATACTGATCCCAAAATGATTGTGGGTAACATGGGGAAAGAAATCGAGTTTCGATGCTGAATGTAACGGCAGAAAGAGTTCGGTTGTCGTAAATGAAGTGAAAAATAATGCTTCTTCTAGTGACTCCGCTTCTGTTAAGAAGAGTATGAAGAAAGAAAGAAAAGCGCGTGCAGGAGCCACTAAATCAAAAGATATTATTGAAGACTCGGTTGTTCCCAAAGTCAATGATTTTGTTGGGGTCATATCTTCTGATACCAAATCTCTAGATGGGGAGCCCTTGTCGCTTACGTCCAACGGTCCGACCGATTCGGTGACTGACTTTTCTGGTGTTAAATCTGGTGCTGTATTCATTCACTTAATGTCTTCATCAATTATATTCATTAATATGAAGCTTTTGGGTTCTACTTTCATTAAGTCGTATTCTTTTACGCTTCCTAAAAATGTTAGACCACCTGCGATAATCCGATCTGCTCATTTTGATTATGTATTCGTTCTCGACAGTTCGCGTGTTCCGCTCTTTTCCGTCGAAAAGGTCACCTTTAAGACCACCGAAAGTGGATACCAATACGGCTCGCTAGCTATAGCACTAAGCATTCTAGGATAATAAGAGCCTGAGTGAAATCGACTAAAGTCCCACATAGCGTGGCTAAAGAATTGCACGTACACCAAGAAGTGGCTTTAATATTAGAAGGCGAGAAAATGTTCTGTGACAATCTTGATTTATTGAAAACCTAAGAAAATCCAACATGTTTGAGTGGATCATGGAACACTATATCCCAATCCGAGGATGACTGTAATTTGAAGTTTATAGTACTAGAAAACTCGTGCACATTTTCCGAATAGTGAATAAGAGGTTCTTATATGTACCGCTTCATTTTAATCTTTTTCTTTAGTAGTTAAAAAATCCGTAGTATTACATAGTTACTTGTTTTGCATTTCTGTTTTTTTTTAGTCCTACGATAAGCGTATTTCCTGTTACTTTCCGCCTTTCGATGATGCGAAATAATCTGGGATTGGCCAACGCACGTTAAACAAACAATTATCGCACGCGCATAATTATTTACAGTTTTAGTGGTCGTATTACGTTTCAACAACCGTTGAATTTTCTGCGACATCTCAAACTGTCGTTAAGATTGTTCTAAACTGATCAACTCACGCGCAACGAAGTTCGCAGACGGGCGTATGCCCTCGGCGTAACCGCAGAAGCGTCTCCACAAGCGAAGCCCTTCGTCTCGGGGGCGGAAAACGCAAGCCTCGCCCCGTACCGCATTATTGAGACACCATGTCGAAGCATAAAACGAGCGTTTATTTATTTAAGCCAATCATGTCAAAATATTCGGCGCCTGGCCGGGATTAGATAAGGAAGACCAAGTATTCGTTACGCGCGCGTACATCGCTAATATTTTATTTCTATGTTTCTCTCGAATACATAACTGTTTCACAGTAGGGAAACATTTCCACGACCTTCAAAAATTCAACGAAATCTCGAAAGACAGTTCTCTTCAGATCAAATGTTCGAGCCTATAAAACGCCCGGTATTTTAATAATCGACCAGCAAGAAGCTCCTCGGTGGTACGAGCACGTACTGGCGCAGAGAATCTGAAGGGTTCGTAAGAGGTCGACGACACATTTAACTATGCATATAAAACTATTATACATACAACCATTAAATGACGATTAAAGAAGCCCATAAAGAGGAATCTTTAATACAAATAAAAGTAGTTTTATTAAATATTTACATGAATTATCCAGAAAATTCTGACTCGATCGTTCTAATCTGATTGGGTGAATGGGCTTTGGGAAAGGGATGAAAGAGTCAAACCAAGTATTTCTCGAATTAGATTAAGACGTCAATATAAGATCTATGGAAAAAGGGAAAGCCGACAGTACTTGAAGCTGCTCCATTGATAAACGCGTTCAACTATCGCACCGAATACAAAATATCTGTCCCGAACAACAGAAGGGAGACGATGCCTATCTACGCAGATTGGAAGAGTTTGCACCAATATTTCGTGGTGAAATATACGGAGACCCGATGGACTTTCTACGGATTAGCGATTCCATGATACCAGAGGGCCTGACGGACAGAAGCAAGGTGCAGCTGATATCGCGGCATCTACGGGGCGACGCACAGCTTCAATTTAACATATCCCGAGTTCGCAAAAGCTACGGAGACGGGATATAACATTGATAAAGCCGAACGTTCACGAAACGGATACAAGGGTAAGACGCGACGACTCATCCCACCACGGGAAAAACGTCGCGATATAAGTGTCAGGTCTACATACAACCTTCCGGCTGGCGCGAGGACTATGACTGAATGTCATTCTTGGCCGCCGCTGGCTTAAATAATAAAACCTCGTTCTACAGTACCACTACCGGGACTGCAGTAACGTCGATAGAAAGAAGAGAAAAAAAATATTGCTTAGCCTAGCACCGGAGGAGGCGACTCCCTAAGGTGGAAGAAAATTATGGAACAGGGAGACGCACAGCTTCCTTGAAGACTACCAGAACGATTTTAGGCAACTGGTGTGTCGGCACTAAGGAATGTTTGATAGAAATGGTCCGGTTTAGTAGACTCGCTTCATCGCGTACGACTTCCGCCTAACAGACAAGAAGCTTTTCCAGGTTCCCCCATCATTTGGCTGATAATAAAGGGGTATTCAGCAATAGGTACGAGAGATGCTGGCCGACGAAAATATGGAGACCATATTATCGCCATATTCTTCATCGATCGTGATGGTAGCTAAAAAGAGTGTTAGATTCTGCTTTTATGTGGATTATCGGTGCTTGAATATCAGAATAGAGGACTCGCACAACCGCTGACGGTCATGCACGAGGTTCTGAAAGACCTCGACAGATTTTATCCACCCTGGATACTGGTTCTCACAAAGAAGGTCAAGATATATATCCTTTGTGATCACTACGGAGAATTGCGTGTTCGAGCACAGCGAACTGCAGTTTTTGAACCACACCGTTGGCTCAAAAAACAACCTAGCGAAGCCGGAACGCGTACGAGCCATTCTCGAAGCTTCAACTCGCAGGAAGAAATATTTACGGGCCTTTTTCGGCATCATGATTCCGCGCAGACGTTGTCGAATTTTCTATGAAACAGCGCGCCCGCTTATGGAGCGAGGACTTAGAAACGATCTTCAATGGGCTCCAGGGTTTGTTCTGAAGTCTGTTGGAGCTACACCTTCCAGATCCCATGCACATCATATTCCTGCAGTCAAGCAGACAAATGCTTGCAGTACTGGCATGGTCATGATGCTGTATCATGAAGGTGAGGGAGGCTGCCGGGGTGTGGTATCGTATGCATTAGCGAAGTTTTCGATGTTCGTATAACGCGGAAAGCTTCTCCGGTAGGTGATGCTGCCACGTACTTTCGTCTTCAATGAAGAATACGTTTACGGCCGAAACAACCACCTGCTGGAAGCCCCTTCTTGTTCTTCTGGCCCGGAAGTGTACATGGAAGATCCAGCGGATGGTGATGCTTTATTTCCCCCTGTAAATATTGTATGAAAATAAAATTTATAAAACGATCTCATTAAATAGTTTATTTTAACGCTACTAAAGCACACAAAATCCTGCAAATTATTACCTTTATTTTAATACGAAAAGTACCGAAGGAACCCATCATCTTAGTTTCTGTCAGAATCTCTTCGTTAGAGGAAAGCGTGATAGCCGCGCAGACCGACGATAAGCGACGCGACTACGGTCTACTCACGATCCAGAGATGTAGGAACGTGGAGGGCGCACACCTTCTGGAAGGGGTGCTTGCATGTGCCACAAAACCGGTGACCCGTCATCCTATCCCACTTCCACGAAGACGCCCTGGCGGACCATCCTGGAGCAAAGGAGACGACGCGTACCGTCTTCGAGCATTTCTCATTTCCGGGTATAAACAAATATTGTCTTTGACATTTCATTCTAGTCGTATAGATTTACTTAACGCCTAACACTTACATTACAGCAACTGTTTTGACTATTCGATCCGCGTGTATCATTCAACGGTTTTTAGATTCTTCGTAATACTTGTACGTTCGCCGCTACATAAATATATACTGTTTGCAATATAATATTTTGTATTACAATATTATTACTACATCTAGACTGCAAGACGTCTTTTTGTGACAGTTAATAGTCCATAAGCCATAAGAACATATAATCGTATCAGAGGCGTACCACATAAAGTTTTTTTACATAAAGTAATTTCAACATTCTTTAATAAATCGTGTTATGTAACTTATAACTATTCACTGTTAACACTGTGATCTCTGTATATTTGTGTTAATACATATTTGTTTGTTATATTACTAAATAAAGTGTATTATTAAATATATGCAAGTGTGTGTTAGCCCTTTCATTTACAACAAAGACACTCGAAGATACGTCGTGAATCATCGAGCTTGCGCCCCCGATCACCAGCGAAAGAAGGCAAGAGACCCCGTCTCCAAAAATATTCAGGTAAGTCGTTGGTTCGACTTGATGGGACCATATCCCAAGATAGCCCGCGGGAAACGCTTCCTGTTAGTGGCCATCGATCTTTTCTCCCGGTGGACAGAAGCCTTCCCGATCTTCAGCTATACAATCAAAATCCTGGCCGATTTTTTAATAGGGAGGTATTTAAATATTTATTATTTATCTTTCTCACAAATGTTTCTATTTTTAAGCGCTGATTTATGCGCTGGGGATTTTTTTGGGCAATCTTCATAGACAGCTTTCCTCTGTATCACGTCAGAGGATGGGCGACTGCATGCTTATCACAGGGCACAGAGCCGTGGACAAATTCAGTGTATCATCCGCCAGGGGGCCTGAAGCAGGCAAGAAACCAAGAGCTGAATAGAAGGTTGAAATTAGTCTCCGCAATGGATCTGACCAACAGCGTTGGGATAAAACTAAGACAGAAATATTGTTTGCTTCCCGGAGGTACTGCAACAATACGATTGGATAATCCCCAGCTGAACTGTTATTCGGGAGGGAAGAACATCCACCGCCCAGGCGAAAAGCGACATTTCCATTAGGATCGGCCGAGCGAAGCGGGAACAGTAGGCATGATACTGTCCATCGGCACTGCCGCAAAAACGGCACCTGAGCGTATGTGACAGCGTAAACATCCACAACCACTCACTGTCCGACACGGTAAAAAATTTTAACGATGGACGACGCCTTTGTGGAAATGACCGTATAAGGTATGTAATGTATTGTTGATGATAGAATAGGTAAGTTCATTGACCAAGCATTTCATATTGCTTTTACATGTTCAAAAATTCAGTTTTTCACTGGTAATACAAACACGTGCACGTGCATTTTTTCTTTTATACTCATTGTTAAATTCATCAGAAATCAGTGCCTTACACCCTCTGATTCACTAATCATTAATTGCAGTCTTACAAACTGCAATTAAAATCACAGTCATACTCATGTACACTGACATATACATACCAATATGTTTGTTACATTACTAACAATAACAATAACTAAGAATAAATTAAATATACTAGTTTAAATAAACATAAGTGTTGTGCGAGTGACAAGGTGCCTAGTTTTTGTTGATGTCATCCAATTTATCCTCATCCACTGACAGTTTTCAAGTGCAATCCCAACATCCCATAATTGCACAGATTTTATATGTGAGAGATGTTTGTCCAATGTTTGAGAGCCTGCTGAGTAGACTACAACTGCGCGCTGCTACCGTGGTTGGCTGAAGTATGCCGAGATCGGCTGAGACCGGCCGAGCAAGGGAAGCGACAGTGTGTTGCACACGATGCCATCTGAGAACTAAAATGGACCGTGAGATAAGAAAAAAACAAACTATAATTGAATAACCAATGTATAATTTTCTGTGACAAAGAGTAATAACGAAATAAAATCGGCGTATTCCGGACGTCGATGACTGGCCGGCGCACGTTAAATTCAACAAAAGTTGAATTTTTGGCGAAATCTCAAACTGTCGTTGAGATTTTCTTAAATTGATCAACTCACGCGCAACGAAGTTCGCAGACGAACATATGCCCTCGGCGTAACTGCAGAAGCGTCTCCAAACACGAGAAATATTGGTCTTGTACATACAAATGTTTAATTTAGTAGACGACCCTCGAGAAGTCAAAGAGCAGAAGTTCCACGATGGTCCAAGTACGTTTCGTCATTGCCTAAAGGCATTTAAAGTTTAAAAATTCGTTTTTTTATTTAATTACTTTAATCCACCTGTAAACGATGCGCACGTTGTTTGAAATTGTTTCGTTGAAAAACAATTTTAACTCGTGAAGCTTGAAAGTATCACGCCCGCTCGGGTGACCCTTCGAGGTCGGACCGACGGGTAGGTAAGGGACCGACCACCGCTAGGCGTGCCGTGGCGTAAGAGGCTGGATGCCGTGGGTATCGGTGGCCTCCCGCAGGAAAATTCGGCCGCCACGAATGTGTTTCGGTCCCAAGGGAGAAAAAATCGGGAAACAGCCACGGGAACCAGGAACCGCTCGTATAATCCCGCTCGATACGAGAGAAATGTAAGGGCCTTTTTTCCCCTGCCGACTCCGCGGGGGTTTTTTTTCCAGGCCCGGCGCGACGAAAACACATGTAACGAGCGGGGCCGTTTCGATACGAGAACGCGCAAAAAATTCAAGCCCGAGCGCGACTAAACATCTGCGCGTAGGTTAAATACCAAAAAAATGTACAGTGTTTAGAGTAAAATTAAGTTGTAAAATGTACGTGCTTGAGCGAAAGGGCGAGGATCAATGAGTATTGCCCATGGTAAATACGATTAGCGGCGGGCGTGCGAGTATTATTAACTAACCGAAAATTGCGGATTAAGAAAGAAATGTTGCAAGCTGTAACGGACGGCGGCGGCCGTCCGGCAATGGGAAAGTTTAAATACGGCGACGTGCGGAAAGGCAGCGACTGTCTGTCTCGATCCTCGCTCCGATACCTATCTTGTATTTTATAATAAAAGTATTTGGAGTCAAAAAAAGGGTGTTATTATTAAAAAAAAAAAAATTTTCTCATTTCCTACACCAAAGGAGCATCAACGCGACGCGATCGGTAACACCACCTTTCCTTCTTGACGAATTACAATGAAGCAAACATGCCAAGTTATTATATTCCGGAGGTTTTTATGCCGAGTGTAAGGCAGGACTGGCGCCGTAGGCGGGTCGGGACCTGGTTGCGCGCGTCGGGCCCTCGTAAATATTCATTTACGAGGGCAATAATTGTAAGCAGCAAGCGGCTGCCAAAACTATAAAAAACTATGTAAAGAAACAAAGGAGGGGGCGCCCGAGGAAGCGCATAAAATCGGAGGCCGCAAGGCTCCGGGATCTTTTGTTATCGACGCATTTTCTCATCCGTATCACCTTTCTTCGCTTCTCGCGAAAAGAGTACAACGCGTTTTATCTAACTTACAGCTAGTATCGAAATAAAAGAAAATATATAACATAAATTGACGATTAATTACTCGCCTTCCCTCCTTCCACCCCGAACGGCAAGAAACAGATCTAAAGAAATTTTCAAAGGGAACAACAATATAATTGAAATAGTGAAACAATCTTACCTGGGATCGCTAGCATTGAATGCAATGACGACTCAATACATAAAAAACGTAGAAAAAACAACGAATCTACTAATAGGTCAAGTATAAAGTATTGGTGAAAGATACTTTAGCAAAAATCTAAAAATAAAGTTGAAAGTCTTTGATACATTAATAGAAAATGTCATGTTATATGCTACCACGTCAAATGTCGTGTTATATGGTAAGAAAAACAACAATGGATTAAACCATTTAAATACATCTAATCACACCAAAGAAATAAAATGTCTAATAGAACAGTTGAAAAAAGGAGGCTGCATATATTTCAGAAAAGAGGGGGAGAAAAGAAAGGAAGGCTTTAAAATTTTAGCAAGTTTTATACTAGGTAACGAAAACTAATGAATCAAATCATGGATAAAAGAAACGGATAGAAGATGTAGACTGTGGGAAGACAAAGAGAAGTCATTAAAACACATAATGGAAGAATGTAAGATTCTAAAAATATATGCTCGCAACTAGGAAGAATGTTTAACAAGTGTTAAAAACAATTTTAGTGACTCTATAAAATCCATTGAATGAGAGCAAAAAAGAAAAAAAAGGAAGAAAGCACTCGAAGCCAAAATCAAGAGTCATCTAGGTAAAGAACTTTAATGCCGATAATGATAGGAATGGATAAGATTACAAACTTGTATGAAGATTCAGTATAATAGTAAAAGACAACAAAAATATTGGATATAGTAATACAAATTTATAGGTTAAGATGTTACAAATAGAAGTAAAAGGCGTTCAAAGAAGGAAATGTACATAAAAATATTTGATAATAAACTATATCAGTTTAGTTTTCTGTAATGGAATTATATGTTAATCAGATTCATGATTGAATTCATTGAAAATAATCCATATATAGATTATCTTTAAAAAATATTTATGTAATATAGTTTAACATTGTAAATAATGTTCTTTCTTTAACTACTAGTACTACTACTACTACTACTACTGTTGTGATTTTATGTGTGTATACATTATATAAAGATATACTACTACTGTTTTGTGATTCTATGTGTGAACACATTATATAAAGATATATTATAACGTAAATTTAACACATTATATAAAGATATATACAACAGAAATTTAAATTTTTTACTTAGGACTATTATTTTTCTTTATTAATAATTTACACAATATTATTTACAAATTCATACGTCACTTCTTATCAAATCACATTATTACAATATTATCAAATTATTTTACACAATCTCATACAAATTTTTAATATTTATTTCTATGTATTTCTGTTTGCTTCTAATATTGTCTTTGTACAGAGTCTCTCGGACTCTTCTATTTTTCTTTGTTTATTCTAATGGATGTTGGAAAAATAAAAAAAATTATTGCCGAAACATGGGAACATTCCCGGGTGAACGATATCGCGAGTGTCGTACAAGGAATAATGGCGATGAGTGAAATGCTTCTCAAGAAAAAACAAATACAAAAAACTGTGCACAATTAATACGCGAAGGCGGCAGTCGCTCATGAACTGCAGCTACTCGCCAACGAATGGAAGGCTTGACCTGGCAGTAAGATTTTCGCGGAGAAGAACCGATGCTACATACAACAAATTACATATAGCCAGCGATTACATATCGGCAAAATTATTAACTATATATGAAAGAACATGAGAGTAGAAGACAAGAAAGCATAAAACAGCAGCGATGAAGAATTGCCAAACAGCTTTTTTCTGTTTTTCGTACCGACTGGACAAATGCCACATATGTCAAAGTACACCCGAGGGTTTTAAGGGGTGCGAGCTTGTATGCTGCAATACTGTATACTATATCTATACTTTATAAACTGTATACTCCATAGAGATTATAGGTGTGGATACGGAAAACCGATACTTATAGGCATTGGCCTCGTTGTTATGAGCGTGCTAACGACGACGGAGCGCATAAAGCCGCTCCTCCGGTAAATACCAGTGCCCATCCACTCGATGTATCGCGCATTTCTTGGTATGTTCGAGGTAAATTACGCTCAAGCTTATAACATGCATTCCAATTACTAGAGTAAGATGAGTGACCTCCACTATTTATTTATCGATATGGACATCAAGACAATTATAACATCCGTTAGAGCTGTATCAAGCCCAATAGCTAACACCACTAATACCGAGAAATTCAAATTGTGCAGTCAATTTGCGTAACTCGCTACCTTGCAAACTTTTCGATCCCTCGCAATCCTAAAAATTCTATTAACTGTATTATTTATACATATGAATTATATAAGTTCTCATACGTTTGAAAACATGGAATTGATCTGGAAAGAGCCGTTGCTATAAAGTAGATGAGGCACCCGGCGACAATCAAGCTCCGAAGGGATTATTCCAGAGAAAGCTAAAAATAAAAACTGCAAATAAGTTGTAAATTATAAAAGGTTAGAAGGACGGACCGAGGACCCACCGCCCCCGTAAATTAATGCCACTGGGGATTTTTGCTGGAACCGGTGAACATCGAACACAGATTCCGCTGAAGAGACCGAAATTAGCAATTCCTTAAATAAATGTATTATTATAAAAGCGGAGAGGAAAAAAAGAAACCTGTTAAAAACGCGGTACAGTAGGCGTAGAGTAACTTTGCTTTTCCAACTGTCGGGGCACAAGCAACGCATTGCAGTGTCGAACATATAAATAGAGAGATCGTAACAACCATAATTACACTTTGCGTAGTTTAACCTGCCCCGTGTTCTAATCCCACAATACACGAATAATTATTATTAAGCCAAAAAGTTTATTAAAAAATCAAATTCCTGAATTTCGAATCTTACAACTGGTATCATATGTGAAGGGATAATTGTGTAAACGACGACTTTACGGAGACTAAAAGTTTTTAAATTCTATAAAAAAAAAAATATTCCATGAATCGGAAGGACTGACAACCTACATTAAAGAACAATGAACAGAAATTTTCACCGATTCAAATCATTGCTATTCCTTACGAACTAGTACCAGCATTTGTAATTGTAATTATCGAACCAGTGTCGCAGTTAAGAGAACACAAAAGGGAATAAAACTAAGTTCGACGCTTACATTTTCTTGCGCTGAGCATTATATTCTCATGCAGTTTACTTTCTTCCGTAGAACTGCTTAGACGTTATATGCCATTTTTGTGAAAACATTTTTTCCAAATCTTTTCGTTTATGATTTTGATATCTAAATAATACGATCCGTTTAAATTCCTTCACCTACGGATTTGATGTTTAGGTTTATGATTCTCGCAAATACTTTCTGTTTTAATTCAAAAACCCGGAAATTTTTTTAGGTCACACCGTGACAAGAGAGATCCAGGGAGCAAAAGCTACATACCACCGGAAACATCATACAGAGGAAAAAAGGAAAATAGAATAGCTACAACCAATGCACAAGAAATCATGCCAAGAAACGAGGAAGTGGAGGTGATTGTCCAGGGCAAAGACTACCGCACGATACTGTTCGAACAACCGTTGTTTCAACATCCACGTACTTTATGTTCTCATCTCAGTTTTTATTACATTGAACGAATTAAACTCATCAGATCAAGATACAACTCAACACAGTCAAGACTCACCATGAAGCCAAAAAATGAACTATATAATTTACTTGCTCAACGCATTTTTGTATAATATCTTAACAAAATATACATAATTTTTCTAGTCAGAGACTTTACAACTTTCTGACTCCACTCACCGGTTTAGTGAACTTACAATCCACTGATTTAATTAGTACATGTTCATCATTGATACTATAGCAATAATTACACAACAACACTTATGCTCGCTAATCGCTTATGGCTTATATGTAAAACCTTGTTCATTAATATTTTTTTTATCGTCCATTGAAATTGACCGTAACTGCTCCGAGCATATGTTGGCAGCCCAAAGTAAGCCGTAAGGACGAGCGACCAAGAGGAAAACCGTATATGATTTATCAATTATTTATGGCATATTTGTTTGTTTGTTTTGTGTTAGCGTCTTAACGGAACAGCTGTCTACAAATAGTTTAAGACTGTAACAGCTGTTCCTTCTGCTTGATACACAAGAGCTTTTTGTGCCTAGGACAATTAAGACTGGCGCCGTAATATGGATTAACAATAATGGTTCACAAGTACAATAGTCGAGCTAAATGCTCCTTCCTTCATGTAGATTTTCAGTATGTTACGCAATACATAAGATTTAACACGTCTTTTTTTGAACCTTATCTCCCGATCCCGCTCTCGAAAATAACAATATGGTTAAGTGGACTTTTTACAAAAAATACACTCAAGTGCTAAGAACGAACGATGTTTTCTGAACGAATCTTTTAAACGTTTCAATTTCAGTCCAACAGTAGAACCTCTCCACCAAAAGTCAAATATTTTTGGAAACATAACGCAGAACGATCCATACAGCTTATAAAGAAGCTCTTATTCGTATTTTTGTATTTAATAGCCTCTTTAAAGTAAGCTTCTTTTTACATATGTAATCAAGTGCATAATTTTGAGGTGCGCGTGCACACGTACGATCGGCGAGCTGAAAATCACTGTCGTCGGCTGCCTTGACTTGGTACGACTAAGGATGCACGACCTCGTCGTATGTGATAGCTCTAATAATAATAATAGTATTACGATACTTGTGATTGCGATAATACGCGTGTAACATCTTCTATTTTTCTGTAGGTGCCTCGTCTGATGTGCGCAACGGTTACATTTCCACGAAATTTACGGCTTGCGCGTGATTCCAGTACCAATTTGTACGACCGAGGAAAATGTTTCACGAAGCAGTGACAATTAAATGTCAATAATCTTTCGGAATTTTCATGATAAATCTAACAGATACAAAGGGGCTTTGTACGAATCTAAACAAAGATTTTTGTCGTGATTTTCCATTTTTAAAAAATAAATCAACCTATTTTTTCAATAATGCTTCTGATAGTTTTACAAGTGCCATACTCTCGTACACCAAAAAAATTTGTACGATTTCAATTTTCGTAAATATTAATTAAAAAATTAAATAATGCTAGGTATGTAAAGAGTAACTCGCTCAAATAGAAGCAATAAAATAGTAGGCTAGGAGAAACAGCAGAAATAAAAAAGATTTCCAAGTGGCGCTGGATTCCATAGTCCGACAACCCCACCCACAAAAGCAGGGTTATAAAACCATTGCACCCCGATGCAGCATAATTTAAACGTCTGAGATTGTTTTTTAACACCAGAATCGGAATTATCGCGCGAAAAACCAACAACAGTGTCAGAAGCCAAAATATTGTACCGAAACGGAGAAGAAATAAGTATACGTCTTCTTCATTGGAAAAAAAGCTCGCTTTCACTCTAGGAATATTCTGAATTACTTGAGTACTTACTTGGGTGGCCGGGTATACTAAATTTCGTATTGTATCCGGGTGTACTAAATAACGAACGTATGAGCCAAGTAACAAGAAATGGAATTTAATAGAGACAAAGCTATTCCTGTCAACAAGAAATATATGATATGCGTCACGGCAAAACATAAAAAAACCAAAGTCATATTAAGAAATAGACGAAAGTAGCATCGTAAGAGTAAATGGCCGCATAATTGTATAATATAAGAAAAATGTAATAATTGACTGATTTTGCTAGAGTGATAATACGCATTGATGAGAACACTGTTATATGTATGCTTTTAATTAGCTTGGGGAAGATCGTTAATCAAAAAATTGATTATATAAGAAATATCGCGTGAGTATCATCACGGGAGCACAGAAACCATGGTGAATGAGATACTCGGAAAATATACCGTGATAGAACTGCCAAGTGCGGTGAAGTCGAACAGCAGCAATTGTCTACGCTGCTTGACTTCAGCGAGGGAAAGCGAGTGAACAGCTGATAGCGGCGCTAGCGGGCGCTCGATTAGCTTATCGCCAACGTACGTTTAGTTACTGTGGCTTGTTTAGGCTGTTGGCCCATAATTGTCAAAATAGGTAGACGACTAGAGAGAAGGTGGGAGGCCTCTTCATCTGTCTCATGATACGAGCAAATTAACCTCAGATCTTGAAGATATTAGAAACGAGTCCAGCAATCATAGCAATCCAATAAATGGCTGCGCGACAAGAAACGCCTCTTAGGATATACAGCTTTAATCAGGGAACTATGTTGCCACAAAGAAAGAACTAAGGCAAGAAATAGAAATTATAGATACAAATAAAATTAAAAATTTTACGAGAGAGAGAGAGGTTTAGTGATGGTTCAATATACCACACGCGCTGCATATGAGGGGAGAGTGCAGTTTGGGAGCGTATGATTCGCAGTGTTGAAGCAGCGCGACAAAGCAGAACCGTTGTGCAAGGGGATTCGGTTTTAATAGGAAAATACCAGGCGCCGCGAAACAGGAAGATAAGGGGAGATTTCAAGACTCTTTCCATCAAAAGACCATAAAACACTCATAGCCGAAGTAAGAACGCCAACAGGAAAATGCGTGCCATCAAAAAAATTTACAAAATTATTAATTTCAACCGAGATGAAAATCGAATCGATTTTCAATGGCAAGATGTTGATGACGTAACGGATTTGTATGTCATAAGGTAGAAAACATTAAAAGTGAGTAATTAAAACAAAAGATTTAAGTAAAAGAAAACATTCATAAACGTGGACAAACAGCATCACAAGTTTTCCGGGCATCCAAAAAACGAATTGGATTCCGGCTAGGGCGTACCGAGGTAGAGAAACGCAAAGTGCGGGAAAATAAAATTACCGTATCCTCGCGGCGAAAATTTGCGGGAACAGTTATAGGAGAAAACTCTTTAGCTTTTGTTAGGATAAAACCGTAAAGAAGTGATTCAGCTTAAACCATTGCACTGCATAGTTGTTGGTAGACACAAGTGACCACACGATGATTCATTTGTGTTTTGATGTGCCTTATTGTGCGCACCACATGTTTGCCGCACATCAATTGCCTTTACGCATCGTAGATATATACATAGATAGCTTTTATAATTATACGTAAAACGATAATTATATAATTAATAATTTATAATATATAATTTATAGAAAAAGAGTATTTGATTTTATGCATCAAGATAAATATATAACACCTAAAATATAATTATTTGTGTTTAACAACGTTGAAACTTTTAAGAAAAGCCTAGTCAGAAAATGGATTATGACTAAGTGCAGAAAATTAAGAGAAAAGGAAACTAAGTCGTTCTCCTTTGATAACAAAATGATAGATGACGATGTAATAGTGTTACAGCAGAAAAGATGAATGGTTCGAAAAAATCGACATTTCTCTGATGCTCTGCAGACGTTAAGTTCTTACACTTCCTTTCTTCTAACATCGTCTTTGTAAGTTTGCATAGTGATAACACCTCCCGAGAGAAAATCAGACTCTCCTGCCCCGTGCCTTGTCGCCGAGCCTACCTGGACATCCAGGGGGGGGGGGGCTCGGGCCGGAATGAAGTATATATTCATTCAGTCTAATCAACAAAACTTTTCTATTTCATGCGTATACTGCCCGATTTGACCATCGTGTGTCGTGAACAACAATGTATCACACTGTTCAAAATACTTATCTGTCTACTTATTGTGTTTTGTAAATAACTGCCCTACACATAATACCTCCTCATTAACCAAGACCCAAAGAATCACCTTTTAATGATTAACCAGGTAGATGGAAAAACGACTGGGCTTTTTGCGCCAAGGCCCAGCGATCAGTTAGCCAAAAAAACATTAAAACAAGATAAAAAATAAAAATAAGGCGATAGGCTTTTAAAATCGAAAACGTGCTTCAATAGAAACAACAGCAACCGACATTTCGACTTAGCGCAAAGAGAAGGGCGGCAAGAAAATGCATAAAACCCGAGAGTGGACTTAAAAACAGCTTTTGTCTATGTTATATTGATTTTTGACGTTTATCTCTTACCTTCGTATATGCGACACCGTTTTTGTATTTGGTAGTAAGTTGTCGATTTCAAATAAAAAATTGCGATAAAGAAAACTAAGTAATCAGAAGTAAAAATTTCACTTTTTGCACCACTTCCTGAATCTTGACTCGTGATATCGGTAACATTTATAATTGTTCGTCTCGACACCTGTATCAATTCGCTCTTCTAAAATATTACGTTATTTTACTTTATTTCAGTCGCATTTTTTGATTTTTAACTAATTTATTAATCCATCCTTATTACTATTTGTCTGTTTTTATTGTACGTTCCTTCTCCCATATATTTTCTGCCCCTAACAGCAATCAGACCATCCAATAATTTTACACGATATAAATTTCATAAATTACAAATTATTAGATAAAAGATTTACATTTGTTCGAATAGAAAACATATCTTTAAATGCACAAAAAATTCAATTGTATTTACAAAAATTATTAATTATATCTCCTCGTTTAAAAATACAAATGAACAACGCTGATGAGATAATCAAAACTGTAATTTATGAAATATACAAACGTAGATGCATAAACAGTACTAATCTTACAACGTTGAAAAGGTTCGAGCCAAAACAATTCATGAAAAATAATTTAAATAATTACTAAATAAAAATCTCTGTCAAGTATTGTGAAAGCTTACTCGAGAACTTTAAAACGGAATAAGATTTAAAAGGATGGATAAACCTATCGCTACGATAAAAAAATAATATTCTGTATGAAATTTTAGCTGAATGTGTAAAATTTTATGCATAACAGTCACTAAATTACTAAAAAAAAAGTATTATTTCGAAGTTACTCAGATCTTACGAGTTACATAATGAGCTAAGAATTAGAAAAATCTTAGGAAAGTCTAATTATGATCAATAAAGATAAGCAAGCTGTTTTGCTGATATCCTTTAGGCACATACCATGCAAAAACATTTAGAAATATTCTTCTTTATTTTTAAAGATTATCTCTTGTACAGTTTGTAAAGATCAAGAGACACTCACGCTATTGAAAGATTGACCAAGAGTATCGAAGAAAAAATCGATTTCGTGTAACGCTACCTCTTTTTAATATATTTCTCTATCTTTGCTCACTTTACTAACACAATAACTATACTGTAATTGTAATTACAATTACAATTATATGGTGCCGTTAACTTTTTACAGCTATGTAGTTATACACACACGTACCGTGATTTACATCGATTCGTTGTTGTCTTTTAATCGACACAGTTGATAGTCTTCAAAAACAACGCGTCCATCCCTTCGACGAATGGACGCACGTCACAACGTCCGCGTCAAACTCGGAGTGAAAACTTTGTGGAAAAAGTCAAGTGGTAGAGACTGTGCATCGAGCCGCAGTAATGGTGAGGACATATCAGCAGTCACCTTTCCCGCGACGTCAGCCATAATAGTGTTCACGCTAGCTATGTAAACACTAGATACTCAACGAACATGTACTATAAACTTTTTCGATAAATCCATCTACACGTACTTCTTGATCTTTTTAGAAATCAATAAGTCACCCCTGATTTTATTTAATTCCGATTAACACAAAATTTACCGACTGTCCAAAACACAGTGTACGTACACACGCGTATGTAATAATTAACGGAGAGCATTTTCAAAATTGAAATAATTCTTTTGTAACAAAATGTTAAAATCATACCAGAATAGTATGAAACTTGTTCGTGTATTTATTTATCATTTATTTATTATCGATTAAATCCAAATGTCTTAAACATATCTATAAGTTAGAAAAAAATAAAAATAAGCCACAAAAATGTGGAACGAGTATTTTGATTAAAAGAACTTGCAGATTATTTAAGAATACACATTCCTAATTAAAAGTGTAAATTATTGATTATAACGCAACACGCTTGGCATGTATATGTGTTAAAATTTGTAGTACATTTCGTTGATAATGACTTTTTTCAGGATAATCTATTACCTAATTATGATATAAAATTTAATGCAAGGCTCGAATATATTTTTAGAAAGATTCGTTCGTGTAAATTATTTACCTTCAAGTACCATTGGTCAAGATTTTCTTTAAGCGAAACAGTTTCAACCTGTCGATTCCAAATATCGACGCATTTAATCCAAACAAGATCTGCGTTGTATTCCGAAATATCTTTGTACATATCTATACAACACCGCTGCAAATCGATAATGGAAATTATTCTTAAATGCATTCTGCAACACTTTATTTTCCAATCTAGTAATTATTTAAAATTTAATTAGCAATACCTGAAGTTGTGAATGTTGCTTAGAGTGAAGATAGCATTCGGCAGTATCTAAAGTATCCCATACGTGTTTTTCTTGTAATTTTAAATTCGTCACAATACTACCTAGTTGCGACAAAATTTCTCTTTGCAATTTAAACATTTGGGTAAACTTATAAGTGTACGACGAGTCTTTTTTATAGCTTTCTTTGGCCGCAGTCTTTAAAAAACTCGAAAGAGATGGCAACACTTCTCTAAAAATATTTCAATCCTTTATAATAAATTTAAACTAAATAAAAACAAACTTACTTACTTTAAGGTTCTGCCGCGAATAAAGTCTTCGGCAACTTGCGAAAGACAACTCAATAGCTGAAATGCTTGATTTATAATAAGTAAATTTGAATTCTGAAACCTATGAACCAATGGATGCCAAAGTTCGTGGACAATCGGTAACAATACATTTTCCGAATCCTTCAAAATGTAGGCGCCTTCTTTTAATATTAACATTGACAAAGATGACTCGTTAAAATCTTGCGATGGCACATAATTTAAACAACGCTTCATAATATCTTGGACCATAATTATATAATAAGGAGGATCTTTTTTTTTTTCATCTACGATTTGCAAAATAATAATTATTAGGTGTCCATTGAATAAAATGTCCTAGTTTAAAATATGAATTACCTTCATAGAAATCATGGCCTTCTGCGTTCAACTCATCCTTAAGTTTATTGATTGAATTTTCATCAATTTCACATTCTGCATCATTATCATCATCGTTATTTTCATAGAGTCTTGAATTTTTCTCGGCATTATAATATTCTAAAAAATTATTAATAACAATTTGTGCTGGTGTGAGAACCTTTGATTTATCAAAAGCTTTTTCATTTTGCTTAGGATCATTATTTGATGTTAATTTTTTTACACATATTACAAAAGCTAAAAATACTTTAAGAAAACATTGTGTGTTGTGTTTTTGTACTTTCGAACTAAATTGGTAAAATAAGTCATAAACAATATCCTTTAATTGCGGAAGAAAATCCATTGTGCTATAGTTGGTAACAACTTCTACAACATCTAAAACACCTGGATTTCTTTCAACCCTTCGAAGTTTCACGGTCACATGGTAAGATATATAATCGCAATTAACTCGAAATAAATCTCCCACAGTATCTAATTTTTGAGATTTTGTAATAATTTCAAGAGTTGAAAGTCCTACATACCGTAATAAACTGTGTTTACTACCTGCAATAAGAATAAAAGATTTTCATTTTATTTGCATTTATATTAATATAAATATATTTCTAAGAATCAATTTCTTAACTAATATAAAAAAATCCAAACACAGTATATTTAAATAATATTATTATTTACAATAGTTTCTTACTATAAACTAATTTTTTCAGATATATTTACGTATTTTTTACCATACTTTATTAAGTTTATACCAAATGATTTTAAATTACCTGCTCTTTCAATTATTATGTACAATGTTTTCAAGAGAAATTCCTGATATTTTTCTTGCAAGACTTTTGCTATGTTTCCCAGACCTTCAAGAAGAAGGCAACACTGAATAATATTATTTCGTGCAATCTGAAGGGTGACTTCTTCAGAAACATTAACAGGTACATCCCAATTATTATTTGATATGTAATTTTCAACAACTTGCTTACATATTGACATCTGTATTTCAGAATCTGCGGGTACTATTAAAAAAAATCGAATTACATTAATCAATTAAAACAATATCGTGAAAACATAGTTTTGAAAAAACTATTACCTTTTAAAATTGTATTAAGTATTAAAATGAATTCTTTTTTATATCTTGGCATCTCAATTGTCATTTTAAAAATACTATCAACTAATGTTTTTTGATCACCAAGTTCTCCAAGAATTTTAAAAATGTAATTCAATTTTTCTATACAGGTGGAATCAAACAAAAATTTATATTGTTTCCAAGAACAAGATACTTCGTGATATACAGTCTCTTCAAAATCTAAAAAATAATATATTTATAGTTATTTATACGAAACGTGCATTTAATTTATAATTAAAAATAAACTTTACTTGTTGTTGTGATCTCTTCTAATAATGAAACATTGCTATTGTCAAGTTCAGCTACATATATAAGGCTCAATAGCAGTTTTTGTAAATGTGCCGTTGAAAGTAAAATTCGAGATAATCTTTGTTTTCCAAGAATTTTTAAGTATCCAGCCAGACGATTGAGCCATAATAATTGTAAAGATTCTTCTACAATTTGACAAAATACATTTCACATATTATTTATATAATTATATTTAAAGTAATTAAATTAATTTAATTAAATACCAGATGTTCTAATAATTCTAGGCATTTTCATTAAAAGATTATACAAATTTTCTTCCACCATTTCAATGACAGACTTCATACTACTATCTTCAAAAAATTTATCTTGAACTTTTTTTAAAACTTTTCGTGCCTCCTCACAAACTTGACTGTTTTCATCTTCCGATAATGTTATTAAAATCTCTAATAAATTTTGAATGCAAGCTTTCATGTTTCTATAAATATATTAGATATATTAATTAAATATATCTTAATACAAAAAAATAAAAAATGGTTACCCAGAGCAATTCAATAATAAAAGACCAACAGCTTCGGCAAGTTCTTTTCGAACTTTGAAATGTGAATGTTTTGTTAAAATATCTAATTCTGTAAAAATTACTTTAAATTTTTCAGATACTGTAGCATACCAATCAGGAGTTCTTTTGGCAGTTTCTAAAATATGCTTAATTTTTTCAATAGTTTTAGGATCTTTTGATTTTAAATTTTCTAAAGTTACTGGTGGTAATGCTACAATATTTTGTTCTTTTTGTTCTTGAGGCACATCCTGCATAACAAGAATAAGCGCCCGACTCCATACTTGGATTGCCATCTATAAAATAGAGATAAACAGTTTTGTTTAATTTTTAATTTTATAATATTAAGTAAATATTTATTTTACAAAAATAAAAATCAAAATAACAATTTTTTTATTTTTAAAACACTCAAGTTGTAATCATATTCTTTTTTCTTATAAATTAAACAAATTATTATTAATATTAATATCTTTTTAATTTACCAATAAATTTTTTTTAAATATATTTGTCATTCAATATACTATTAATATAAATTATCAATATTAATTACCATTGTAATTTTATGATTTTGAACATCGCTACCAAGAGCAACTTCTAATAAGCCACTTACAATTCCAGGTAAATATAGCATAATTACATCTGCTATTTGATTACGTAAAACTACATCTTGAGTTTCAGCTTCTTTATGCACTTGTAATAAAGTCATAATTGTTTTTATTGCAGATAGTCTATAATTAAATTAATAAAATTAAATTTTTAATCACTATATTTTATTATATTTATTATATTTAAATTAATTATACCTTAAGGATATACATTTTTCTAATCTGGCTATTGCAACACATAAATAAATACCATGACTTAATAAAGCAGCATTTTGTCTAGTATAAAATGATTCAATAATACTTATTGAACTGTTATTTATTAAATCATTTAAACATAGAACTACAATTTCTTTTAACTCTTCGTGTGTTTCTATTACTAGAAATAATATAAATTAATAAACTTATCAATAAAAAAATTTATCAAAAACAAAGTATACTTACATTCCATAGTATTCTTTTGTTGACATATTTGAATACGTAAACAATAATATATTTCATAAAACAATTTCAAATTCTGAATTCTGATTTTTGATATTATAACTCTAATAGTTTCAATTAATTTTAAATTTTCATCTTTGCTGAAAATACAGATAAATTATACCATATTTAATTGAGATTACAAATTACTTTTATTATTATACTTACCTAAGAGTATTAGATTTTACATGGTATGTTATTGGATATAAAACTTCTTCGCAGAACTTTTGAATAATTGTATTTGGAGTTCGATCAACCAATATACCAATTTTAGTGATCTTTTCAACAGTAGGTTCATTCATAAAAGAATGACATAGTGGTTTTAAAATCAAAATGATATCTTCAATCATAAGGTCTTCCATTATTTTCAAAATATTTTAACTATAACGCAGCTCAATAGTTTTTTTTCAGCATTTTAAAAAATATTCTTGGGTTGCAGACATATTTGAACGTATTTTTAAGTTAAAATTCGTAACATTGTTATAGGTTAGGTACCGTGTAAATATCTTTAATAAAATACGAAATATATAAATTATAAATTATATATAATACAGAAAAGTCACATAAGATATAATAATCAATGTATAATAGTATATATATGAGTAAATTTCCTAAGTGCATCATAATTAATATTCCATCAATAATTAACTTAGAAGTTGGACCAACTATTGGTTATAATATGAAGTCCAAAGATACTGGTAAACATCAAAAAATAGGAATCTTATCAGATAAAACACTATAGATTTTTCAATTTATAGAACCAGATAAGAATGCATGTGAACGTATCAAGGCAAAAATACACGAAAAGTAAAATAAGCACTATAATGCTAAATTCAATAGATTATTGGCATTAGGTAAGTATATATGGCATACATACTTGGAAGAAGATACAGGACAAGGGCCTGATTTAGGAGTTCCATCTCTTGAACCTGTTCAGACTATACCCATATCTCTATCTCTAAATTCCCAAGGAGCTATTAAAAAAGTGATCCCATTTAAGAATAGATCTATACTATCATCTATGCCTGTCATGAATCCTCCAGATTTATGAAAACCACCTAGTTTTCTTATTGAAAATACAAAAAGAAATAAAAAAAAAATGAACCTGATCATTCTCTGACTCGTAACATATTATCTAAAATAGAAGAGCTAACAGAGTATGTTCAAAGTTCTGACTTAGAACATTAGAAAATCAAAAAATGTTATTAACAAAGATTGTTATAGAATAGAACACTAAAATAATAGAACTACAAAAACAACTTAAGAATGTAAGATCCATTGTTGCTGATCTATCTGTAAACATTCAATCATTGAGTAATAGACTGAATACTAAACGATTAACCATGAGATTAACACTAAATAATACTAGTTGTAGGTAACAGCATGAGCCCATCAGCCAAGTTTGATTAATCCACATCAAAACATAGATAAACCCACATATGATAATATATTTAAATATTTAAGATCAAGATGTTTTAATTTTAAACTGATATGGAAAAACCAAGACTCGGTAGATTGACCTGAATTTCAATTGTTATCCAGTCAACTAAAGATCTAATTGACTGCTAATGATGCTGATTACATGGTTCAAAGGGATGGACAAAATAAGCAAATATACGATATTGCAATCCGACTATAATTATTATATGTTAAATGTGAGAATATCGCAAACATCTACAAAATCCTTCTATCTACAAAAGATCTACAGAAAATCCAGTTGAATGACTCTCCAAAACATAAGGGGAGATAATTTAAACAAAATCCTATTCCTGTTATTACAAAATATAATGCGATGGATTATATAGATATGTATTAAATTCAACGATAATATTTCTTCTTACCTTCACTTTTCCATTTTTATATTTATATTATATATAATACACATTATACTGGATGTAAACACTAGTCATTGTATAACATTGGTGTCACCGGCGTCGTGTATATTTATCATTACCTAATAAAATCATTCCAAAAATTTTCTAACTGAGAGATAAAAGTTAATTACACCTAATTATTCTGGGAATATGTACTTTTATAAAAAAGTACGAGCTTTGAGTATTTATGAATTTACTTGTGAAAATGAATAAAAGAAAAGTAGATTGCATTAAAAATTTGGAAATCGGTATTGCGTATCCAAGTTGCTTTAACAATTTTGCTAGCGCATATACAATTTGTTCATATATGTGACGTTATGCTAATTATATCCCAAAATTAGCATGTTAAATTTTTATATGTATTTTAAATATATAACCATGCATTAGATGTTAATATAATAACGATTAAATATTTGAATACAAATATGTCGATACACGTATATTAACAAACACACGTGTACCGTGGCTGAAGAATAGCCAACTACTGAGTTTTTGATTCGTTGCCGCCAGAAGATATTCATACAGCGCCAAGGATAGAGCGAGACGGCGAGTGACATTTTTTCTGGAAGCGGTTTTTCTTTATAATGACAATATTAATGTAATTTTTTAAAGGAAAGTACAAAGAGTGAATACAATTGATTTGAACACAAAAAAATTTTCTGTGTTTTAGTGATCAATCCTGCAAATTCGTGAACAAAGGATTGCCATTCCGTGAAAATTTAATAACCCAAAGGTGGACAAATCGGGTGACCTCAAAAACACGTTAGATATTATTAAGATAATTAATATGTGCGTATATTGCGTCTTCCAATAAACGGATCACTTGGTGTAGAAAATAAAGAACTTCGTAAACACGGTGTAATATCTTCAAATACAGTAACAATTTAATTCGATTCAAAACAAACAACTCCGTCCGTCAGCGATCTTATAATGTTCGCGAGCTACTGCTGTCTCCAAGTAACATCTACGCAAATTTATACCGAAAATCTCGACGATCGTTGATTGGTTTCTCCGAACACTCAACGACTGCTTAACTGTAACTCGATAAAACTGTTGAAAATTGTTTACGCGCGTGTGCGATCAAAGAAAGTTATTTGGTTTTCCGTGCGCCGGCCAGTCCCCGACGGCCAGGACACGTCACAATAATATTCAGAAACTTGAAGTATCCAACATCAGCTAAGAAAAACCTGATCTACTTTTAAAATACGACTTGTACACATCGATGAAGGCAAATTAATGACAAATAATACTTATAAATAAAGATCCTTCAATACCTAGACTTTTTAAAACAACCGCGGCGAATCCGTTATGTCATGCACCCATGATTCGAGGACGCGTAAAGAAGGGTTCAGGAATTTAAGGCACTTGCAACTTTTTTGTTAATCTTCATTTTTTAATCTCGAAGGCGTTATATTAATTTTAACAATTTAATGACCTGCGACATTTCAATTTTGTCATACTTTAAAAATGCAAAATTTAAATTATTTTTTAAAGAAACACATTTCAAATTTCTTCATATTAAAAATATTAAAAAAAATGATTGTAATAAAAAGTATTTGGATTAAATAAAATAAAAAGATAAACAAAAGAAATAAGAATATCAACGAGAGTGTTTTTCGCGGTGAAAGTTGTGTGATCGCTGATTATAAGACAGATTTTAAACGAAAAATTCGGCTTACGTTTCGTTTCGTACGATATAATTTGTCCGTTGACGCAGCGAAACGATAATATTTCATAGAAACTATTCAATTTATTACTTCGTAAACAATAAAAAGACGATAAGACGTTGAATTTTAGTTAATTTCAGGCCGAGGACAAAGTAGCTTTTGTTCGAGTTTAGGCCCAATTCGTTCAGGTCAAAATTTTACGATCAGTAAGAACAGCTCAGTAATTTGTAGCTCGAAATTTGTAAGAAATATTTATAAAATATCGCTACAGGAAGCAGAGGGAACCTTGAAATCCTTGGCCCACAATAACAACGTGGTGACAGACAATTCACGCAGTCAACTACATAATCCCACAACCATCCCTTCCGGGGGAAAAGAACTATAAGCGACACTTAATGTAATTGTTATTTGGTAACAAATTATTGTACAAATAAATATATATAAATCCTTTTTTTTTCAATCTCATTTTTCATTCCTGATTCTATACCTGACTGTTAAGAGAACAACACGTGTTTCGGCTTAAGCCATTGTACAACAACAAAGCACAACGACTTTTTTGTCTAGTTGTGCGTTGCAGTGCGCACCGCATATTTTTTCGTGCGTTAGTTACTTCTGTATAGTCTAGCTGTACACTAATCTCGATTACTTTAAGTTGTAATTCTACAATTTACTAAGATTTTAAGAGTTCGCGATTAAAGTTTAATAAATACAGTGTTTTATAATATAGATTGTCCCTGTTGATTAGTCTTATTAAATCAGATTCTTCCACACATAAATCACTTCATTCGTAAAAACAATGACACTCTGCTACCAGGTATCCAACACACGCCAATATTTTTATTCGAATTTTTTTATTTTTACCTTTTTCTTTTCATAAAAATTATGTCTTGTACGTTATAATATAATTTTTTTCCAATTTTCCAATGAGTAACAACTTACCCATTCGATACTTTTCTAAAATTCAATTAATTTTCCCATTTATTTTTATTGCTTTCTTTCTTATTCTTTATAGAAAAGTTAGTTTCTCAAAAGGCATATGGGCTCAACGTGCGCTTGATTTTTTCGTTGAAAATATCTGCTTTTTTTGCATAGTCTTTTACTGCGGCACGGGATGGGATAATCCCTTTTTCATCACTCGGTCCGGGGGTTTATCTAAGACCTCGAGATTGTTACCCAGGCCCGTTTTTGTTTCGTTACGTGTGCCACATGTAAATATTACTCAACATTTTCATCAAACAACTTTCCTTATCGCTTACATTATCACTTGTAAATTCACTTAACCTTATCTCTCCTTTAAGATATTTCGTAAAATGTTTACTTTCTGTACTACTAAATTTTCTTGATTTTCGTCTCTGTTATTTAATATTTAAATTTTTATTTTTAGTTACTTATAATTATAGAGATAAATTAAACAAATGTATGTAATAAAAATAGTATAATAAAACTAATAAACAAATAACTTAATATTGTATATAATATTATTGAGTAAAGATCTTAAGCAGGATATATTTAAATTTTAAAATATGTCTTGTAATCTTGTATTTCTAGCAATATTTTAGAGTAATTTTATTTTTCTCAATATTAAAATATCTTTAATTTTGCAATTTTCTTCATGATTTCTTCAAATAAACTTATATTTCTATTAAACTTTTAATATTAATACACTGACATGCTAATAAATATTGTATGAAGATATACTTTTATTATAAACATTTATAGTAAAATTAATTAGAATATCATTAAAATTTGAACTCTTACTGAAAAAATATTAGATGGATATATTTGGTCAAGGACTAAAGACATTATTTTAATGATCTTTCAATACAATAATAAAAATATACTTTTTGTAAATTAATTTTATTTTCTCTCAGTAATAATGATAGACTTAAAATAATATAATGGTAAACTTTTTTTAAGTAGAGAATTGTTTAAATAATAAATTAATTTTTATTTATTTACTTTTTAGATTAAAGTTTAAAGGTAGTTCATATTTTATTGTAGTGTTATATTAGATGTAGAAAATAAATGAAATTTGTGATTTAATTATTTTGATCATCAATCGATATTCGTGATCCGGAAATCGAAATATTAAAAATAAGAATTTTTTCATCGTTCCAGTAATCAAAATTACTGATTGGACTTCGGTATTTTTTTTAACTGTGTAGCATTCAACGTTCAGTTGCAAGATAGTAAGTTGTAACATCTAGCTAATGCTCCAACCTATAAAAGAAAACTTTGGCAATAGCTTTTTTCTAGCACACACCCTTTCTTTCCTCTTGACGTTTTATAGCAACTGTATACTTGAACTACTGTCAAACGTCTTTAATTTCGAAGTTTAAAAACAATAATAGTCATAAGTTAACCTTACACTCTACACAGCAACGACCTACAGTCAAATCTTCATGTCGCGCCTGTTGTACTATCAACGCGACTAGTGATTAGTAATAATAGATGCAAATCGAGATCTAATTTATTGTGCCTTGTAACCGGCACAGGTTAACAATACAATCGGACAGCAATAGGAATTGAATGCACGCAAGTTTAGTGTGACCGAATAATGTTGCTTGCATTGTCGAGAGAAAAACCACGTGGTTAACGTGTCAGTGCGCGCTTTTTTGAATATTGCCGCGATACTCGGTGTTTTGATGTCAGTCAGCGAATAACAATCACATACCCCTGTGACGTCGCATTATTATCTACCTTACCACCCGAAAGTGTAATTATTTGCCTATTTTGTGCTTAGCTCTTGATCCTGGACATAAAATAAGATGACTCGTTAACTGTACATCAAATTTTGATGTTGCATGAGCGCCAATTTTGATATGCACAATATCGTATTTTTACATCAATATAATTAGATTATGATACGATACAACATTATTTAAAAAATATCAGTTGTAAGATTTAATATTAATCTTTTAAATGCCCGCTATTCTAATTTATTAACAACTAACCTATAAATAATTAGTTTCGAGAAAACATTGATACGGTTATCGCTCTTATGAGTAGTGAACGTTTTGAATTGGTTAACCCTTTTGGCATTTCCGGCAGTGTCAATATGAGGGATTAAAGTTTATAAAGTGATAATAAAATCCAGAAAAATGCCGACAACAATAAACTAAACGTAAAAGTCATTGTATTTCGAACTTAAGCTTTTACATATATTCAATAATTAATTTTGTGCTTTTACATATTTATGTTATATTATGATGCAGTTTGAATTTTATAAATATATGATTTTAATACTTGAGTTAACCTAAAAATATTTATCAATTTTTAACAATAAATAACTCATTTTTTAGTAATTTATTTATTTTTTTTTTAAATTTTATCTATTTTTCATTATTATTAAGTTTACGATAGCTAATGTTTATCTTCGGATATTTTTTGTTTTATAAGAATCGTGATTGTCTATTTTGAAAATGCGTTTTTCATGCTAGCCAAATCATACGAACGTAGAGGTAACTGACGTCAGTTCCTGTAACTAACAGTTTAACAGAATAAAAAATTCAAATATGTAAAATTATGAATTATGAAAACGTATTTAAAAAATGTAGAAATTTTTTTATTTATTATTATTTTTATAAAGATATAAGATGCAAATATATATTTTTTAATTATTTCAGACAACAATAATTATTGGTTTAATATAAATGGAAATAAGGAGAAAAATTTCAATGAAGATTTTGTAAAACTAATTTGTCAATAGTAGCAGTTATAAATTAAAATTCTTTACATAATAACAATATGAATTACTACCAGGAGACACATGATCACTACAATGATAATCAACAAAATGAAAAAAGCGATAATTTTGATAATAGATCGATATTGCATCAAAGAGCACAAAATTCATCTGTATCAAAGGACAATAACTATGATCCCGATTATGATATGGAAGTCAACCAATTTTTAGAAGAAATGGAAAAAGATTTGGATTTAGATGGAAATACTAATGACACTGTAAAAAACGAAGATATAAAATGTAATGATGAAAATGATAATTTTGAAAGAGAAAAGTATGAAGATTATTACGATGAATTTTCTGAAGATGGTATAGATGATGTTATTCCAGAATGGTATAATGAAATGGTATGTATAATTATTGTTTAATTATCAAAAATAGAAACTTATATTTATATAATAAAATTTGATATTTAATTTTTAATATTGAAATTTTTATATTTTTATAGTTACAAAATAAAATGAAAGAAACTAAGTCACGTTTAGAGGTTTTAAGTACACTTATTTGCTATACTTGTGCTAGCAATGAAATAAGAAACCAAATTGTGAGAATTGAACAAGATCACAATACACCTTTTTGCAAGCTTGATTATCCAAGACATCCGCCATTTTTCAAAACTTGGCAAAATTATTGGAGATTTAATTGTTAGTGTTAACTTTTTATTTTATTTTTTAATGATATCACTTATAAATTTTATGTTTTTTTTATACTGTAGAGTAAATATAAAATACTTATAAACGTCATTTATAAATTTATAAATTATTTATTATTATTTATTAATATTTACTCAATTGTTTTTTTATTCAATGGCTAAAGTAAAAATAAAAAATATATTATAAATAAAATTTAAAAATTTTGTATTGAGTTAAAATATAAATTAATAAAACTGTCATAGGTACTTTCAAATGTAAAGTTAATCCATCAAATCTAAATCATGTTCATTCATCTAACTGTGACATAATACTAAAACATGTCAACACTGGAACTACATCTACAGTTAAGAAGTATCTAAGCCTTAATGAATTTCCTCCTTACATCATACATGCTGTTGAGGTAGTATAGAGTGTTAAAATTTCATTTCCTTGTATTGATTTAATAACTTATTTGTGTCTTTTCTATTTATTTAGTTGTGTCAAGAGTTTATGGATATTACTTTTAAAGACTCATCACATTTGAAAAATAATGAATTTCCTAAAACTAAATTTGAAAAACCAATGTGGAATTACATTAAATTAAGAAGTAATTATAAAAACGAATTAATGTTAATTGTATGTGGAATAAATATAACTCCATTCTTAAAACATTTGAAACAATATTTTAATTCTGGTCCTGGAAGGACTTGTAATGTTGTGTCGTTGTATTGTATTAATACAAAATCGTAAGTTTTTTTGAGGAATTATAAAAAAAAGATAAGTGAATATTAATGCTATTTTATCTTTTAGGTCTCACAAAAAATATCAAGTTTCTCCGTTATTTATTTCGGGTTGTTTAGAATTGCGAGACAAAATTGGACCAATTACAATTCAATATAATCCAAAAACAAATATGAGCTTTAATTCTGTACAAGCACATTTATTAGGCAAAGTAGTACTAGAATATTTATCACCAAATATGGAAACAACTTTGATAGATTTAGGATGCAATTACGGTGTTTTAAGTCTAATGCTAGCTCAAGTAAATTGATATTTACATTAATTTTAATAATTTTACAATATACTATCATTTAAGGAAGTAGTAAGAAATAAAATTTATACATTTTATTTTAGAAATGTGATAAAGTTATTGGACTGTATACACTTGATCAACAAATAAAAATGGCTGAAGAAATAAAATTATACAATAATTTATACAATGCATCATTTATAAATTGTACTCCAAAAGAAGTACATACAAAATGTTCATCTTTAATTAAAAAGTGCATAGCTGTTGCTGTCCTGAATTTAGCTTCACCATTTGGAAAAAGTATGTATCAGTTTAAAAATCTTTTAAAAATACAGGATATTCATTCATAAATTTCGTAGACAAGGAATTTTTTAATTTACTCTGAACTTATTATATTTTACTTTTTTCAAAAATATCAATTGTTTTTATCAGCAGTAAATATTATATTAAAAATATGAGTGGATAATTTTAGAAAACTTTGAATTAAAAAATGTATGGATAATATTATTGTCTTTGAAAATATTATTGAATATCCTATATTCTTGTTACTATTAAACTGACTTTGTAAATAACTTTTTTATACTTAAAAATAAATTAGGTTTTGATGCCATAAAAGCTTTAAGAAATTTACCAACTTTATGGAGAATTATAGTATATGGTTCATTTACAAAAGAATTTCACAAATATATAGCGATATTAACGTCTAAAAATGATTGCATAGGCGACGAATTTTTACCTATGCAAGGTTGCATCTTGGATAAATCTCCATCAGAACCAAACGAGTATGACATTCTCATTCTATTTGAAAGAAAAGCATTGATTGAGCCATCGATAGAACTGATTGGTTTCGGTCCTACACTTAATGTAAATGCAGACAGAGTAAAACCTCGGCTTTCTGTTGATAAATGTAAATATGAAAAAACGAATAATGGACAAATGGAAAAGAACTCTGGAAATTGTGATTATGTGAAAAATCCGTCTTATAAACCTCCCGGAAAAATTACTTGTGCTTCAGCATCTAAACTATTTGATTGTCCATCGACATCAAAAGATACATATGTAAAATCTGATACTATATCTCAATCAAAAGAAAGTAAAAATACACGGCTGTTATCTAAATCCAAAGATTCTTCGTATGAACCCCGATCAGCTGCTCATAATACGAATATCAGAGATTTTAATACAGCGTATGATCGTTTACCCGTACCTAATTTGGAAAATAGTCAGTTTTGTTTTCCATCTACGTCAAAATCTAATGACAAGCAATTCGATTTTGCATTACCCTCCACATCTAGTGAAAAACAATACAATCCTATACAAGTGACTGAAAAAGAAAGAGAGTTTAATTGTGTATCAGTGCAAAAACAAGAAAACCCATCAGATCGTTTAGTTTTACCCAAAATTAAGAATGATTGTATAAATTCAGATTCGCAAAATATTAAAATCAAGTCCGAACCCGTATTCACGGAGAAAGAAGAAGGTGAATTGAGTCCCGAATCTAACGATGCTGACGTAAACGATTCAGTTTTAAAAACTAAAATCAAGTCCGAACCGATGAACTTAAGTAACGAATCAATGTCAATCAAAATTAATTTAGGAAAATCTGAACCAATAAATATAGACAATACGGCGATTGAGCCGTTTAAATCGGCGACAGTGAAACCAGAGCCATTATCCCCGAGTAAGACCATAAAAACGGAATCGGTTTTACTACCCGATGAATATTTATACGACAGTAACCAACCTATAGATATGACAATATCGCCAATTTCAGATGTTGAGGACATTCATAATATGGCAACGCCAATCGTACATCCCGCAGCTTTATCCCACCCTCCTCCTACGCCTTCAGTTTCTACCAACTTTACAACAGTAGATGGCTTTCGATTATTTGTGAGGCCAAACCAATCTTTCCTGACGTGTAAAACAGAACCGAATGTAAACGAACAGTATCCGTCAGATTTATCAAACTCATCCGCGTCGTCATCGATTGCATTTTCTACACGTGTCAAACAGGAGAAGGATATCAAGGTTGAAGAGAGGTCAATTCATGTTAAATCTGAGAAAGAACTTACGGCAACAAAGGAACCAAAGAAGCACAAAGATAAAGTAGATAGGAACAAGGATCGTTTGGATCCAGACCTTCGAAGGCTGATCGAACAACGAAAAAATATTAAAAAGCAACTTGATCGGGATCGCGAGAAACGCAAATCTAAACATCGAACCGATCGCTCGGCCTCTCCTGAAGATAAAAAATATAGACCAGCACCTTCGCCGAGCCATCGAAGGGACAGATTGTCACTGGACAATTACAGAACGCCTATATCTCCTGTTAGATTTGTCGAGCAAAGATACAGATCGCCTATATCTCCTGTTAGAATTGACGAGCACAGGTACAGATCGCCTGTATCTCCCAATAGATGCATGTCGCCTACGTCTCCTAACAGATGCAGATCGCCGCACAGTAGAACGAGCAACAAAAACTATAAAACGCCTTCTCCATCTCCTAATCGAATGATCGAAAAAAGATGCAGATCGCCTTTACATCCAAGCTACAGATTTAGGAGGTCTGTATCACCCTCGGATAAACGATTTAAAAGATCACCGGAATCGCCAGTATACCAATCACCAGGTTCATCGGGATACTTTGACTCGACAGCTTCGTCAAGTTGCTTTGAATCACCAGTTTCACCCTCACATTCGAGAGACATGTCCAGGAGATCAAACTCTCCATTCTTCGACAGAAGTACAGCAAAGTCGCCGGTGACGTACAAATCGAGATCCAGGTCACCTGCACCGTCTCCGCCATCGTAATCAGTGCAATCAGATTTCAAAATGTTAAAATAAGCACGAGTCAGTAGACAGCAGACGACGATTCTCCTCTAGCTATGGAACAAAAAAATCGCTCTAAGAAATACAATGGCCAGCGAAATATTCTCACACTGACTTCTTTATCGGATAGCAGTTCTGACAATCAAAGAAAGGTCAACCGGCGAAATAATGCATAAACTACGTGAAGTTCTTTGAGTGATTCGAAAAGCGTGAAGCAGAAGACTGAAGAAATTGAAATAGAGTACGAAAAAGTAATCGAAACGAGTGAATAAAAGCCGATTAAAATAGGACAAGATAAACAATTGGAGCTGGTAAAGTAATTTAAAAGCCAATCGAACGATTCGACATTTTAAACATTTTGTAATGCTTTCACAATTTACTTTATTTATTTTATGTAGAGTATTAGTGGCAAAAAATCAATATCCTATTTTTTCAGTGTACATTTTTCAGTTATATTTTCGTACTTCGAATAAATATTTTGTAAATTTTTCATAATGTGTTGCATTAAGTTAAAAATTATTTACAAAAAGACGAACAGTGATAACGAATAAAATGTAATATATTCGGGTTGTTAATGTTGTTGAACTCTTGTTAACAAAGCTCGTATATTTTTTGAGCTTATAAAATATTTAAAGATCTTAATTAAAAAATTTGCTTCGAGCCAATTTAAGATAAAAAATATGCAGGGTTATTAAGTATAAACTTTATCACACGCGTGTATAAATATTTAAGATGCAAATAATAGCGAAGTAAACGTTGTACATATTGTAAAATCATTAAATTTATTTAAAGCTAAGCTTAGGATATAAATAAGTGTTTTTTGTTCATTCGGCAGACAATTTTGTTTTACTGTAAATATTCATAGAAGAAAGCGGACGTGAAAGTAACGTAAAGTAATAGATAATTGATAAGAAATGATATTTTGTCATTCAATCGGCTTTCGCGCAATCACGCGTAAAAAATAAAAAAAAACAAATGAAAAAATGTACGTCTACTAAACGAAATATTATTCAAAATTATTTTTACTTGGGTTCGTTACATTAGAAAGTCGATACTTTGTTTCAATTTTTATTTACGATCGAGTCGTTATTCGCCGCTTTTTTCAAGATTGCATCATTCGTCTTATTTAAGAAGTTACAACAATAAATGAGATGTATTGTTACAACAATAAATTTACGCATCGTAAGTGTAAACGACTGATTCTACATTGTGTTAAACTTTTTTTCGATTCATTTTTGCAATTCGTATAATTGCCTAAACGGGTTATTTCGTGCCATAAGATTTTTATTTTTATTGTCTATCTAAACTATACCTAACTATAACTATAACTAACACCCGTTTTAATTACTTTTTTAATTCATTAACATTTTCTATACAACGCGATGTGTGATAAATCCCCAATCAATGCCAAATACTGTTTTAAAATTAATATAGATAATAATTTTTTTATAAATATATTTTAGTTTGTGATACTTTTTATTTCTTATTGAGCATCAACAATGTAAAACTATTATTTCTCGATTTTTTTCTTTAAAAATTAAGTTATTAAAAACGCAGTTATCCAAAATTTATACATTTTTATTAGAGATTATTAAATTAGCTTATAGCAGCTCTCGTTTAATTTTTCTTATGATAGTACATTGGCTACATTGTTTTTCTCGCATGTAAAACAAATTAACTAAGTCATATACTTATGCTTGATTTAGGATGCATCTTTTAGCACCACTGAATATGTTTTAAAAGCCTAGTTCGTATAGTACAAAGTAGTTCGTTATAAGTGGTCTTTTAATGAGACAGAAAGTTCCCGAAACAGATAAGATGTACAATCGATCTCTAAATTATATTTTGGAACAAATTATTCTTGTTGGTACAATAAATATTATTAACATATCACTAAAATTTACTTCGATATGAATGGTTGATTTTCTAGATGAATAATTATTTTTTTAAATATATTTTTATTTAAATTATTTTATTATAATTAAATTCAAGAATTCAAAAAAAGATGGTGACAAATTAAAAAAATTTATTACAAAATAGATTACACAGATGAGTTATTTATTTTTCTCTTTAAATAAAGTATAAGTAAAACACGATTTGGTGAATTTTGTAAAACATTAAAAGATGGGCAACGATTGATACTTATATTTATGGGGTTAAAATAGCAGGCGACATCAATGGTGAGAACAACGCAAATTAAATATATTTAATTTAAGATAGTGGGTAAGGAAGGTTTTCAGTTATTAGTATTAAAGTAGTTTAATAATTGCAATCTATATTTTATCATCATTCGTACAATTGTAACCAATATAAAATTTGTATTTTTATATTCAGCACTTAAGATCGATAAATAATTTTCAACTATATTTTAAAAGCAAGTTTCCGCAATCACAATAGCATTCGCAGTTTTCATATATGTAGTATGGAAGTTAAATCCAAGACACTAATCCTAATATGCATACGAACATCGACTCGGCAATCTCGATGTCAAAATATTGCGTGTTTGTGTATTACTTGCTCTTTTATGTTGTAGCGATTGTTTAATGTGTATAAATTTACACGCGTACCAAATATTGTGATATGAAAACAACCTTCTATTTTTAACAAATCATTTTATTATTATTTTACAAGAGAATAAATTTATTAAAAGCAACCACGAAATAGTTAATTTTATAATTATGTAATTATTCTAATAAAAGTTGCGACACAATGGTACAATAAAAGGCAATAAATTTATAAGGAACAAAATCGTTTTTCTTTTTAAAAACATAACCTTGCATGTACCAAATGAAAAATGTTTATTTCAATAGATTTTTTCTATCCATAGCCATTTTCCTAATTTTATCACGTAATTTACATATTGCGAGATTTAAGTATTCATCGCAAAGAGATAGATTATTTTCGTTTTTGTTCAAAAATTTTCTTTTTCCATGTAAATTGTTGATGTAAAAAAATCTATGATACTTGATTTTTGTAAATACTATAATGTGAAATTTGGAAATTAATTGCGCCCGAGTAAAAATCGAAAATACAAGTAATAAAATGAAACGTATTAATCTTTGGATAAACTTATGTGGCGACGGAAAGTCGAGTGGAGCACCGGAAAGGCTGCGGCGTTGTTTAGTCTACGAGACGAAAAGAAATCATAGATTCAAACAGCAAGCCGGCGAACCCGATACCTTCCTTGACTTTTCACGCCATCATTACTTTGAAGTAACGATAATCTAAAAACAATAATAATTTAAAATAACACGTTATATCCTTAAACATAAAGTAATCAGTCGTTTCTCGTCTCTCAATGCACGAGCATTGAACGAATGTTATAATTTAAATCGAACGAAATAAATTTCATTGTAGTGTTTTATGTAAATACGAATAACTGTTCACGTGCAATAAATTAGTTTGCAAAACAATTTTTAATTTTAAGTAAAAAAGTTTGTCTCGGGATGATAATAATTTTATCGTTTCGCGCGAAGAATTTTCGAGTTCGTTATTAGAAAATAGAATAAAACGTAACGCCAAAATATATTGTTTTGGAGTTTGGTGATGATCTCGAAGTACTCGCCCAGCATCTGTAGGTGCGCTTGGCCACTTTTACTCGTGACTCATCAGCTTCTTCACAATAATTACAGCAGGATAATCCATTATTGATACCAAGTGGCTCTCTGATCCTCGTAATATCGAAAGATTTATCGTTGAGAAATAAAATTTCTGCATTAGTGTCTGTACCGAGTTTTGTTTTATCGAGGAACACGAATCTTAAGTTTAATTAACCGCTGCATTTATACTTCGGTTACCAGTGCACGTGTCACTTTTTCAAATCAGCCGAGCAATTCTTTAATCGTAAAATCTTCATGGACAGACTCGAAGCCATGAAAAGCTTTAACGAGACGATTTCTCGCAGACGACTAATCATTAGAGCGACTCTCAGCCTTAGGCTTTTGCGACTCTGCGAAGACATTTTTTGCATTCCGAGTTTTGGATCGTAAATAGCAATTGCATTATTTTTTATATTCTCCTGCGATTTGAGAAATTCCTCCTTACATTGCCGAGCCACACAGTAATCGGTTTATTCTCCAAATTTCCTTAACAAGTTGGACGTCTCGTAAAGAGCGTTGATCGGCGATCGCGTTTAGCTTAAGCGTCGTATTTTTATTTTTAGCTGCAAATCATTAGGGATGTTAGGTATGTTCGCGGTTGGCTCGCGTGGCTCTCGGGCCAACAGAAGTGCGGGCAAGGATCCGGAAACGAAGACGCGAGCTCGTCGAAAAGTAGGTTTATCGCTTTAAACTCGAGAGACGACTCGAGCGTAAAAGTGCAGTAAGTGTCGTGCCTCGAAAAAGCTGAAAGTTATTGCTGGCCGATCTTTTCTAGACTCAGGGTCTTGCTCTATCAGCATCGGGGATCTGGGGATCGTTAATTGGGCGAGGTCAGGTCGTCGCGTGCCGACAAGATGAGTCACCGCCGTAATATATGGCCCTCGTACAATTACGATGATTAAGATTACAAAAATGCACGCGAACGCTCCTAACTCTTTTAGGATGCGCTCGATGGCAATCCAAGTGCAGCCTTTAGCTATTAAACTCGGGAGATTATCTTTTTTTTTATCAGAACTCTCTTCAACGCGTTAAGGCATCGCTAAATACGACGTTTTTCGGAAAGAAAATAAAAAAAATTAAAGAAAGGGCAAAGTTTCGGGTTCTCTTTCGTGCTGTGTAATTAAATTATTTATTTCTTAAAATAATAAATAGCAAAAGGCTTAGCAAATGAGAATCGTTTACATTTTAAATAGAAGCTCGTAGCTGTTTGACGAATAAGAGCTTGAATTTTTATTATTTTTAGCTTAAAAAATATCAAACCAAGGTATTATATTTTAAGCCTTTTTTTACAAGGTGAGAGGAGTCAACGTCAGTTTGGCATTCGACTCGTAATTTTTTATTTCTCAAGAAACTTTTACTTCGTCTTTTATTACGACCCCCTACAACATAAACTATCCGAAACACACAATTTAAAACCACAGCAATCCGTCAATTTTATTTTTATCAAATAGTTCTTTATTTACACATTCATCGAACCAGAAAAATAAACGTTTAATGTAAAATTAACATTTTATCGCGAGATAACATTTCTACCTACGACTATTTCATACAGAACCCACGAAGCGAGATAATTACAATTGCAATACTCGTATGCATCGTCACGTGTGGATGTCGATACGCGGGTCAGAGCAAAGTCCACGTATTCAAAGTTTTACTCGCGTGGCTCTGATCAAGTGGATGTGCGAAATGAAATTGCAGTTTCCCCGGAAGGAAGGTCAGAAAGGTCGAGTGCCAAATTGGTCGATTCGAATTTTCAGGATGGAATCTGCCGAAGAACCATCTGATCGGGAGTTGGTCGCTACGGCGACTCACTTTTTTCAATCGTCGTCGATTAGGAAACCCGAACGAAGAGCATTGCATTGCTGTGACGCCGATCGTGTTAGTATGGGTTTTATGGGCACGAATGAGCGGCTTGTGTAATTGTATAAATACATATCGCTTGAAAAGTCAACGAATAAAACGACAGAAACAAGTAAAAAGCGGGAACATTTCTTTTCGGAAAATTAACAAAAATATATATACATATAATACGGAACGAAGCGTTATATGAATTATCTATAATTCATAGCGATAAGGATCTTTAAACAATATGAAATAAAATGTAGATGGTAATCAAAGTAAAAATTTTACGTTGATCAAATTGTCGCTTCTTACAAACTAAATGGTTATTGTGCAAACTCCTTTGATATTAATTGTACGTAGGACGCATTTCTACGAATAATTTTCAAAATATTGAAACAATAAACGGCTAAATTATTCACCATGCGAACTTGCAGAAAGGGCGAGCAAGTATGAAATCAAAAACATTTTATAACAATTCGCTTAAAAATACTCGCAGTCATTTGAGCAATAGATTGATAAAAATTTTAATCGTTAGATCTGTTAAAAGCATTGCATCGTTATACGCCGCGTTTACAAGCTTCACTTGTCGACCGAACAAATTAAAAAAAGTAACCTTCGCGCATTTTAGAAAGACGCTGAAATCATACGTTGTAGGTAGGACGAGAAAGAGCGACTGCCGATAATAAAGAAAAAAAGTCGGTCATTTGTTGGAGGACTGGCATCGCCATCGCTGAAATATAAAAAAAATAACGAAGGAACGATGGAAAAAGAGGGTAAAAGGGTAAGAATAATGTTCTTATAGCACATACATTTATTTATTATACGTAGATTGTTCATAGCTTATTATTTCGTCTATTCTTTATGCAACAGCAATTATTACATTATTATAGTTTGGTCAGAATAACAAACTTTTTTTGTGTGTTCGCCGCCAACTCGACTCTTTTTTATTTTTGTTTTGTTTTTGTTTTCGTTTATTATATTTTTTCCTTTTTGTCGTTTAACTTATTTGTTGTTAACCTTAAAGTTTTATTCCCGTGGTCGGTTCTTGGTAGCGAATCTGCCGCCGATGCGCCGTCCAGGCTACCTTAGTCACCGGATGTCCGAGCCTGGCCGACTGAGCCCTATGCATCCGCGGCAGATTCGTTAAGGGGAGGCCGGGTCAACGATCCGGGTATGACGGTCTCCCGCGCTTTCCCTTTTATCACTTCGCTTTTTTAATTTTCGCATCGCAGCGCCTGTGCGTAATAAATAGCATCCACCCTTTTTTACCTTTTGTGCTTTATTACGTATTTCTGTTTTTTTTTTATTGGGTAAGCGTGACTATACGCCCAACAAGTGTCTGAATATAGTATTTCCCGCGCACTAATACTCGATCGCTGCGAACGCACTTCGCTCCTTTCCCCCTCGCGGTACTCGCCGCCATTTATTCGTGGGTATTCATTTTGAAATACCGTTATGTGGTATATATACAACTTTTTGCATGTATTCCACTACTTTCGATTAAGAAATGCCTCGCGTGTTTGACTTATTCGAAGTTACTCGTTGGAAGGGTGTGTGACTGTGTACACGATATAATTGATTTTTGCCTCCTTCTTCCCTTTCTCTCCCCCTCTCTCCCGTCAATGACGTATCCTTGAAAAAGGATTCCCAAACGAGAGACGATCGCGGAGCCGACGAGAAAGAAGTGTTCGCTTCGTTTTTTATCATCGTCGTCTTCGTCCTCAAGACACAGAACACTTTTTCGAGCAGCAACAATTTTCCATTGCGAATAAAGCGAAATTTTATTCATCATGAAATATCACGAGTAAAAATTGCGAATATCTCAATGGCTCTCTTACTTTATACTTTCCGCATCTTACAAGAGCAATAGTTACTTTAGCTGTAATAAAAATAGCGATTTCCGCTTTTGAAATTTGCAATTAATCGACTATGAGTTGAGATTCGTACAAAGGTTAAATTCATCTTTTTCAAAACTAAAGTCTGATAATAACAAGGTGGTGGTACACCTGTACAAGGGCAACACCCGCCGAATGTGGTAAATTGTGAAACCAAGTCTGGGATAACGTGTATTTAATTGAAATGTTACTTGAAGCGCGTAGAAAATTTGCGCGACCGAGTCATTGCACTCGTTGATGATAAATCAGAAGATCGCGGAAAACAAAAGAGTGAAATTTCGTCGAGCCACCGTCGCGTCTGTCTTTAACTTCACCGCATTACACCCTAACCTTTTTATCATTATATTATGTACATTAATGTTTGGCACGCGGAATCGCCTTAGCGGTCTGTAATTCTGATTACAAAAAAAAAATCGGTCCTTCCATCTCGATCTGGCTTATCGTTTAAACGGCTGAAAGCAAAATATCCGCGATTGGCTTCGGCCAATTGACACGTCTAACCGCGAGCGCTCGTTTTTATGACGCGAATAATCGTCAAGGCGGCGTCATGGGAGCAGGACGTTTTGAAAATTGTCGTTTAATCGTTGGCAAAGATCCTGACAAACTTCGCCGATGCGAAGAGGCGACGGGTTTTTTGTTTGGAGCTGGCATTTTCGAAAATCTCGCGAGCGATAAGATGAAAGTGGAACGACTTTGATCGACCATCATTGTCATCGAACTCCCACGATGTATTTCCGCCTTTATGTGTTTAAGGGACACCTTATCTTTGGATTTCGCATTTTGCATTTTTCAATTTCGCTGTGTTATAAACAGGCCGAGCTAAGCGTACGTCTGTTCGAAGCCTTGCGCAAACTTTTTGGATCTACATCGGTTTTGCTTTTATTCACTCGTGAATTTTTAAAAACTAATGCCGTTGTTTCGTTGGTATAACTGATAGATTACTACGTCATCTATTAATTATGACAGCTGAAACGACGAATGAAATTATAACGGACTTATTTCAGTGCTAAATTGTAGCTAAACTGTCGGTAAATTGTTCACGTTTGTTAAGTTATAACATAAGAAAGCTTCCCGAATGGAAATTCTCTTTCTCCCCTCCTTTCAAGGAGATATATATTTAGTTAATAGTCTGTTTAGTTCCGTGCGTTTTTCTCGTATCGCCGAATGCGTATTATAGTTTATTAGTATATTTCCGACATTAAAGGAATTTATATACACAACTTTGTTCTCTCGTTCCAGATTTATTTTTTCGATTTTTTCAATCGTTTCTGCAATGACGGTCGGTAGTTCAATCGGTCGATCGGTCGGTCGGTCGGTCGGTCGGTCGGTCGGTCGGTCAATTTTACATTTATTTATCTTTTGAGCAGGTCCGCACTGCCCGGCAGTCGGAATCATATTGCAGTGTAGTGTTCGGAAATAAATGGGACTTGATGTTCTATTTTTGCGTGTGCAAAGTATCCGTTTTCTCTTGGATTACCTCGTTACAAGTGGAACGCGTCCGTATGAAAATCAATGCGCATGAGAAACGACGAACGAAAAAAAGAATCGTAATGAATAATCGTATATTATATGTAAATGTCTATATAAGTGTAAATATACTCCCCCTATTCAATAGTAAATATTTCATAGAATAATTTAATAATAACAACAACTGGTCTGTCTAATTTTCCATTCCGTTATATGTATCTCAATTTGTTTTACTACACCACTAGCTTTATATCTACCTTTCATAATTTTACATCGTGATTCACGACTCGCGTCATCACGATCATTAAATGCTATAATCATATTTTTGCTTTATTTATTTTTCATTCTCTTAAGGTTAATATTTCTGGTTGTTAATTAATGTTTTATCGCAATTTTTTTATCGTGCGTTGCCTGTGCTTCTAATTACACTTATGTCTGTATTTTTGCGTCCTCTTACACGTAGGTACCCGGTCGCGTATATTACTTCAACGAGAGTTTCGAGGTGGTGTTGTCAGTCACAAATTCAAAGCTTACGAATACGCGTTTGAAATGAAAAAATTACGCATAAGTTTTTGGCTCGTGCATGTGTTTGTTTGATTTTGTAAGGAAATTATCTTTAAGCTTATTTATTAATGTATAAAAAATGATAATAATCAAACAGCGATATCTTTGATCTATCGGTAATATATAAAACTTGAAAATTCGAACAAACACTTCCCAATGCTTATATTATAGATTTTATACAATTCGCCTATATATTTGAAGTTGAAGGTACAATAATTCTTATGCGAATTTGGTAAACGCGTGTTTGTGAAAACAATTGTCGATAAATAAGACGAGTAAAATCATCGGCTTAATTCGATTGGAGCTGCTTCAATCAATACAATGTTTCATCAATAAGGAAATTATTCGGAAAAACATGCGTCAATAGATTGTCTTTAAAAGTACATCTTTTTATTTGCAAGTGATTCGTGTGTCTTAAAGTAGTCGATGATTGCACAACGATACAACAATACAACAACACAACGTAATAAAATGTAAGAAAATACGATAGTCAATCAGTGAATGATTTGGTGCTCTCATAAAACGACGTTAGTTTTCCGACTGCGGGTATACACACGCCCGCATGACACAAGAGTTCAGATACCTGAATTTGTATTCGCGACTTTAACGGTTTCTTCAATTTAATTTACATACAATAATGAAACGGATTATTACTTGCGGTAGCTGTTTCCTGTTTATAATTTAGCTCGAATCGTATTGAGATGCCTTCTAGAAAAATAAGATGAGATCACTCGGCGTCGTCGCTACATTTTTTACACTTCATTATTCTGCTTTGGTTTTTCGCATTTCATTCTTTATTTGGGATTTACTTTCCAAGCTAATCCCCTTGTGCTCGCACTTCCATAAAAAAAAAACGCATCAGAGAGCAATTCTCAGTGCTTTATTCCGCGATTTCTCGACTCTCTCTCTCTCTCTCTCTCTCTCTCTCTCTCTCGCTCTTTTCTGTGTGTATGTGTGTCACGCGCGCACGTGTTTGCATACCTTAATTTTGAATTGCGAGAGTATTTGTAAACGTGCCATAAAACAAAGAAGAAAAATCGTCATCGTAGTAACTTCTTTTTTCTCTATTTCGCTAGGTCTTAGAGTTTAATTTATAATTCATCTACAAAATAATTTACAAGATCATATTAGTCGACCGAAACGAAAATTGAACGTAAGGTTGCTATCTCCTTCTCTCTCTCTCTCTCCCACTCTCCCTCTCTCTCTCTCTTACTGCCTCTTCTGTTTTCCCCGATATCAGATTTGGCTCGAGCATTGATTTCCTGATTACCGTTAAGTCAACAAGTGCATCTCAATATTAAGAGCAGCAGATGTAATTTAATCACATTCGAAATGAACTTTCGACGCGGTACAGTAGTTTTGTGTTTCGTGGAAATTTAGGCCCTTCCTGAAGCAACTGCCGACGGAGAGAGATTGAGAGAGAACGAGAGAGAATTAGAGAGAGAGAGAGAGAGAGAGAGAAGAAGCTAGAGAAAAGGATTATACGAATTTTAAAGATCACAGAGCGTGCAACGATGCGCTCGGTGCCCGTCGCCCGATTCAGCTGATTACGTCCTCATCCAAGTTGGGCGCGTTGTCGTCATCCGACGGAGTCGATTCGCACTCTCACAGGTCGTCCGGGTCCGGGTCACTCGCCACGGTCGGTGTCGCCGTCGTGACGGGGGCGGTGACGGCTGCCTGGAGCGCGAGCTGTGTGCCGCTCGACTCCGTATTCCTTCGTCATTTGCTCTTGGGCTTCCTCAGCATCGTTGCCTGGGCGCACCCGGACACGCAATAACAATAACAACACACGGCAAGTGCATCAGATGCTGGATCAGAGTTCCGAGTTCACACACACACGCGCGTCAGAGGCCGACAAACGAACGAGAACTACAAGTTCGTCGGGTCGAACGTATCCGAGAGCTCGGTTACGCGAATTTTACCCGTCGAAGACGTTCACCATCCAATCGACCCGACCTTTTTTCGAAAATTCAGGGCGACACTTTTTCACGGACCCGAATTTGTGTTATTAGCTTGACGAGCTCATTTCTACACTTGTACTCGACTTGGCGTTTATTTTAAACGAGTTTATTTTTACATTTCATATTTACAATGTCAATATTGAAACTCTAGGTCTAACACCATAAAAACATCTGAAATGTCGCCTCATTCCCTTTTAAACATAATATAAATTTTTTATTTGATTACTGCCATCAGAATATTGTAGGCACATTAATTTTTTTTTAAATTTAACTCAGGATTTCAAATATGATAGAAAAACACGTTGTAGATTTTACACAAAAGCTCGTACATTCTCCGAAATAAATTTATATGGAATTCAATGTTTCGAGGAACAATTGTAATTTGTAGCAATCGAGAAAATTCGACTAAAAAATCAAATTTTTCATAATTCTATTTCGTTTGTCGGAATCCTATAAACAAGATACTACATTACACAACTTTTTAATAGTTGGTCATTCCTCATCGACGAATTAATACAACACAATACATTTCTTTATGCAGAGATTTCATATTTATACAGAGAAAGAAAAAGCATAGAATTTTTTGCTTTACGAAAAATCACCGAAAATTTTTTATATGACTATTTCGTTAAATTTAAAAATTTAAAACTATGCTCTACTCCATTTAAAGCGCAACTATTAAGCTCGATGTATTTAAAAAAAGTTAGTTTAACGCTTTGAAATATCAACACTTATACAGAAAAATTATAATAATGCAATTGTTTCAAATTTAATTTTCCAAACATACAATCCGTGTAATTTCAAATATATGAAAAGAAGTTATATACAATAACAATACACTCGGCCATCCGGATACGTACGTACGCGTGCACGTATGCACATGAAAAGTAAAGCTTTATCGATACTATTACCACATTTATGGTAAAACATTTTTTATTTATCCCGGGATATTTCAGCAATTGTTCGTAAGTAAATATTTGAAAGAAAAAATTATACAAAATGAAACTATTTTACGCAACAATAAAAACAATGATTTAGCACGCAATTACATCATCGAGCGCAAATAAATAGGCAGGGCAGACAAGAAAAATTAAAAACGAAACAATATATCTATAATAATAATACTATGATTCATTTCAAATGTTCATTTCACAATTGTACAATCAATAGTCTACGCAACTATACGACGTCAAAAATTATAAAAAAGAACAATAAACATTAAATACATATAAATATATTAAGTACTAAACTAAGATAAAGGTATGAACTAACAGGTCCAAAAACTACACTTAAAAAAATAAACTTTTCATTGTAAAATTTTGTTTTGATAGCAAATTTACATCCACTCGATTCATTGACAGCTTTACGTAAGATAAGATACTTTATATGAAATGATTTTTTCCAAATAAGCAGCGATAAAATTGGCTTTGAATTTGAAAAAATGACTAAAATATGTTTTCTTATTTTGAATGATTTTTCTGTGCTGAACATGTATGTATTCATAAAATATCAATTTTCAAGTCAGTAATATACTCTAGTCGTTTTTAAAAAGAAAAGCATTTTGTAGTGCAAACAATATACAGCTAATTAAATACAAGATAATAATCATCTACGTTAAGACGCAAATAGAATAGGGACCTCAATGATCATGTACGAGGAGACAGAAAGGGGGTGAGTAAGAAAGACGGGGATGTTATAACGGGAGCAGGAGCTTTTTTTATGACGGGAAGACTTTGATCTGGTAGAAAAAAATCATGTACTATTACGCAGAAAGCGTGAATAAATGAAAATAATAGAGTAAACCGGTATTGATATGACTTTGTATGAATATTACCTACGGTATTTTTTTCTCTATTCATCCATTTTTTTCTACCCGAACGGGTTAAAATAACGATTATAAGCAAATGCCATTCTATATAAAAGCATTGCAACTTATACGGTAAAAAAAGCTCGGAAAATCTATTCTTTAGTTTCTATTGCTTTCAAAGAGAACTATTGCAAGGATCAAAGTGCGTGTAAGTGTAATCTACGTATGTAATAAATCACATCCAATGTGTTGCACGATGATAATGATTGTCTCATTGTCATCACAAAACATTAGCAATTCAATGCTAAACAGTTTGTGTTCAAGTCATTTAAAAAAAAAAAAATAAAATAAAAATGTGAAAAACTTATCCTACGAAGAGTTATTTTCCAAAGTTGAGGTAATTTTATTACGCAAATTACACGTAGAATATTATTATGTTCGTAAATGCAGGTTCCAGATTTTTACTTATTTGTATGATTGAATGTACGGATATACTCTAACGCAGAATTTTCACTCGAGAAAATATTAGGGAATTTGTTTATGGCCTGCAGTATCATACTCATCGAATTACAGATTTCATAATAGTTTGACGTGTCCCGGCTGTTGTAGAATAGCCCGGAACACGGATAATCGAATTAAAGCGCCCCCACAGGGGGAGAAAGATAAATTTCGGAGAAAGGGTGAAATTCTGAAAGGCCATTAAGCAGACGTTCAATGGTTTCAGAAAATTCATCGAGCAACGGTTAAGGTTATCCGCGAAGGACATAAGAAGTTTTCGGAGAAACCGTTCGGTTCGGCAAATACCAGACCAGGTATCGGTCCAATGAGACCTTGAAACTCTCCGTACGAGTATAAATTCACCTGGAAAATCGGAAAAGCTAACAGTAACTGTCGAGCGTTTCACGAACGTGTCCTGCCACGAACCCTTCGAACCTACTCTTGTTGATTTCATTTCCCACACCAAAAAATTTTTATCTAAAGTTCTCATTTTCGTACAGCTAAATCATTAAAATATTTAAAACAATTTAAGCTAAACTAAATCGCGTTTGGCGAAGGAGAGTAAACAAATACTACAGGAGTGAGTTTAAAAAACTATAACGCCGAACATAGATAAATTACCGCAGCAGATCCGGAGGGTGGTTCTAAAAAATCGGAAGATGCAATGCCGCCGCTGCTGCCAGGAAGAATCTCAGTATCAGCAGAAATTTTACTGAGGTATGCAATTTCCAACCAAAATATAAGTTACGATAAACAGATAAGTTAAGAATTTCATTACATATATTGACACAGCATCACGATATACATATAGTCAGACCCACATAATGTTGAGTTCATGAGACGAGCGGCATGAGATAAAGAAAATTAAAGAAAATCCTAAAAAAAGATCAATGGAATAAGTTTCGCAAGAAAACTAATGGACGAGAAGAAATATGTGCTGCGTTCTGTGAGATAGCATCGACTGTTCCATATTGTAAATATTGTTTCTTCGAAACATCACAAAAATAAAAACGGTCTTCAAGATAGAACAAATTAAAATGTTTGTAAATTTCACACTTAGAAAAATTAATTATGCCATTTATAAGTGATTTAATTAATCTGTGACAATTATAAAATTTTATTAAAACGGTCAAATTTTATAAATGTAGATTAGCAAAATATTAGATTTCTCAATACATCACACAGTATTATGTTATTACGATGTTATATTAAAAATAATGCAATATGAATTTAAAAAGAAATACGCCAATTGATTAGTATTTTACATTATTTTTTAAATGACATAAACATAATATTCGATGTTATTAAATTACTAAAACTTAATACGTCAGATAGACGTTAGATGATTTTATATTTAAATAAATATAAATCTGACCTGAAATAATCGTATGCATTAATACTACCAGTGCGAATCTAAAATTTCGCGAAAAGAAAAAAACGAGCCAATACCCTGTCTAGTCAACAGATTTGCTGAGCTTTACATCACGTTATGCGATTGCATTTTTTTAGAAAATGATGCAAAAAAACTTAACTAGAACACGAACTTACAGAGAAAAAACTTATTCAAGACTTGCTAGGTCCATCACCACCGACGCAATCATCATATATAAACCAAAATGCGTATACAGTCGGAAAAAAACAGTGATAGGTGCTTTGAATTGGAAAATGATTCGACCTTCATGAGAAAGCACCATAGAAATGTAAGTACATACAGGACACACCAAAAAGACGTGGTGCCATTTACATCACCTATAATGAAGCCTAAATTCGCCCAAATAGTTTCTCCTGCCAACAGCAGGGGTGTGTTATACTCGATTGTTACTGGGCACGGCTAATACGGACGATCTATATATATCAGCCGCTGAACTCGTCTACGATACAACGTTCCATCTTACGATGGACAATTTCACTATTCAGTAAACAAAAATACAGTACGGAATTCATCACACGATAAATAAAACGGATGAACAATATAAAGCTTGTCACAAGACAAAAATACTCTGTTTAAAGAGCTAGTGACTGTTGATATACGGAAAAACTGACAATAGGTTGTATGCATACTTATGGGAAATGAAAAGGCAATTAAGGAACCCAATTAAGAGGGGTAATTAATTAAATGGTCGTTAATTAACGACTTAATTGTTTAAAGAGTTTTTAAGCGGGAAAACTACAAATCTACCGCTGTATATTCATTCGGCGAACGGATTTGGGGAAAAGAGAGACTAGTCGGGTCAACAATTGCACTGATGATATCTGGAAGCTTTTTAAGCGAATATAAGTTCTTATATAATATTATAGATAAACGGAACACCTCAGAAATATGCACACTGGAATCTCAAATCAATACATCCTTTATAACACCGAACGTGTTGATGAATTTCTAAAACATACGAGTCTATCCAGACTTTGTGTCACGGTTATTTTCTGAGGAATCAGTTTAGTATATATATCCATACTTAAAAGTGTTCAACAAATAAAAGTACTACTACTACCAACTGCAATACCCATTATTGCTGTGTTCCATATATTTTTTAGTTTGTTTGAGGCGAAGCTTGTGATCTCTTGTAACTCTCGTTAATATGCTTAGAGTAGAAGAGGGAAAATCAAAAGAGAAATAGAAGTAAAAAGTGAAAATCATCAGAAGTTCTTCGACGCGACTGAATCGAAAGTCCTGCTACGCAATGCAGTAAAAACAGTTGGAGTTATATTCCTTACACTTCTTGTCGACACGGCCTCACCAAAGCCGTTCTTGTCGTGGTTCTATACAAATTCCAGTCGGAACTGAAAGATTTATTTAAAAATTCGATCATTAACTACGAAATTCTGTAGAAACGTGCAATTCACCAATTATTTTAACTAAAATCTTTCATTTGTAGAATATAATCTTAACGTTGTAATTGAAAGGCGTTAATATGGTGAACCGACATGAAGTAGTCGGGAAAACCGCGATGTTATGGCATTCATAAGGGCCCGCCAAGGAACCCATTGGCGGATTAAACAATAAATGCTTAATAGCATTCGACATTTTTGACATTACGGCCCATATATTGTATCATCACCCTTGCGTTGACCGCTACATACTGATATGTCCCAATCGGTCCTACAACAGCTCGGCACACGGAAAATCTAGCAATAGGTTGCCCAGGCATTAAAAAGTGCTGTTAAATATAATTAGAAGCTAATTAAGGGGACAATTAAATGGTCCTTAAATTACTATTTGAATTGGTGGCGAACGGATTTGGAAAAAAGATAGACGAATTCGGCCAACCTTGAACACGAGTTAAACGACGAGTATAAATCCATCCGGAATATCAGGAAACCAGCAGAAGCTTCTGGGAGCACATCACGAGATTTGTCGTATCACACAAGTAACAGTAAACTCATTCATCGCTTTTTATCCCTGCCTTGCATCTTTTTGACAACTTTACCCGGAGTAGACATGCTTGTTCATTCGGTGCGCGGAAGTCGTCGTTCTACCGGACATATCAACGGCGGCGAGAGGGTAACTACAAACATGAATTGACGCATCCAGTGTACCAGCAAATATTATAATGAATGAAGGAAAATACTTGGAATTGTACTTTTTTAAGAAGCTAATGATTTTAAACAAGTACTAATCAGCTTCGACAACTATTTTATTAATATCCTAGGGACAAACGCATGATAAAACACCCTCGTGTCAATTAAAAGCTGCAATAGCGCATTACAAGGTTATTGGCGATGGAATACCCCGCGACTGCAATTTTGCACGTGGGGACACCCGGGAACAAGCGTGCGCAAGCAATCCTTGGCGGATGTATGCCCCTTTAAGCCGAATGGACGCGCGAAGGATAACTCGCCAATAAAAAGGATTATCACGGGAATATCGAAAAGGTGCGAGTCCAAGTCAAGGGACGACTAATAAAAAAAAGGAGAATAATATTATAACGACAATCGGGCCCATAGATTCACCAAAAGGTTTGATGCGTGCCAAACTTTTGATGGACTCGGATTAAAGAGGTAGAAACTCGGGAAGAAAAACAGGTTGTAAACTCCAAATGTTTGTAAATGGAAAAGAAGAATTAAACGAAGGGTTCAAAAATCGGACACAACGCGAGACGTGAAGTATTTTGCGTTCTGCTTTTCGAGAATCACCTTCCATCGTATTTTCCCTTTTCCGTAACCTGCTTCACTGCAAAACGAGTGCTGCAAATAATGTCAAGAAAATTTAAAGTATAAATCACTGTTTCATTTTTCATCTTTTCACCCTCCCTCCACGGTACGTGACCAACAAAAGTAATAAACAAAAATATACCCTGTAGTGCTGCTCAACGTTCGAAGTGCAAGGAAGATATGTAGGCTTTATCCACAGAGTGGCTTATGTTTATATATCTTTATACTCCACATTGTTTACTAGCTCAAACTATCATAGATACGAAATTCTCGTTTCCTTAGTAATCATTATTTAAAGATTATTTTGATACTTTCTAATTTATTAGTAGAGCTACTTCCTATAGACATTTCATTTTACATATATTTAATATTGAAAACGACACCTAAGAATTCCAGCGTAATTAATTTCTCGACTTCACGACCTTTCAAATTTCTTGTAATGAATACAGAGACAAATAAATTAGTCCAAGTTGCTTCCGGACATGAACTAAGGAGCGAACAAATCAACACTTTATTCCAATCAGTTTCAGCAAATAAAATATCATAATGTAGTGCAACCATGTAACATGACTATCATTTTATATATAAATATATATATATATATAAGTATAGTAAGCAGATTATCCGACAGAATCCGACAGAGGAACTTTATCACGCCCAATAAGAAACTGGAAACTTCAGATTTTTTAAACAAATTAAAAATGAAAAATATAAAGCCCATCTAAGCATCAAACACGGAAATAAGAAATATTCGTATTTAAAATACTGAAAATTGCAAAATATGTTAAGACACGATACATTATAGTATTTATTTCAGAATACATATGACGAAATAAGATATTCATCATACCAGAAGCGGTAAAAATATCAATGTGTCAATCGACTGATATCAACTGACGTACACGAGGAATAAAGTGACGTATCATAACAACGGAATAAAAAAAAGGTTTCAGACAAGAAACACGCGATCAACATACCGACCTACCAAATAAAAAGAATTTTCATTTGTTCAAAAAATTTTCATAAGCAAAACTGTAGCATCTAATAACGCATTGTTATATAAAAGGTAAAATACATAGCAATAGAAAACGAAGCTGTTAAATAATAAATCAAGCACATTTGTTTCTTGCGAAGAGGTACAAAAAAGTGACAAAAACATCACTAGATAAGAAAAAAATTTCCATATAGGCAAGAAGAATGTGGCGATATTAAAGAGCTCACTTCTCAAAAGATCAACGCTAATTTGAGATACATCTAGAGAGTTTTTATAAAATAGTCTTAGATGTCGTAGGATCCTAGCCTTAACAATCAATGAAAATAAGTAATACTGATTGCTTCCTGAATCCTTTATTAGAAGTAGATTTGCTAATGTTCTTTCATAAGTTTCTTTGATTGTATCAATATTACCTTCTGATTCAAGTGTAATTTTTACTTTTACTTATAATGACATTTTTAATATTAAATCAATTACCATATTTTTTCATGTAAAATGTAAGCCTTGTAGTTTTCTAGCGTCAATACTTTTGGAATGTTGCTTATTAAATATTTGTATATAACTCTAGCTCGTTTATGTTCACAATTTCTCTTTCTAATTTAACAAATACTGTTTTCAATTTTTCATTTAAATTTTTATCTCAAAAAACTTGTGCTGTCACCTGAGTATGTAACGATCTCGAAAATTTGGTGTATTATAAAATATCCACTAATAAACATTTGTAGAGCTTACGTGAAATACTAATGACCCAATTCTGAATAACACGATAAGTAATCACATGACTACAAAAGCGGACATTGCAGACAAAAAGATAATAATAATTGAAATACAATTAATTTATTAAATAATAAAATATATTGTAACGTCTCAAAAAAATTATGATTTCTGTTTCTAATACCAATAAAATGTCTCAAAATACACACATTTTTTTGTATTTTATATAACGACATCAAACGTCGGTAAGAGATTCGTCACGTCACGCCGCGTAACTGAAATCTTAAAAGACGATCAACCTACGACGAACCGATAACGTAAAGAATGTCACATTCTCGTAAGAAAATCACTTGTTGCAGAGCTCATAAAACTGTAAAGCTAACTATTTATAAGATTTTGATGGCATGTAAGTGAAAAATACAATGATTATACTCATGTTTTATTTAAGTATGGCTATTAAATCAGCGCAAAAATAAAATATGACCCTTACCTAGGATATATTGGCAAGTGCAACAAAAAAATAAAATTTTGGATCAAATGGAGGGGGAAAACGAAAAATTCAATCGAAAAATTATCAAAAAAGTATCCATTTGTTGGGAAAGCCGAAAAAGTGCAAAGAAATAAAAAAAAACTCGAAGGTTTGCTACCCAAGATAGACATCCAAGATAATCCAAAAAAACCAGCTGTATGTAGTAGTAGTTGCTTTTGGTCCGGATGGCAATATAGGAATTACCTTAGATAGTGGCAACATAAGAGGAAGTCTTAGACTAGGCAAATAAAAAAATGAATGGTTATATTTTTAGATGGTGGAAGGGCCACCTACAAATTCTAGTTATAAAACATCCTAAATATCTTTTACTGCTGAACCATCAACCGGACGCCTCCATTTAATTGTTAATCGTCTACCACCAAGTATTAATGTTATCTAATTATTAAATGTTATCTCAGCAGCTGCTTCGGTTGCACTACGCTGTGTATATTAAAGAAAATTACATTGCTGTCTGAAAACCATTGTGACTGAACGAAGTTTACTAAACCGATAGAAATAATCCCTTAATTCCAACATAAATTGATGCATTCATCTTCTGGTGGATTTAATTGAAGCATTGCAATTCCTCATAAGTTTATCCGCTATTGAATCATTCATACCATAATAACGAACGAACAAGATAAATGTAGAGTCTTAATCAAAGTGATCATTACTACGGAATAAAGTTCTTCTCAATTATACAAGTGAAAGTTACAGATATGTTTTTAGAAATGCTATATTTCTCCCGGACATAGTTTTATGAGTACAGAATTTATATTAGCGAATTATGTTAAAGAGTCTATCGCGACCAAAATTTTCTCTTCAAATAAACCTCGCGAACGATTATAGGCTGTATTGAGGAGACGAACGAAAAGAATCGAATGAGATCTTCAAATCACGTTAAATAACACCATCTTAGAAAGCACCGAGGACACCTTGGGTTCCTTGAATTCGTATATTTCATAGAGCAGTGATAGAATTACTACCATTAGGCAGCAACACCAACAACGTCGTCCCATAGTATTTAATGCAGCTCCAATGCAAATAAGCTAAATTAAAATTAATTTAATTTAAATTAAATTAAGTTTATGCATCAATAACAAAAGTTCTTAAAAACAAAAGAACAAATGACATTACGAATAGAATACGCGTAAAAACGTCGCTTTTATTTACGAATAAGCCCAGTGACTCAAAAACAAAATAATCTCGTCGCTATGTAATCGGAGAGCAGTGAACCTGACAGTGGGTTGCTCGAGTCTTTTAAATACTAGAAATTACAACGAAATTATGTTTGCATTGTTACGGCAAAAAATAAGTCCACCTACACTCAGAAAATATTTATATTAAAGACAAAGTTAATGACTAAAACTTGTGAATTCGTTCGGGTACATTATTTTAGTAATCTTTAAAAACTTATAAGTAATAATGCACCATAGATCTTAGAAAAAACAGAGATGGCAAGATTTACTAAGGATCTTACAAAGAAAAGAAGCTCTACAGAGATATGACTTCTCTTAATTGAAAGGGGAATATAATGTAAATCTTACTCCTGCGGAACTTAGAAATTGAGCTCTTCTGTGTGTGGATGTGACGTGAATATTTTTAAAGATATTAACACGTATTTAAAGATGTTATTTTTAAGATAATTTCTGAACGAAGAGTTGTACACGTGGACAGACTACAAAGGGCGTCGAGAATTTTTTTTTTAATTCAAAATCATCAAGAGCAAGAATCTTCGGACGGAAAAGAGGACACCTGGGAATTTTCCTGCGCAAGAATCTCCCAAGGTAGTAACATCAACTGAACACAGTCAAAGCTATTTTCAAATGTATTTGAATTGAAATTTGAAATTGTTAAAGCAGCTAAAAGAAACGAGACGTAATATAGACATTGAAATGCGTGTAAGTGTAATCTACGTATGTAATAAATCACATCCAATGTGTTGCACGATGATAATGATTGTCTCATTGTCATCACAAAACACTAGCAATTCAATGCTGAAAAGTTTGTGTTCAAGTCATTTAAAAAAAAAAAAATAAAATAAAAATGTGAAAAACTTATCCTACGAAGAGTTATTTTCCAAAGTTGAGGTAATTTTATTACGCAAATTACACGTAGAATATTATTATGTTCGTAAATGCAGGTTCCAGATTTTTACTTATTTGTATGATTGAATGTACGGATATACTCTAACGTAGAATTTTCACTCGAGAAAATATTAGGGAATTTGTTTATGGCCTGCAGTGCCAAGATAATTTCATATTTCTAAAATTAGAAATTGCAGAATAGTTTAATTTTTCAATAATTAACAGAAAATTCATAAAATTCAAATAAATAATCAGATATTTGCATCAACTATGAACATAATAACTTGCGCTTTGTTCACAAAAAAATAGAATTTTATCAAGACTCTTAATACAATCGACTATTTAAAAATATAAAAATTAAAAACTGCTAATCGAAAATATTTATATTATGAAATTATTTTTTATAAAGTCACGATAAATGATGAATTTAAATAAATGTAAAAAAATTTATAAACAAGTTTATATTTCGCAATATACATAATAATTATCGTTAGTACCTTTACTAACATTATTACTACTGTTACTACACTATTTGAATTCTCCATCCAATATTCATCCATTTAGAGGGTAGAGGTAAGATAAAACGCTTCCACTCTCTATATAAAAACAAAAATACTATTTGAATTCAAATATCAAATCACTGGATTAGAAGATAAGTAGGCTAATGAAGAAGCTATTGCTAGTACCACTAAAGCAGCCTAACAAGCCACAGCCAAAAGGTGGGATCTCAAGATGGAGAACCTACTCAATGTCCTAAAATAGAAGATGCTGCTTCTGATCGCGTGTGCATCCTAAAGTGTTCGGTCAACCTCAAGTACAGAGCTATTAAAGAGACAGCTGAGCACATCACTGCTATAGGCAACATCTTAAAGTCAACAGATACATTAGTAATCATACAGTCAGCACAGATCATCGAGAGACACTTGCGTGACCGTAGATTAAACTCAAGAGATCAAGAAAGTACCAACTCTGATAGTAATTCCTGTTATCATCTGCTAGACTAAACGAGCACAAGGCATGAAAAACAGTCCTTATTTTTGTTCTCCTAGACAGTCAATGGAGGCTGATTAAACTTTGCATGACCCAACACTGGCTCGAGAGTACTAGCACTACATGCTACTACTATTATAATTACTCTTATCAACTGTTAATAGTTGAAACAACTTTTTTCATTCCTAGCCATTATTGCCCGTAATTTTCACAAATTTCGAATTTTTTAATTCGATCACTCTACGAAAATGTTCCCTCTTCTTGTAATTTATAATATTTAATTTATCTCTGATGCTAGACATTGCAAGTTACTCGAATACAGTGTATCTCTTTAATGCTTCCAACGCAATAGTAATTATCTGTTGCCGATATATACAATTGTATACGCATGTAAGTTTAGATAAATTATAATTATCTACGTATCGACTATATTCATATAATATACCATCATATTCTTCTAGAATATCTTTTGAAGATATATAATAAACTTTTGTAAAAATAAAATTTATTCGTGATTGTCAAAAAAAAAAGGAAAAGAATCTTCTTTCAACAACGTTACATATCATGTATTTAATTTGCACGAGCTTTTTTCTCCGAGTGACCGAATCGTAAAGAGCTTTCGCATCGTTGCAATTGTTAAATGTGCAGTACAGGTTGTTTAATCAAAGTTGTTTATATTAATGGACCCCAAAACTATAGCCAGCGCATTGCACCACGAGACATGTTAAAATTTTTATAAAAAACAAACCGAGATAAACCTCGTAACGAAAAAGTTTTATAATGAATTTGTTTGCTATGAAAAAACAATTTTTCGAATGTGAAAACCACTTACTTTGTTATTCGCAATAATTAATTTCAAATATTAAAAACCTACATGTGTGTATATGTAGACGTTCGTATATAAAAGTTTTATTTTCCATTCGTGGAAAATAAAAATGAAATCATGGTACATGAAATTACGTGGTGCTTTTACCTCTTATCGGCCACAAGTACAACCAAATTCATAATTTTCTACTGAATTTGAAATAAAAACGTTAACAAGCACTTGGTAGGTTGAGATAAAAGAAAGATACATATGTATACGTATTGAAAGAGAAAGAGTAAGAGGAGAGTGCTGTGTGGTAAAAGAGAAATGATGACTGAGAAAAGAAAGTGAAGCAAGGTAGAGTGAGTTCTCTATTGAGAAGACATTTTGCAGTAGAGAATCGCATAATCGTATAATAAAATGATATTAAGCGCATCGTATTCCTCGTGAACATAGTCGAAGAAGGTGATTTCATATTTTTATCGAGAGCGAGTTCTCGTTCGTTGGAGAATCAAACGTCGCTGATCCCCAGGTCAATACTGCAAAAGCATTCCACGATACAACGAAATGATTTAGCATTGACACGTGTGACGAAGCCTGTTGCCTTATATTCTACAACGTAATTGTATTTTGTACTCTCGGGAAAACAAGCGGAACAGCAAGCGTATCGTGTCGATCTTTGGCATCAATCGCAACGACTTGGTCACAGTGACGGAGTAAACCGTTTCGCCGTACCCGGTTGGTAAACGCCATACAAACAAGCGCTTCGTTATCGCCACCGTTCCGGATCAGTCTTCATCCCCATCCCTTTCGATAGCTTGGAGTGAAAACCGCGACGTCCGTCGACTCCGTCCAGGGAACTACCTCTCGCGGACGATAACTTTTTCACTTCAAGTCACTCAAAGAGCGTCGCGCGCGTGTGGCTGTCTTTCTTAGGCGTGAATCGTACGAAATCGGTCGGCAAGTTAGCGGCTCGCATGAGTTATCATTTTCATTTTCATTTCCATTTTCATTTACTCGTCCGTGCTCTTGCCTCCCTCCCCGTTTGCGGGTAGGATCGACGGTTCAGTATTCCGACGCTTGATCTTATTTTTCTTCAACATGGTCGCCTGAAGTGAACAGAGGAACACACAAGGAAGCTTTTATTAGTATAAAAAGTGAAGGAGGATGAAGAAGAAAGTGTGCCTTTATCGAGTCGAATTACGCATCGACAAGTGTGTGTTTCTTCCATCTTGTTCGCGATTAAAAGAAATTTCGAAACAAAATGCCGGACTCGGGCGTCGAACAACAAAATCGTTCGTCAAATACTCGTGATAAACGAACGGTACATGTTACGGTATCAAATATCTTAAAATGAAATTTAAATTAATAGAAGGGACAGGTTTACGAAGGCATTACGTAAAAGAAGTAACATTCAAAAATTTTAAATTTCGTACGAAGATATAAAAAATGTCGATTGAAATTTTTTCATTTAAATATTTACTCAATCAGTTGAAAAATTTGTGAAAGTTTTAAAATAAAGTACAGCTCTTTGATTTATCTTGTTGTGTCTACCACCTATTAAAAGTCTACAATTGATAAAAAAAATCGATAACTCCTGACCGTAACCGTAACCGTTTGCAATCCCAATCGTTACTTTCATTTGACTTCTGAAAAACTATCCTCGGTAGATTTTATTACATAAACGGCTATTACCCATAGAACGATTCGCTAGGAAACGAACATTATTACCCTGGTTACGGACGCGACGCATCTATTATTCAACGCCCGACTCAACATTCAATTATAATTTAAAATCGCGTATTTATTTACTTTCCAGACGGTCTGCTGTTTTCGAGTGCTGTAGGAGAAGAGTTTGGAAACTTGAAGGAGTAAAAGTTAGCATTAATGCGATGAGCACTTTTACAACATTAGAGAATAAGAGAAAAGGCAACGAGAGATACGTGGCGAGAAACATAAACGAGACAAGGAATGGGAACAATGAATTTCAGATAAAAAAAGAGAGAGAAAGAAGTATGTTCAACTAGGATCAACATGTAGAGGATGCCTTGGCAAAAATCGTAACGTGCCACATTTAAATAAAAATTAAACGAGCGTATTTTCCTTTTGATAAGATCGATTTTTATCCCTCTTACCTTTTCTTTACGTTTGCATAAATTGCATTTGTACATTATGCGCGACAGTTACACGAGCGTGTATATGCATTTATACACATAATGCTTTGTTACTATTTGCAGCTTTGATCATGCACTCTTACGTCGATACAAAATAATTAAAGCATAATTCATAAAACCGGAGGCTTCTTAATACTTTAGTAATGATATTTTTAGTTTTCCGGCAACACAATAATCTTTTATTTTATACGCTTAAACGTTTTATATTATAGCACACCAATTAAATTGTGACGATTTGAATAAACTTTCACTACATTGACAATAGTAAAATTTTGATTTTCTCGGAAAATTGAATTAATTAATTACCCTGCGATTGCATCAAAAGGAATCAACGCTACTCTTAGTTTGGAATTTCATTTACCTTTAATGCGGATCTCAGCACGACAACATCTCCAGGACTTTGAAGCCATGGCTCACCATCCACCTGAACTGGAATATCCGAATGCAAGTGGATCTTTATGTGACCACCCTAACAAATTAAAATTAATAATATAATATAGTGTGACGAGGTATTTTTACTCCTTCCGAACAAGTAAAACGTATCTATCTATAATTTGTGTAATCCAAACGACTAATCAGTTACATATTTGTAGATTACATCTAAAGAAAATTTTTAGAAATTCTTAATAAAGTAAATACTTACTTCAATACGTCATTAAGGATACAATTAATTATGTATCAATCTTTCGACAATTATATCTTTGTTTTTAAAGATGAAGAGCAATAACCGTTTTGAAACTTTTACTGTAATTTATTTTAAACCACGAATGCTCAATTTTGTATTGAATCGATACAAATTATTTATAAATTTTATGTCATTGCAGCCAACATTTTGTAAGTTAAATATTAAAATTTCACTCAAGTATAATGTAAGAAACACCAAAACAACGTATGTTTGACTGTTCGATTGTTTTCGATACATTTAAAAATTTATCGTTAGGTACTTATGTCCTGATGTGCGACGACATTGTTTCTTGTATGAAATAGTTTTACACAACGAGGAAAAAGATAATGAAATTTTTGCAAGTAGTAATACTTATTTATCGAAAAGTTTGCCAACTTATTAACGCCATTAATGAATTGTTAATAAAGAGAGAGAATGAATTAATTTGGTATTGAAGAAATTGAGTTAAACCTGAGCTATCCGCATTCCATTGCGAAAGCCGGATTGAATTTGTCCTAAATGAATGACGCCGGTCACGCCGACAACCTCCAAAATTCCATCCCAATGGTTCGGCTTGTTGAACTGATCCTCTTTGTCGGGACCCCATGGATTCGCACCAGAACCCCAACTGCAATTCGAACGAATCGGTTACATAATACCAACGCTTTAAAAAAAAAAACATACGATGTCTACAATATCACGATTATGTGTTACATTTTATCATTCTCAAGAGAGCGGCATTCGAATAAGGAGGCAAAATGGCCACGAATTTAACTCCGATAATTATTCGTAACATTTTAGCACTCACGTATCAAATAAGATCATCGTGTTTACGTTAAATTTCGTTGAATTTCGTATTAAAGGAAACAAAATTTTGACGCGTGAAAAGATGCTCGATACAAAATACTATAATCGTTCTCGGTAAGGGGATGGGGGAGTTTTTCAGAATACGATGTAAAAACAAGGAGTGAGATTTAGTCGTCGGCGACAGGGGGAAGGGGAGATGAGCCGAACCAGTCTCGGATCGTTCGATTTGTGAGCGTCGTTGTTGTTTCAAATAAGCTCTCCTTGTCTTTACGATTGTTTTTTACATAATATCGATTGCAGCTTTATTTTTAATTGAAAAAATTGATTAAATTGCGTGATAGAATTTTTTTATTATTCAATATGTAGTAAAATATGTATTTCCTAATTTTTCATATTATCTTCGCAGCTCTATAAAATTTACTTAATTGTAAAAGGCAATTAAAAATAAGGATTTTCTGTCACCTGAAATGTATTAATATTTTAAACGAGTTAAAATCACTGTACATTTTTAGTTTGCATTTCTTATTTGCAGATATCAATCAAACCGAAATTTATATATTTGTAAAATTAATTTAAACTTGATTAAACTATTTTTTTTTCCCTATGAATTTAACTTATGTATAAATCTAAGTATTGCAAGACAAAAAGTATACATTGAACCCAATGATAATTTAATTTACGAATTATCAATGAAATAATCATATTTTATTTTAGTTCCTTTCAACGAAAGAGAATTAATTTGGATCTATTACCGTTTACCTCGTAATCACTAACTCGCTTATTCGAGTAAAGTAAAGCTTTCGTGGAAAATTTTTACGCACGACAATGGTTATTATATGCACACAAAATTATTGCGAATTATTTTAACGACGCAATTCGTTTAACTTTCACAAAGTTAAGGTAATCTTCACACACCTTAGTATATTAAGAATGATGATACCCTCGACTTGGGGTAAATCAACGACCTTGCCATCGACCTCCAGCCTGATCTCTCTGTGCAGATCCTTACAGGGTTTGCGGCCCACCATCTTGCGCAGGCCCATCTTCACGTAGACACTCTTGTTGTGAAGACGGCTGTTGAACTTGTTGGGGTTTTCCTCACGCGCGTTGTGGAAGTCCAGGCAAAGTGCCGCGTCAAGCCCAATCCCGAAGTAGTTGTTCATCACGAATATTTGCGTATTGTCCTCGCTAGTCGATCCAGCGACTGCTTGTGTTGGTTGTCGAGTTGAAGCGTGAGAGGAAATGTAATTTTTTTGCGTTAAAAACTAGAGTATTGAGTCTCGGATTGTTAAGTTGGACGCTACAAATCGCCAAAATGTATCCTTAAAAATGTTTATAATTGCCAATCTCAACTTCGCTTTGCGCTTTTTATTACTTATATATTTTTTTCTTTTCGATAAAAAGATGAATTTATAAGAAACTGAGAAGGTGCAACTATTATTTGAAGATTGAGTTTTTTCAAAGAATTGTCCTTTTTAATATATTTCCGAAAACTTTGTTTTAAGTCGTAAATTCACGTGAAAAAATATTCTTTTCGAGTGCGCAGTAAATTGACGATTTAAATTTTAATTTTTTTTCCGATTTTTTCACAAATTAGATTTGTCGCAATCGGAGGCTTATGAAAGCATTAATAATTAAAAAATCTGTTAAAATAGAGAATTGAAATAAGCCACGGTAATTAGCTACAAAGACAGTTAACTGACCCGCGTTGTTGGGCACAAGTGTCTGGGACTTGTCCTCCTTCTCCTCGGGGTGAAAGACAACGGTCCACCTGTCGAGCCTTATTTCCTCAGCGTCGATTACGTCCCTAAGGAGGTTAAGGGGATCTTCGCCCCCCGTGTAGCCGGAGCCCCACCTGAGGACACGCGCTAAATCGTTACCAGTGCCGAGAGGTACGATGGCGCACGCCGGCGAGGAACACTCGCTATCCTGGCCGACGTTGTCCAGACACTGAAGGACCCAACCCACTGTACCGTCTCCGCCGCATACCAAGATCTTGTAGTTCTTTATGTGCCGGAACACGTAAAGTCTGAAATAGGTTATTGGGCATTAACTCTCTAGCATTCGTTTAATTCCATAAATCGATCGAGTGTATTTCGGTCTTTCGGAAAAAACCCTAAATAACTCGGGAAGAACTCCATACAAAGTGTCTTCAAAATATGTTTGGGCATTAATTATTTAATTATTGCACGAGTGATCGGTTAAAAATGCTACATCTCAAAAAAAAAAAATTTTAAATAATGCAGTTGGCAAAGTTTGGAATAAAATCTTTATGTGGTAGAGATTTTTTACGAAGGAAATAAACGGCACGCGAGAAAGGTAACTTTATAAGGTATAAAAACTAGTAACAATGTTAACAATGAGATTTTGATCGACTCACAAATTTTCGCAATAAAAATAAGTTTCATGTATCGTTTAATTACTCCGATGTGCGTGAGTCGGAGTCGCGCAATGTTGAACTCTCTATGTATGTTGTATATGAAACGGTTGGCCGTCCTGCATGGGATTTTAGTAAATTTCGATTCGTTCAAAGTTGGCGGATTTTCTCTGTTCACGACTCTATTTTTAAAAGTACAATACATTGCTAGGAGTACCGATAGCACGTAGTTAGGATCCATGCATCCACTATTAGAGCGAAATATTAAACTACTATTAAAGTAGAAATGGTTATTTACCCAGGAAGAGGACCGCCGTTGTCCAAATCGAAGACTTGGTAAGGATTGAGCAGCTTGCGAAAGTTTGATATCAAGTCAAGTCCCTGGCAGCCACCGGACTTTACATTTACAAAAACAAGTAACGGCTGAACACCGGCTGGCACCATACTTGGCTCGATACTCGGTAAAAGCATCACTGGAATGCCACAACACATGATTAAATCTTCTTTTATCGCGCTACTTCGATTTATTATTATTTCCCCTTGCCCCCGTTAAAATCCATCACTACTTTATTTTGGATATATTGGATGCTCTGTAATAATTAAATTTACTCCATTGCATTACCAATTTAAGGTATATTAAAAATACTTGCGCATTAAGTTGTACACAATTCGAGATTTTTTTATTTTTAACACGAACACAAGACAGATTTCTGAAGAACTCGTACTATACACTTGTACTGTATACCACAATAAAGATCAAATATAAATACGAACAGCCACTGTTGTTCTTACCTAAAAGATGTTTATCTTCATATTTGGATTCACGTAAAGTATAAAGAGCTCGTACCGCTGTGTTGGAATCTTCGTAAGTTATCACCATTGAACCGTATTCGTAGTAAATTGGACCAATCGACGAGAATCTGTTTTCTGCATAAATGTGACGTATTAATAAAATATTGATTATTAATAAGCAAAAATAGAGCGTAGCTTATATTTTTATAAGAAATTTTTGACATTCTATTCTACATTAGACAAATTTGCATGTTTGTATAATCGTCTTTCGATAAAAAATAATTATTTTACATAACCTATAAAATTATAATACGAGAAAAATTTTAAACTAATCAGTTTCAGAGCATTTTCAAGAATAAAACAAAGTGACTGCAATGTATTCTTTATTAAATAACACTAAATAAGCAGCTTTTAATTTTTTACGTTGAAGAAGAAAACGACAAAATCGCTGTAAACTAACTTCCCCTACTTTTATCTCTGCAACCTGCGAAAACCTATTCGATTCTTCACTTATGCTCTGAAGAGGTTAAACAAAAATTGCCGTACCTTTGCCCAAGAATTCCATGAGCAGATTTTCGTACATGCGCTCCGAGAGGCCCGGCGGCAGGTTTCCAACAAACAGAGCAAGATTCGGACCATGCGGATCTTGCTTTAGCTGCAGGTAAAATCGCATCAATTCCATTTGTCTAATAGAGTCCTTTCCCAACAATTTCACGATCTCCAGCGGCTTCTCGTCCCATGTCAGCACTCGCTCCGTAACTAAATAATAAATCAGAGACAAATTTAAACTTTTTGCGAATCGTCCTTTCCTTTTTCATTTGTTTATTGTTATTTACTTTGGCTTTGCACGAGGTTAAATACAGATAGACCCAATCAAAACAATGCGACAATGCTTTTCCAAGAATTACTACTTTGAAAATTTACAGGCAAGTTGATATACGTGGCACGAGTTGTATAATCAACAACGATTAAAGTATATATTAAATTGCAAACAACAATCACTGCTAATTAGGCGGATGATTTGCATTGTCGCACAATTTTAATGGTACTAACAACCATTACTGCATAAATTTCTACTAAACGTGTTCGTGGCGCACGACCACACATGTTAAACATATTATATTCCAAAGCATTTGACGAAGATAATTCTCTCAGGCAGTCATTTTTATTTAATATTTTGCTTCAAAAGGAAATCTTAACAATAAGAATGATGCATATATATGTATATAATATATGTATATACGCGAGTATGGTGAAAAAAAATGAATCACTTTGTATTTTATGATTTTGCGAATATAACCATCATAAAAGAAAATTTTAGAAGAATAATTTCATATTGTTATTGTATTTTTATTGCACAGGGCAATAACTTAATACGATTTGTGGATCTGTATAAAATTAAATTTTTTTTTATAACCAACGAATGTAAATAACAATTTTGGCTCGTAGTAATCCAGAATTTGTTCCTGTAACTCATCATTGCTAATCGTAATTAGTCCAAGGCTAAAAAAGATTACCTCCGCGATCTAAAAGAATCTCGCTGCATCGGTAATTTTCGGTATTGTTGTTCTCCAGTCGGAAACGCATGATCGCTTCCTTGATGAGATCGGCGACCGTCGTCGACTCCGTCACTGGAACTGTACAAAAGGCATCCGACACCTGCAACTTGCCGGGGTACACGCGTACTTCGTCGTTCTCTACATCTCTGGAAAAATTAATTAATTTCACGGCATAATACTGGGGATTATGGTATTCGTTTTGGGGGGGGGGGGGTCATTCGAAAATGCGATTTTTGCAGGCAAAAATCTCGATCGTGCAAAAATTAACAAACGCGATAATTTTAATTCAATGTTCGCTTAATCGCCAAGTGTATGAAATTCACAAATTTACCTTGAATGAAAAAATTAATTTATTTTACGGACTCAAATGTTGCCTTCTATAATTTAATTTCCGATTTTCAAAAAAATATCAATTAATTAAATTTTAATATACATTTGAAAAATTGGGAAATGGGCTCAGAAACGGATTAATCGTATTACTTTTACATAGATATGTGCTACTGTAACGAATAATTACACGAATATTTATGAAATTGGGATTTTTAACGTAATAAACAACAGAGCGTTGATTGAAGACTGCACAGTAAAATAAAATATTAATATAGATATTTTAAAGCTTAACAGTACGAAGTGCGAAATAAAAAATAAAACCAAACGGATGCCTGCGGACGATTTTAAATAGATAATAACTTGGAAATATACATCATCTTACGCAATCTTCGGCAATTTATGAAAATAAAAAACAGTCTAAAATCTTTTGAAAAATTTGATATAAGAGCAACTTCACTACTGAGTGAATAAATTTTTTTAGCTTATTACGTTTCTAATGTCATTGCGATACTAATTAAAAAAAGTTTTTAGCGCGATATATTGTAAAACGAAGCTATTACGCACGTAGCGCAACGTAAATGTATGCACCAGTGACGTAAGCTCATTGACTATATTTTGTGTCTAATTGTTTTGTAATTTTACTCGCGCACTCCTGTATTTCCTATGGTGATTTACGAGTTGTTACTTACTTATATCGAAGAAAGACAGCCGGACGTTTGCCTTCTTTGCGAGTCAAGTTGAGGATCGGCGAAGGATCGCACAAGGGCGTTTCATCAGTCGTGTACAGATCGGTTAAGTAAAAATTGCCTGAAATTGAGAATGAGTCACCAACTTGTAGCAAATTACTCCCATTACTGCTATATTATTATTATTGTTTTTGCTGCTGTTGTTATTGTTGTCATTCTTATCGAAACAACAATTGTTTTAATTAGTAAATATATTTCTACGAATATAACAAAGATCGTTGGGTTTGAATGCTATCGTAACGATCGGTTACAAGGCGTTGAAAATCTTTTTTATTTTGTACGGTAAATATGTGAAAAAACAATGGAAAATCGCGAATTTCGACGATTGAAAGAAGAAAAATAGTTTTTTTTTTTTGCTCGGAGGTCTAATGCCTCTTAATCCCAAATAATCATTAAACGCCTTTACAACGCGTCTCGTTTTTTAATCTTCATTTTTTAATAAATCGCGCAACAAATATTAAAAGATAAGCATTCCTCGTTGATCTTTCCCTTTAATAATTTCGAAAGACGAAAGTTCTCGAAAATTCCATTAGAGCGCCCCAAGGCAGCAGCTGCCAGTAAACTGCGGTTAATTAAAATTTAAAAATTAAAGAGCGCGGTTTTAGCGCGGCAGCCCCCTCCCCTCCCCTTGCCCTGCCTTTCGATCGAAGCAAAACAACGGCTCTCGTTCCGAAAGTATTTCAAACCCATTAAAAAGTTAGGTTAAAGCAGCCGTATATTAGACTGTATTTTTTAGGGTGACAAGGTTTGACAGTCATGATTACTTGGGTCTTTGGTGATGTGGAATGCTTGCATAGCCAACGTAAGGATTTGTTCTGTCATGGCCTGTCGCGGCACCGTCACCACTCGGAATATGCGTCGTCTTAGAGAATTGTTTCCATCGTATACTTTAATCGTTTCTGAAAAATAAATGGAAATGAAGTCAGCATTGTCAGACGCTGTCAATGTCGCTGATGCGGCGGTCTTCGAGGCAGTAATCGTCTTTCGCTGTTTTCTCGGTAGTTCGGGGACCTTGTGTGCTGCAGACACACGCGCGCGCGCGATGGTTCTTTATAAAAACGAGGCTTATTTTTTGGCGTGCTAAAGTTTTTCTAAGAAAACGAGCGTCTCCTGAGCACTAATTGATACACTTCGTTGTTTAAAATCGATCGATCGCGAGCAACGAGTTATATTCGTTCCGAGTCTTTGCATTTCAATTTATATTGTAGCATCGAGCTAAAAATAGTTGAACAAGTCTGATCTTGACTCGAGTAATGGCTTTGCTATTATTGCGGTAAATTTTTCCGGCGCGACCGTTAAAGTTTCTCTTTAAAATTTATAAGACACGATCGAGTCGCGCGCAACTCTTATTGGCTTTCTTAAGCTCCGTGTATTTAGCGTAAAAAGTAGCGTAAAAAGTGACATTTTGAGTTAAACGAGTTATGCGACAACATTTAAATAAAATTTTAATATTGCCAATTAAAATTTAAAATTACAGCAACGCGATAAAAACACTTGTGCTGAACAAGCCGAGAATTCGCGAATGGCACTCGTTCACATTTTTAACATTTTTACGCGTCCATTATTATTTTCCGTGCAAAATGTTATGGAAATATTAATTTTCATACGAAACGCTGGTTTACAAGACTTTTATTTTGAATTGTTAAAAGGGCTCGACAGCAAACAAATGGAATTGTTGTTAACGACTATTATCGAGGAAAGAATTTTGCGATTCGCATGATTCATTGATCAAAATGTTCGAATGAGACTCGAGGGAAAATGATATTTATTTAAAATATTATATTAATTTCAAATTATTCCAGGACTCGAAACATTGGCGTTGAAAAGATGGTAGTCAGGTTGAAGCTGCTCACCTTCGTCTCCGTGCTCCTTGTCCTCTTTATCCTTGCCGGGCCTGGGATCGCGACTGTGAGTCCCACTGCTTTGCTGCGTGGATGGCTCGTCGTTGTCCCGGCAACGGGTGTCGCCACTGCTGAACTCCTCGGAGATGCTACGCGCTGTAAAAGGGAGGCATACGCGGACCAGGATTGGCCCGACGGACTCGTCAAAAGAGCCGCACAAGCTTACCAATTTCCCACGCACTCTCTCTCGCTCAGATATGGCCACTTTTTTTTTTCTAGCCCGCCTTCTTTTCTATTCGTTCCTTAGACGCGTTGCGCTCGTCAAATTGGGCTTTTCTCTAAATCGTTTGCGACTAATCGTCGTATTAGTGTTTTAAGGATATTCACACTTGCACAGGTTAGACGACGTTCAATTGCATCGCGTTGGAAAAATTGAAAGCTAAGCGCGACCTCGAGCCTTACTTTTTCACATTGACCGCTTCATTAGTCGAAAAATTGGAAAATCTATGGTACTCGAACTGATCGTTGTTTATAATTGCTGTGATATGTTGAATGCGTTAAAAAAAAAATACTTAACTTTTGACAAAATTTCTTTTTTTGAATGCAACGACATACCTGCAGAATTACATCGGTTACTTGCAATAATTCCACATTATAAGTAAAATGATGCGTTAACTGCGAATCAGATTCTGTTCGTCTGTTTTCGTCGATGAAAACTTCTAAATGGTCTAATTTTAAATGTATGCATATATACACATATGTGTATATACATATTTACACGACTTTTACAATAAGACAGCGTAAAAAAGTTTATGAGAGTATGTATGACTAGAAATAAAAAGTGACTATATTTATATGCACGTACAATGTGTCTTCTGGCTATTCTTAAAACATCTGACATGCTTGTTAATTTCAAAAGATTATCCACTCGCATTCTATTTCAGCTTCTCACTTGGTTAGTACCTCTCGCATGCTTATTTCCTCATTGGAAATCATCAAAGCTAAATAAATCCAACGACTTTCAAAGTACATAATATTTAAATGCTAATCAAGGCAAGGCAGGTTTCAAAATATCTATTGTGTGTGTGTCACAAAAAGAAAAAACTGCTAATAAGTACACAGTACTCAAGTCTTACGTGTTTTATTGTCGAGTGAAATTTAAAACAACAAATTTTATTTTGGTACTCTTGATCTGATTGTTTTTCAGGTGCAGAAGGATATAACGATAACCTACACACGTACAGAGAGGTGCTTTTATACCTGAACTAGTATTATAAAAACATTCCAAACTGACAACGACTGTACGCAACGCGCGATATTCTCGCATTGCAAAAGTTACTTAAAAAACTAAAAAATATACACAGCTTGTTAATTCTTGTTGAAAATGTTATTTCCTTTTTGAAAGTGAATAATCACCCATAAATTTATTAATATTAATAATTTTTACTTCGTTGTAAAGTAATACTAGCGTTTAAAAAAATTATTGAGCCACGAAGTTTACTCTCTCTCTATTATACGATTCCAAGTGTTTTAACTCAATTCGAGAAAGAAGATGATTGTCGTGATTGTTTTGTCAACTGCACGAGGCAATATTAATATTAATAATATTATAAAAAAAAAATATATATATATATATATATAGGATGATAAAAAACGACACTTACATTGTATATAACATTAACGTGCACGGATAATAATAATAATAATAATAATAATAATATGTAACAAATTATTTACAAAACATCTTTTAAAGTATGTAAAAATAAGTCTAATGGTGTAATAAACGGCTTGGAACAAAGTTAAACGTGTAATTCTCGTGGCAAAATTCAGTCGAGTATTTACATTATTAATCCCTTATACAAATTGAAGCATAGACAACATCAACGTAATGAAATTATCACGAGCAGGATAAGGTAATCGTCATCGGCAAATCGTATGGCTTTTTACAAGCGCACAATTAAAGTTTTAAAGAATTTAAGGCGAGTGTCGGTCGTCGCGAAGGGCTTCAACGAACTTCCACGCGCGCGATTAATGTTGTCAAGCCCGTCGCATTCGTAAAAAACCACAACTGCGCCGTATTTAATCCGGGAAACGGGTGGCAGTGGGGGTAAATGTAAACGTTCCGTATTACGTGTTCGCAGCGAACCATTAAACTTACTCGAAAATGCGTCTCTCGCTCGATATTAATCATTAACGTTATAGTAAGAATTTGGTTGAACCGAGGTGGTGAGGTTGGAGGAAATTTGCCATCATTGAATTACAGAGGGTCATTCATCGTTGGAGGCGCTCTTATCTCTACGGGTATCCACAAAATTGGATTCTCTCCTTTGGGAATAGTTTCACTTTGTCATTATTTAAAATTTTTAAATCTTTAAAGGCTTGTGGCTACTAGTTGGTGACGGTTAATTATGATGGTGGTGGTATTATTCGCACCTCTTACCCGTGGCCATTCGTTATCTCGGCGATTTATAGCGAAGCACATTGCACAAAGCGGACACTGGTGCATTCCAGAGCTGCCAACTGCGTCTGTACGTGAGGGTAGAGTAGTGACATGAGGCATCATCCACTTCCTTCTCTCTCCCTCACCCTCTCCCACGCGCGTACACGTACGCGCTCGCTCTCGTTTTGACTTTGTATATCCTCACGAACAAGAGTGGCTCACCCCCCCTCCCCGCCCGCCCCGCCGATCGAACGAAAAAAAAGAGGCAAAAGAAGCGGGCGTTTCGTGTCGTCTGCTTTTTCAGCTCGTGCATTCGAACGACTCGCGTAATTTTCCATGCTAAAACGAGAGCATTAGAAAAATAAAGGAGAAGGCGCAACGAAAATTTACGGAGCTAGAGGAAGAAAGATTGTTGTGCTTTGCAACAGCATTGTTGCAGGAAATGAATTTAATTTCGAAATTCGTGCTCTTCGAGTGAGAAATATATTAAATGTGCAACAAGGATGCAGAGCTCGAATAAATTTTACGGAATAAAACTAGCACCGAAACAAGCTTTATTTTTTTCATTCTGATTTTAAAGACGTTTATGTTTTAAATGACACCAGACTGGAAGAGAAAGAGAAAGAGAAAGAGAGAGGAGAGAGAGAGAAAGTGAGAAAGAGAATAACATGTTTTCTTTATTTAGGATGTACTATTTTAGATGATGAAATGAAACCAAATATTCTTGTACAGTTTACCGTTCGGACAGAAATCTATTTGACCGGCGACGCGTTACTTGTATTTAAATTTAAGACATGTCGCTCGAATTAAATTCACACTCTACAATTTACCTGGAAAACCTTTTAATGTTGTTAACCAGTTTTATAATCATATTCCAATGAAAAATAATGCTATAGTTTTTAATTTTATTTTCCACAATAATTTACTTTTTTAATTTTATACCGCTTTATCGGTAAAAGGCAATTGTTTCCCTTTTTGAGACAAATCACTCTTCGATCAATATTAAATGTAGAATAAATGATTTATATTTTATATTTTTCGTTGTTAAAATGTTCTACTTGAAACTGCAAAGACCGATGGTTGTGAAAAAGCTCTCGAAAGTAAGACATATTTTTTCAACACACACACGCGCGCGCGCTAAAGCATTTTGTATTAAAAAGATAACAGAAAGCATAGGTATCTATATCGTCGATTTCTCATCGTACGATGAGTACAATTAAAGGAAAAAATTTTTCGCGGCGTATATTATTTATACGACGCCTTAGCCTTAGCATTAAAAAAAAAAAACAAATAAACAACTACTCGTTGTAATATAAAAATAAAAAATAATTATCTTTCGATAATCTTATGTTCGTTAAGTGGCCCTGGATTTAGATTTACAAGACGCTCGTGTCGAGTACGCAAACACACTACACAGCAGTGACAAAAATTGTTCACCATCACTACGAAAGCTTCAATCCACAAGACAAAAATAAAATTAAAACAAGAAGCGCATATGTTGATTATTTCGCTTCCATATTTTTTTATTCACATATTTACGTCTAAGAAAAGCTACGAGCCTTAAGCGATTAAAAATCAATAACACGACTGCCAACGATTCTTGGTCCGCTTCCTCATAGATGATAGAAGGGACTTACAACACAGCAAACTTCGCAAGCCTACGGAAATGCCTTGTGTGTGTATATATGTGTTTATGTTGTACGTTACACGTGTAAATAATCATTTTTAATATCAATGTCAAAAATAAAAATAGCGAGATTAGTGTCTTGGCAACATCATTCATTATTCTTTATCGTTTATTTAACAATTATATTTTATTAGGACTCTGTTAGTCGTATTGATGTATTTAGAATCTACTATGTCAAACACGTGCTATGTACGTGAACTAAATGATAAAAAATATTTTTTCGGTCCAACGATAATCTTGATTCTAAAGTGTGAAAAATAATGTCTTTTCGATCTTGCATCCATAAAATGAAAATCGACGGTATCGCACTTTTGAAAAAACAACTTTCTTCTTCCGCAATTAAGTTTGAGTAATGTTTCTCGAGTGCAGCAGCATCTGCCTTCGTATTTTTTAAAAAAGCGCAACTGTACACGCAACAAAATATTTTTGTCATAATAAAGACATCGAGCGCGCGCTTGTGCAATAAATGAAAATTTGTCTCGGTCTTGCTGTTAGTAGTTGTGTAAGCATTTGTCAAAGATCGGATAAAAAATATTAAATGACGTGTCAGCAGCGAAAACCGATGATTGACAAGTGAGCGGATGAAAAATGACGAATGCAGATGAAGATGTGTACCTTTGCTCAAGGTATCAGGCTCCGAGTCACAGGTAGTTATGCATATGCACGTACACACACTAGAGCCCACGCTACAGACACGCACCCACACACCATGCGCGCGAGTGACAACACCCACACACACCCACACACACGAACACACTAGCGTGGTAGTTGGCTGACGGAAGAAAACGTTAATTCTGTCAGCTTTGCGATAATCGTGTTTACGATTGCGAGCGCGAGTGCGTGCGTGTGTGTATACCTTGAACGTAGGGAGGGGATGCGTGACAATTTCCATGGCAGCTACGTGGAAAAACTAGTGAAAGTCGCCGCAATGCCGCGGCCAGTCGGCGGCCCGTCGCCGGCAACGTCCCAACACGTTCGCCCTCGGCCAAATCGAATAGCTCGCCGCTGTTCCCCTCTAATACGAGACGGGCGCCCAAACGGGAAGCGAAAAAGAGCAAAACAGAAAAACAGAAACAGAGGTATGTTCATTGAGTTGTGGTTGGATGCGGCAGCACAGCTTGTGTTGTTCCCCTTCGCGCTAATTGACCGCCCACCCTGGCACCGCTTATTGCAACCCCCCCCCCCGACTCGGACTCGGATTCACGCGAGGCTTATCGACTCGCCCCGCCGGCAATTTGTACGTCGCAGCGTGACTCGTTCAAGGAATGATCGACCTTCGACACGCCGACCCCCGAATCACCAAAATCCGTCTCGCTCTTTCAAAGGAAACGCGAGCTTGCACACAAGTGCGCGTGGGACGGTATCGGCTACCCCACGCTTCGAGCTAAATAATTTTCGTCGCATCCAAGTATCAGTTTCAGGCACAGAAGTGATAAACTCGATTAGCGAATTTCCAGTTTTATCGACAGATTTTGACTTTTTTATGACTTAGCTAATGTCAAACGATCCTCCTATTTGAGATCGATCGATAACAAAAACAAAAACGACAAACTCTTCTCGTTGTTCGTGTCGGCTATCGCTGCGAATATTTTTTCAAAACAAGGACAACGTCCTTATCGCGTCCTATCGACAGCTTTAACGCCAATTATTTTTCAGCTTGACAACTATTCCAAGAATTCCTCAGAAATGCTGCAATAATTCAATGCAGCCGCGTTTGAATGCTAACTTACGAGGAAATTTACCGATAGAGCAACGCCTGCCGATAATTTTGTCCGTTTCGCACGAAGATAAGTGATTCGAGCGCAGGACACGGCGCCCGCCGAGTAAAGTTTCAAGTTTAATAAGAAAATAAACGCGCGTGATTGCAATTGATGCTTGCAATGGAGGTAAATTAAATGAGATTATTTGGAAAATAGGGCTCGGTTATAAAGAGATGTTTGCTCGCACATTTTCAGCCAACGTCTTTATGAGGAGCCAGGGCCTTTTCCCATCGAGCTGGTCGAGAAAATCCACGAAAATGCGCGTTCCGAAAAAGGACATACGCGTACACATCTAATGAGCGAGGGAGGCAGGGGTGGGAAATTGCTAAAACTAACGTGCGTATGTAAAGATACACGCGTGCGAGGTGGTCTCGGCTGGGCGAAAACAAAAATAAATCGCGACAACGTGAGCCAAGAATATTTCCGCGCCTTTAATCGAATCGCGAGTACAACTTGTACAACTTGTACAACGCGTCCGTCGGACAAAATAAGACACGAGCTTTACGCCGCGTATGCACAAGTGTGTATACGTGACTTCGAAAGCTTCGGAGCCACACTGGCGCACATGACACTCTGACACTGCGAGCCACACGTTCCTCTGCGGAATTCATAAATATTTACAGCAAATAGTAAAGCCAGAAGTGTATCGAGTTAAACAAATCATAATTTATATGCGATGTGCGGGCCTGGACGTGTGCGTGTTTGCGTTAAAAGCCGGTGGATCTCGTTCTAAGCCTCCGCGTCTCTCCTACAATTTGTTTAAGATTTAATGCACAGGATCCCTCCGTTTTCTCTCGTTTGCTCTCGGGTTTGTGCCTTGCCTTCCCCCTCCTTTTCGTTGAGCTCAAACAAGCCGATCGCATTGCTTCGGATAAATTTGCAATTACTCGGTACGAACTTTTCCAAGCTCTGCACTCGCACACGCGAATGTAATTGTTATTAAATTTTCGCACGGAAAGCTGTATGATTAACAAATGACGTTCATTTGCACGCGACCTAATTCTTTCCGTAAACGTATTAAAATTTTGTTGCTTCCTGTAAATTCAATTGGAAATATTTTCGCGTGCATTTTCTCCGTTTGTTTTTCGCTTGTTTTAAATAGCGATGACAGCGCAAACCTGGTTTTTGTACTGCACCCCGTTTTTAAACTAAAACATGATGTATGTATGTTTTTAAGATGCTCCTCCTGTGAATTAAAAACGGCACTTTTTGCATTCTTTGCAAACACTCCGACGAGCAAATCGTTATCTGCGATATTTTCTGCGGTGACTAATCGATCGAAGATAGAGTTGATTACGTAAAAGATGTGAGAAACTTATTGCAGAGCGGGACTAAATTAAAATAAGTTTCAAAGCAATTAATCTAAATGTTTTGCAAAAATACAAAATGTCCTCTGGAATGAAAGAGTTTGTAAGCGTAAACATGTCAGGACTGAGCGAGTACTAAAACATAAATTTTCAAGTGGTATTATATAATACAAGTGTTACGGAGAATAATCTGATCTAAATACTAATAACCTAAAACAGTACTTACTTTTATAAGGTAAAACATGTCAAGGATCGGCCTACACTTTCCCAAGCTAATATTTGTAATAAAAAATTTTCCTATTCAGCCAGCAATGCAACGCGCGAATATCATCTACGTTCAGCAAAGTATCTTATCTCGTTTGCTAAAGTTAAAAAATCTGGTGTAAAAAGTGCAGAGGGCGTCTGCACAACGTGAAAAGTTCTACGAACTACACGTGTTTAAAAAAAAAAAATTTCCTTTGGCTCATCGTTAAAAAATGTCGCCTGCGTTGATTAAGAAACACTCGTCGCAATTGGTGATCGTTTAAGATGAAATTAGAAGTTCTCGGGGAATTTGTCGAGAGGAAAGCCGCGCGTAAAGAGCAAAGGGTAAATTATAGATGCAAGTACTAAACCGCTTATATAAACTTAAGGAAGATGCCCATCGGGTAGATTATATTTGATCTTGTAATAATTGGAAAACAGTTTGTTTACTCGCACGCGTCTCTTGTTTACTGCCAAACAGTCCAAATGATTACTCTGCGTACCAGCCGAGTTTGCCGGAGGTTCGCGTCAGGGGCATTCTGATCTCTAAAACAAGCGGCGACTACGTAGTTCCCGATCTGCTTGACGACAGAAGCTCGTAGGTAAGAAAAAATCAGCCTCGCCGTTAAATCGTAAATCGTGAGTCGTGAGAGAAAAGGACCAGAGCGGAACGTCGCAACGGCGTCGCGCATCTCCAGAACAACGACGGATAAAACTCATCCGAGACTGTGCGCGTGCGCAATCGCCAGTGAAAATACTCACGCGCCAGAACTTCTTTTCGCCGCACTTGCACCCCGATGATGGCCTCCATGGGTACCTCCGTCCTCGGAATGCTGACCGCGTGAGGCGGCAGGTAGATCGGCTCTAGGATGCCGAAGGTGCAGTCCTCCGGGATTTCCTTGTAGCAGGTGGCATGCGACTGTACGACATTGTGCACGACATTCGCTTCATTAATTATATTGGCAAACCTTTTTTTCATTTGTAATTTAAGCACTACAAGTTTAAGGACCTCGAGTAAGTTAGTAAATAAAAAGCAACTGTGGCAGGCGCTCGGCCGATGGCAGTTAACCCAAACAACTGATTGCTCTTTATTAAAACTTTGCAGCTAAATTTTTCGCGTCCACTCTTCGTGGTTGTTGTCTTAATAATATGTAAAAACTCTAAACGATAACTATTTTGGAACAGTCTCTTGCTCGGACCCATTTCAAGATAAATTATTTTATTTCGTCAAGAGGTCGCACGATTTCAATTTAAGCTATTGTTTAACTTAGATTTTTCCACTTTTCAAAGCAAACGAATTTTCTGTAATTTTAGCTAACGAGTCGCGGATTGCATTAGTGTAGTGAAAAAAGCAGCAGCACAAGCTAATAACGCCGATTTTCGAGTTTACAAAGAGCCGCGTTATTTTCGAATTAATGTCTTACGAAAAACTAACACATAATCCGTAATCGCCGATCTTTGGAATAGCCGTTATATCCCTTAGTGCGATAATTCATTTATCCGTGAAATATTTATGGCCACAAACAAGTCATTCCGAGACTCTAATGATTCAATTATAAGAGTGATTAGGTTTGACATAAAAAGAGCTGCAAACATCTGAAATATGGATAAATAACCATTAAATTCTCTAATACTTATAAAAGCAGCCCATTAAGCGAAGGCGAGAATAATCACTCGAGTTTTAGCTTTCGGTAATATCGTCGGGCGCAATTTAATCATCAGATTTGTATAAATAACAACCTGTGCCCCCAAGAGTGAAATAAATTTTTAATTGCCTCATTTATACATAATTGACAATCTACTTAATCAAGAAAAGGAGGTGTAATTTTTGCGAACGATCTCTAAAGGTGCGAGAACTTTTGCGTGCGATTAGTGAACGACGCGTCGAATAAAACACGTTACCGAGTAAAACAAAAAGACAAATAGTTCCAAGAATTTTAATTGGCATTAATTAATCATACAGGAGTAGGCCCCGAAGGGTTTTCGAACAAAAGACGGGGCAAATCGTTGAAATGTTTTCTAGGCATTCTAAAACAAGTCGAACGACGACATTAGGACGAGCTCAGTGAGATAAAACTTCCGTCTCGCGTTATACATTTATAATATTTATAATAACGATGTTTTCAGATTTTAAACGCCGTTAAGCGCGCACTTCTTCGATTCTTCGACTCTTAAAAAATAAGGAACGCGTTAAAAGGCCACAGTTTTATTTTGACGGAGCAGTTGAGATTGAAAAAATAAAAAATGATCACCGCTTTAGTAACACCGTATTAATAACAAGTGAATCATGAAACTGCCGTTTTCTAATTTCATTCTGTCTCGCGAACGAATTTTAGCCGAGCAGACAAAAAGCAGCGATGCCATTATTGACCGAATCGCCATATTTCGAATTAGCCATTAGCGATGCCTATACCAACACTCGCGTTGTAAAATATTATTGGAAAGGTTTTAATGGCAGATCAGCGGCTACTCGATACTCGTCGGAAAATCGAGCCTCGAGTATTATATTTGTTCCGACTCGCTGACTCGATTCTTATTCGCGGAGCGAGAAACGAGGAACGCCGCTCCAGGCGCAGACGCTCTCCTCGACTCGATCGAGTCTTCTTCGCGGCGTTAATAAAGAATCAGAGCTGATTCGCGATCAGAATCCAAATTGGGGATAGTGCGGCACTCACCGTCATTCCGCACCACTCGCAGCGGTAACCGGCGAGGTACTCGGCGGAGAAGCAGGTCTTCTTGCAGAAGACGCACTTGGAGTTGCTCGGCAGGTTGCCCTCCCGCCAGTGGTGCGTGTGCTTGACCGAGGACAGCTCCTTGCCCGGCAGGTAGGTCGCGTTCTCCTTGCAGTCCGCGACCGCGAAGTCCTGGCAATCCGCGTGGACAAAGTACTCGCATACTGTCGACACAACAACAACAACAGCAACAATGGGGTGCGAGCTGAATCGCTCTCGTAATTTTACAAACAACGCGAGAGGCGGCTTGGCTTTCACTCGTCGCCGCAGCCACAGTCGGTTCGATTATTTTAATGAATTCCAGGCTTCGAGCGCTCGCGCGACTCCGGCGAGTATTAATTTACACTCGTCGATTGAATTTCGTTACGATTACAGTTGCAGCCACGCGTCACCGGCGCAGCAGCTCTCGACGTTGTTAGAGTCGCGGAGAATGGAATGGAATTTTATTCGTTGATCGCGCAAAGGATTTCAGGCTGCCAACCGATCGTTGGCTCGGCTTTTTACAAATCTCTCTCTCTCTCTCTCTTTTATTTTTTCTACCGACGATCGATTGTAAATTAATACCGACGGATTTTCTCGTTAATTCTCTTGTTATTTCTCAACCTCGTGCGATAAACCGCTCGAAACTCTACAAATCGGCTTTCTCTGTGTGTGTGTGGTTTAAGCGATTCGTTTTCACCTTTAAATTATCACAGCCACGAGCGGCTCCAAATCCTGCTGGTGAAAAAAATCGCCGCGCGGTCGCAGATAACGTTCCGTCTCTTTTGTCCGAGTTTTGCTCCACTTATATAAGTCGTGTGTGTAATTAAGCGAAACGAGCGCGGCATTTCGCGCCTGTGTTTTAACAAAACTCCCGTAACGAGTTTTTGCATTTAAAAACATAAGAATAGCTCGAATTAAGTCTGCAGGTTTCGGTTAAATCTTTAAAAGCCAACCGACGAGTTTACACAAAAAGCCTCGCTGCAAAATGGAATCTTAGGCTCGCAGTCGAACACAATAATGCACTTACTTTCACAATGTACAGACAGATTGTCATCTAGCCGCTTTCGACAAACGTTGCAGAATTTCTTCCTGTGATGTACCTGTTCAGACCAACAATGTGCGACCGGGTTCTGCAAACAGAAACCGCATTAATTGGGCCAGTTGGCGAAATTTTCGTTGACTTTATCCCTTAATTTAACCGAGAATATTCTCGACTAATTTCGTGCGATGATTTTTTCCTTTTCAAAACTTGTCTCGCTCTCTTTAATTCGAGGCCGTGCGGTGTATCGAACAAATAAGATAAACGAATGGTCGTTAAAAATAGGGTTCTGCCTTATTTACAATCTCTAAGTGCTTGAATTAAAATTTATGTTTCGCTTAATGACTGTGATTACGTGCTCATTAAGGAACGTCTTTTCGCATTTGAATTTACAAATTATGACTGATTAAACGCTTTTATCTAATGCATAACAAGTTACGAGCGCAACGTTAAATATTTCTATTGGCAGTTATTATTATTATTTTCGTTAATTGCCGTGATAAAATAAAAATTAATTTCGGCTCGAGTGCGCGAAAATTAATTTCGTTCGAATCCCCAATTTTGCAAATATTAATGCATTTCGAGAAGACTTTTCGTCGTAAATGTAACGTTATTATTTTTTTAAAGTATTGGTAAAAGTCATTTGGTCGAACATTTTATTAAAATATTTATTTGCCCTCGAATATCGCGTAAAATAAATGCGCAACAAATAAACGCTTTTAAAGCGAACAACAATTTCTTTATTTAAACAACCGGGATAAAAAAAATAGGCATTTATCGCGTAAAAAAAACATTGCGAGTTAATGAGCGATACTCGATGGAAAAAGGCGGCAATGAAACGCGAGTCGAAGATTACGCGACGCCTGTGTTTAGGCTCGATTGATAAACGAAGTATTATGTCGAAGGTTGCGCGCGCGCGCGAAAGTATAGCCAAGGACAGCCCGAATGGAAGGTGCACGAAGTGATAGGTCCGGAAAATTAATCGACATCCACAAAGTGCATTAAATTTGAGGCGCGCTGTTAGACACAAAGAGCAGAACCCCAAAGTTTTTTGAGATAATCAGCGGCCGGGGGATTAGTTAAAAAGTTGGCGCTAGTTTCGGATTCAGGGGAGCAAGGAACAAAGGGGAACAAAGAGGGACTTTATCGAGAGACAGTAGCGTAAGAGAGGACTTTACCTTAATAAGATTTGCCGAGATGCTCGAGCAGGGAGAGACGACCGTCTTGAGACAGCGTTCGTGCACCACGAAGTTGCAAACTGAAACAAACGTCATTGTGTTGATGAATAGTCGGCCGAGGCGGTGCATCAGTGCATTTACGTGCACTACAATCGACGAACTCCCCCCCGGATATTCGGCTGCGCGCGCTAAACTTCAAACGAGCTGCGATCATTTTCGCTTAACGCTTGTTCAGCTTGCGCGCGCGACCCTGTAACCATTAATGTGTATTAAATTTTTGGGAGGAACAAAGTCCGAAGCTCTCGGCCAAAGTTTATATTAATTTTCCAGCTGTAATAATCCGAAATTAACACGTTCGGAAAACTTTGAGGGCCAGTCGATGGAATCAAAGACTCGCCCAACTTGGCTTCGCAGAATGTGTTCGGCCCTACCCCAGTGCCGGGAATTTTAATGAAATAACTTTACTCGCATTCATAATTTTGGAGCTGGGCTTTACTTTTAATTCGAACCGCAAAAGCTGCGCACTGCCAATGTCGAAAAGGGCAGGAAAAAGTCGTTCCTTTCCAACGTTGCGGATTTATTGATCCTGTGCTTCCAGTGCTGCAACGTTAAGTATTGTCACTTGTGTTAAGTGATTTTTACGCATTTTAAAAGTACTCAACGAGTCGAAAGTCAAGCGCGAGCAGCTATAATAACATTATTATGCTTGCCGATTGATTTTAAACGAAAATTTTTCATTCCAACGAGAGAATTGCGAACTCCGGCTCGTCGCGCAAAATGCAAAATCGCGCTTCTCTTTTGCAGCCAGTCGCGACGTTTGCAGACTTAGTTGTAATATAGTATTGTAGAAATGCGCAACGCGGAACTTGATTATTGCGTCGAGGGTCGAGGGTAAAAAAAAAAAGAAAAAAACGAACGAAGGCTCATCGCGTTCCGAAAATTGGCCGATTTTTCTGAAATTGTGGAAAAGGTGTTGTCGGCGACGCAGGGCAGGAGCGGGGATGTTAAGCGCGAGAGAAAGCCTGCGAAGTCTGCAACGCGAAATAAAAAAGCGATTGGCATCGTCTGGAATACGCGAAACAGACGCGGCGACGCACTCGTCCGCGGAGTCTCGGCGCGGTTTCCCAGCTCGAATCGGGCCGAAATATTGCAGCCTCCACCGCGAGGTTCCCGTTGCCGCCGGTATTTATAGAAGCGGATCTCGCGCGCACCTCCAGGGGGAAGCGCGGCTGGCACGGATTGATCCGAGAGGCTGTGCGCGCCGTCTTTCCGGCGTCGCGGCGCACGACGACGGAAACGTCGGGACGTGAAAGGGAGCTTGTCAGTGGAGGAGCCGGTTGGAGACTCCTCTAAGCCGGATCCGGCCCCGGCGGAACTTATCGACATTGTGTGTATGTAGGCCGTCCATTGTTGGTACTGCGCCAGGGACGTCAACGAGCCGACGATCCTCCCGCTAAACGCCGTTAAGCGCCGTTAAGCGCCGTTGAGCGCCGTTGAGCGCGACTCTAAGGTTTATCGAGCGCGCGCCCACGCATTCGCCGGCCTGCGCCTCTTTTTCCGCGGAGCTTCGACTGCCCTCCCTCCCACCCCCCGCTCAGCCCGTAATTGATTTTATTGTTCCACCAACCCCGCGTTGATTTTAAGGGCGTGTACCGGCACTGGCGTTTCCCCGGGAGTCGCCAGTCGCGCCAGAGATACGTTAAAATCACTTGACTCCGGCGATAAATTACCCTCCTTCTGCCTGCCTCGGCTCGTTTTTTCGATTCGTCTGACGTGCGCGCGGTTTAAACGCCAACTGCGCAATAGTCGTCGACGACTCTTTCCCCGAGCTTTAACGAGCGGGACGATAAATATTAGGACTGACGGAGGGTCAATTTTTGTCAGCGACGCCGACGCTCCTACAATTGCCTTATAAAGGATCCTCGGTCTTTTTATTAGCGTAGGCAAAGGTTCTCATCGATTAGCCCGGATCGAGCCCTTGCCTCGGTCTCTCCTATTTCCTAGTTTGTACCACTTCACTCCCGCTGCGACTCTTTCGTGTCTGCCGCGAGCGAAAGCCATTTTTAGACGCGTGGGTCGCGTTCGAAGCACTTTTTCGAGTGAAACAATAAGAGTCTCGTTGGATAATCTCGAGGAGATAAATCGTTCGTTTAGTCGTTCGCGAACGAAGGCGACGACGACGGGGGAAAAATGGTTTACCGGCGAAGCAACTCGCAACTGATAATGCCAACAAATATCTTGCATATTTCATTGCTGCCGATGGATTTTAACGCGTTCGCCGTAAATAAATAAGAGCGACCGACGCTCTAAGCTGGATCAGATAAGGATTTTTAATTTTTTTAAAAGGATCGCCTCTGTCTTTTGATCGAGCATTTTTCTCGTAAACCTGGAGCTCGAATGAAAAAATATTTGCTCGAAACACAATTCCAAATTTGTCGCAACGCCTTACGCAGCCCGGAATTATCGTCGGTGCGGAAATTTAAAAGCTTCTTCTTTCAATGGATAACAAAAGTTTACGCGACACTTTATTATGCGAACGAGGAGGAAAAAATAATACTCGCGCCACTTTGTGTATAAAAAGAAAAGTAAGTGCTCGTCGAATCCTGCATTTTAAATGATTTTTAACTTTAACCGAGTCACATTTTTGTGACGCAAAATACGTCTGTGCTTGCTGTTACTCTAGTACTCGATGTTCAGATTCGTTTCGGATTTTTATTTAATGAAAAATCTTGGCGAAAAACATAAAAATGTCCTTGATTACGCATCAGCCGATAAAAAAGTACAAGGGATGAAATTTATTCGCCCGTAGGAGAAGTTAGCTATTCTATTTTTGTTCCGTAAACCAAATTAAATTAAAACACTCGAGCACACATTTCACATCAGAGTGTGCGTTATAATTACTCAACAAGCTTATAGATATAAACGTTAAAACTTTTCCATTCTCACCAAGATCACGAATTTTAAATTACGATAGTTCATTTTCTAACCATTTTTTTTTTTTTATTATTGTTCGGTACTTAAATATAAAATAAAATTGTAAACTACGGATGGCTGTTGTTGAAAGGAATCGCGTGCCCAGAAATTAGTTTACCCGACGACCGGAATGAATTTTAGTATTTACGCACTCGATGATGCACTTCCCTCTGCGATTCTTACTTGCAGCAGCAAATGATGTTTACGATTAAGATGAAAATATCGATTCGAACTTATGCATTTGAGAATTTAGATGCACAAATAAGATTGGATTACGAAATTAATAATATTTTTACATCTCGAGCTGCGATGAAAAGGTTTTTAAGCGTATTGACTTAGTGGGAAAACATCGAATTCTCGTCGCTGAGCATTGATTTTACAAATGCATAATTTTCACGCGGCGCTTTGTTGCAATAATTAAAATATCATCGATTCTCGTTTTTGTGCAAAAATTTGCCGAAATTATCCGTACGCGTGCTTATTTCAACGTACGATCGATGATTCAGGCCCATACTGCAAAAAGTAAAGTTTCAGCGATAAAGGAGAGACTCGTGTGTGTGTGTGTGTGGAGAAGAAGTGGCAAACGAAGCTCTGAGTTGCCAAACCTCCAGCCATTGTGTCTCCTTAGTGATTCAGTGGTTGTACAAGGATGAAGCAGTGAATTCGCATAAAATTGCGGATACATGCGGTGACTAGATGCCCCAACTGCTCAAAACCATTCAGCATCCACCCTCGTTTCGCGTAGGAGCGTGCAAAAGAGAGAGAGAGAGAGAGAGACAATAGTAATGGAGTGAGCCGATTCACGGAAACTCGATAGATCGCCGAAAGAGATGACGAGGCGATAAGAAGCTCGAAAGCACGCCAACCAATTCGTGACGCTCCGAGACGCGGAGGGAGGCCAGGGTGGCTTTTCCTTCGGCGCTTCCGGTTCTTAAAAATAAAGGTCGACCTTGAGTAACACTCCCATCGCCGCTGCCCCCCGATGGGGGAGCCGAGTTGCAAGCTCACGAATCGCCCGCAAGCCAACACACAATGTTTCTGTTTATAAATATAATGAGGACATCGAGGCTCGTTTGCGTCGCTTATCGTTTCCCCCTGCCTTCTTCCCGTCCTTTTTACGCACCTCCTAACTGCCCTTGATTCCTCCATCTTAAATTCGTGACGTTCGTTGTTTTCGATGCATTTTCTCGCGGCCAATTCGTTTCTCTCTCTCTTCAAAATTTTCCTCGAATCCCCTTGAAACGCCTTAATTAGCCCGTAGATCCGCGTCGAGCGAATTTTCGAAGCGATTTATCGACGTTACACTGCTGCGCGCGAGTGAAGCAGAGCAATTTTCCGCACACTTCACGATAATAATGAAATATTTATTTCAAAACGGCCGTAATCTATTCCATTGTACGGAAGTTCGTTTTGACATCGAGTGGCGTCTGTTAATTCGGTTGAGCACTTGCGCAGTATGTGCAAGCGAACTTTCCATTGTGCAACGACGAGCTTCCTGTTCCAGTTGGAGCATTTACATTTTTTTTGTTCGCAATCCGCGAGATTAAATTCAGTTTAATGCTTATATTTAGTCCTGTTTTTGTAAATTTCACTCGACGACGCAAATTTTGAATCCTTAGACGCGACGCGCGGTGCTCGAGTTGACGCGAGTTCACCCCAGGCAGCGATGACGTTCTTCGTGTCAATTGCAAAACTTTGGCAACAAATTTTTAATTTCGAGACTCGGTTATCGAAAATCGAGCGCCGCGCCCAATTTATCTGGGTTAGAAAAGCCACGAATACAAAGAAATTCGAAATTGTGAAAGATTTTCGGAGCCAAGCGATGTGTTTGGATGTTTGGATGTTGGAGTCGCTCGCATTTCGAATGCGATACTCTCGCCCTTTGACTATCCGATGAAAACTGTTATCGAGATTTTGCATTATTTATCAATTCCGCGAATTTACAATTCAACTTTTGTCGAACCCACCCTCCTCTAATTTATTATGACGTGTATTATGCGTAATAAGCAAATGTCCACAATTGATGTAATTCTTCGCGTATTTACAAAGTTTCCTATAAAATAGGAGCAACTGAAAAACCGGATAAAAATCAAACTTTGCATTTAATACATTTTGTAAATTAGTTAAAAAGTCTAGACCGATTGGCTTTTTTCAAATATTTATCAACTTCTTCGATGCCTCGATAAAGAAATTTCCTGACTATTTAATATTTGATCTAGATTTTTCCAAGTCATTTTTAATATTAAAAAATCCTTTTTGCTACAGAGTTGTCAGAAAAGAAGGCGCCGAGGTGTTAGTTTGTCTCTGAACGCATTACATTAATAATCAATGAGCTCCTCCCTGTGTTGTATATTATCTCTCTCTCTCTCTCTCTCTCCCCCCCCCTTCTATTCATCTATCTATCTTTGCTCCACTCTCGTGGAAATAGAAAATTTCGAACGACTACACTCGCACACGCGCATTTTCCGAATTCTCGAATCTCGATAAAAAATTAATTCTATATTTTATTATGTCTTGCAATACATTTAGGCAATTAAAGTATTATCGGATTTTATTGCGCTATTTACTAGATGCGAATGACTTATCAACTGATTTTTCACTTCCGAAGAAAATACTAAAAATATTTCATTGTATATTTGTCATAATTTACTGGCTTCGGTATTAAAAATTAATTAAAATACTGAAGAAATTCACGAAAAATTTACAATTTCTTAAAATAAACAGATACAGTAGATGTAAGGTTTTGTAACACAAAATTATTTCTCCAAATATATTAATTACAACGGCAAAATAGTTTAGATATTTCTCAGTTTATACACTTCACAGATATTACATAAATATTGTTTTTTATCCTAGAATTAAAATATAATATAAACGCTAAAGTTGCTATAGAAACCATAATATTAAAATCGGCGCTATGAAATTACTTTTTAAAATTTATTTCACCAAGTTTTATTCACACGCTCGCTTGTGATATTTGTATTCAAACACATTTGTTTTCCGTGAATTTGTTGTTCAAAACTTTCGTTTACTTTTAACGTTATTAATATTCTAATGATTTCAAAAGTACGAAAGAAGTCAATATACCCATAAGAGTTAAAAATATAAAAATAGGTTCGAAATTCAAAAATAATACACGGAAATGATTGTTTTATTTATTTATTTCTGCATTTTCACAAATTATAAAAACAGCGTTATTGTATAACATAAATTATTTCAACCCATTTATGAGCGCAATGCATGTAATTTTTGTTAAAATCAATATAAAAATTTATATTATTTTTATGTTGCTTTATTAATTCGAAAAATTTCGAACTCAACGTTCGCAAGCTTATGAATATTTAAATTAAACGAACATGGAAACAATATTGAATAATTTTTAATTTAATAAGTAGGATACCGTTTTTTATCACAATTACTCGAAAATGTATTTATATCATATATTGACGTAACGTAAGTACTTCGTTTATACTAGCAAACGCATATTGTTCGTCGTTTTTTTAAGCAACTAAATACATAATAATTTATTAATGGAAATAAACGGGTTTATTTTAAACAATCTTTAGGATAATCGCGTAGTCTAGTATATATTATATGGAAAGAATAATTTTTCACTCTCAAAAATTAATACACTTTTTCTCATTTGTATCAAATATTAAACAATTTTTAAAATTATTTCAGTAATCATTTTATCGAACAAAAAAATAGTGAGTAATCTTAAAAATTTTAATTCTTTAATATTTAATATAATTCGGAGTCTAATTAAAATACAAATTCTTGATGTAATTTAATGTAGAGCTTAATAAATTTGTTTTGTAAAAATACTACCATAACCTTTTTAATGCAAAATTAACTCCTGTTTTATAATAAAACAAATTTTAAAGAAAATAAGACAAATTTTTATAATTTTATAACTAACAATTATCGTTGAAAGTTGAAAAAGTTTAAATCTTTTATTATTCAAACATTTGGTATTTTTTTCACGTAACCAGAATATGTCATATATAATTGCAAAAATTATAAAGTTTACGGTAACAAAGATTTTTTAAATATATTTTCAGAATCTTCTTTTAATACAGGATATATAAAAAATTTTAAATAACCAAAAAAAAAAATTAATTAGAAAATATTAGAATATGTAAGATACTTGTTATTTTCAGGAATATAGTATTAAATATAATTGCTTTCTTTTATATTCTTTCGAATCCTTATTTTCTAAAAGAAATTTAGTATGTTGCACTTTTGTATTCATCTCGGAAACCTATAAATATAAAAAATAAAATTAGCTTATTCGATCAGTAATAAGTTAATCTGAGTTAAATTAAACCTAAATTAGGAGAAGACTAGTCAAAACATATATATCCACTAAAAATCATTTTTTAAAATGAAAAAATGGAAGACGTAGTTTTTGGTAACATAAATTGAAATTTATTGCTGGTAGTTTAATTTTGGTTTATGAGATATGGGCCATTAAAACATAAGTTCATGTTACATTAGTTGCTTTCCAGACCACTGTAGTAAAAATGATAGCTCAACAACAAAATGTTAGGACCTTGTTTAAAAAAGAAAATTAAAACTAAAATAATAAGCTTTAACTAGAAAAATATTAATTATTTCTAAAATTCTACAAATAATATGCAAAACTGAAATTCTAATTTTCTCGTATTTTATTGTTATAAATATTTATGTAAACGGTATAGTTAATTTAACTAATGGAAAATTTTCTTTAATTCTAATATTTAAATACTTGAAGCTGTAAAGCTGCTGTTTAAATTAATCTTTAAAACGAAAAATTACAACATTTAGTTGCAGACTAAAGTACTTTTATTATTAATTGTAATAGTAATTGTAATTGTTAGACAATAAATAAATACTTATGTACTTATATTAAATAGTGATTGTACAACTTGAATTAAAATATATGAAACACAAATGTAAAGTTAAAAAATTGAAGATTATTTTTAAAAATCAAACGTAGAAAAATTTTTATAAATAATGTAATTAATTAAAAGCTTAATAATATTTTTTTACTTCGAAATAATCATATTAGCAGTTGACAAAAACGAACACACAAGAGATGCAGAAATGGAGATACAAGAGAAAGAGAGAGAGAGAGCGAGAGAGAGAGAGAGACGGAGAGAGAGAGGAAGTAAAGAGATATTGATTGATATTGACGGATTGATTGATTTTATTTATTGATAAGATTAAATTCCATTTAATTATTAAAATATATATAATTGTAACAGTCGCATAAAAACATAATACCGTAATTGTATTGCATTTGCATTTGTACTCGTTTCTCTACTCGACCAATAAAATGCGAAAAATTTTGGATTAATGTTTTGTTTTAGCGTCAATAGAATAATATTATATAAAAAATAAATAAGACACACGAAGAAAAGAAAAGTAGACAGAAGAAAGGCGCACGAAATACTTTTCATAGCTCTTTGGCGTATCTCTCGAATTTTTGGGCAGCTGCTCCTCCTTCGCACTCTCTTTCTCTCTCTCCCTCTTTCGTTTTTTACCATATGTGCCTTGATACAGCAAAACGCGCGCATGCCAGAGAGAGAGAGAGAGAGAGAGAGAGAGAGAGTGAGAGAGAGTGAGTGAGAGACAAAAAGAGAGAAGGTTGCACACCCCCCACGATCAATGCTTACAAGAGCAGCGACGACGTCAGCGCCCTCTCTACCCGTTTCCCTCCTCTCGCTGTCTCTCTCTTAGTGGGTTGTGTGATGCAGCAGTCGCTCAAGAGCTTTTCGCGTTTTCTTTCATTGCTGTCGCGCTTTTTTCCACTGTTTGGTGGTTCACGCGGGTTTCGCAGCCTCGACTTGGTCATGTTGCACCACATTTACACGGACACAAGCCATTTCTCATTAACGCGCCAGCATCGCCTCATTTTATGCCTTTCAATCCGTTTTTTTAAATGCGAGAATCAATATTTGTACGATTCCCTTTGCGCTTGTTGCAATGCGCGATAATCGCGTGGGGAAACGCACATAATGTCTCTCTCGTACCAGGGATTAGTACGCGGTTTACATTCGTTATTTAACAAAATGCAGATAAGAAATTTACGTCATCGCGATACGCGCGCGCACCCACACACATACCCACCCATCCATATATATATATATATCGCGTATATATCGTATATTTACAGTATAATATAATGATGTAGATAAAATATATTTAGAAGCGATCCCTCCTTAAAGTAAATATAGATGTTTGTAAAGATGATTTCTGAATCCACGTCTGACTAAACCAGGATATTTTCTACTTAAAAGCATACACAGGGATTTCTCGCATGCAACTAACTTTTAACGTATTTATTTCCATGTGTGCAGCAGGGCTTCAAAGAATTGAGAGCAAATAAAAACGTTTCTTTCACGGAAAAGAGAAAGGCAAATGTCACAAAGGTATTTCTATGTATTTTTATTATAGCGCGGCGTTTTCTCCATCTTTAACGAATTTCTCGACATAAAACATGGGTATTTTTCGTAATAATAAAGATCTCGTTTTTCCAGATAGCAGTACGTAAAGTATTTTCGAAAAAGCATGCGCGAATATACATTTTTTTCAAATACAATGATGCCATATCTTTGCAACTTTATAAAAGCGAACAATAGTCCAGGACATACGTCGGGATAAAAAAAGCTAACTTTTTTTTTATGTATTTGTTCACATTTATACGTATTACTACAACGTAATACTTTAGACAGATCGCCTATGAATTATCGATTAAAGTCCTACGCGTATGTACTTTTTAACGTCAATCTGCCAAAATTTTCAACTCATTTTTTACCAAAAAGGTTTGGTTAACTTATTTTTGTCCTTCGTTCAGCTCAGACATTCAAAAGATGATACTCGATCTAATCTCCAGTATCTGTCATAGCGCATAAGATTGGATGGAAGCAGAAGAAAAGAGGAACCGCTCCCAGATTCATTCTGCAGTCAGATTTAAGCCGCGCAAATGTTCCTCTCGGAGAAAGGATGCACTTTTATGCGAGCCAAGTTAGCAACAATCGCTGGAAATTCTTCGTTTAAAAGACTCGAGCCTTCTAGTCGGGCCCTCCCCCCACTCCATTAACTTTTTACGATATTAAGTTCCATTCCATTGGGATCGCCTGCGCGGCATTTTATCTTATTTAGCGCAGCACTAACATAAATCCCAGCCATTAAAAATGCGAATCCTTACAATGCAACGCTCCTCCTTACATACAAATTTCATCGGGATCGTTCTATCAAACAATTCCCGCGCGCCACTCGTCGTCCCCGGGAAACGCGCGAGAATAATCTCCAGAGCCAAGAGCGAAGAGACGCTTGTGTTTAAAAAGTCATAGCAGTTGTAAGACGCCCCTCGTACTGGATAAACGGGACACAGAGAGAATTCCTGAGTCGAAGGTACTCGGGGATGTATCTGTGATAAACGTATGCAGCGGCATTGGGAATCAGAGGCTTCGAAGAGGAGCCGAGAGGCGCGTGTCCCTGTGAAATGCCGACGATTCGGCATTCAAAGATTTAGCTCCGACTTTTTCCCGTTCGCTCGGCTCCGATGTTGTTTATTCGCCCTTCCAGCAGCAGCAGCAGCAGCAGCAACGTTCACTCTCTCGCTGATTCAGTTTTTCTCCTGAATCACCTTCCGCCGAATGCAGTGCTTCCCCCCGTGTTTAGCCTTTAAAACGCGACGAGCTTAACGATATAATCCTGTAAACTGTATTAAACTGGCTTCGTTTCAAAGCTGACTATTACCATTACCGTCGCCATTACCCTATCGTATTTACTTTATTTATATTCGGGACAATTCGACACTCTTTCGACAACTGCAGCCGTCCTCTCTGTGCATTTTTCGAGCTTTTAAATAATTCAATTGTCTTGGAGTATTTGCAGAAAGCAGATCGTTTGTTTGATTACGCGTTAATCGGACAAATCAACTAATGTCGTCGAATTACTAATTCACGAGATTAAAACCTGTGTTAACTTTAAAAAAGCGTTTACATCCCCTTTCTAGTTACCTGCGTTTCAATTTTGCATTCGATAATAGAGTATATTATTTATTCATCTTGCATTTCAAAATTTAACAATGTGCCATCGACAATTGTAGTGCGAAGCTACTCTAATAAAAAGACAGTAATTTAATTACGAAATCCTACGCTTGCTCCGTTATAAATTTTTATTTAATAATTGTATTGATAGTTTAATACTTTATTTGCTGAGTTTAAACAAATAAACGCACTCGATGAATTCTAAAATCAAAATAATCTATTAGTTAAAGCGTCTACTTGTTCAACGTTTCGTTCAATCATCATCGTACTAATAATGTGTACACGCATGAACACAAAAATAATTACATCGATGTATTTTACATTGATAAATATTTATTTTCTAAAATAAGAAGCTTCATTCTTCAATGTACGTTGTCCTTAATTTTTACTATTTTTACAATGCAAATTTTACGTTGTAAAGAGACTGAAAATTAAACATCAAAAAGTTTTCTTTAAAATTTATGATTATGCCTTTTTATTATTGACATTTCGTTGATTTTATCAATCCAGATTGTATCCGTATGCCTTTAATATTAATATTTGTTCGCGTACAAAACAGCGCGATTCAAATGTTACGTTATAGTAGCTATTTTTATTATTTCAGTCTCTAAAAGTGTACGGTAATATACGATAATTAAAAGGAACGAAAATTATATAAATATTTCTAACTAATTGAGGATGTTCCGAGGTTCTCAACACAATCGCAATCTATATATTTTTTAATTACGCGAAGTGTATGGCTCTCGGTTGCAATTGGTTAGAAATACTGGAAAATATGTTATTCGTTTTGATTTTCAACGGCCGACATATGCGCATTAACATCGATAATAATATAATTTAAGGAATTAACGTACTTGATTTTCCAGGAAGGTAAGGGAAAGCTTCGGTTATTAATATGTGTAGCCCCAAGTATGCTTAGTACGAAATTAACGTGAAGTACAAAATAATAAAATTAGTACCGAACGCCATATATTATAATTACGAGTCTTATTTTCTAGCGAAGTAGCTACATAAATTCATTTTATAATATCCAATGTTCTGAGTTATAACTTAATTATCTTATTTCTGGGCGCACAAGAACCCACACGGACGTGGATAGACAAGTACGATGAACGCGAAAAGGTTAAAAAGAAACTTATTTTCGGCTACTTTTCGTGGTATTTTCCCAAGATGTCGTCGTCCCTTACTCCCGACGTCTAAGATGACAGCATTTTATAACCGTGTAATTTTAATCAGGCTATAGGCGCATGTGAACTCGGAACGAGAGAGAGAGAGAGAGAGAGGAGACGAGGAGAAAAGCGGAGCGAGCGCTTCCATTCATTTCCGTTTGGAGGTCAGACAGTTTCGCGTCCTGCGCACATTTTACATGCCGACGCCCGTCAGGACTCCCTTACATCGTCCGTGAAGAAAACCAGAGCAGCGTATCTTTTAACGATCGAGGCGGCGATTAAAATCTCGGGCGCGTGATCAATGATCAGCGAATTAAATGCCGAGAGAACGAAGATTAGCAGACGGCAAAGTGAAAGCTGCGTTCGATCGCGAATAAAATTTTCGACCTTCTCTCTTAATCCCCAGCCGGTCTCGACGATCATGTTTGGCGGCCATCAAACAGCCGAGCGCAGCTTGGGCTCATTTAAATAATAATAATAATAATAATAATTAGGTTAGAATGAGTTACGGGCCGGGGAGCGTCTTAATTTACCGCCGGAAAACAGACCCTCGCGATTCTCGTTAAAATGCGCGCGCGCTGTGGGTCTGACGCTCGCCTCTGGAGGAATATGCAAATCGCGAGCGACAACTGATGCCGGCTAATCATCCCAACCCAACTATTAACTAAATCCCGACTTTATAACTTTCCGATAAAGGCCAACAGGCGCTGCCGTGCAGAGTTTTCCTCGCTTTCCGCGCTTTTCCTCGCCGTCCAATTTGAACAGCAGCTGACCTCTACGGACGCTGTCACGCCCAATTAAAAGCGAGTCAAGAGGCGAGGCTGATGACACTTGGAATACACTTGCGCGAGTTTCGCGATGAATTTTCGGCGTCAGACGCCCGCTAATTAATCGCCTCTAAAGGACCGCAAGGGAGCGCCTGTTTCTATTGTTCGTTTCAATTATCCTCGGGCCCCGAGCGACCCGTCGAATTAGCGACGGCACTCGGACGAACTTTAAACCTATAAATAGGAGCTTCTGCCGCGAGTTGCTCTGTGCCTTTCGCTCTTATTCGGCGCGTTAAATGTTAACGAGGAAGGGAGGGCAGGGGGTTGGGTTCGAATGCGCGAAAAACGTTCGATCGCTTTCGTTACCAACGCGATGCATTCGATTATTGCCCTGTTACACGCTCTTTGTGTTGCTCGCTGAAGGGCTGAAGAAGGTCTTTGATGAATTAGCAATTGAGCCTTTGCCAAAGTCGGCACGCGACCTTGATTCGCGCCAATCCATTGTTCACCTTCTCCTCCAATTGTCTTGCTGATTTTTTTCAATAAGGAAATTTCGACAGGCCTGAAAACGTCGCTTTTAATTTAACCTTCAATTACAAAGGTCACTTTTGCTCGCGCCGATTGCTAGATAATAAACATTTAAATATTGCGTTTCGGCCTGACTTATTTTATATCCAATGGCGCCGAGCTTTTCCAATAACGATTAACTACCAAATAGCTTTCCCGTTTAATTTTTGCGTTTCAGCAACTGTATAAGCGTTTTGCTGCACAAAAACCGAGCCTTTTTTAACTGTACCATCAAACGCGAGACAATGCCTCTTTTTTTGTTTTTTTTTTCGTTTATATTTTTTTAAATATTATCGATTGAAAATGTGCTAAAACGGATTTTACCGAATATTTATCGCCCATTGATGAATAATCGATGCTTATTCGGACTCTACGGCGATTCTTGCAGCGACAGGCGTCAGTTTATTATTTTTCGAGCTTCTCGCATCTTCGTCAACTTTGATCCAGCGTTTTAATATTAATTCGCGCGTTTGAATCGTTGAAAGCTTTTCGACTTCGACGTAAATTCAATTATTTACAAAGCGAATAATAGGTGGACGATCGTCTATATATCCATAATTCAATTTATGAATTTGTTTTTGGCAGTGGACTTTTTTAATCCTCTTAAAGCTTAAAACTTATTGCAGTGCTTTAAATTGACTTTCCCTTCGCATCGGTCAGAAATCCTTCGATCTCTTGTGCAATACAGTCCCAAGTTTGCTCATCCATTCGGAGGTCAAAAAAAATAATAGTCTGTTCTAACAAACGAGTCGTTTGCCTGGTTTTGCCTACTGCGCCGGACGCGTAAAAACTTATTTGATGCTGCAATTTATCGGGTGCAGGTTATGAAATTCTTGGTCATCTCGTCACTTTTCTCGCGAGCGCTGGAAAATTGTCCTTTGTTTCTCGCTCGGAATCGACGAAAAATCTTGGATCGAGCGATTTTGTCGCCAGTCCAGCTCGAAGCTTCGACAAATTGAAATTCCACAAATGCTACATTCGGAGGAATAATGATTGTTCAAAGTAACTGCGCGGCATTAAAAAGGTCACTGAATAAACCAACACAGCTTTCCACTTGAATTGAATTAAAAAGCTAAAGTAATCGCGGCCACGCGAGTCTCCGACTCGGAAGCGTGAAATTATGAAGCTTTTAAGCCATTCGTGTGTTCCTATTTCGTGTAAAAAGTTCGCATCGCGCAAATCCCAAATAATGTCGCGCCGTTATACTCCGGAGCACAGCGGGTTGACGTTCCCGTACTGCGATGACGAGGACGAGGACGAGAACGCTCTTAATAAATACAGCGAAATTGAAAAAATTATCGACGAAAGTTACGCGCCTCTATTTTTCATTTTGCCCCGACCCCCGTGGTTCGCGGAAACGAGCTAAGGGAGGATCCCACGACTAAAATATCGTGCCCGCGTCTGCCGGGGGCTGAGCTTTATACTTCGCCTGCATCTCGGGATCACTTTTGCATACTCCGGTTTAAAGGGGTCGTGGGCGGGGCGCACCGGAGGAATATAAACTCCGCCGGAAAGGAAATGCATTTGTAGTGTTATGTGCACTCAACGCGAGCCATTGTTGTACCCCCGGCATTTTTAAGCAGCTAATGCGCGTTTCTTTTGTTTTTACACCCCGCAACTGCGTCGGTTCTTTCATTTATCGGCCCTTCGAGTTTCCCTCCGAATTACAATTTTCGCTCTTTAAGGCCTGTCCGAATTTTTGCGCGACATCGATAAATTGCCAACAGCGCGGGAAAGCAGCCGTTATCGGTCGGTAATATCGCTTCGGCAACTCTTTTAACGTACAATACATACTTGCGATCTATTATGTTCCGATGGTTATAAATGTAGCCTCGTAAAAATCTGTAATACGATCGTTTACTCCGATGCGAAATCATCATTTTCCCTTGCGTCATTGTTTAGTCTTCTCCTGCTGGCGCGCAAAATTTTATCGGCTTTTCATAATAACACTACATGCATGTGTTATACAAAATGTTTACGGCTTTATATTTCGGCCGTTTGATTATCTTGGGAGACTTTCCATGGTTATTCCAATAGGACGCCTTCGACCGTTCGATAATACGTTGTGTACTTATAAACGAATATTTCGCTTTACAGTCGTCGCGACGGCAACTCGTAACGATCTGTTTAAGGACCTCGAATTCTGTCTTAAATTTAAAATGAAACTTGTAATTTGGAAGATTCTTTTGCTAAACTTGTTTACGTAAAATTTGAAAATAAATTATCAATGCAGATCTTTAATACTGATTTTAATGTTGTTAACGCATGCACGTATAACGAATTCAACAAAATTTTGTCATAATTTATTCAATCGTAATAAATTTGAAGAGTCGTACGTATTTTCAACCAAAAATAAGGGACACGAATATGACACTCGATGCAATAATTGTCTAGGAAATTAATTATTCTTCTTGTGTTGAACTTTAATATTTTTTATACCCTCATTAATGATTTTCAAAACACGTATCGCATCTATTTCATCTTTTCGGGAAAACTTTTTCAGGAGAAACAAAAACTTGATGCACGTCGTAACTTAAATTACTTACTTCGAAATAAAATATTTCCTCAAATTTTTTACCGATGCAGCTTCGATTAATATTTATAACGAGTAATTCCCATATATAATAACTCAGAATCGTCCGAATCACTGAAGAAGAGCGATTTTTAAAAAAGTACACGAGGCATTTGTTTTATGTTCAGAGGAAAATTTATTTTTAACTTTTGCACAACTTTCGCGTTAAATAAAATAACTTATAGATATTAAGAGGCCCATAAATTATCGGTTCGCACAGATCGCCTTTTCGGTATCCTATTGACATAATTATTTTCATAACAGAGGCACTGAAAACTTCAAAAGTAAGGGTTGGATAGGAGAGGGTGGGGGACACGTGAAGCGCCGGAGCACAACCAGTGTTTTTTTAATATTTTCATTAATATGCATTTTCCTGGCAGAACTTTTTTCTCGGTTACACAAAGCAGTACATGCACTTTATAAAACTGCACAGAAGTACAGTATTAAACGCAATTGAGTTGAAACAAAAATCGCGAATGAACTTTACACTTTGACCTGTGAGAGCAGAACAATTCCGGGGAATCCAAACTACAGTAGAAAGGCGCAATTTGTTTACAAAATTGTGCTTTCAAACGTCGATAAAACGGTACTTTTAGTTTTGAAAGTACATTTCGACATATTCTTATTCTTAAGAGGAAGAATAGGCTTTCGCTATAGTCGATCTAAAATGAAATGTATTTTCCTTGTTTGGTTGCCGAGCGATTAAGCACCGCTAACGTTTATCATCAGCCAATTTTTTAACTAATTTCTGTCACTGACCGAGCGGCAACCAACGATAACGCAATCTCTAAAATAATGTTTATGCAAAATTCAGCCTTTTCCAACTATTTTCGAAAATAGCGCACACGCGCACAATTGCTAAATTTACCTTTCTAATTAAGTCAACGATCCTCGATTCAGTCGCATAGTCTTTTAAGGAAGTATAACAATATGCGCATACAAGTGTCGTTTAACAAGCAATGAGCCTCTCAAAGCGACGCATTAAGGGTTGAAGTGCCCGTGGATGCAAGCTACGCTTATAACATCTTGACGACTTTTATCCGCACGGGAACCGCAAACAAAAAAGGGGAAAATGTTGCGCGTAAAGAGAAAAAATTGCATTAAATATTACGATCATAAAACGATCGTGCGCCCGCGTATGCTTTGAGGCTGAAGAAAATTACGAGTGGAACGCACGGCCTTAGCTTTAATCTGTATTTTTACTTTTACCTTCTGTCTCTCTTTTTATTTACACTTGAGATTTTTGTATTATTAAACAGCATTTGTTTCACGATCGCGTCGAAATAATATTAATATTTATAGCGCTTATTGTTGGGTAATCCTGAATTATTGACCGTTGGCTTAATAAATTAATGGTAATTGAAATGATCTTACGTTTACACGCGTCGGCGCCGTAAATTAAGCGAAATCTAAATTTTAAAGTTGATCGCAGTTTATGGCTTCATTTGTAGACGTTTACGGTGTTACATTATGCAGTTGCGACTGCAGAAAGACTCGAGAGGGGCGAGAGATTGGAAAAACATTACAAAATCACCGAAAGGACGAAGTTTATTCGCAAATTGTGTTAACCGACTGATGATAAATAATGTATGCGCTGCATTACTACCACTCGTGAGGAGAATAATGTTTGCGACACTTTGGCTCTATACAGCTACGAACGACAGCAGCTTATGTTTGCTTATGCGACGAATTTGCTTGTCGTTCTGCAAGAATGTGTCCATTGCGAGTTTAAAAGGCAACTGTCCGCTCGAAAAACCTTTTCTTTACAAGTTTCACGTGCAATCTTCGTACCAGGAACTGTCCTACGCAAATTTTAAAATATTATTCCACAGCTCTTTGAAAGTCATCGACTGAAAGTGTGTTTCACGCGTATTTCAGGATCGATTGTTCTAACCTATCGCCGCTTAATAAACACTGGGAAAGATTAAAATACACCACTACTCTATTGCCATTTGTTATAGTTTATTTATAGAATACATCGAAATATGGAATAGTGTTTATATTAATTTGCAGGAAAGATGCGTCGGCTTCTTAAAATCTGCACTACCACACTTTAAAAGTCCAGAGAGAAAATCTTCCCATGATTGACCTACATTGGTTAAAGTTACGCGATAAACTCTGTGCAAAATTTTTATGCAAAATTTCAGCCAAATATAAATATTGGCTGTATCTTGCGCATTAACAGTCCGATAGTTTTCAATTACACTTTTAATAAAACGAACAATGTTGACAGAAAAATAATAATTCTCGTTAAGGTAATAATAATTTTATAATGCGATGTTCGTTTAATTAAAAGCCATGATTCATGATTTTAAATTAAATTTTAACGAACGAGATGTAGAACAACATTATTTAATACCTTTGCTTTGCCAGATTTTTACCAAACATATTTATAATAAGTTAGCAATATAGTTGCAATATAACACTAAGATATTGTAACGCGACATTTTTTCGCAATTATATTAAGGATACAAAAGTTTCAGACTGAACAATTCAACTCGTACATTCGAGCAAATATAAATATCTTTCTTTTCATATTTTTAATAAATACATACCTACGTGTAGATCTCATTCTATTTATCAAGTTCTAATTGCTATGCGTTAATTTTTAAGTCGGACAGATATATTGGGATTGTATTATATTAAAAGTCTGCAAATCACAACTTCAACGAAATTTTTATTTTTTCCGCAAAAGTTAATTCTTTTTAAGATTATTTAAAAGCAACCAGTCGCAACCACATCTGTCGGCTTTTTGAATATTGCCTTTAAAAACTTTATCACTGCGTGTTGCGGAAACTCGAACACGAGTATAATAGCCTAAGAAAAATTATCGAAAAAACGTATTTTATGTTTTTTATGTTTTTCTGCTTGAAGATTAATAAAAGATAAACGAAAAAGAATATTATTAAGAAACCTTTAATTATATTAATACTAGATCTCCGCGTGGAATTTGTATTTATAATATAACATAATATTGTATCATTATTATTTATTACAATATTAAATTCATACTGGTACTTAAATTTGTTTGTCACTGTAACCATTAAAGTCACATAATATACAAAAGTGATTATGACAATTTAACTAAGAATTTTGGAGTTTACTTTACATAAGAAATTTGAATGAATTAAATTGCTTTGTTAATTTAATAAAATATTCCAAGAACATTACTTTTCTTTCACGTCTGCAAATAAGATTTTTAATTTTCTCGATACTTGTTAGAATTATTTTTGCGAGATATTGCAAAGCAAACTATATAATGTGTATTTTATTTATGTAAAGAGCCAATTCGAGCAACAAATGTATGCTTCGCATATGTTGACAAAAACTTGAGCTTAAAGTACTTCGAATAACACAAAGTACTGCTTACTATTATTATGTAAGAAATTCCAATATAACTATAATTAGAATGAGGCGACGAGTAAAATATCTTTTAGTCAAAGATAACATCTAAAATTATTTATCCAAACACGTATCCAAAATACATTTACACGTGTACTTTTTTACTTAGAACCTCACTATTCTCTCGATCACCGTTGCGGCGAAAATTACCAGGAATTGTAGTTCTTTCCTGTCTTACTCCACTATTCGACCCTTACACGTTATTATTAACAGAAAATGCGCCGTTTCCTTTGTTTTGCCCATCGGGTTTCATTTTGACAGGTGACGTTAAATATGATGTAAGGAAGACTCCTCGATACGAATTGCAAGAAATTTGACAAGAAAATTGCATTCATTATCGTCTTAAACAAAATTGACAAAGTGATTCGAATTTACGAGATAAAGGGAAAAATCTGTCGAGGCGGAATTTTCATTCGACCTTTTGAAACTGAAGCTTTGCGTCAAAATGCGTTTATGGCGGTATGAGAAGTGAGAAGTAAATCAAGAGATCCTTAGCGTGTAAGAAGCGCAGGGGAAGCCCAGATGCAACGTCCGCTTAGCACTAGGTCGCGAGCACCGGGTCCTCGGGTCCGGATCGCCCCCGGGATGGTCGCGGAGGGCGCGATCGATCGATACAGCCCCCAAAAATGCCGGCGCACTCCGTCGAGACTCACCCTCGCAGATGCAGCCCTGCTGAATGATGCCCCAGAGCATGTCGGTACAGCTGTGGCAGTAGGTCGGCTTGTGGAAGGTCTTCTTCGCGAAGGTGTGCCCGTGGCCGGGCGGGGCCCCCTCGGCGGGCCCGGCCATGGCCCCGGCTGCCGGCGGCTTCGCGGCACCGCCTCGCTCCCGCCAAATCCTCACCGTGAGGCCGCTGCGCTAACCCTGGCCGCCCGATGACCGCGGCTCACGTGCCCCTCGGCCTGCATCGTTCTCTTCCTACCGCGGCTTCTGCTCCTCCGCTGCCTGCGCCTTCCTCCTCCTCCTCCTCCTCCTCGTCGTGCGTCCGCGAGACGACTGGCGTTCAATGGGGCGCGCTTCACATGCCAGGAGCGGCGACGCGGTGGCTACGTGATCTCGGGGCGGCCGGGGCCGGGCGACATCGCGGCGCGGCCCCCGCGGCGGCCTCGTCGCACGGGCTGTTCGGACCCGGGTGCGCTAGGTCGCGACCACGACTCGGCAGGCCCCGAGCGCCAGCCTCGCGCGCATCTTCCGGCGGCGTTCACTCGGAGGCGACCCCCGCGGGCCCCGCTGTTTCTGCAGATGCTACTTCGGCCGGCAGCGCCGGCATCGCCAAAGGAGGCCCCGCCACGAAAAAGCAGAAGAAGCGAGATCCCGAGAGTTGGACTGTTGCGCGGCGACCTGGAGCTCCCGATGATGAAGGCAGTTGTTATGTGCGCGCCGCGGCTGTTGATGCTGCTGATGCTGCTCTCGCTGCTATCGCTGCTAGCAATGACGGTGACAGCCGTGCGCGACCGACTGCGTTGTCGCTCCGACGGTCGGGTGGACGAGGGCGCGCGCGTGCCTCCCAACCTCGCCGCGACTCTGCCGCCGCTGCCGCTGCCGCCGCTGCTGCTGCTGCTGCTGCTGCTGCTGATGTTGGTGCGAGCCTACGATTAGAACACAGTCGTGCATGAAAATTTGAGTGAGGAGCGAGCGAGCGAGCGAATGAACGAGCGCACGAGTGCGAGTGTGCGCGACGGCGGAGGGGTAAGCGGGGACGGGCGCTTGCGCTTTTCCGGTAAAGCGAGCGCGTGCGCGCGGAGCCGACGATGACGAGGCTGGCTCTATCGGCGTCTTGTACATGCTTTTCGGGGAGTGTGTGGAAATTGTTTTTCTTGACACTCGTTATATCTTGTTTTCTCTCGCGCTATCTCTTTCTCTTTTCGTCGGACTTGGAAACGAGGAGTTGTCATAGAGGTGCGCTGTACTTGTTCGCTCGAGGCGCAACCTTACAAAGCTCTTTGCTTTCTTCTTTCGCTTCTTTTTATCCTTTTCTCCTGTTTTCGTCTGCTTCGTAGTTCTTCCGAGGATTTAGATCGATTAGGTGAAAAGGAAGGGTCGATTTTCCGAGCGACCGTTTGAACTTGGTACTTCGTACTTTAAAATGGTGAACGGCACGTTTAACTGTCATTGTTCGTTACTACGTAACGTTTGAACGAATAAGTCAACGATGCTGACAATGCTCATTCATTTTGCAAGATCTCACTCGCATCAACAGATGGACTATTTACATCTCTCCTAGGAATACTTGAGCCGAAAATTTAAATTTAAAGCCGCTTAATTTTATGCTTCTTTCAAACGGTGAACGAGTCTATAAATAAGTAGTGGTGGCGCGATATTTTTACAAAACCGAAGTAATCTTTCTAATAATAAGCGATAGAACCCAAACGCGTATAAATTCAAGTGGTGACAATCCCGTTGCATCATTTCGACGAATCTCCGAACATCGAACGAATACGAATACCTTGGGCTGTTCGTAAACGCAAAAGGCCAAGTTGGGCTGTCCGTGTGATGCTCTTGCCAGTACAAAAGTTATCGCTTAACCTTACATTCGGGAAAGAAAACAAAGCACGCGGTAGAGAGAGAGAGAGAGAGAGAGAGAGCAAGGTACACAATACAAATCAATAATGCTTAAAGCGACAGAATTAGAGACGAAAATTTCGCCTCGCTCCACCGAATATATAGACGCACACGCGCGCGCACGGAGAGCGAGCGAACCGCGAAGGATCCTAGGAGTCGGTTTTATACGTCGCGAGTATAAAACCCCGCAGTGCGATCGAGCGACTCATCATCCCCGTATCTCCGGGGCTCCCAGGAGAAGTGCACTAGATGGTCAGGACGTTAGACCGTCGGCGGCAACCTCCAACATCGGCGTCCATTATCGACCGAGGCAGATCCGCCGCAGCGCGTTATTTTTATCAGCTGTGCGCGCGGCATCGGTGAAAATTGCGCCATGCATTCTTTGGGTAGTCCCTGTCTCGCTCTCGCTCTCGCTCTCGCTGCCGCGAGTCCCGCCGAGGCTGGCGGAGGAGGTGTTACCTGTGCGCGATGATGAACGGGGGTCCAATGACGGCGTCGTTGGCTGCTGCACTCGCGGCGCGGCTCCCGAACGCGCGACAGCGACGACGTTAAACACTGGTCCGCGTGCGTTCGTGGCTGCGTATGTATGCGGGTGAACGCGGCGGGCGCGCGCGCGACAATGCGTTAATGCGCGTTCGCGTACACGGAGCTCGCGCGCCTACGTATATATTTAGCGAGGGCGCGCGCGCGCAGCCGCCGAGTGGAGGGGGCGACCCTCCCTTTGCCTCTTTTTTGGCTCTGGTGTGTGCCGTGGGCACGCGAAGGACGCGCGACGCCGCTCGTATTACGCACACCGAGAACGGAAAGCGCGTCGAGCTCTACCCTGCCTTGGCTCCGCTATCACCGATGGCTTCGCTACTGCTGCCGCTGCTGCTGCTGCTGCTGCAGCTGCACGAGCCAAACACTCCCTCCGTCCCTGTCGGAGGTGCTGGCGGGATGTCTGCTATCGCGGGAGGGAGATGACGCGCGCGCGACCGTGAGCGAGAGAGAGGGAAGCCGCGTAAGAACATGAAAGAAGAGCGGCGGAAGCGGTGGTTTAAGGGGGGTTAACCGCGAGCGGGAATGCATGTATAAGAAAGAGCCCGCACAGGGCGTGAGCGACGAATGACGGAACGAGAATGAATGTAAAAGGGAGGAGGAGGAGGAGGAGGAGGAGGAGGAGGAGAACGGCGGAGAAAGCGAGCTAGACAATAGGTTATGTAGATAAGGTCGGAGAGAAAGAAGCGCGTGCATATTAATGAAGCGCTTAAAAGGAGTAGCGCCAGCGCCGGAGGGAGAGAGACGGATGACCGACGCCCCCATTGCGCCGTCGCGAGACACTATGACGTCACGAGCTTTCGGTGCCTCCAACGTACGTATATAACACGCCAAAGCCTTGCCGTGTTACACGCTATCTCTCTCTCTCTCTCTCTCTCTCTCTCTCTCACGCCTCATCCACATATCTCCAGTTTTTCTGTTTCTCTATTATTCTCCCTTAGCTTTCTTCTTCGCCCGCATCAATGCTTCAGCGCACGGTTTGTCTACTTATAAGCTCAAGCTCTCCTCTCCTCTCCTCTCTCTCTCTCGCGCGCGCGCGCGTCCCTTAACATTATCCGAGCTGCCGAGATATTCCCGAAGGGCCATTTTCTACTTTAGTGTATGCGGTCGTGTAAGGCCAACGAGACGGGAAAAAGGTATACCCGAGAGCGCAAGAGCACGAACGTAAAACATTGGAATCTTCGTCCTTCTTACGTTAATCTCAATCTTTTTCCACGCATATGTACGGGAAAAAGTATTAGAATGTTTGCGTTTTCAGGCTTTGGTTTGTTAATCACCAGTCATGATGTGCACGCGGATTCACGGCTGCGGTGAACGATGTTCACGTGGTTAATGATTTTTCCCGTTGTGCGCGCTTTCTTTCTTGTTTTTTCCTTCATTGATTTTCGTGCCTCGTGCCTCGTATTTAGAATGGAGGCAAACCTTATCCAAATCTCTCGCACGGCCCATAAGACCGATTGAAACAATGAAACGAAACAAGCTTAAACACTGTACTAAAAATAAGACTATAAAAATATAGATTTGCATCAAATGGGAAAAGCGACTGAAATTGACCGCAAAGAGTCAAAGAGAAACGACAATAAGAGCGAATAAAAACAAACGTCCGACTTCAAATTCGAGCAAAGTGCGAACGAGTCTTTATCACGGAATAACCTCGTAAAAATGAAAATAAATGCTCTGGAGACACGCATATCGCGAACGCGTGCCAACCCGTTGATTATTATCGCAGCGGCTCTGCCTTGTTTTGTGTTTTGCTCCTAGTCTCGCGCGACGCGATGGGGAAATTTAGAAAAACAAAGAGAGATGCGTTTATTCCTGGCACAGTTTTGCACGGGAACACGATTAAAAGTACAAGACAAAACAAACGCGCTGGACGTGTAATTTTACTACGAACAACCTGTTCTGCTCAATTTCCGCCTCGAGCCTTTCTTCTAATTTTTCTAATTACATTTTCGAGCGAATCTCCTGATTTCGCTCCGAGAGCGAAGCGATCGAGTGTTTCCGTTCGAATCTCGAATCTCTGACATTATTAAAGCGCTAATATTCCTTCGAGTCTCGAACGTTTTGCCTTAAATTTGAAAGGCCATTTTTACTCGTTTCGTCGCGTACGGTTTCGCCACTTTTCAAAGTGTGACACGTTCGAGCGTCGCCGAACAGAAAGCAAAGTGATTTATTGGTTTATTTTCGGTAATTAGAAACTAATTTAGAAGCCAACCAACGCTATCGAGTTTTTGTTATTAATCGAAATTTGTGTGTTGCGCACACGTGTTTAGATACACGACGCCTTACATTCTGCGAATTGTTTACAACCAATGGGCTGTGCACATCGTAAATCTATTCAGTCGCGCGCGATTCGTAAAAATCAATCATCAGGAGACGAGAAGGAAGTTTGCGGCGAACGTAAAATGCTGCTGGGATATTTGTCGAGATCGGCCGGACTGAGCTGCACCGACGTATAAATTAGGTGGGTCCCCGTTAGGAGAGTTTCGCGTAGCTCCGAGCGCTTTCTTGCTCGAGCTTGAATCGATCTTCCATCTCGAGCGCCGCATCGAAGCATCTCGTCGACGGGGCAGAGGGGGAACGGGTGGACCGGCTGACCAGCGCGCGCTCACCACTACTGGCGACGCGCGACGCCAGACACACCGGGAGTAGAAAAGTCGGCCTGCACTCGCACCGCGACTGGACCCGGAAGACCCGAGTGCGCGGTATTGATCGCGCGACGACCGCGATCTGCGACAACTCCTTCAGCACGTTTCCGCACAGCCCGAGGGACAGCTTGTCTATTTTTTTCGAGCACAAGTGATGATACCCCAGACACCCCGAGGAGGACCTTCTGCGACTTGGATTTCACGAATTGTGCCACGATGCCGGCAACTCGAGTCCTTCGTTCGGCATTCGAATGGTTTAAACGCGTTCGTGTGCGTGTTGCGACACACGAGCTTTCAGAGTCTTTTGGAATACTTCGTGGAATCTTTGAAAACACTCGTTAGAATAACGCGCATTTTCAAAAAATAAGTCCTCGCGAATCTTTTTTGCGTACCAGATATACCGAACGCACATCTGCCAATACTCAACTTTTAATCGTAAAGTGAAATATTGTCTCTTTGGGCGTAAAACACAAGATTTCCTGCTTTAGCTTATACTTGCAAGATAAACATCTTAAATCCCTTCACCGCTACGACGACAGGCTTATCCCCAATGATGTTTTATATTTAAAAAGTGTACTTCGAATTATGGTTTATAAGGTCGTCGGTCGTCTCGACCAAAGCGAACAGGCATACGTACTCGGTGCACTTATAAAGAAAAAAGAAATTTTTTTTTTAAGTTGCGAGTGAAATTATTTTTATTATTATGCTTACTAATTGTGTATGTGTTCGCAAAAGATGTTTATGTAAGCAAATTTATACGTTTTAAAACTGTTGGCTAGATCCGTCTTAAAAATCCGTTAAATTACCAAAAATATTTTTATTTGCAATAAAAATATTCGCCACTTTTTTAGTCCGAAACGACTGAAAATCCGAAACTATCTGTCGATAAATGGAAAAGTTTTTTGCTCGTAAAACATTTCTAAGCGAATCTTCGAATCTTCTTGTAAATTCCAGCTGTTCAAACGTCTGAGTTGCATTATTTTTCACAAAACCTATTGTGTTTCCTTCTTCCTTTCCTTTGTGTCTTCCTTCATGCTTCGTAATTAGTGTCGCGCTCATAAATTTTGCAGTTATCATTTTGTCCTTGTTTATAGCGTTTCAAACATCTTATATTCCATTGTTCTTTCAAAGGATATCGCGCAAATATAAATGCAAAACTTTGAAAGAAAACGTTTCGAAAAATTCACTACAAGTTCGGAATTTTTTTAAACCTTTTTCTTTAAGATAGACAAAAAATTAATTAAATTTCTATACATAGACTTGGAACTACCTAGTTTTTGCCGTAATATCACCAGGGATTACATTATTTGTAAGATTATAAAAACCAAATTTATTGTTATTCGTTATTTTTAATCTTAAAAGGAATTAAACCAAAACTACTCTAAAACAGGTGTAAACTCAACCGTACTTTTTATGTGAACGAAAATTTTATTATCAAAATCAATATATGTGTGCTTTTGTGTGTGTAATTCTTTCAACGCTTCATGGGTTTATTGCTCGCACGTGGACTTTCGGGTTGAAATAAAAAATGTTTTTCTTCTAGCGGAATGAAATTTACTTCGGTGCTGCATAAGTTTCTCGCACCATTGCAACTATTTCACTACTAAAGTGCGTTTTTAGAATATAAATTTATACGGATATCTTAATTTAAACTTTTAACGATTTTCTTTTTAATTTTGACGTATCGCTTAGCACGTTTGTTCGAAATCACTATCAATTTTTTCAATTGTTTGAACAAATAGTATAAAATGTTCACGAATTCTAGAGAAAAATACAGTTTTCGAAAAAGCACATTTTAAGTCTTTAAAACAAATTCTTCAACTCCGAAACATAAAGAGTTTACATTAACTTTCTACTATTTATATTTTTTCGAGACCATCTGAAACAGAAGCATAACTTTTACTCTTTTACTCTGCATGGATAGGTGAGCACTCGTAATCCGTTGCTTTTTATATAATATTAATAGCAAATTAATACAAATCTAATCTCCAGTCGAATCATAATTTACATTATATTGAATAAATCGTTTCACAAAATCAAGTGGAACAGTTCAATACTACGTTAAGAGTTGCTTCCTAAAACACAATTTAAAAGTATCAATCAATCATTATCGTTTAAACCTCCTTACAAAGAACTGGTTCTTATAAATAAACGTCGATGACACTGATAATTTGGGTATTTTATCACGTGCATCATAAAATCGGAATCGTTAATGTGAAAGATTCTTCGTCTATAGTAATTTTATTGAAAAAAATAATAACATTGCGAGGAAAAGTCAACGACTAATTATACAAATATTTCATTTATATATACATTCATACAAATTTTCTTAACGATGGACAATTGATCATTACGTGTTTAATTTAAAACTACTCTTTGTAAAATTATTTGCAAATGATAGAAATTTTTAATTCTACATCGCTATTGTCGAATTTAATTAAAATTTTGCATCTTTTGAACTCAATCACGTAAGAAAATGCGCTTTCACTTTCTCGTCTTATTTATCTTTCGATAATTTTATTTTTGCACGAATGCAATTGTAGTCTTAGAAATTAATTTCTCTTTGTAGCGATTTATTGATTATAACTTGATTTACCCTTTTCTCCAAGCACTTGAAATTTTTTCATTCCTCCTTATCCGAAGATGTTTTCCCTTACCACTCGTACTGTGATTGAACAATTAGTTTAGAAAAATAAAAAAGGAAAAAAAATCGTTTACTTTATAAAGTAAAACTTAATAAAAAAAAACACTAACATAATCCGTTATAATGAACCTGTAAAAAGATAACTGTGGAACTCGACAACCTAAGTGTGCACCTGATTTTGATGAAATCCACTAAAATGCACTCTATGACTTGATGTTCGGGTTTCTGGTTTTACTAAAAAAATGTTATTACTGTAAATTCATTTTATGCTTTTTTCTTATGCAGAGATATATAATTTCAATGAAAACATTCCAATTCTCTTTAATTTATACTGTAAAATATATTATATAATAAATTCTCGATAAAATTATTTTCTTCAATTACGTAAAAAATTACAACGTTATAATATTTTTAAGATCAGTTTATGTAAAAGCATCTTGATGCACTGCACAGGTAAAATTTCACTCAAAGATTTATCGACAATAAACTATGCGCCGTACATTATTAACAATTTTATTAAAAGGTTTGCAACTAAAAGTGAACTTTTTGAAAAAACATACATATACAAGTGAATTTTTCTCATACATATGTAATCAAAACTTTTATTTTAAATATATTAAAATTCTTACGAATAGAAGAACCACAGATATTTATAAATCTAAAATCAGTAGATTTTAAATTTTAAGCTCTTAATCGAGTCAATTTTATTCTATTATTAAGAAATTGTAAAAATTGAACTTTTCGATAATCTTCTATATTATATTTATCATTATTGAATATATCTAAATTATCGATATGTTTTTCATTAATTATTTTTCCAAAATAAAAGTAAACATTTTACATTTTGCACGCTAGAGTGCGTTGATAACTTACAAATTAGACTTTGTAAAATTAATTAAGACCTTAAAAATTAACGCAAAATGGGAAATTATAAAAAGCAATGAAAAGACCATGAATCTGTAATGTTAGAGTTGAATTTTTATTGCGTAAATACAACTATGATTACTTGACAAAAATTTTTTAACTAAAAATCGTTTTGTTAACAAAAAGGTTCGATAAAACCAGAATAAATAATATTATTTCGAACTACCTTTACATTCGACGTGTAAACAGAAAGTATTTCCGTTGGATTTAGAAATTTTTTTATCTATACATGAATATACTATGGGTATTGGACGTTAAGTGTAGTAACAGACGCATCCGTCGACGGCACGTGGGAGGAAGGGGAGGGGGAAGCTCCAATCATAAATTTAAGACGCGGTGTGCACGTATACATAGCAGACGGGAAATTTATTTAAGAAATAAATCGGTGTTAGTTCAAGTACTGAGAATAATGAAAATGGTTTGCATTTTGTAATTAATTTAATAACCCCAATTTAAACAACAATATCGAGGGGAAAAAATGTCGCGGATATTTTTTTACAACGAGAAAGTATAGGTCGATTGAAGGTAAAAATACTGAGTAATAGCAGGTATTCGTTTATTTTCTTTTTCACTCAATCGAAAAATTTATAAGATTGGAAAATGAAATTTATACAGCAGTCGATCAATCTTGGATACTTAGAAATAAAAAAGGTTTTATTGTACAGCATTTATTTATATAAAAAAACTTATGACAACTGTTTCAAAGAATCGCCGATTAAGATCGAGATCTCGATCTTTACAATTGTCGAATGTTCTAAATAATAAAATATTATAATGATGATTTAGCAATAACGCGTTATTAAATACGTCGTATTGATGATCGAGAGCACAAGAGTCAACTTGTCAGGGGAGAAACCGAGAAAATGTTAAAAATGACTGCGGGGGCGGGGGGGGGAGCTTAAATTATCGCAGCGTCGACTGCTGCATTATATCAAGTACCGGACAGTAAAATGTACAGGCACTCGTATACGCCATAACGAAACGTAACAACCCCAACTATTAAAATCAGTCTTAGTTACGACTTATGCGTAAAGATGAACTCGGTGAAACTCCGCGCGGACATTTTTGCACGCGGCTTAAGTACACAGCTGCTTTTGTCATTGAACAACAACTCGTGTTTGCTTTGTCCTGACAAGCCTCCGACGACACAACGGACATCGAGAAACGAAAACTTTTTTCTTTTTGACAGATCGCGTATTTGCAATTGGCAAAACGTTCGTCGAAAGGATTTTAAAGTGTAATTCGGGAAAAAGCTGGTTCTGGAACGAGGAACGAAAGCAACAATATTCCATTCATCGCTGCACTCAATCGTACTAAATTTAATTTTAAAAATACATCTCTATACAGCTAATAATCAGTGTCCTCCGGGAACCCTCGATAAAACACCTTAAATCAAATATATTCATCGATAAGAACAATATTTTTCATTCACCTGCAAGGAAGCTTGTTTTATCAAAGCGAAGTAACTACGTTTCTCTCTCCCTCTCTCTCTCTCTTAATGGTCTTTTATTACATGGACGGAACTGAAAGCATATTCTAGCATATATGTATATTAACGAGATAATCAATTTTCATAGAATATAATCTTTATACAATTAACGATAATAACGACGACGTTGGCAACTTCTCTTTCGAGTTCGAATACTTTTCTCTCAATAACTTGGACCGAGTCAATCGTAAATCTTGGAAAAACGACTGCCGGAATTGGCTCGCAGCAACACTTTCTGCGAGAAACTCCGCTTATAATTGTAATGATAGAAATAATTAATAAGATAAGATTACGATTAGGTAAAAGCTATCGCGGAGTAATAAACTATTGGGAATACACATTAAGCTACAGAACTAGATTGGATAAAACGATTAATGTGTGCCGTTGCAACTGCAAGAGCAGCAACTGCTAATAGCGAGAGGCAAATCATTTGTTGTGCGCATCCAATTACTAATTAGCAACTGAAACTTGATTCGCGGCTTTGTAGATGCAGAATCGTCGTGTGCGTAAAGACGCGCGAACGCAACAAAGTTTGCAGTTGAAAAGCGCCAAGACGAAGGACCCAAAGAAGAACAATAGCAGCTAGACGACTTTAAGTTTTGTCTTCTCCATCAACGCACACTTTCTTCTCGACTCGATCCCTACGCTTGCGCTTAAAATTAATCTTAGGCGTTTATTAAGTAAATGCGGTAAATTATTTGTCGATTAAGAGATCCTCCACTTAAGTTTCCTCTCGATGTTTATCTCCTGAAACTCAATCGGAATCAGTACGCGTTCGCGTTCAGCGCAGTATTTTTTACAAACATTCCGCTATCGAAGCAAATCGCTTTTACAACGCCGTTACTTTAATTATTTAAGCCGTTGGATCGGTTCGGATGTTCGCGCGTGCGCAACATTAATATAAACAAAACGAGGCAAATTTTTTTTGTTTTAGAGCCGGTTAAATTTTTACCCGTAAAAAAGTGCGCAACTGTAAATAAACTTTGCTCGGTAGAAGATTTTTAACGACGTGCGCGCGTGCGATCTCTGAAATTAGATTATAAACTGCATCGCGAAACCCGAGTGAAAATAAAAACCCTATGTTGTTTTTATGCGAAAAGAGTCTAGAGTCATTCGTTCGAGAAATAAATATTACTGCAACTGCACCCGATGTCATGCAAATGTCGAATGAATCAAATCGGCCAAGCGAGCGAAGATTATTTAATTCGGAAACGTAAGTGGAATGACTGTAAAACTCGCCTCCGCGTTGTAAAGCTAAAGAATATAATGAAAGCGTCGATGCTAATCTTAAAAGTGTTTTCCAAATGATAAATTTCAATGCTCCGTTTACGAATCGTATTCGATCCGATGCCCAACGTTGGGTGGCTTATAAAAAGGTACGATCTCGCAACGGAGGGAATAGTTTGGATAAAATTTTTGTTTTATTTATCCAAGTCCATGGTCTTCGAAAAAGCCTTGAGGTGTTTCTTCCTGAAACAATAATGTGATTTGCAAATAATTAGTCTTACTTTATAAGCTCACACAAGTTGAAATAATAATCGCATAATAAAGATACCATAAATAATGCTTTATTGGATAAATGACAGAAAGATAATTGACCAAGACTCGCTTCCCCCTCCTCACCGCCATCCCACCCCATCGTCGAGCCCGAATAATGAAATTCAACTTTTTAACTCTCGTCTTATTCATCCAATAGAACATTTTTCCAAAGTGTAGCAATATGAATAGGGATCAATTACATTGATGCTGCACTTGCGTCGACGTCGATTACAAGACACTTGTTAAGTAAACTATGTACAGCTTAAAATGATATTATTTTATGTAGTATAACAAACACGTACCTACGTTAGCTTTCGGCTTATTAAGGCTTATTAGTCTTCTCGATGCAGCTTTAAACGACGAACTGAGCCCTTTTCATACGACACCAAGGCTTTCGCGCCCGCGCACACACATTAATAAACATACGCGCGCATGCACACACCCAATTATGCACGATTATATAGATATAGATAAAGATCAGTCAGTGGGCACAGGTAGATATAGGTATAGGCATAGGTCTAGATTTAGGTAGATTTAGATATATTTTGTGCGGGCGCGCGTGTGCGAGTGCGTTTGTATTCACGCGCGCGCGCGCGCGCACACACACACACACACACGGGCACGGGCACGCATATGCATATATACATACGCATAGAGACAGTCAAGCTATTTTTTAAATTTTAATTTGTTGCCAAATATAAACATTAGTATCGATAAAGGTTTTAGTGTCATATGGTCATTTGGATTCGTTGCGTTTACGACTGACTATAAAGAAATTCGTTGCCTTTTTTTGTTTAATAATAAATGCTCCTGGGATTTGAGAGGTTATTTCATTGCTTTCGTAAAATAGGTCGTTGCTTTGTTTGTTTGTTTGTTTTTTACAAAATCAGATCAGATGTTGCCAAGGACGACTGCTTCTTCAAAATTCGACGAAACGAAAAAGTTATGTATATGCAAATATAGGTGTGAGAGCAAATAAATACGATAGTAATTAAAAATTTTGAGTTTTCTTTTGCTTTAAAAGATTGCTTTATTATTATCCTTTATTATGCTTATCAACTCCATTTATGTATTTTTAAGTGCATTTACAAATGACAAATTGACGTGGATTACTAAAATAGAGCGGACTCTTGGTATTATTTTCATAAATTGGGCGAATTTATTTCTTCGATTTACAAATATATTTTATTACGCTATCCATTAAAAGTCGAATTGTGTTTATTTAAAAAATGGTGCGATTCTTACCCGAGTTAAGTCTCGTCGAAAAGACGATACACTTTATTAATTACGCACACTCGCTTATTGCCGTCGATTCAATATTGCTGAGTGGACCTACAATAAAAGCTTACACACTAAAATATTTATTAATCGATTTTAACAAAATATATTATTTTTATTTTCTTCTCGGTCTCTCTTTACTTTTTATTACTCTTTTTTGCATTACAATGTAAATTCCTACATTAGATTGTTTCGTTACATGCACGCGCGTACTCACACGTACACGCACACGCACAAATGTGCATTTATATATATGTGATATATATAATTCATACAAAGATACGACAAGCCGATAGTTGAGACGTCGTCTAATTTTTCAAAAGCCTTACATTTTTATTTCTTATTTAAAAATCACGTAGCGTTTATTTTCCGTGAATAAAAAAAATTACCTCGTCATCGTTATTTAACGTATATACATCCACGTAAAAATTTTAACAAAACATATACAAATATATCATTTATAACTATAGTTAATGTAGACATAAATAAATTTTACATGAATTACGGATAGACGCGATACGAATTGTACGATTATCTTTTTTAATTTTCTTCCTGTGTATATTTAATAATATTATATGTAAATTACACGATCGCCTTCCTTCATATAAAATTAATTAATTATAGGTATGGTTTTTTATTATATTGGCTTTTGTTCCCTTTAGTTCTATACTTATATATGATTGTTATAATGTATTCTGCATTCAATTCGCCCATTATTATTTTCGTATAAAAAAAATTCAGCAATGTTAATGTTTCATAAATTGATGGATAAATTTTAATAAATTATTTGAATAATAAGATCTTTGCTGTCAAGTCATTTTAAAATATAAAATACTGTGATAAAATAAAATTCGAGTATTTATTTTTTAGCATGTGTAGTTAAAAAACAGAATCTATAAAATATTTAATATTCGGGTTAAAAGCAATTACTCAAAGAGTATTGTTTTTAATTTATTTAACGTTGATACGATTGCAAGTTCCACTTTAAAAATATATATCTTGAATTTGAAATTCAAATAATAAAATTTGAGGTGAAATTTAATTTCGATAAACTTAAATTTATATGAATTTCACAATATTATTATTGTGCTTGAAAATTTTTACAAAAATTTTTTAACATAAATTTAATAACTTTCAACAACTTTAAATCAAATAAATTTCTCGAAAATGTAAATAATGCATAATATTTATTAATTGGAAGAATAAAGCTTATAATAAATTAATATTATTAAACATCTTATAGATTTTATTTTTCTTTTCTTTGTAGTATGAGTATTTGGAAAGAAATACTATTACGAAAAAAACTTAACAATACATTTTAAGATTCTTATGGCACTCGTACAATATTTTACAATATTTTCTAAAATATTCGCGAAATTATTACGAGCTTAGTTAATCTCATTCATGTACGTATAAATTCATCATTGCATCAATTGAATATATAAACTGGATATATAAACAAAGAAAAATTAATAAATCTCGCTTACACACTACATCACAGTAGTTACGTATATTTCACAGTGGATTAAAAAAATGAGTTTAAAAACTTGAAGATAAAAGAATAGAAGTGCTATTCTTAGGGATACACATAATAGCTGCAAGTTATTAACTCATGTACAATCGATTTATAATATCAATATCCGAGTCATCGACACTTGGAAAAAATAATACGGCAGTGTCATTGTTTTAAAGTGGATAGAATCTTTTATTCTTTGGTATTAAATGTTGTTTGTGCGACTTTGTACCTTGGCGAGTGATAATTTATTACGAAATTCACTCGATGATGTGATTTTTTTTGTTCTTTGTTTTGATAAAAGTACTCGTCGCAAAATTCACGCGGTAACGATGAAAGTGACAACCCAATTGTAATTAATCAACACACCAATTTATTATTTTTGTCACTCCACTAGCTTCAATCGAATTCGGTTACTTAATGTATCGTTGACAATCTGCTTTCCAGGATTAATCGCGTACGGACATTAAGTAAATTATCCAAGTACAGAATAAATGCATCACTGGACGTATTATCTTTTTTATTCTACTTTTATAATACACGTATTTATCGAGATTTTGTGCGCGATTTTTTCCATCGTCGAATGAAGTTTATCAAAGGCGCGCTCGTGCAATACAGACAACAATTTAAAGAAACACCGAGCGATTCTCCATGCGCTCGAATGATATTGTCGAATTATCTTTCCCGTCGATGACCACGGAAACATTGAACGGCGCAAGTTTTCCTTTTCTCTTTATGCTTAATATTATTAGGCGGTTGACGTAAAATGCACAATTTGCGAACGAAGAAAAAGAGGAGGGTGGGCTCGCGATGGACGACGACGAAGATGACGTTGAGGATTCTTTGGCTGAGGCGCGTTTAGGAGACTGCAGACGTCCATCCATCCAAGTTGGAACGTTTTCCATTCTTCTTCATCTCTCTCTCTCTCTCACTCACTCACTCCCACACACTCCCACAACTCACACACACTCTTCTCTCTCTCTCTCTCTCTCTCTCTCTCTCTCTCTACCTTTCGTTTGCACTTCGCCAGTTTGACAAGTCTACAAAAGCCCTATCTCCCGCAGAGCACCTTCAACGGCTTCGTCCTTTCCAGAAACAAAGACTCCTTCTTTAGCATCGATGAAAATATGAAATTAGAGCTCTCGAGCTTTGCACATATCCGGATATTCGAAAAATTCTGTTTCTAGTCTTATCAGACGTATTCTCGGATCGAATAGCAAAATGTCCAAAAGTCGGAGGCGAAATGCTCCAACGATCAACCGAGCCACGATCAAATGAGATTACGTTGCTTCGAAAGAGAAATATCTAGCGTGTAATTCTTTACCTTAAATTTTCAATGACAATCACCAGATGTTACAATTAACTTTGAGAAACGCGCGGCGCTTGAAAAACTGTTTTCCATGAGACTCTAGATAGTTTTGTTGTACAGTAATTATGAAATGAAATCCAAAGCACTTAGCGTTATAAGCCGTAGATATTGGGACCCGGGCTATATAATATTAAAAAAGTAATCTTTTCAAATTGACGCATCATCTGTATTTATTGCATCTCTTGCATCTAATTTATGGTTACATAACTTAGAGCTTATTTAAAGAAAATAAAATGAACACTCGCCAAAATTTTAACGTTGATTTTATATCCTTGTTCGACTAATTATCTATCGTTAAAGTTTGAACGAAGATGAAGAATTGAAATCAACTTAGATCTTTACATGGTATTTGCTTGTTTTGCGCTTTGTTCCGATATTTTTTAAAGCATTTATTTGTAAAATACGAATTACAAAAATAAAAAAATTAATTTTTAAAAAACTTGAATAAAATTATGACGTTAGACCTATAGTTATAAATTTTTAATTTGCAACGATAGACTGGATTTAATTATTTTAAAAATATATCTGTTAATAGTTATGCTCTCTGATCATAAATTAAATTAACTTGAAATATTTTTATCGTTTATCTTTTGTAATGGAGAATATGGAAAATATCATTAAAAATTATTGCTTAATATAATTTTGAAATACATGATCGAATGAAACGTAAGAATAAGAATAAAAATAAAAGTGCAAAATTCACATTTTGATATTAACGTACAATTATTTTTACAAGCAGTGATTTCAAAATTATAAGCTGCTATTAGTGATGATATAAATTTTTATAAATCCAAGTGATTGCCTGCAGTTAAATAAAAAATTTTTTGACCGACTAATATTTCTAACTCAAAATTATGAAAAGGTCGAGCATTTTTCTTCATTTTAAATTAAAGGATGCAATTTCAGTTGATGATTGTCAATTTACTTAAGCATACAATTTTTTTTTTTCTACTAATTGATAGGATGGTTCATCACTTTTTATAAAAATTACTATGAAACAATAAAAGAACGACAACGATTAGCTTAAACTAACGACAAGAACGTGTGTCGATTACTTACTTAATCCGAGCCAACATTTTGCTTTGATTGGCGCCGAAATAATAATTTGATTAAAAACATAATGATATATATTAATGGTAAAGAATTTAAATGCAGTCAGAAAGAATTCATTGACAAATACTTCATTTGAATTTATTAATTAATAGATTCTTTCTATATGTTAATCAAAGTAATAAGACTATTAACAAATAAATTTTTTATTTGAATATCCTACGATATATAGATGAACTTTGTATTTAAATAAATTAAAGCTCGAATGTCCGGATATGCAAATTTTCGGCAGCCCTACAGTATGAATATTATTCGAAAGTCACATAAAAATGAATAGGTGCCGTTATGCATCATGTTGGAATAAATAATATTAGATTTTTAAATTTAAAGTTCAAATAATCTACATTCTGTGCAATTGTTGCTATTACAAGCTTCGTATTGTGTCAAACGAAAATAACTAAAACAACCTCTCCAAATGTTTATCGGTAATTTATATTGTTTTGTTTAATATACTAATGGAATTATTTGCTGGATATATAATTAACTCAGTACCTTAAGCATTTTCTTATGAAACAATAGCTAATAAAGAAAAGGAATTTAAAAACCCTTCAAACCGAATATTGCGATTGTTCAATTTGCGTTGTTGCAAAACCCCCGCCTTTACTTAAAATATTCAATTAGGAATTTTAGTAATTAATACGATTAACTGATTTGTCAATACAAGCACTAAATATAGTTAAGTCATATTAATGTTCTCGAAACAAATCTCTTGCGCAGCTAATAGCAAATGTATTATGATTGGCGATAAATATTAGTGACCAAAAGTTAAAACGTTCCGAGTTGGTTAAACGATTACTTCTGCATCTATTCAGTTTTATTTGACATTGTAGTTCAGAGGCATTATCTAAAAAGAAATCTAATATACACTGAAAACAGCAAATTTAAAACAGCACATTGCATTACTGCACGCGAATTCTACTAAGCAGAATCGCTCATACACAGCATTGATATATAAATGTGAATTTTCAAGCTCTGGTAAAACTGGATAAAAAGGCAGTTTATTAAGTTTTCAAGAACGTACATTTACATAATTCAATAGTCTAGCAGCACTTCCACAATTGTCCGAGACAAACAAATATCTAGCTTTTTCTTTTTTCTTTTATTTTTTACATGCTAATTTCTTTTTTTATTCAATAAAAGCATTTACATCGCGCCAGGAAATGGCACAGCATGAAGATTTTAACAAATACAAAATCGACTAGAATAAACTACTTGCTCTACAGAATACTTGGCATATAAATACTAGGCAATAAAATAAATACGCAATGGACGTCGTCGAGTCAAATGTATTTTAAATAAATAAAACTACTATTTGTTCAAATTGTAGCTAAAGTGTAGCGACAAACATTTATACTTGTTATATTTATCTCAGCAGATCATTTTAATTTAATGAACACGTGAATTATTAAAATTTTATAAATAATACTAAAAATATATCAATAAATTAAATAGATAAGTATTTGATTAGATATTTCTAATTTATACACCGCTAAAACGAATAATTTTATTATAAAAAAATAATAATTTTTGGTTCATATGCGTTCCTTATTGCAAAAAGAATTTAGGAAAATATAATAATTATACGAATGCTTACCAATGACATAAAATACTTTAAAACAATAAATTCTTACTTGCTCGTTTAAATATATATTTAAATATACATATAGTTGATTTTACTGGAAATGCTGCTATAAATAAAGGTACACCTTTTTCTACGATATAAATAAAAAAAGCTTGGCTAACAATAAAGTTTAAGAGGACGCAACAACAATCACAAATTTTGAACCTGACTTATGTATTTTTATGTTATGTACCAATTGAAAATTACTTTTATGTACAAAGTTTTAGTAGAAGTTTTAATGTCTATTTATATTAATATCTAGAGAGAAATTTGTTTTCTTGCTTTTCTCAATTCAAATTATCACAATTTTGAAACGTCGTTATTATTCTGTTTGCACGAACAAATAATTAATAGTATGCGCATGCTAACTTGCGCATTCATAAAATAAAATATACAAATAAATTGATACATAACACAATCTTAACCAGGCATGATTAACAAAAGACTTGTAATAACGTAGCTGATCGACATTTTTTGTTTCAATATTAAACTAAATAGAATTAGTTAAAGTAGCTTTAATAACAAACTATTAAAAACTTTCTATATTTACTTTGATAAGGTAAATGCCCTAGTGTTAGTATAGAAATAATTTCTTTTTGTTTTAAACAAATTTTATGTTTTTAAACCTAAATATGATATATTATTTTCACAAATGTACATATCATTATTAAAGTAAATTAAACTATTTGAACAATTACCTTATTTATCAGCATTTTTAATTTGCTAAATTATTTAATTGTATTAATACATATATTCTAATATATTATGCATGCTGTACCAACAAATAATAACACACAGAAACACTCACACAGAAAAGTAATTTATATTAATGTTTTGAAATTGACACGTTTAAATTATACTATCTGTTATGCGAGTGTACTCGCCATGCAATTTCAATATTGCAGATTATATATTTTACACAAACTGATGTTAGATATACAACAAACATAAATTATTATGAGAATAATGAAAATAATCGACCATTTTGGCACAACTATGCATACTTTATCATGCATAAAAAAAATCTTATTAAATAACTTTTTATATTAACTTCAAAATATTAATTATTTTATACAATTTTCTAATTCAATAGTTAACATTTTTAATAACAATATATTAAAATATTTACTCGAATATTTATTTTATATAGTGCAGAGCCAAAATGATCTGAATATCTAGGAAAGGGGTAAACATAAATGACATTAAAAAGAAAACAGATCACAACTCAATGGGAACATCTCCATGACTAACCTCCTGCAAAAGATCCTGTGCTGCAATAGCTTTGAGAACATTCTTCTTACTAGTCTCTTGAATTTCACCACCAACCAATAATTCATCTAGTATAAAATAAGCCTTTTCAAAGTTGAAAATAATATCTAGTTCACAAACCTGTTGGAAATATTATTTTAAGATAAATTTTATAATCACTAAATTTTAGATTAATTTTTATTTAAATTTATAAACTTACACTGCCAAAATATTTGTCTAATAATTCAACATATCTGTGAATGATTTCAAGTGTTAATAGTTCATTGTCGTTTTGCTCAATTGCACAACAAAAATACAAACTTGCATATCTATGAAACAAATAAGCCAGATTATTAATTTTTCTAAACAAATAATTAAATATATACTATATTAAATACCTTTTATAAACAACCTTGACATCTTTCCATTCTAAGAAACTTGACATTTTTGGTTTTCTTGCAAGAATCGTTGTAATTAATTCTCGTGTTATCTTCTTTTTAAGTTTATCTGGATGTGCGACGTACCATTTTTGTAGGCGAAGTTTACCCTGACGACTGAATAATAGCATAAATTGCATCTAGAAATCGGACGTAAAATTCAAAGAAAATTAAATTTTAGTAACTTCTGTAAGTCAAATTACTAAATGAAATTAGAAAACAAATATCTTCGAAAAAAACTTACCATTTTTAATTATTTTGTTTTCTTATAAATAACTATACTTATTTTACTGTTCTATAAAAATTATAGATTAAGAAAATTATTGAATTCGTGCCACGAAGCACCACTTTATCAGTCACGCGAGAGCGGCCATTGCAAAATTGCTTGTATTGAAACGATAACCTAAAAATCTTACAATATGTAATTTACATCAGAGTTAATTCGAAAATAGAAGAAAAAATTTGATAACCAAATTGAATAAGAAAAAAATGCTTTTTTTGTATGTTTTCGGTAGTTTCAAATCCGCTTAATTATCTTTTTAATTTAATGAAATTGTCTTTGAAATTTAAAGCTTCATTGAATTATTTGTATTATTCAATAATTGAGTTAGGAAAAATAAAAATTATATTGAATTAACTAGTAAGTTATTCTGTCATTAGCCGTGATATATATTATCTGCTATGTATGATTTGCTATTAATCATACATCATAATTAGTATTTTCTCTCTCGCTTCGTTAAATAGTTTTTTGCCTTGCTTTCGAAATAAATCAAAGTATTCTTGTCATATTTTAATATTTATTTTATTATTGTAAAGGTTAAAATACAATTTATTGTATTCTGCAATTATATGTTGGTTAAAAATAATACATGTAGAATAAAAAAAATTATCAAAAATTAAGAATCTGTTTTTATGATTTCATTCTGGTTAATATAATTTAAAAAAGAACACCACGTGAAAATAGGACAATTGAAGCTTATTATAACAAAATAATATAGTGACGAATTTAAACTATCACATCGCGCAACACGGAAAATCATAAAAAATTTGAGTTTATCAAACACCCATTCGAAATACATCGAATTTAATAAAAATACTGCACGTGATAATTAAATCGTTTATAAGAAACAAGTTTGTTCTAAATATAAAAAAATTATCTTTAGTTTTTTTTAATAAAACGTAATTACTTTTCAGATAATTCAAACTATTTATTTTAATATTAATTAATTAATTAACTCAATTGATTAATTAAACTTAATTAAAAAAGAAATCGCGATTATAATTAATTTTTTAAACACAAAATTTTATAATCACAAATTTTTTATGAGAATTAAAAATTATAAGATTTTATCTTTTAAAATTATTTTAATTCTTAAATAATTTTTAAAAAAATTGAAATGATTGCTAATAATTTTTCAACAAGTTAAAATTATTTAATACAAAAAATCAACAAACATTTTCATTATAATCTTTATTTATTACAAAAGTAAATTTAATCTTATATATAATTGTATAATAATATAATTTTAATAGATATTGATACATATTTTAGTACCGAAACTTTTGAATTATATCTCGAATAAAATTATTCTTAAATTTTATTTTAAAAAATCAATCGCAATAATAATAAAAAATATTAAATATTATCAATAAAATTTTATATTTATTGTGTTTAGAATAAAAGTACAAATATAATATATTAACAGGAAGTAAAACTAATAAAAAATAAAATCTTGTTTAATTGAATTTTATTGATACAATTATACAATAAACGTAGTTATCAAATACGGATCTTTCGCTTATTGAAGTTATAACAAAACTATACCTGAATATGAATTAAGCTTTTCTTTTCATTGCGCCTAATCAAGGATTCCACTTTATTCAAACTATTTTGTGTATTAGTCTTATACCATTAATACAGGCTATAAATCATTCTTGTAGTAGATATAATCACCTAAATTTTCTGTGATTGACTTAAATATATTCGTTTGATCAATTAAAAAGAAGTTAGAGATCAATAAAAACCCATAAAATTTTAAATAGAAAATATTCAATATTTTAATCTTACAGATATTATTAAATTTAACAAATATTTTTAACAGGTCTCTTATTATTGTTTATAATCAATCATTTTCAATCAATCAGAATTTTAATAAATACTTAAAAATTCATTGTTTATAATAATAAATCATTTTATTATACAAACATTTAAAAAAGAATCATTGATTATATACAAATAAACAATATGTAAAGTGATTGTACCGATTTATGTAGTTCTTATTTTGCTTTAGTATTTATCACAAATGTAATCATTTCTGTATTATTAATTTAAGCTGTTCAATAATATATTTCGCTCGTTCCAAAGTCGAAAATTTAATAAACTTTTGTGAATAACGTAATAATAATACTTTGTATCCTTGTTTATTTAATAGCCTTGAATAAAATTCTATTGGTCCTATTATTTCATCTGACCCATAACATAAATCATGATAATCAACTGATAAAACAGCTATCCTATGAATTGTTTTATCTACATTTATAGTAACTGGATGAGGTGTAAGCTTCTCATCTACACAAAATTCTGCATCTGAAAATTAATATTAATGTTTAATCATTAAAAAATAATTGAATTTTTAATAAATTTCAATATTATTTAAATTTAAATAAATTATATGATTACCGATTAGAAAACCCATTTTCATATTAACATTAACATTTAAATATTTTTGATCTCCAGGTAATAATAATTTCAAGGCTTTAATTATAGAATTTGAAAAGTATAACTTTTCTTTTCTAAACTTTATTGGAATTTCAAAAAATGGAGAATTTTCCGAAAGTACTGGTCCTAAAATATTAATTTTGTTTTTTATATATTTTGCATAAAAAAAAAAATTTATAAATCAATATAGATGATTGCCTAACAATTAATACCCTTATAAGTGGCAAAACTTAAAACTGCTTATCCATTGGATATTCAGTATCCTTCTATAACTTTTGGTATAACTAAAATCTGATTGACCCTGTGCAAATAATATAGTAAGAAAGTGAAAAAGTTTCGTCTAATAAAACAATAAAATTAAAGGAAAAGACAAGTAGATGCTCAGGATAAAACGTCATTAATTGATTCATATGTTCTGATGTTAACTGTAGTTAAACAGATAAGGCCCAACAGTAGCTAGCCATTGATTTGTTTCAGACAGTTTGAATTCTGCCAGGGGGGTGACCAAGATCTGAAAGTACAGACGAATGTTTATTAATAAATTAAAAGTTTAAAATAACTAGAAATCTAAAGAATTGTTTTTTTTAAATTCAGTTTAATTAAAAATAGTTAAATATACTAGTTTTTAAAGTTAAATTGTATTAAAGTCAAAATTTTATATTTAAATATGCTTATGTTTTTTAGTACTATAATATATTCTTGTATGTACAATAATTTAAATTTATTTATATAAAAAATTCATTATTATATAAACTCAAATATAATATATCAAAATGTACTGTATTTAAGACAATAAAATAAATTTATTAATAATATTAAATAAATTTTAATGGGAAATAGTTAAAAATTATGTACTTTTAAATTTTATAGTAATTCTTATATAGTTACTTTTATATTTAATTTACTTGATATAATTTAAACATAGATAAAAACTGATTTTGTTTTAATCTATGATTATTAAATTTTTTAAAATTTTTTAACTATATATTTTATTACTACATATATTTGTTAACTATATATATATATATATATATATATATAAATATATTTTCTATATATATATTATTTCTATATATATATATATAGATATATATACATTTTACTAATATAATTATAAATAATAATTATATTTATTTAATTAACTAATAATTAATAATAAAATGGAATATAACTAACTAATAATAATTAATTTACTATACTAATTTGTTAACTATAAATATACACTATAAGGTGATAAGCTGCAAAAAAAAAAAAAGAAAAAAAGACAATTAAAAATTTTTTTTATGTATATTAATTGAAAGTAATAAGTTTTAATGTTGTTTTTTTTAATATTCAAATTTGCGAGCAATAAAATTTTGTAAATAAAAAAATAATAATTTAAAGAAATTCTAGTTCAAAGAAAATACTAATATATTTAATATCTAATAAATTTAAAATTATATTTTTAAATAAAACAAAATTTTTTAATATATTAAAATAGATTGATACCTGGATTATTTTATGAAAATCATCAGGTGTATATCCTGAAATGGCTAACGTTACTAAAAAATTACTTATATCTTGTAATTTTACAGTATCTTTATGTCGAAGAATCCAACTTGATAATTTATCGAGCAATTTATCATTTTTAATGCGTAAAATACCTATAGATTTTACTATTGATGAAATGACAAATGTATCTTCACACGATGGAATATCTTTAATTAAATTACTAATTAAAAGCATTACTAACTCCTAAAATAAGAAATGAAAACATAAAATATATAAATGTGTATAAAATTAAACGACGTGAATAAAATTTCATCTTACATCCTTATAAAAATTAAGAGAAGCCATACTATACAAAATCTCTGCTGATAGAACTATATTAATTTCGTTTTTTGAATTTTGTATATTATCTGTTAAAGTGGAGAGTATACCAGTTGGCCTAAGTTTCCCAGCTGATAGTTTTAACAAAAACTAGATATAAAGTAAAATAAATCTTTTAAGTATACATATGTATGAGATTGATATCATTTTAGATAATAAATTTACAATTTTATATTTTATTATATTAAAATAATATAAGAAAATTTAATTTGTAAATATTATAAACTATTATCATTAATAAAATATAAAAAAAAAATAGAAAATGTTTATATCATACATCAACCAAAACCAAAATGCATATTAAATAATAACATACTATAAGATAAAAATTATATTGTTTAGTGTCATCTGAAATTAAATTCTTATATATTATTATTTTTAAAATAAAATAATTAGAAATAATTTTTTTCTTACATTGATTGATTCAGAAACATTAAAATTCTTTAAAATTGAAATAACTAGTTCCTCGGATATATTGTCTTCAACTAGTAGATTATTAATTCTTTTCACATTAAATGTTGACATCAACATCTTTAATGTGGTAGAATCACATTTATTTAAGATATTAGTAATTACTTTTAAACATTCATTATTATCTTTAAAAAAACTATCAGAGTCGGCATAATTACTATTACACAAACATTGTAATTTTTTTAATTCATCTACAACATTTTTAAATTGAGTATCATCAGGAACAGATTTAACATCTGATACAAGATTTGATAAAAAATTTAATGGTTTCACAGAATTTGAATCTGGATTATTTTTACTTAAAATTTCTAATTCTGGATCCTAAATAAATAAACATGAATGTATATTAATTACAGTAAAAATATTTAAATACTAATAAAATAAAATTTGACAATAAATACGATAACTTTTTAAATTTTATAAATTAAAACAGATTTTCTAGGAATACCATAATTTCATTGATACCAAGTGATAGTGTGATTTTAAAGTAATTTTTTCACTGTTTTATTCTACAAAAAGTTAAATATTTAAAATCAAATTTCTTGAATAACAGTAATTGTGTGATCACATCAAATAAAACTATTAATATAATACATCTGTATAGAACATATCACCTCATCTTTGGGTGCAACTACATTAGAAATTGTGGTTGAACTAAAAGATGGTAAATGTTGAATTGTAATCCATGAGCAAGTTTGTGAAGTTTTTTTTACCAATGCACGAGGTAATATTCGAGCGTAATGCAGCATTACTATTTATAATCCTATAAAATATAATATTTATGTAATCATGGTGTGACTTCAAACAAAATTCACTAATAATAAAAATCTTGTATTAAGCACAATACAAAATATTTTTTATTAGAATTTTTCATTATTTATAATATAATTTTATTAAACAATTCACCGATTAAAATTCAATGTTATTTTAAAAAAATAATATAATAACATCAAATTATATCTAACCTTACACGATAAAAAAGGTATAGACTTAAACTTTTGTCTACAAACTTAAAGTCGATAATAAAAAAAATATCACTGGATTCATTTTAAAATATTTTCTCTAATTTCTTAATATATTTAAATTACTTTACTTTAGTTATTAATGTTTATAAAATATTTTATGAAACATGGTTAAATTAGTAAAGCATGAACATTAAAATCGCATGCGCAAAGGAAATCTAAGCTTAAAGATCTTTATTTAACCGCGCGATACAATTATTATTTCGAAATTAATTTAAATTTTGTGGTAATTAAAAAAGTAAAAATAGAGGTGCAATAAAAATATTTTGTACATGATTTCAAATTATTACATTCTCGACAAGAAGTTAACTTCTTTTTAGTTAGTAACTACTTTTTTTAGCCACACCTTCCACGCTATTAAGAAATTTTTTATTAAGAAAAAAAAGAAATTTTGGGTACTTGTATTTTTAAAATATATAAAGGATAAAATTTGATAAATTTTGGATAATTGATGTCATTTAATACTTTTACATCATACATAATTATTAAAGTAATTATGTAATTTTCAAAATTATATTAAAATACTAATTGAATAACATAAAAAGTTTATCATTATTAATAAAATAAGTAATCCATAAAAAAGTGAAAAATTATAAGTTTTACTATATTTAAGATGAAAATACGTGCAAATTATCAAATATAGCAGAAAGAACGATGTTATTCAAAAATATTTATAAATGCTCTCGAATTATTTTAGAAACATATATAAAAGAAATATTTTCATAAATAAGTTAAAAATATCGATTATTTTTAAAATATTTACAATTCAACTGCAAAATCTGTAGAAATAAAAAAAAAACGTTATAATATCCAACTTGCGAACAATATCATATAAAAATAGAGTAAACAGTGAAAGAATATAGTTGCATTTATATTTAGCCCTATCCTTTAAAAATAAGTTATAGTATGTACCTACTGAAACAAAGTAATAAAAAAGTAAACGGCTCTTTTTAGATCGTCGCAGATTATAACAATAAAAAACATGCGTTGCGATTAAAGGGATAAATATTGTTACAATGTGTTTTGATTTGTACAAAAGTTATCGATAATAATATTATTTTAGTTTATTGTGCATTTATAATCAAGTAATGACATTATCGTATTAATTAGTTTATTCAATAATAGTTTTTACAATTAAAGGTCGATTATTCAGTTCATTTATAATGCATCGATATTGTTTAAAAAAACGCCAGTAACATTTTAACATGAAATATACATATAAATATTAAAATATGAAAACGAAGTAATAAGTTTGATACTTAGAAATAAATAATTTTTTTCGATTTTTAATTTACTATAAATATGTTAGAAAATAGAAATTACAATTTAAAGTATTTAGTATCTTCCCCGAAATCCGGTATTTCCTCTACGGTACTCCCGATATCCACTACCGCCCCTGTAGTAGCCAGATCTGTACCCACCGCCGAAGTTATTGCTTCGGAAGCCACTGTCCGTATGCATATATTTATTCGGTGGGCCTCCGTCCATATTTCTCGTGCTAGGGCCCATGCCTGACATGTAACCCCTTTGTGGTCTCCTCGAGGTAAAGCCGCCACTGACAATGGGTTCCATTTCAAAACGGCATGCGTTCATGCTACATAAGTTTTTAACGAGAGACAAAATCTATAAGAAATAAATAAACAAATATTCATTGTTTAAAGACATTTTTTAATTTGCTTATTATTATTAAGTAAGATTCTTTTGATTTTTTACTTTTTCATCTAAAGGACTAAGTTCTAAGATGGTTTCTGGATCCTTGGCAGCTTTAACAACCAAACTTTCTAAAGCTGGTCTCAGTGCAACTATTGCTGCCGCATGTTCAGGATTCATTTCGAGATTAATCCAGCTATCTAATTTAATTAAATTATCTACATATTCCACTTTGCGAGATCCAAACAGTAATAAGTGCAAAGGAGACACCATTGTCATTTGTTTACAAGATACCGCCCTTGTACGTATCTATAATTAAAAACGAAAAAAAGAATTGAAATACGACACGTTGATTGTTAATATTACAACGTAATTAATTAGAATATCAATTGTAGGTAGTTGTTACCTTCTCTCCAAAAACAAAGAATGGAAATGGAAAATTCTGTTCAAAATTACTGCAATTCACGGAAGTCTTATGAATGAGGGCAGCCTTAGATTCTGTAGTTAAAACCTTCCTTTTCTCTTTGTGATAACATACGTTTGGATACAGACCCATGCAAAGTAGAGACGTAATTGTATCCAAACGTATATCGGCACTTGCTTGATAATTTAAAGGTGTTGGGCAAAGAGTTTCCTCGGGGAATCCAGCACTGGTTAGAAGAGCTTGCAATTGGTGCTGAAATATATAAAAAATCTATTATTATATAAGGAATATATTTGCAACAGTTATTTCTAAACATTAATTTTACACGTAATTAGCAAGACGCTCCAAGTAATTGCAATTTATCAACGTAATATTTGAAAAGCTACTGCTATTCCAAATGTTAACTTTAAATTTAACCGCGATTTTCAAGCGAAATATAAAAAACTCCTGAAATCAAAGACTTAAAAATTTTAATTACAATACTTTGATTTTTATACATTTTTTATAAATTAAACGATGTACCGTGTGCTTTATATTATTGAGAAAACAAAATAAAAATACGTTACTTGCTTCTAATTTAAGAATAAAGTAAATGTATCGCGCTAAACATAAAATATTGTTGTCCATTGTATCTTTGATAATGCAGTTGAATAACGATAAAATGATAGATGAATTATAACAAATTTTTACAATGATAATTATGTACAGGTAATAATTTATTATTAATTAGCCTCAGATAAAGTGAAAGATGTATAAAAGTATATACTTTTATGTGGAATCACATTTAACATAGTAAAAATGGATTGCCCGATTCGAAGTATATGAACTAAGACTTATTGATTGGATAACGCAATAGGTTGTAATGAAAAACTAAAGGAGTAATAATGGAAAAGCTTACCTTGGCCTCCCAAGTGACCCGCAGCGTTGGCAAACTCAAGTTCTTCGACTCGCAAAATGCATTCTCAGCGTATTCCCCGGCTGCTCTGGCTTCCTCCCAACACTGGAACACGTGGAGCATCGCCACGTGATCGCTGAATCGCGCCCCGGCGAACCACTTTTGCTGCGAAGAGAGCCTCCGCACGTCCGGGCCCATGTTGTAGACTTCGGGGAAGGTCGAGCTATTGGCAGCCATAGTTGACAGAGCATCGCCGACCCTGAACATGCAACCTAGGATCATCATCTTGCCGAGACGCGGCTCGATCGGTAAACGGGCGAGGATCTTGCCAAGGGGTGTCAGCTCGTCGTTCTTGTCCAAGCATTTCATTTCTGAAAATTTTTTATTCGAATTTGCGCGCGTTTAGTTTCCAATTAGGTATCCATATTAGGTTAGTGGTTGGCGAGCAACCACTTAAAATTGGGACTGTACCTCTTAACATGACTTCCGCTTCGATGACAGCGTCGATGGGTGGCGGCTCGATAGCTTTGGATAAAAACTGACCGATACTTCCCAACCGCAGCAGCTTAATACTAAGTGCAAGCTCGTGCAAAGGAGTCCGGAACATCTCGACCGTCATGTGCTCGTCCATCTTTTCATATCTCGCTCTCGAGCAAAGGTGGAAGCAAAATCCGGGACGGACGCGACCAGCTCGTCCTTTTCTCTGCTCTAAATTCGTCCTGCTCGCCCAAACAGTCGCGTAATTCGTCATATTGTTGTGCGAGGTGAAGAGTTTCATCTTAGCCTTGCAGGAGTCAATGACGTAAACGACATCGTCAATGGTGATGGAGGTTTCGGCAATGTTCGTCGCGAGGATGATCTTCGTTTTTCCCATTGGCACTGGATCGAATACTCTGCGTTGATCCTCGCGCGGCAATTGCGAGTGCAACGGTATAATGACGTATTCGCTGCTGCCGAAACTCGGATGCTGCTGGAGGTGCTTCATCAAAGCAAAAATCAAGTTCCAACCCGGGAGAAAGACCAGAACTGCCCCACTTATATTCTGTTCTTTTATATACAACAGGAGGCTTTCGATGATCTCGAAGCTGATTTCTTTCTCGGTGAGCTGTGACATGGCGTTCCTTGTCTGAATGCTACGCGAACAATTTATAAAAAACATTTTTGTTGTTACGAGAACGAATTGAATGTAAAATTTATGGAACTGACGAAAACAATAAAAATAAAGCATAAAAATTTAAATTACAATTTTAGAATCTACCTCGAGGAAAAGATTTTAAAAATTCAATTTACATTAGTTCAATTTTTACGTATGAAGTTAAAAATACTCATACTTGAATTAAGTGTCTATTGTACTCTTGTTAATTACGTCGACGGCACATCATTTTTTTTTTTTTTTTTGTATATTAAGAAAAAAAGTATCCATCAGTATTTAAATTAAAATAAAGAATTTTCTATGTTTACATGAAAGTAATAATAAATTTAATTAAAACAATAATTAAAAGTCCTAAATATAAATCTTTCCTGCAGTAGAATGTTAATTTGTAACAAACTGCTCATCGACCTATAATTCATTTTATTTTGGTTCGTAAATTTGACGAGTAAACGTAAGTAACGAATTTTATTTCATACCTGTAACTTTCGCTCACAATCTTATTCAAGTTCTCTTCGCTCTCGCCCTCGAGGTTCGTGTCATCCGCGTCGCGATTCTTGCGCTTCTTTGTATCCATCACGGGTACAAATTTGGTCATCTCCACGCAATCCTCCAAAAAGTACTGCTGTACGGGAAAAGCCCTGCCAGGAATTTCGATTACTGGACAGTTGTTGAAGTACTGGCTAAAAGCGGAAGTATCGATCGTTGCCGACATGAGAATAATCCTTAGATCCGGGTACATATGGATCATGTCTCTGAGAACGACCATGATGAAATCAGAGTTAACATCGCGCTCGTGAATTTCGTCGACAATCACGTGTGACACTCCCCTCAAGCCACCCTCTATTCACAAAAAAAAATTATTCCTTTTTTTAATCGAACTGATTATTGTCGAAACGATGTTTTCATCGTAATAGTCTTTTAATGTAATAATATCAACGCTCGGGCACAAATTAAAAATTAGTAAAACCTGGTGAAACTATCAAAAAAATTTGTAAAAACAAGACAAAATTGAATTTACCTTTTTTTTTATATGAAAAACATTTATTGAAATTATGGTCTTTTCGGTAGTATTGGCGATTTTTCGCGTATGAATTTGCTAATGTGCACGAGCCTAATAAGGACTAAAATAGAATAAACGTTCTACCTAATTTCCTAAGCAAGACTCCAACGGTGCAGAACATGATGCTACCGTATGCCTTGGGCAGACAAGACTCGAAACGCACCGAGTAGCCAACACTTTGTCCCAGAGCTTCGCATCTTTCCACGGCTATGCGATCGGCGACGGACACGGCGGAGATTCTTCTTGGCTGCGTTACTGCTATTGAGCAGTAGGCGCCCTGACCAGTAGCGATGTAGTCATCGAGAATAAACTGACAAACCTGGGTGGTTTTACCACAACCGGTATTGCCGCGAATGATGATCACTGGATTATCGTTGATTGCGTTCATAATTTCGTTTTTCTTGAGGTAGACCGGCAACTTCGACCTGGCTTTTTGACTTTGCTGGAGGTCATGGCACTGCTGCATACGCTCTCTTGCATCTTTCATTATGTCCTCCGAGAGTTGCTCCAATGTCATCGTAGCCAAAGGACCTTCGTCTATGTTGCATCCTGTCCAAGGATTCCAATTTGCTTGAGGCGGTGACCAACTCACTACTCCTGCTGGTTGCGGTTTCGAAGAAATAAAATCCTCTAGAACGTGATCGGTGACTAGGGATATTCCCTGACTGCTGCTCTCTCCTGCCTCCGTTTTCAACTTCACCTATACCATTTGCATTATCTAGTTAACTTTTAGTAGTAGTAGAATTATTATACATTATTTGTATCACAACCTTAAAATCTTAATTATCTCGTTTAAACAGTAAATCTTAAAAAGAAAAGGAATTCAATGATTTCGGATAAAATATAAATTATGTTTTTTGCATTTTATTTTTTAATAAAATAATCGGTGTTTCGAATAATCTATTAATTATTAGAGCCTAAATATTCATATTTTTATATTTTTTTTTATTTATTTTATAAAAATTATTATACCAAAATAACTTTATATAGGAATTATAATTATTGTACTATTATCATATTAAATAAAAATAGCTTTACCCCGTTTAAATTAATTGGAGTGATTTGTAATCCTTCCAAGACAGAGTTTATTTCACCTACAAGTTGAGGAGAAATTTTTACTGGATATGGCTTCATTTGATCACCTTCTTTTTTCGTTTTTAACGTTCCACTAAATGCCTCTATAACTCCCAAGTGATATAGTTGGCGTACAAGTGACAAAGCACAACTTTTTGATGCTGTTTGTTTATTTGATCCGGTTTCCCGTCCTGTGATTGCTATGGATTTATATTAATTAGTCATCAACCACAAATATTTTTAAGATATACATGATAAAATAAAAAAGTTTCTTACATCGCCCAAGCTGTTTGACATAGAAAGTCATTTCAGCCATAAAACTTCTACAAAATTACAATACAATAATTACTGTAACAAATTTTGTTCAAAATGTAGAAAGCAATTTTTAAAGATTTAAATTAAGTGTTAGAATGCTTTAAAGAACATTAACGATACTCACCTAATTTTAAACTGTCCAAGACCAAATTGGAGCACATATCATATATCTGCAAAAAGCATCACCAAAACTATTATTGAACCAATTCAATAAAAGTTTTGGTTATACAAGCACAAAATAATTATCACAAGTACCAATTTTAACATTGAAAACTGCCATAAGAAAAAGTTCCTTGATAGATTTCAATAGTAAATTCATTGGTCACCTTGATATTTTAAAATCTGCAGTAAAACATAGGTAGTTACTGCATTTGTATTTTATTGTTTTAGTGCTGTACTCCAAAATGGTCTTGTTCATAAATAAATAAAAATTATAACTTACTACTTAATAAATTATACATAAACGATTTTAATGAATAAAATGATAAATATAAACTAAATAAATAAAATAAAAAATTTATGAAAATTCATATATTTTATGAGTTTTTTATTATTTTTAATTTTTCCAACAAATAATACAAAAAAATTTGAAAATAAACATTATTTTATCTTTTTATTGATATTTTAAATATAAAAAAATAGAAATGTAAATGACTATATACCTCGTATGATCAGGCCCCACAGGAGTATATTTATAATCCGAATTAATTTTATTAATTTGCATAAATTGATGAAGTTTAGATTTTGCATTTTCTATGGTCCAGTTACCGTGGATTCCAGAATTAACATCCAGATCTTCTGCTTCTTCAACTCTTTTTTGATCGGCTAATCTATCCATGTAAGTGTAATTTTCTCCTCTGTCACTGTAAGGTCTATAAGCTTGACCAAAATCATTAGGTCCCATTCCATCCTTAAATACTGGTTTGGTTGGTGTAGTATTATCTTTTTGAACAATTGATTCTGCTGATGGTGCAGGCATGCCTGCATCAAGAGGTACATCCTTTGAATTTATTTTTCCAATGCGAATTAAGTAATTTATGAAATCACGAGATGCATTGCCTTGTGAATCTTTTTTATTTGTTGAATTACCAACAGCAACATAATCATAGCCATTAACACGCAATTCACATAGAAATCGCTGTCGATGCTTAGGACCTGGAGAAGAATGATAATGTAAATAACAATTATTTCAACTATATCTTGTGATTAATCATTTGTACTAGTTGAATTTGAAACAGTATTTGAATTTATCAAAATTCTAAATACAAAATTTTCTTTTTTATTCACTAATCAATATTAAACATTAATTTTATCTTTGCAAAAGGCTTATGAAGCTACATACTTTTTTAATACTTTAAAAATAACTGTTGGCACTTGTAGTTCAATAAACAGATGAAAAGAATAATGAAAATTGATAATCTTACCAGTAGGTCTGACTTCAAAAGTAGGTTCTAATGTATTTTTGGCACACCATTGGTGTAAGAACGCTTTTATATCACCCATTTGTAACGTCAGTTGGGCTAATAACAAAAATAAATATATTTCAGATCTATCAGATCGAACGCTTTTTTTGAAAAAACGAAGTAACGGAAAAATTATTAAAACCTAAGCCTGCTTTCGCGACAGACGACAATACGTAATGCAAATAAATCGAAGACTAGAATTATAGTAGTTGTAAAGATCAATGTACTGGTTCTATTGAACGTATATGTATGGCTAATAACGAATGACGATTGGCGATGCTTGGCAAACAAGTATGCGTAGATCCATTTGTTTTTATAAATATTTTCTAAATATCCATTTGTTTTTCTAATCAATACATATACACCTCTATAACGTATCGGTAGCTTTTTAAATAACCTTTAACGTAGTTTTTATAATATAAATATAAAGCGTGAGGTTCAAAAATACGGAGGCTAGGTATCTATGAACTGTCTATGTGTTAGAATTGATATCAAATGGTCTAAATTTATAAACCTCTGTAAAATCATTACCTTGGAATACGAATTTACTTTCATGCGACGAGCTAACTGTATACGTCTCACCTCTTTTATTTACAAATGTGTACAAACATATACATACAAACGCACCTATGAACTGTATAGATTTGCACTGTTGTCAGCGCTGCTACGAATTTCTTCTGTAATAGAGCGTCAAATTTCTTTATTCATTTCATTTGAACTCTCAAAGAGTTGAGAAGGTAAAAACATTAACTTATTCTAAAGGCGTACTAACTAATAAGTGAACAAAACAGCTCGATTTGAATTATAATATTTTTCAAAATCAGGAAAATCTAATGGAGGAAAATTGATTATCAAACGTTAATAATTGGAAGGAATGTTAAATTTCTGAAATCGTAAAAAAATAAATAGAATATAAACACCCTATTTTTTACATGCCAATATTATAAAGACAATTATAAAAATTATTTAAAGATCATTTTCTTACAGAGTATTTAAATAAAAATATCTATAATTCGGAGGAAAGGTTTCAACGGGAATATTCGATTTTTATTTATAAATTAAAACGATTAAAATTTTAATTCTGTTTGGATTAATACAATACATTTTAATCGATAATATTTCATTTTTTAATATAATAGGAATATCAAAAGTTAGAATAGGTATAGAAAATTAAATTCTTCCTAATAATTATAATTGGCGAGAAAACAAAATATTATTCGGAATACCTTGTTTAAGAAAACTAGAAATCTTATGTAATCACAAGCAATAGCTTATTATTGGTTTTGTCATACAATGATTCTTATGAAACATTTAAACTTTTATCTAAGATTATTTTTGTTAAATTGATAATAATTTTTTATTAACTCTCTCGTCGATATACCTAAATATATCTTAAGTTTATTTAAAAAAAAGATTTTACTTCATTTTTTAAAGATAAAAGCTAAAAATAATAGTGAATGGCATTTTAAAATATTTTTAGATACGCACAAATTATATATATATATATATTTCTATTAGAAGTTATTTCTTATTTGTTTACAGAAGAATATATAAACAATAATAACCAGTTTGATGACAAAACACATCGTAGTTCATATTATGATTTGAGGCGCAATTAAAAAACCGCATTTTGTGTGATTAATAATTTATTTGTCGCAGCATATTCTAAATAGTATTAGTATCAACTATCAACTTTGTATGAGAAAAAGAAATAGATGAAATAGATTTTGCTTGGAAATAAAATTGGTCACTCAAGTCGTAAAATAAGGATCCCAATTGTGTAAATGTACGCGGTTAAAAAATGTCACTGCAAGACGGAGAACATAAAATGAAATATTAATCGTCAACTTTAAAGTAATTTTTAAACATCTTTAAATAAAGTAAATCGTAGCACGTATTTCGGATAGAGCGGCTCATCATCGTCGAAGTATAATTAAACGATAACCAATATCTGTAAACGAGGATCGTTCGACGACGATGCCAAGTGCCACTTACTCTTTTTGGCCTTTTATTGGAAACGATCACAGAAGAGTCGTTGCCCATTAATACAGAAGATCGGGCACGTAGATCAACAAATTTACGCAGACAAGTCATTTAGCTTCGATCGGCTTTTGAAATTTTCAAAGCTAAATAAATTATCTTATTTAAACTAATTGCATTCGTAATGTTTTCGAACCTGAATTTTGGCTTCTCGTTTCTTTCCTCTTAGCCTCCTCGATTCAACGAAATTATTTTTAACAATCTGAATAAAATCTAACATTTTATTTGTAGAAAAATTTTTTGAAGCGAGTATAGTAAATTCAAATTATATATCACTATATTAAGCAAACTTATTAATGGTTTAACTGGTAAGGCGTTTTTTTGTTGTTCGAAAATAAAATAATAAATATTGTTTAATTTAATAAAAAATTATTTCCATAATTTATAGATATCAAAGTTTATTATTAAATAAATTTTATTACATCTAAAACATTTTGAGGTGTAAAATTTCCAATGATAATGTATTACCTCGAATATTGGCTATATTATTAAATTATCAATCGCGTTATTTTCTAAATTAATTAATAAAGAAATCCTTTTTAACACTTGAAAAATACCAACTAAGGATTTTTGTTTTCTTGTGCATCAATTTCAGTTTTATTAACAAAATATATACATGTATGTGTGCGTGTGTGTGTTACATGTTACATAACTTATTATACATACTTTTATTATTAGTATTAAGTAAATTACCAAATTATAGTTATTTTTATAACTGACGCAACTTAAACCTTCGACTCAATGTTAGCAATTATTTTTATGATTTATTCTGTTAAAATCTTGCAACTTTTATCTCGTTTTAATAAAACAATTCGTTAATTGATTCGCCAATAATAATTACAACGATATCAAATTATAAATTAATTTCGTTATTACAAAATTATTTTATATGCTAATTTTAATATTTACAATCTTTTCGGTATGATCAAATTTATATTATTATTATTTGCAGCTTGATTAGTAGCTTAACCAGTTATTTTGATTTATCATCACCAGTTGACATCATCGAGATTAATAGCATTCTTTCTTTAAAAAATGCGCATAGGCAAACCTAATTAATTTTTTACAAGCTATTTAATGCGATGCAAACTGCTCCAATAATTACTGCTTCTAACGTACAACAAATTTCGTCTTACTTCCGCAAATTATTTTTTCAGTTTATAAGTGTTGCAAGTATGCAAAACACACAAATAATTTTATTCGTTTGTCGTTGTGCAGGTTGGGAACGTTGCCGTTTTTTCTCTTCCTCGGCGCAGGTTATCTTTTATCTGGTTATTTATCTCGGAGTCCTTGAATATCTTGGTCGACGCTTTTTTCCCCCGACACTTGTCCGCACACGTCACAGCTTAAGCCTTTCACTTTGCTCGGGTGATCTCGTGATCCAGAGCCGCGTATGCCGGTTTGCCGAAATTCCAACACTTGACTTTCATCGCTGCTGTTGACTCCCTTCTTCTTTGCTTGAATTTCATCCAACGCGTCGCGAAAATTTCTCCCTCATTCTTGAGACTCTGTAAAGTTAGTTGCAGATTAGTCACTCACGTACGGATGCGCCCCTATGATTTCTAGGCTCTTTACGCGGGGACGTTATTATTTTAAAAACAATTGGGCGCTTCTTTCGTACTTAACAGGAGCTCCGTTAATGTCCATTCCCCGTCCACGTCCACGGTTTAATGAACCGCGTGGAATTGTACCCGGTAACTTTCATAAGAGTTTTCACGGACAGCAACTTGAGCAGTTGTGCAGTTTTAGGCGATTGTTTCCTTCCTTGGTTTATGCACCACTTCCAAAGCTGCGTCTGCCAATGCTCTGAAGTTCGATCACTCAACTTCTTGACCGAGGCTCTTTTTGTTTTGCGACTCTCACCGGCAATCGTTGCTTCTATTCTCGGAGTCGCCGAAAATTTTGCAGCTCAAACTGACATTGCGCTCTACTTCTTAGCTGCACCGTAATCTTGGCACATGCATCATTTCTTGACACTCGTGTGCTCCACCTCCGCTGCAAGTCACGATCCTTTGATTACGTACTGTTTCTCGGGTCCTTTGGCTCTGGAGTCTGTCAACTTCATTGAATTCGCAACACTTGGCTTGTGTCGTCGTAACAAAACGCGTTTCAGCTTCCACTCGTGAATCTAAATTCTAGCTTGCACCTTAGCCTCTAATAAATTTTAAATTAGGTACCAAATGCACCCATTGCAAAATGCAACCAACGCTCTTGTGTAAAATTAATTTCAGTTGCGTTACGTTACATCTGAAAATTTAAAAAAAAACTATCATTTATAAGAAAGTTACAATTTCCAGGTAACTAATTTCTTAAATAAAATTTTTTTATTCGAAATGATTTTTAGTCGATGTACCCAACAAAGATAATGAGTTTAGGAATTTTCTGTTTCATTTTATTAATTTCAATAGTTGAAATCTAAAGACAAGTAAAATGATATCAACAGATAAAATAATAAACTGATCAATATGTTAATAAAATAAAAATATAACTCGTATCTCTCGATTAACAAGAATAACGCAGAAAATCCGAAATCATCGATCGCGCAATAATCTACTGTTAAAATTCTAAGGATTCAGTCTCAGCCTATTTGTTTTTTCCCATTGAACTGATACGTAGAACAACGACAATCAACTTTAATAATCAATCATTGGAAAAACAAATGGAAAGAAATACCCCCACCCGAATAGGCACTTCCTCGTTAGTTTGTCCGACAAAATAAGATGCGATTAAAAATAAAAAATAAAACTATTGAGATTGTGTTTCATTATCTAAATTAGAGAACCACGTCAAATTTCTTCTTCAATTAATTTAAAACGGATGATTTTTATTGTACGTATATATTCCCGTACGGCGATAGTCACGCATATAACTAAGATTTCAGTGTAATTAGAAGGTAGTGAAAAAGCACGTTATGACTACATCACTTTTTTCTAAGTTATTATCAACTAAACGCTCGTGCAAACTATATTATTACACAAACTGTATATGTCATTGTTAGAATAAAAATATTTTTAAACATTATAGGTACGCGAATTATTTTTTTACCTCTGTTTATTTTATATATATCTGTATATTTTAATTTCTTTTTTTCCTTTTATAATATTAACTACTATACTATTACAGTTAATCGTGGTGACATTATTTTTCTCAAGAAATGTTCTCTCACTTTTACTAACAAAAATATAACAGTCAGTCGTTGCAATTTCACACATTTCACAACATTCAATTAAAAAAATTATACGAATTGCTGTTCTATGCTTCAGATGTATTTTTAATAAGATTTTATCTTCACTGCATAATTAAAATTTTAGTGCTAGTAATCGAAATCAGTGATTTGCAAAACTTATTGTTGAAAATATTACAACGTCCTATTTCATCGAGATACTATATTGTGTTAAATTTAACATTGGTCTATTAATTGAAAATTTGGATCATTTTCGAATTATATGCGTATATTTATTTTTAATAAATAATTAAATGTTATCAAAATAGATTATTTTTCTTGTAATTATGTTTGACTTTTTTGCAATTTTATAAGATTTAAGAGAAAAAATCCAATTTATTTATATCGTACTTTTACGCAAATATATGTAAAGAAATATTTTGAAAATTTTTAATTTTTACTTTACAAATAATTTAGTAAAATTATCCAAATTCGTTGCAAACTAAATTTAGAAATTACATAATTAAATACTAATTAAATAATTTATTCCGAATGAAGTGAAACATAACTCCACAGAATAAAACTAATTATTTTTTCTCCGTAGATTTTTAATTTTTGTCAAATATTACTCATTAAATTGTTAAGCTTAACATTTATGAAAATTACTTGATCATTTAAAATTCTTTATTGCACAATGAATGATAATTTGACTGTTAAATTACCGTAAAATAATTGCATTTATTAATCTAACAAATTATCTAAGTATAATTGTTAACTAAATTTTACACAATCTAGAAGCTTAAGAATTAAAAGCTTATATTTGAAATTATATTTATGATTAATTAAAATTAACCCTTATCGTTATCAAAAAAATATCTTAAATTCTCAGTAATTTTTTTTAAAACTTTTTTTATTGATTAAGTACGGTTAAAAAAACAAAAAAAAATAAAAATAGTGAATGTTAATCCCTCACAATGATTACATTAATTTTTTTAATAAATTTTCTTTATACATATTAAAACTAATATTCGTTATTTTTTGTAACAACACAATAAGGATCACACATCTTTATTTTATATAAATTTATTAGTCTCAATTAATAATAAACATTAATAAAATGACATAAATTATAATACAGCAACTTCAAATATAACAAAACTCAACCATAAACCACTTTGATATCTCAACTTATACATAACTGCGACAATTTTTTTATATATACATTAGCCAATTATTAACCTGTAACTAATTACACTAGACTGACCGAAGAATTTCATTCCTAGCTTCTGACATTATTTCTAAGGCATTTTGTTTAATTAAATTTTTAGCAATATCTTTTCCTAATTCTTCAGCACCAAAAAGACTTATGGCACTCATATTTCCTGGTACCACACCACAATAAGTTCTTGGTTCTCTGTAAGGACACTTTTTAGGTGGTTCTCCATCATCATCAGGTATGAACAATTTACATTTTAAGGTATCTTTAATCAAAGTTTTGCCATCCAGAGATAAAACGGCACCTGTTATCGATAATTCTTTATTCTCTAATGTAGTGGCAACTCCAACTGGAGCTGAGCATCCACCTCCCAAATATTTTAAAAAAGATCTTTCTGATACACATCTCAGTGTTGTAAACAAATCATTTAATGGCTCTAAAAGAGATAACACCCTTGCATCTGATTCACGACACTCAACTGCTAAAGCACCTTGTCCCACTGCATAAAGAGTTTCTTCAGATTCTAAATACTGAGTTATTCGATCTTCCAAACCTATTCGTTTTAAACCTGCAACTGCTAATATAATAGCAGCATACATCCCTTTGTCTTCATCTAATTTTTTAAATCTTGTATTTAAATTTCCTCTTATAGTTTCAACTTTTAAGTGAGTCATATTTCTGGCAAGATATGCAGATCGACGTAGTGAACTTGTACCAACAACACTACCAGGTGGTAAAGTTTCTAAAGTAAAATTAGTGTAAGTTTTAGACATCACAACTGCATCACGAGGATCTTCACGTTTTAAAATTGCACCAACTGCTAAACCTTCACGTAATGAAGTAGGTAAATCTTTTAATGAATGAACTAAAAAATCAACTCGATTATTTTCTAGAGCATTCTCTAACTCTTCTGTGAATAAAGATTTTTCACCAATTTTTGGTAATGACACATTCAATATTTTATCTCCTTTTGTATTCATTGTGACTATCTGAAAAGTTTTTTCAGGGTTATGCTCCTTTAGACATTGTATAACATATTTAGTTTGAATTAATGCCAATTCACTTTTTCTAGATCCAATCTTAAAAATATTTTGCTGTTCCACTGCCATTGTAGCAGATACTAATAACAAAATGAAATAAATAAAATAAAATACTTATTACAAAATTGAATGAAACATATTGAAATTATTTTAAAAAATTATATCTTAAAGTAATAATTTAAGCAAGTACAAATTTTTATAATTAAAAAAGTACGTGAAATACAATAAAAATTAAAATTAGTCAATAATTTTTTTAAATTTACCTTTGAAATATAATATGAAGACATCAAATTTTTTATTATTAATTAATAAATTACTTTAAGAAAAACTATTTCAAAACACTTTTAAAATGCTATAATATCTTATCAAAATATTTAAAATTTTTCATCGTGACTTATCATATTTACCGTCAATAAAGCCATCCATCTATTTAGCACATAATTTCATTCATTATTACGTGGAGATTTGAGTTCTTAAGAAATTAAGGAACACGAGCAGTAGAGAAAAATTTTTAATTCTCATTCACCTATGAATACATGCATACGTTTTGTAACTAGTATTCTTAAAATGAAGATGTCGCTGCAATCGGTAGTATTTCACAATTTGACCAGCTTATAGTAAATAACTACAAAATGGTAAGTGGAGCAAGTAAATATACAGCGTTAAATATGAATATTTATCATAGTAACTACAAAAAAAGCAATCGAAGCCTTTACGGTATTTTTATAATTTAAAATCAACAAATAACTTAATAATTTTAGTGTAATAAATTAAAAAAATGGTCATCAAGTATCTATGAATAAATTACAAAAACTACAATATCGACCAACAGCACGTATAAGAAAGTTCCTATGAAGTATATAATTTATGGATTATAAGTGTTGCGTGAATGTATGTAAGCACATATATATATATATCCAGGATAGTAAAATTAAAATTACAATATGTTACCACGTGATGCACATAGTTCAGTTTCATTTTGGAATGTTCTAACCTATCACTTTTTAAGGGATGATCGAAAGAGAACGTGAACAGCTGATCTAAAGTCAGAAGATTCAAGAACATTATATACTCATGCGTGTCCAATCTTAAATTAAAACGATAAGACATAAACTGTCTATGATAGCGTTTTTATCTATTACAATCGGAAAATTTTAAATTAACCCCTTTGGTGTAAATATTGTGAGTAACATTATTATTTATACTTGTTTTATCAAGTAATTGTAATATTCTCGAGTTGACAATTCTAAGTTTTCTGTTATAACAACTCTTTAAAACAATATTAAATTAATTCAATAATAATTAAAATTTTTACTAAATGATTTTTGTGATGTAATCAGTATGTAATTCTTTAGCCTAATTATTAAGGTCCTGACACGAAATAAACGTATTTGTAATTATCTAATTAAAATTATTATAAAATTTATGTAACTTAAAAGAGTACATAGTTTTTAAAAAATATCAATTTATTCAATATTCTTTAAAACTAATCTTTTTTAATAAACAAATAATTATTTTAAGATTAATAGTTTAACTTTTCCATTCTTGACACAAAATTAACTTACAACACATTTTTTGTATTTTAAGATTACTGATTTATTTAAAAATTATCAAAATGTCCAATGAACCACCACAAAAGTTTAAGAGTACATACGAAGAAGAGCCATTCGGCTCAAGTGTTGTTAAATTATTTCGAGATAAACCTTTTGCGTCAGTTGGTATGTTATTTTTTAAAAAATTTTCTTATTTAATTGATAAATTAACTCATAAAATAATAATAATTCTGTAATTACTTTCAGGTTTTGTTGGAATGTTAGGAGCTTGTGGATACGGATATTGGAGATACAAAAACAAAGGATTTTTGGTTTCACCTTCTGTATTTTTACTACAACTAAGAGTTGGTGCACAAACAATGGTAGTTGGATGTATAACAGTAGGAATGCTATATAATATGTATAAAGAACATATTGTGGGTAAAAAAAGTAAAGATTGATATTGGATCAATACTAGAATTTGTAACTATTAAACAATCTATGATTGTACATTTTTCTTTTACATAGAACATATATTATAGATTGATAAATGATTAGTAAGCATACCTTTGTAAACTTTCACTTTTAATTGTAAATTAAAAATATTTTATTGAATGCTTCTAAAAACCAAACTAATTTATTTAAAAAATGAACTGTAAATAAAAAATACAAGTATTTTCTTTTCATTGTTTACTTGTTATAAATTCAATGGAAGTTTAATTATGACAAACAAAATTCCATTAAAATATATAATTTATAAAAAGTAAATGATAATATAAGTTATATATTACTAAATGGTTTAACTTCTTTTATACTCACCCTTTTCTCTAATATAATGAAATTCTTTATTGAAAATATACATACAAATGTACATATAGACAAATAAATATTTATAGTATTTATGATACTAATACATAATTTATTTACCAGATTTTAATATAAAAATATACAAATAACTAATTACAGTTCAGAAACATTTTCTCAACAGTTCATGTTATAAATTATAGAAATTTGTATGTTGCTAATTATGCCAATGTCTGATTCAAAAATATAAGACTATATACTACGGAACGAATAAAGTTACCATTCGCTTCTGTATGAATACAAAATTGAAATGAGGCTACTGTGTCAGCCATGTACAGCAACGCAAATGCATGTGTACCTACATTTTCATGTCTCGCACAGCTATGTGCTTAATTTCCCGCCGTCTGTTATACTGGATTGTTATAATTTTATTCAAAATTTCAAATTTCAAAATTTATTTTAACAAAATGAATTAAATTTCTAAATTTTATTTAGAAATTACATTAATTTGCATAATGAAAACATAAAATAAAACTTCGTGATTTGACAATACAACTTTCACAGACATAAAATTAATTGAACCAAAAAATATCGATCAATTTTTATAGTGGACTGGCATTTATACATTTTAAATGTTTTATAAATAAATCTTCGAAAACATAGACATTTTCAAATATTTAAAAAAATGATCTGTTAAAATTACATTTTTTTAAAGTGAATTAGATACTTCCATTTCATTAAATGAATAACTTATATGTACTTTAATTATATTTTACAGATAAATAACAATTAAGATCATTAAAATAATATTTATTAGAGAATATATTAGAATAATCTATTTACACACACTTGAACTTACCGTTTACTGTCATTGATTAGATAGGGTAATAAATTAAAAATTTCAAATATTTGAAAATCATCATTTGATCTTATGTTTTCATAATTATCTCATAATTAAGTCAATCTGATAAAAACAAGATTAGTTCAAACTTTTATGATGCATATTTGTATGTATAAAATATTTTTAATTAAATTAGATACTTTTCAAAATTTCAACATTTTTATAAAAAAGTCTACTCAATACATAAATTAAGTAGAAAATAATTTTTGCTTTATGCAATAAATAATATTAGTAATAATAAATATATATATATATTTACTTATTTGATTGCTTAAATTAATAATTAAAATAAACAAAATATTGCTTAAACGGGTAAGAATATTTTACATTTATCGTTACGATTGAATCACTTTTTTCATTGTACATATTTTTTTTTTTTTTACTAAATAAGTTTATAATTCATATTAAGAAAGATAGCAATCAAGGATTTGTTGAGAAATAAATAAATCGACATAATGTGTCAATGATCATTTCATCATAATCGTACACTAAGCACGAGAAAATAATTCAGCACAAGGTTTTCTCTGCTTAAATTTTACTTAGTTATGAAAAATTCAAACCTGCACATATGACAATAACTTACTTCTAAAAATAGCAAAAATAATAAAAAGTTATCTAATTCTAAAACTGTTTGGGTATTATTATTAACTTCGGTTAATAATTAATAATTCGATCCCATTTTCTTCCAAATGACGCTCAATATTTTAGTATGTTTTAAATACATATAAATTTCATAGTTACTTTTAAATTATATATTTCAAGAGATTTTCTTAAAAAATGAAAATACAAATATTTGCGTTTTTTCTAATCCTCCTGTGAAAAACTAATTACAATTTTTCTACATAAAAAAAAACTTTATTATGACCCTTTGTAATCAAATTGTTTATTCACTAATATAAAAATTAAAAAATCATATTGTTTACTCTGGATATCCATTATAATAATAATAATAACAATAATAATATTGAAATATGAATTAAAGGATTTTTAATTCTAACACGTAAACCAGGATAAGATTAATAAATAAAATTAACATTTAATATAGAAATTAATTTAAAATTTTTTAAAATAACACAAGATGAATTATATAAATAAATAATTTCGAAGGTTGCAAGTTATCTACAAGAGCAAGAGATAGAATGAGATAACTTTCTTCTTTTTTGTTCTTCTTTGTTACAATTTTGTTTTTCTTTAAAGGTCAATTTTTTAATACTAATGGTGTAGTTAATAATAATTTATTGATATCGTAATTTTCAATTTTAGTCTGTTCTTTCGTATTAACATTGTTTCGTTTTAACGACACACCAATTCATACATCAATTTTAAATGTACGTCAATATAATTTATATTCCAAATGTAAAAAGTAATATAATTTAATACAATTCAGTAGAATAAGTGGGCTTCCTAACATTAGGGCTATTTCAAAAAAGATGGTTAAAAATAAATATATAAAAATGATGTGTCAAATTTTAGCCTTCAAACGCCAAGAAAAAATTGCCCGTATTTGTATTTTTATGTTATTTAAAAAAAAGTAGTAACACTGAATCAAATTACAAATAACATTTATATAAATTTATGCAATGTTCAAAGAAGCGAAAATTTTTTGCATCATGAAATCTAAAAAAACTTATATTTTTATTATAATTGTATTATAAATAATAATTAAAATAGAAAAGTAACGATTATCACGTGATATTTTCAGGTTACTTTTTCTATTCATTCTATGCAATTACCGCTCTATGAAAGTAACTAGACAGTACTTTAACAATCTAATGCTTTTTCAGATCATCGGCAACAAGTACGCCTTGGAGAAAGCATGTGTAAATACAGGTGAATTTAAATGTCACGTTTTAAATATTTTTGATCCATCATTTACATAAAAATACTATGCTATCGGCAACCTCAAATAGATTGTAATATTTTAGGTTACACAAACAATAATTTACAAATATAAACAGAATCGTAACCTAAAAAAAGTATTTTGTATTAATTTTATTGTAATGTTTTTTATTATTATTTCTGTATAAAAACAATATATTCATTTTTATGCAGTTTTAGGTTCGTCTTAAAATTATGTAAGTAAAATAAATTTTTTTTTAATTTAATAAAGCAATTGATTAAAACTAATTTTCAAATTATTTAATTGATATTTTTAGCTAAGTGAGGTATTAAAGTCACAAACTGTATTAAATATTGATTAGTGACACGAATATGTTCGATTCACTGGAAAAGATAGTAACAAGTGTAAATATTTACATTTTTTTATGAATTAACCGTAAAGTTTAACGGAAATTATGGAATATAATTTTTTTTGCAATTAAAGAAAATTAAATAAAAAGATTTAACATAAATATTTTTATAAATATATAAACTTTCACCATGAGTTTTTTTTAATTTTTTAGAATTTTTTTATATTTCCATATCTTTATAAAATTTAATATATGTGTTTTTTAAATTTAGAAATGTATGAAATCCAATATAATATAATTATTTTTATTACAGATTAATAATTTTATTTTAAGATTTTAAAAATACAATCTTAAAAGCATAAACATTTTTAATAAAAATAATTAGATGAAATGTCATTACCTAAAAACAACAATGAATTAGAAGCTAAAACAAATAAATTTAAAAAAAAAAATAATATAAATTATAATTGTAAAGAAATACGAAGTTGTACAAAAATGTTTCCTGAAAATACAAAATCACATTCAAGTAAATTAAGTGAAAATCATAAAATAAATGAAGAAGATTTAAGTGATGATGATATTATAAAAAATTCTCAAAACAGTATCAAATCTAAACTACATAAAAAACTAAAAAGAAAAAGAAACGAAAGTTTCACATCAAAATCTAAAACTTTATTAATGTCACCAAAATCTGAAACTCTATTATTGTCACCAAAAAAAGAAATTACGATTGGTTCACCAAAAAAAATATTAAGAGTTGAAGTTTGTGATATTAACTCTATTAAAATAAAAAAAGAATTGACCGATGTGGATGAAAATATTAATCATGTGACTCATAATTTGAGTGATAAATATACTACACAATTACCATATTCAATTCCTACATTTTGTAATGTTACAATTGACGAAACAGTAAAGAAAGAAGATATATCAATTGAATACCCGATCCTAGATCCATTGCGTATTAATAAAAAAAATGGAAATGTAAATAAAGAAGATGAACAAAATAAAAATGAAAATGAAAAAGAACAAAATGAAAATGAAAATGAAAATGAAAATGAAAATAAAGAACAAAGTATAAATGAAAATGAAGAAGAACAAAGTATAAATGAAAATGAAGAACAAAGTATAAATGAAAATGAAGAACAAAGTATAAGTGAAAATGAAAATAAAGAAGATGAACAAAGTGAAAGTAAAAACAAAGAAGATAAGAAAAAAACAGTATCAAATATAAAGAGAACAAAACGAAAAGTACCTGCCAATAAATCAAATTTGAGAATGTCTAAAAATGCGTCTCAAAAAGATTTAGGAAATGATGAAAGTAATGAAACAGAAAATCCAACATTAGATGATGATAATCTTGCTGATGAAACTAATGAAAAGATTATAAAAAAGGATAATTCACAACTTGAATCAAGAAAAAATAAACTATTATCAGAAGAACTCGAGAAGGTCAATTTCTCTTGTTTTTTAAAACTTTGTTTAAATTTAAATAGAATAAAATTAAAAATGTTTAAAACAAATCTAAAAGATTTTTACAATATAAATAACATATATCTGAAATATCTAAGTTATAAGTTTAAAATATAAAATTATATTAAAATCATTACTAATTATTTGTGTATTTAATATTATAGAAATTAAAGACTTTGAAAATTCAATTACAACACGAGGTACCACCTCAACATAAAATTAAAAAGGATGCAGGAGCAAGAACCTTAAATAAAATACAATTAATAGAATTTGAAATGTATGGACCCTTAAAAAAAGGTTCATATACAGCAAGTGAAAATAAAATTATTAAACGAAATTGGGAAAATTTTTGTAAAGTATATAATGAAAAATTTAAATAAATTTCGTAAATAATTATTTTTAAAACACCAAAATTTTTAAATCTTATTTTATTTCAGATTCACAATTGGAATAAAAACGATACAATACCTTTTTTAAACTCCAGGTATAATGGAAAATATTATCTCAGTTTGGAAGAGAGAAAAAAATTTGTACAATTTTTAGCTAATGGATTACCTTGGAGAAGCTTATTTAGTGTTAATACTAGATTTAAAAATTTGGTTGATGTCAATGTAAATAAGGGGTAAATATAATTTAAAATTTGTAAGAACAAATTCATTGTTTGTATATTTTTTATATTTATTTTTTACTTTTTATATTTTAGAATATACAATCTCGAAGAAGATGAAATAATAATAAAAAATAAATTAAATGAATCCAAATCATCTAACGAAGTAGGGGAGATTTTAAATAGAAAAAAACGATCTATTTTATATCGTTTTCAAAGATTAAACAGAAGTCTTGATTCAACAAACATATCTAAAAGTGTTAACGAAACAAAAACTTTAAAAGATAAACCACGTAGAAGTAAAAGTTATAAACAAGGTTTAATCATAATTATAAATTATTAGAATTTTTTTAATATCAATTTCTTATCTAACAAAAGTTCATTTGCAGTATGCACCGATGTCACATGGAATTATATAATGGTAGTACGATTTCTCGAAGTTCTAACGTTAACATCGTGTTGTAAATTAGAAAAATTAAAAAATATCATTATTGATCAAAATATATGGAATGAAATGGAGACTATTATAAATATAAATAGAAAGACTTTGAAAGATTTTTGGTATTTTCAATTACATATGCAAATTTTCTCTCCAACGCCAATTTATTTAAATGATCTGAAAATAAAGTTAATTCAATAGTAAGTATTAAAATAAAAAGAAAGAGAAAATCCATGATTACAAAAACTGCTTTGTATTTTAAATGTTTCAGTATGTATGAAAAAAAAATAACAGTATTAGAAGATATAAAATGGGAAGATGTTTGCTTGAATTTTGATGGTATAACTTCGTTTTTCTTATCAAAATTGTTCAATCAACTTATACAAAAAGTTCAAACGAAAACAAGTTCATCTGAAATAAAAGGTAACATAGAGATTTACATAAATAAATAAACGATATAATAAGTCCCACAGCTAAAATTTTATATATTATTTTAGATATAGTTAAATATTTATATCATGAACATATTCCTAAACTGAAAGAAAATTCAACGGATGCTATTTTGCCGAAATTGTATTGTAAAAAGAATAAAATAATTAAAGTGGATACAGGTACAGAAAGAAAAATTCCAAATCAAAGTTTAAGTAATCCATTCACTGCCTAAGGAATACAATATAAAATTGTAATTAATGAAATATAATATTATCTGTATATAATATATAATAATATAGTGTATATACAATTATATAAAGATTTTTTAAATAAAAATTTTAATTTTTATAATACATTGAATTAAATTGTTTTCTAAAAAATTTCAATTTTCTTCATATTACTATATATATTTTAAACAATAAATGTTGAATCTCTTATTGAAATTATTTTGATCATTGTTTGAAACAATAAAATAAATTTAAAGAATTCACAATAGCCTTAAATGAACGATACTAAATTTTTTCAGTGAAATATTCTATAATAATTGCAAAATTTGCACAATTTTTTTGATGATTTTATGTAAATAAAATATAACATTAAACTATAGTGATTATATTTACATAATAACCATTTAATTAATTATTAATTTAATTTAATTAAACAATAATAATATAAAATAACTATTTAATAATATATTTACATCATAAATTTTATGATTAAATTAAAAAATTATTAAAAAATTTCAAATTTTGTTTTTGTAATTGAATATCTCATGTTTTGTAAAAATTTATTCTATATCGAAAAAAATATATAAATTGAAGCCGCGCGCTTCGTCGAACAATAAGAAATGTGTAACATTTTGCATTCTGCTACAGCGCAACTGATCTTTGAGCGCCAATCTTGTAAATTTAAAAATTTCGAAAAGGTTATACCGGTCTAGCAGCCGGGAGTGTGTTGTCGCGCCATCTTTCGATGGATAATGAAATTTCAATTTAACCAAAATACAAACTTGGTGATAGAAATTCAGATTACCATACATTATCACTAAACTCTCTAGAAGACAATTTTTGAAAATATTAACCTATAAATTAACTCGTTTTTTCAATGTTAATTATAAATTTTACGTATTGTAATGATTTTAATATAAGTATTTAAACAAATGGCAACTTTTAACGAAGGTGAGATTCATAATACTTCTAGTACAGTATAAATAAGCAGTTATGTAGGTTAAACAATATTTACATTTTTTATTTTATAATGGTAAAATATAATTATAGATGATGTTGATTGGACCCTGACAAATATTAAAGAATTCATTGATGCACTAATGGATATTACACTATGCAATGATATACAAGATTTGAAAGATCATTTATTTCTTAAATGTATATGGAAAACAATGGAGGAAAAACTATGTATTGACAGTAATATATTAAAAATTTTTTGGTTGAATCGATTACATTTACAACTATTCTGTGTTGAACCAATTTATTTAAATGAAGTCAAAATTAAATTAATTAAACAGTAAGTATTAGAATTTTAAAATAAATGTGTCAAAAAATTAATATAAAAATTCTTTTTTCTTATTCTTAGTCTTTATGAAAAAGGAATAAAAAATAAAAGAAGTATAAACTGGTCTAATGTTACTTTATACTTTGATGGTTTTACAAGTTACTTTTTATATTACCTTTTTGTAAATTTAATTAAAGTAGCAACAAAGAGAACTAAGTCAAAAAACTTCAAAGGTATTAAATATAACTAACTACTACAAAATAGATTTAGAGATAATTAATTTCTTCTCATTCTATGATATATATATATATGTACAAACTTATCTAGAATTCAATTTACACATCACTTAGTAAACATAAATTATTTCCATCTTTACAATACTTGTTTAAATTATTTGTGTTGTTTATAGAATAATTTCAGAAAACATTATTTGTATACGAGATTTATGACTTGTGATGTATAGTTTTGAATCAGATAAATTAAAATACTTTTTTTTACAGATCATATAAAATATTTGTATAATGAATATATTCCATTATTAAAAGAAAAGTCAAAGGATAAAATTTTACCTCGACTATTATATTCCAATGGAAACATTGTACATAAAGATACAGATTTAGAAGTTCTCCATAATGCAGAATTAGAAAAAGAAGAAGTAATTGAGTTTGAAAACGAGAGAGAAACATCGTTAGAAACTCGTAGGAAATCATCCAGATTGAAAAAACAATCATAACTTGGTTTATAAAGTTAAGTACTTACAAATAATCATTTATGATGGTAGAATTGAATGTTAATTACACAAAAAAATATATTTAATAAATTTATCGTTATATTTAAAAAAATGTTGTAAATGATTTTAATTACATAATTTAAAATTAATTTAGTAAATATACAAATTTTATTTTATGTTTTAGTTTTTTTTGATTCCTTTTCAATAGCTCTCTCTTTTGCTTTTTGATAAAGAGGGACAAGTTTACCTTCTTTTGCTAAGATTTTAAGCAATTCCATAATTAATGGAAGATAATTATGCTTTCTTCGAATATTTTCAATTTTGTATTTTTTTGACTTCCAAATTTCTTCATCAATCAATGCTTGTAATCTGGCAATTTCATCAGTATCATTTGTTAAATTTTTTTGTCTCTCGTAAAGCATCTTTCTATCACTCACTAATGCCATTAAGTTAAAGTGTATTTCTCCTTCATTGTATCTAAAATACAAAATTTTAATAATAAATCAAAATTAAGTTTTAATGATTAAGTATCAAATATTTATATATTTAAAAAAATTAATAAATTATATACTTTTAAAATAAATTTTTATAAAAATATCCTTCAATTTTTGTAATAATTAAAAATTAATGTCACAAAATAGTTCTATTTTGTAAGGAATTATATCACACGGGATATTTTAAATTTCAAGCTATTTTCTCCATCATAATCTTAATATCTAAATTAAACATGCGTTTTTTAAGAAATTTATTTTATAATAATTTACTTCTAAAACTAATTTTATGTAAATTTAATTAATCAAATATAATTTGTCAATAATAACTTATTAATTAATAATTATTAAAAGTATTAGTATATTCATAAATCTTTTTAAAATTTATACTTACTTTTTTATCCTTTTTTCAATTGTGGGCTTAGCTGCTTGCACCCATTGATCACCAGGTAGACATGGACCTAAATCGATAGGTCCATCTTTTAACCCATCCAATTCATATAATCTTCCATCAATTGGAACATAACTTACAAAATGAAATACATCCTCATCCTTAGATGATTGTTTACAATCATATTCAAATAAAGTTTGCCTATAAATATTAAAAGCATAAATTTAAATTTAATTAAAAATCTTTATAAATACATATAAATATAAGTTACCTAGCAAATGAGTTATGAACTTCTCTAATTACATCTGAATTACTTAGAACAAGACCTCTCATATTAGCATCAAAGCTTTGACAAAAGGTTTTTACTTGTTCTAAATTAGGTCCTAATGATATGTCTGTATGTTTACAATTGAGTAAAACACTTAATATTGCTTGTGTTGCACAAGCATTATTTATAACCTAAAATGAAGAACATTAATCATTTTATTTATCTAATTTCAACGAAGGGTAATTAATAGTAAATTTGAAATAAAACTCTAAAAAATAATTATTTATGCTATTAAACACTAATATAAACAATAATTTAAAAACAAACCTGTTTTGCAAAAAATATTTTGTCCAATCTACTGTCCTGTACAACAGTTCCAGATGGCTCATCATCTTGTACCCATTTAAATAGAAAAATTAATCCATGAATTGGTCTATTAGAATAAAGTATTAAAAAACTCATACAGTAAAAATATATTAAATGCGATAAAAAAGACTCTTCATATGATTCACAAAAGTACTTACTTCACATTTTCAAATTGATCTTCATCAAGACTATATAATTCTTCAACTTGAGCTCCCTTTACTCCTTTAAATTAAAAATAAACTTACATTAAGAAATAAAAATAAACTTACATACATGAATAAAAAAAGTATATAAGTACATTTGACATGTCATCATATGCATGAAAAAAAGTAAATTAAAACTAAAAAATGTTTATATGAATAAATAGCTGTAAATTTATGTACAATATTAAGCAATATAATTTTGAATGTTTACCAAATTCTTTAATTAATTCCGTAAAAACGCCGGGATCGCTTTCAATAAGACACCAATTCCCAGCCATGTCCGCCATCTTTCTGATAGTAGGTTAGTTCGTAATAATTAAATTAAGAACTGTTTAAATGAAGCGAAAAAATTATTTTGACCTCTAATTTTATTTTAAGATTAGCCTTTACATTAATTGCTTAAATAAAAGGATGCCAATATAAAAAATTAAATATTTTTTTCAAACACGTATTCTAGAAATACTTGTATCAAATTGAGATTCCAAATAAAAAGTTCATCTATAATCTTATTTCTAAAATTGAATAAAAGAATATATTCTTACAATGCCTCAAGGGAGAAGGAAAATTCCTTTTAGTGGAAAAGCAAAGAAACAACAAATGCAAGTAAAAAAAATACGAAAAACCAATATTTTGTTAAGTAAGTTTACTTTTTATATTACATTGTAAATAAACAATGAATAAAAATTTTTTTTCTTTCCGCAAAAAATGTTATTTGTTTCATTATAACTTATTAAACTTTAATAATTCAATTCATTTATTCATTTTATTTGTTAATTAATTTTTTTAATAGCTGGAAATTGTAGTAAAGATAATGAAGATGAAAACCAAGATATTTCCGAACTTGAACATGGAATTAAAAAAATCAATAAGCAACCAAAAGATAATACTAATAAAAATAGATATGCATTGCAGTTCTTTGAAGAAACCAAAGAGGAATTACTAAAACAAAAAGAAGAGGTCAGGAAAACCATTGAACCATGTCCGATTGAAAATCAGGAAATTTCTAACGATTATTTTCCAGATGAAATAGATATACCAAAACGTCCAGTATGGGATTTCCATATGAGTAAAGAAATTCTTGAAATGCGAGAGCAAAAATACTTTTCAGTAAGATCCATCTATTTATATAAGTTAAATAATTAATATTTATTAATCCTTACTTTTGAAAATTAATTTTATTGTTATATTATTAATAGGCGTACTTAAAATATATTGAAAATTTAACTAATATAAGTTATTTTGAACTTAATATTGAAACTTGGCGACAATTATGGAGAGTAATTGAAATGTCAGATATATTGTTAATAATTGTTGATATAAGATATCCTGTTATGATGTTTCCACCATATTTATATAATTATGTTACAAATGATTTGGGTAAAGATATGGTTTTAATTTTAAACAAAGTGGATTTAGCACCATCAGCATTAGTTGTAGCATGGCAAGAATACTTTAAAGCTAAATATCCAAAGCTTTATATTCTAGTATTTACATCATTTCCAACATATAATTTAAGGGACAATATTAATCAAGAAGACAATTTAAAAAGAAGGAGAAGAAAAGGAAAATTGAGAATGGCTGCTGAAGGAGCTCAAAAAATTATGGAAACTTGCAAAAACATTGTTCAAGACAACGTTGATTTAACTTCGTGGCAAGAAAAAATTCAACAGGAAATGCATTCAGAGTATGATATTGATGACTTAGAAAGAAAGGATAATATTATTATAGAAAAAAAAGATACTGGATATTTCCAACATGAAAAATATAAAAATGGAATATTAACAATTGGCTGTGTTGGTACTCCAAATGTTGGAAAATCTTCATTAATTAATGCACTAATGGGTAATATATTAAAAAAATAATATTACTATATTATATAGTAAAATTCATTCGATTTCATTTTAATGAAATATTTATTTGTATTCTATTTAATTGTTCATAGGTAAAAAAGTTGTTAGTGTTTCTCGAACTCCTGGTCATACAAAACATTTCCAAACAATTTATCTCACAAAAAATGTGTGTCTGTGTGATTGTCCTGGTTTAGTTTTTCCATCAACAGTACCAAAAGAACTTCAAATATTAATGGGATCTTATCCTATAGCACAAGTTCGGATGCCATATACAACTATTAAATTTATAGCAGAAAGAATAAATTTGCCAAAGTTATTGAATCTTCAACATCAAGATAATGACGACACTTGGTCTGCAATGGATATTTGTGACAGCTGGGCTGCCAAAAAAAATTATCACACTGCAAAAGCTGCAAGATTAGATACATATAGAGCAGCAAATTCATTGCTTAGAATGTCTCTAGAAGGAAAAATTTGTGTTTATGCCTATCCTCCCAACTGGTCTAAAGAAAAAAGTGATTATAATTTATTTGTATCATTTATAATTAAAATTTTCATTTATACATATTCAAATTTAATAATCATTTATTTATTATACAGAAATTTGGGAGAATCATCCTAACGTTGAAATTATTAAGTGGATTCAAGCAAGAAATCAAAATAATGAAAATTTTTCAGATAGTGATGATTCAACATCAGAAACTGAAGACGATGAAATTAATAAAGAAAATAGCAGTTCTGAAAAAGAGGATAGATCTGAAAATTTAGATCAAGAAACCTTAATTGATAAGGAGATTTCAGATACGTCAAATAAATTTAAAGTTTTATTAGATGAAACATAATTTTTATTTAAAAAAATAAAATATTGTATTTTGTTTATATTTTTATATATTTTGTTTTAAATTTATTTCTTTACTTTGAGAGTAAAACTAAAAATCAAATTAATATTAATAATTTATTTTAAATAAAATGTTTTTATGAATTTTTAATAAAAAATTCGATAGAATTGAAAGTTGAGTGTCGATCTATCATGCGACAAGTCGGCACACGGAACTAAGATAGTTAAGCCGCCTCGTGAAAGTTCAGGTTAGGTAGTCACCCCGGATTGGTTGACGTACGAGGTAGATTATCAACCTGGGATTTTTGCGGAAACCATTATGGCTATTAGGCCTTCCAGGCGTATACGAGGGCGCCTGAATTTAGGAGAATAAAAACTAGTTGCACGCGTATGCGTAGGAAAACATGTGTCCCGCACTAAGATTACGAGCATAAAAATTCCGTTTATTTATTTTTACTCTCATCCCTATTTTAGTATCTATCTAAATTATCTAAATTTAATAGTAAACGCATAAATAATGATTTTAGGAATGAATAACAAATTTTAGGAATAAAAAGAACATTATACAAGTCAAAAAAGTTTTAATCGAAAGAATTAACCTCTAATAAAAGATCAATTTAAACATTTTCAATGAAAATTTTTAATTTTTACATATAATTAGAATGAAAATCGGTAACTTTTCAATAAACGGTACTACTTAATTCAATGAATATTTTATCCAAATAATTACTAATTACTTCATTAAAATTATTATTAATTTCGTGAAAGAAAATATATTTATTTAAAAGAATTTCAATGCCTTAATTGAATTAATACATCTTATTAAAACTTTGAATAAATAATTTTAGTCCAATAAATTTTTTTTATCCTAGATTTTTTTAATATACTTTTATAATATACAAATAATTATAAATTATAATTTGTTGATTGAACTTCATTGCACCAAAGAAAATTAAATTTCAATTTAGTAATGGCTTTTATTAATAAATATCTCGATTAATTAATTGTAATAAAAATAAATATTTTTTAAAATTATAATTTAACAAAATAACTAAATAAAAATAAATTATAAAAATTTAAAGAACGTTTTTAAAATTCTAAAATAAATATTTTAAAAATTCATTTTATATATTTTCCTTAATTTCATAAAAGTAATGAAATTTCGCTGTAAACATTTGACATTTTTTAATCTTATACAAACAACTTATGTATAGGAGTTAAGTAACAATTAATAGATTCAATTGATTTTTCATTATCTTGTTTATTGACGAATGTTATTACTGTAATTCTCGTCATAGAGAAGTGGTGCAATGAACAAAGAACAAAAAGTACAAACATTTATACCAGACTTAAGAACATCTTACTTTTGAAATTCGAATACGAGATTATCGGAGTTCACATATCGGTCATAATAGATTTGCACAATTTTGTATTTAAATATAAAATATATATTTATATAAACTATATACTGTGTATGCATATAGTTATATTAATCTTTCTCTTTCCCAATATAATAACGCATATTTCTTTCTCTTTATTTCTCTCTTCATTTTCTTTCTTTATACAGGTCATAATCTTTTTTTCTTTGATTTTTCAAGGCCAACGTAGAAATCGCACTAGAAGTGGTAAACTAGTTTATTATACATATTCTTTTTCTAGACAAAGAGACCGCAGAAATTAATGACACAAAACATTACAGCGAAGCGCATAATTTTATTACTTCTCTTTGTATCATATTTACAAATTCATAGTACAAATAACGACGCTTACTGTTTTAAGTCTTGTTGACCATTAACAGCTTTTGTGTATTGTCGATAGTAACGAGAGAAAAAATCATGTTTTATTTAATTTTTGGTTTTGTAAAACTATTATTTTTGTTTTCAAATTATTTATATTATTTTGTAAGTTATTAACGAAAAGTACTTTACAAGTTCAATTTAGCGAATCCGAGGTATTCTATTAATAAATCCCAAACACATAGACGGTGACAAATAGAAAATTGTCACGTTTAATTTCATGAATTTAACAAAAAAAATATGTAAGAAATCGATTTGTGCTTTGTTTGGCGCATTTAGTTAATAATTCGCTGCAACTGAACTATTCTCTATTTTTCAGTGATTATTATGTGCTGCCGATTATACATTAAATATTATAATGTGCAAGAAGAACAGGAATGTAGAAATGTAAAGAGCGATACCTTAATCAGATAAACTTTGGTATTTGTTATGCGTGAGTTAGCGATCATTGCTAGATTCAGTTTGGTGCTTTATGTATGTACACAAACGTATTTATTTATGAAAATAGTAGTAAATGATAATTGCGTTAAAATAATTAATAATTAAAAAAGAATGAAGAGAACATGACGATAGTAAATAATATAAAGAAAAAATTGTCTGTAGAAAAAATCAAATTACTTATGCTTAACATACACGTCGCATCATAATTTAAAAAGATCTTTTTGAGAAACCGTTCCTGTATAAAAAACAAGTCTTATTTTGCACAAAATAAATTAAAAACTTGTAATGTAGTTTAAAAGGATCGTTTAATAATGTAACTGTACAATGATTACTGACCGACTCAGAACAGTTTCTGGTAAGATTGAACTTACAAAGAGTTTCAAACTTAATCACTAAGAAATTTGGTAAAGCCAATCAGCGATTATTCGCTGGACGCTGAAGTACACGTTACATATACATAAATCGATATTTTCTTTTAAAAAAATACATATGCATACATTAGAAGCCTGCAAAAATCGATAAGGCGTGCAACAGTGACAAAAACAGTTAATGAAGAGTTAGGTAACACAATTCAACTAATACTTATAAAATAATAGAAATAATATTAATAATAATGATAATAATAGTAGTAGTAGTAATAATAATAGTAATAATAGTAATAATAGTAATAATAATAATAATAATAATAATAATATCGATAGTGTGCTTTTGCTCGCTACTTATCATGTAAAATAATGTTCAAAAATCTAATCTAAAAATGTTCCGCATTGATAATCGCATCATCTAAACACACATCGAAGACGGCAGACGCCTTCGGAGTTATAATTATTACTTTTTTCCGTTTCTCGTTCTTTCTATACATTGACTACAAAGAGGATTTTGTTTCTTAGCGACTACAAATAAATTAGTATCGTAAATACTTTCCAAATACAAGTTGCACAAGTACTGTCACAGTCAGGTTTGTGTTTCCCATCGATGCGCGTCTAGAAACAATTTCCACATCCCAGAAAGTGCGCGCGGCAGGCGTAAAAGCGACCCGCCCCCCCCCCCGTTTCCGATATAATTTCTCTACACGTCACAACATTAGCGCCGAGCTCATCCTTCAATAATCTACAAGGAAAGCGACGCCGTTTCGCCTCCGTTCCCTGGAAGAGAGACGACAGCGTCGACGACAAAGACGAATTAAGACGGAGACAGCAAAGACACGACGATGACAGAAGAGTTTGTCTGTTGTTTTTTTTTTTTGTCTTTTCTTTATTTTTTCGTTTTCTCGAAGGGCGTCGCGCGAGCCCAAGCCCTCGACTTCTTCTCGCCGAGTTCGCGGGCAATTGCTCAATCAATACCTCTTGCTCAACGCTCCAAGAGGGACCCCGACCTTTCATCTCAAACCGTCGACGCCTGCTGATTATTGTTGTCCAGGGTGATGCCCGTCGAACACTCCTTGAGCAGCGCCCGTAACCGGAGGATCTCCTTCGACGCCGCGGCGAGATCGGATTGCAGCTGCAGCTCCTTTTCTCGTAAACGCTTGATGTCTCGCTGACAGGTCTGAAAGTGAGAATAATGCAGGTCACAACCACCAACGAGAGTCTGTTTATTTATTGACGCGTCCTCGACTTACCACATTCTGCCTCAACAAGTCCAGCTTGTCGCACTTGAGCCTCGTGACCTCCTGCCTGAGACTGTCGGTCTCCGTGAGCGTGAGCCCAACCCCGGCATCCTTACTGGCGCAGCGCGCCTCGTGCGTCTCTGCGGAGCTCATGCTCTCGAGGCCGGTGTCGCTGTCCGGGTAGACCACGTGGTCGAGCTCGAGCTCGCTGTTGAGCGAACTGTCGTCGCTCTCGGAGACGACTCGCTGCTGCTGCTGCTGCTGCTCGCTCTTCTCCAGTTGCTGCTGCAGCCCGACCCGCTCCTCGCGCTTCCGCAGGTTCTCATGGGTGAGCCTTTGAAAGCTGGAGGCGCTCGAAGACGCACCCGGGGCGCACTTGTCCAGGCCAGCGTCGCTCGCGGGCCCGTTCACCGGGCTGACACCCTCGCGCTTGTCGTCCTCGTGCGGGACGGTTGTCAGGCTGCTGCTGTCCTGGTTGTCCGCGTTCGACAGACTGCTGTCCTGACTGCCCAGACTAGGACTGCCGCGGTCCGAGTCCCTGCAGACGAGAAAGCTCGTCGTTAATTCTCATCCAGCCACACACGCGATCGCTTTTTCGTGGCGTGAAATAGCAGTTGTTTCAATTGCGATACAATTACTGACACCGGATAGAAAAAGCTACGAGAGCCTAATCTAATTTGGTACTAATTTTATCCTTTGACTCGCGAAAACCTAATTCATTTTTTAAATAAAGTTCTACTCGAGTCGACATTTTGATCGAACATCGAAATGATATTGCGAACGCGTAACCGTCAAAAGAAAAACAGTAACTTTAAACAACCAAATGTCGTTTATTTTTTGGCTTTATTGAATAAATATTATTTTAATTGTCTAATATTGTTACTTCGATGCAAGTAAGATAAAAGTAATTTATAAAAATGCGGGTTCGTTCATTTTCATTGAACTTACGAATGAAAATTAAGAGCAACATTTCGAAATTAATTATTGCCAAAATATAAAAGTATATAGAGTGCAATTTTAAAACAATATTGATCCGTTTCTTACACGTGCTGTACCGAATAATAAATTCAACTTAATCAACGTCACGTATAAAATTCTGCCTTGCCGATCGACGCTATTGATCGATGAAATTACCTACTGTATCACCTGGTCCAGCATTTAATTTTAATCGCCGTATAAGCTAATTAAAACACGAGTGATACTATATTTTTATTTACTTTTTATAACATCGTATACCGTTGCATATATTGATAATTATTGAATTGCGTCTCGGTATCGTCGAACAATTATTAATTTTGAAGGAATTCGGGCCGATTTGAATGAAAAATTTTGTTCTTACGTTAAAAGCTCGTATCGATAAGAAATGCAAATGCCTATTTATGAGCTTTGCAACTCACTTTTATCGTGCGCAATATGATATTTTATTCGCTCGAGTATTAACTTTTCGCAATATTTTATTATATTGTTCTTTCAAAATATAGATTAAATTATACATTAAACTGTCGTTACAGGTAAGACGTGCGATGAAAAACCTTAAGCGCTCGTATTTGCACAGCAAAATTATAATATAGTGAGAATTCGGGTTTATTCTCCCTTGCACAGTTCGTATGGTGTAAAAAAGAGCGTCAATTACAAAATGAAAAATTTCCGTCACAGATTAGTGACCGTAAATCGTTCATCCGCGTTTGGACGATTCGCGAATGTTGCTATTGCAATACAGTGGAGTGACGATTATGGCCTTCGGAAAGTTCCAATCGAACGAATACCGAGCGAAAAAACCGAAAATTCTTGCACGCGGGAAGAAAGCGCATGAAATCGATTATAAACAATAATTGACTGCGTACTAAATTTGCTTGAAAAGGTGCATTTAAAAGTTTGCGCATTACTCCGATATCTTTGGCGTTGCAAAGTTGGCTATACAAACTCAATAAAGAAATTAATTAAAAATTAGTTACGACAATTTCAACGACAATAAAGCCGTGGAAGATTAAAAGTATTTCAATTATTTCACAGCTACAAGTGCTTCGAAATCTTTAACTCTTGTGTATTTATATTCCGATATATCGAATCGAAGAAATTCGGCTTAATGTTACGAAAGGGCGTTGCAAGCGACTACCGGGCCTTTGCGTTTTCTCGTTTCTCGTCCAACGGATTAAGCTCGAAAAGTATTTTCCGAAAATGGGAAAATCGGCCGAGTCAAATATTGTCAGGATCGCTCCAACTTACCTCCGGAGCGTGAGGTCGGGCGAACCGAGTGGACTGGAGGGCTCGACGGACCTCTTGCCACCACTCAGTTTGCTGGTCGACTGTCTGTTGCTGGGCGGACTCGGTTCCAGGGACTGGGCCTTTTTTGACAGCTGCTGAGGGACGCTCTCGGTCGAGGCGTTACGCACCCGGGATATCAGCGCTTTGCGCACGGTGTCGATGAAGCGCGAGCCACTGCCGCCCGAGCCCGAGCCCGAGACGTCGTTCGAGGTTGGGCTGACCGAGCAGTTGCCCACGAAGGCGCCCAGGTTGCCCGCGCTCGCCCCCAGGAACTCGCTCGTCTTCGTCTGGAGCTCCACCGTCAGCGATTCGAGCAGCGATGACCGCGTCCGCAGCTGTAGTGACAAAGAGACAGAGAGATAGAGAGAGATAACGAGAACGAGGGAAAAAATGTGCCACCCCTGGATACTTTGTTTCTGTTATTGGCGTCACTGCCGCCGATACATGCGAACGGTTAAGGTTGAGGCTCAAATTTTCGAAACGCATCCGCCGGAAAATTTGAAAAGTCGAGTAACGTTCGACACCAGTGCGCAGAATCAAATTCAAGTTACATTTTACGCGAATACGCACGCGCACCAACCAGTTTTTGCAATTATTATTGTTATTATTATTATTTACTCTCGACAATTTCAATTGGCTTTAAATTATTGATCGATCGAGCTTCTCGATAAAGCGCAATACTGACCTCTAACTTTGAGAATTTCTCTGCTTTGTAGGAGGCGGCATTTTCAGCGTTAACGAGTTTCGTCAGGAGAAACTCCTTAAACTCGACTCCGCGTAGAAAAACGGCGGGTGTTGGTAAGGTCGGGCCGAACCACGGCACGTCGTCCCTCGCCGTGATGCTCACTTTGTACCTGCGGAATCAAGGGCAGAAGAAAATACTCGGTTGATTAACCTCGTACTGCAGCCTTGGAAATACAAATTACACGCTGGTGAATCGGATGTACAATCGCTAACTGCAAACTTGTGCTCCGAGTATTCGCGGAAAATACGAGAATCGACAACGCGGTATTGCTAAATCCCCCAGATCCTGCCGACAAAGATCCGAGGGATGCAAAATTTGAAGTTTTTCACAAAATTTAAGTTATCGTTATTTTTTGTGCGAAATCCTGCAGATAGAATTTTATTTTCCTTTTTAAATAGTTAGTCTTGCGACGAATGGCATTGCATTGCAGGTATTTTGTACAAGAAGGAGGAGGAGGAAGTTTCCGCGAATGTAAGGTAAACAACAGGAACTGGCCGTCGCTGGTGGAGTCAGTCAGTCTTGGCTCGTCACTCGCCCTACGGATCGCGCGAGTTGTACGACAAAGTTTCGTTTGTCATTATCCTTTCATAAGGCCCTAGAATATTTAAACTTAACAATAATAAAAATCAAAATACGCAGAATATCGGAAATTTTCACTGAAATTGTGAAATTAATCTTAAGAGAATCCATTGTCTTGTGGAAAATTTAAATTTTTTTGCGAAAACTCGTGCAAGCTTATCAGCAGCCGAATTACGAAATATTATCGCGGCACGGGTTTCTACATTTTTCACCATCGCGGATACGACACACTAATGGTCGTGCGATTTCCGCCGGCGAATCTAATACGCACCTGGTGTTGGGCATGCAGGGGTCGATGACTTGGACGACGATAAAGGCGTGCAGAAAGTGACTGGCGATCATGTCGGGACTGAAGGGCGTCGGCTCTTCCTGAAAGATGATGGCGACGATGTCGTTGCCAATGTGGCGCTTGCGTTGGAGCTGCTGCGAATCGCCGGGACTGTAAGGCAACAGAGAGGCCACGTGGAAGAGGACCTCGCGGCCCCGGAACACCTCGTACACCGCGGTGTCTCCAGTCTGACCGTGTCGCGTGTCCAAACCGCCCCCGTACCTGCAAAAGTTCCAACAAAAAATGCTATAGGACTCCTGGAATTGACCATAAACCAGCTCCGAACTCGCCGGAAAGCGCGGGTCACCCGCTTACCCGGACAGGCTCCAACGAGAGTTTCGTCGAAAAGGATAATCGCGACGACGCAGAACGACTCTTATCAGCAAGCGATAACACAACGAGTTGGGAACACTTACGAATTCAGCAAATTGCTGTTTAACAAATAAGTCGGATTCGAATTTCAAACTATCGCGAACAATTTAATCAAGTGGCTCGGCTTTTAAAAATAATCTTAAATAGAACAAGGCTTTTAAAAGGCACGATTGTATTATTAGGAAAAATGCCGGGGGGGGGTTATTCCGCAGCGTGACTCACCCTTTGTGATCCTTGAGGTCGATCCGCTGACCAAGGAGGTCGAGAAACTCCTGAAAGGCCGGGGTGATGAGGCAGTTGCCGAAGAGCTGCTCTTCGGTAACCTGGCGCGCGCGTTGATGCAGGACGCCGAACTTGAAGCGCGAGACGAGCGCGTGTTCGTCGTAGCGGGCGACGAGACTCCCCGCGCCCGAACACACCACTGGCATCAGCCCGCCTACGCTCAAGGACTCGTTCACCGCCTGCAACAAAAATAAGCGAACCTTCGTTGGTGTGCGTGGCCCAAACGGAACTCCGGCTGGCTCGGGGATCCGGCCACTTCCGGTTCGCCCGAATCCAAGTTTCGAGTGTGTCAGTGTGCCTTAGATCTCGTCTTTTTTGCGCAGCCGTCTGGATAGAACGACTCTAGGACTAACGGATATTATTGTCTCGAGCACAAATAGCTCGTTCGCATATCAATGGTCTGCTTAGAGTTGCTTGTGAAAACGTCTTCCGCTATTCCGCGGAACAATTTGTCTCGACGAATTAAAAGTCCCAAGTTTGTGTTCGATCGAGATTTGCTTTACACCGACGGTCAGCTGCAGTACCGTTTAGGATCTATTAGTTAATGCATTATAAATCGCCAAAAACGATTAATCTTTATTTTGAGAAGCAAATATTATCTTTGCTTGACACGAAGGTATTAAAATAACAATTAGTCTTTTTAATAAACGAGCCGAGCAGCTACGTCGAATGCCACCGTTCAACCCCTTCGAAAACTTCCTTTTCGACGGATAGTTGAAAAGCGTCAACACCTTTCCGAACTTATTTAGAAAGACCGAGTGCCGCTTTAATGTTTATTGGCGTTCGCACCGCGTTGAATTACATTTAACGCGCAGTTTATTCGGTAAAAATTTCAAGTTAAATGTTCAAATTTAAAAAGTCTCTTAAAATATGTATTATTAAAATGTAGTACTTTTTGCATCGATAACTACTTCAAAGTCGTATTATCTAAATTACAATTTTACAAGTTCGTATCCTCGCGAATAAGATTTAAGAAATAAATGTTATTACCGAGAAAAATTTTCGATTGAGGTTAAAAGTGGCCATTTTTGAGTTTAAATTACAATCATGGTTTAGGAAAAGGAACCTTTGAATTGGATGCAACACGTTGAACTCTTCGATCAAATGCTTTTCATTTCGTTTAAAAAATGTTTGTTGCCCGCTTGGAAAATTCAGCTTCGAGCAAAACGCTCTTACAGAAAATTCAATATTCTCTGGGTATAAACAGAAAGCGTATTTTCAAACGGATCCATTTGAATCGAATCGACTCGAAAGTTTGACGTATAGGCCGACGATGTATTCTACTTGTACGAACACACAAACATCATCTTAACAGGCCTGAAAGTTTGAATAAGCCGCGTCTCTCCGTCAAAACAATAAAGACCTTGGAGTTCGTAAAAAGCCTTCGTATTTTCAAGCGAAGGACTTTCAACGGACAGCCTTCCCACTTGCTTTCGCGACTTAACGATTTAAAGAGGGATGTTCGTGCGCAATTTTTTCATAGATTCGAGCTGGTAAAAATTCTGTAGTTGGCAAATGAATTATTCAATAGCAGTGACCGCGCACGCGCGCTCATTCGATCCATTAGGAGATAAAAAAAGATGACTTACCGCTCGAAAGAAGTTTCGCGCGAAATGGCGCGAGAGAAATCCGCTTCTCATGCCACTTGCTCGATTTCCCACACGTGTAATTAAGGTAATCGGGTCGATAATGGTCAATCATGGTCAAATCGTTTGCGCAACGGAAAAATACGCGGTCAGGATCGCTAATTACGAGGACGGCTGTCGGCGAAGCTTGGATTTCCCCGTCGAGTTGAACAAGTGTTTTTAGGGATAACATCTCTTTAAACGGCACTCGTCCCGGTGGAAAGGAGTGCGTGTGAAAAGCGCCGAAGACACTTCAATTAGCCAAAAATAAATGGGCTGCTTTAATTAAACGAGAACTGGAACGGGTTGCGTTCAAAAGTATAACATAAATAATGTTTAGTAAGGCGGCCTTGCAAATTATCATTTCGTTTACAAAATAAAATTTTACCCGAACAATGGAATTTCCTTTTGCTTTTAAAATTTACATTTATTTTCTCCATAATATTCCTTGTTCGTGCTCGTAATACTTTTAATGGCTAATGCATAAATTATTTTCAAAACGAAGCGTGTATGTATAAAGCAACGTTATTGCAAAAAGACGGGAAAATACGATATTTATTCAAATTAAATTTTATTATGCAACACTTGCGGTATAAATGATAGATTTCGCAAATTCGGAAGGGAGGCGGCGCGGTTAAAATTTTAACGTCAAAAAGGCACAACAAAAAATGAATGTCAAAAGTAAAGTAGAATTTGGATGCGATTCCTGTTTCATCGATCGAGAGAGCAGAAAAAAAACTGTAAGAAACGTAAACGTTAATGACGGCATTCGTCGGTCGCGATGCTTATGTCACTTAACGCCCCTAGCCTCGGGTTTTATCTTCAGCTGACAGTCACAGAAAAGTTCGTTTTTTGCATCAAGTGCACCGCCAAATGAAAATAAACTCGTATTAAATTTTGCTTAGGTCTTATTTATCTTGGACACTGCGTTGCTCATTAAATATTTATATCTTGATCAGCGTCTGCGCTTTATCATTCAAAACATGATACATAATTTTCAGCGAAGTAGCACAAGACTTACGTTTTTTATTAGGGCGACTCACTTTTTGTAAAAGAACGTTCGTTTTACTTTATATTCCGAATCTTAATAAACAATTTATCTGAATTGCAAATGAGATTGATTTATCTTTGTATTAAAAGCGGTAGGCACGAGTCGGGAAAACATAAAATTACCGTAGAAACCAAAACCCCTAAACTTATATCGATTACTCTTTTATCGACAATCTCATTTTGAATTAAATCGATTTGAAATTTAAGCCGAAATCTAATAAAGCAATTAAGAACGATTAATTTCTTTTGAAAGACGAATAATGCATATATAGTCATCACGAATTGCGTATTTAATTTGAAATTATATTAATTAAAACAACGGATGGAATTGTTGTACATTTACGATTGATTTAAGAAGATTATTGAAAAGAGCGACATCGCGCGGTGCGATGATTCCAATAACAATGTTCACATCAAATGGAAGGCGACAGTCCAACTTAATTGAATAACGTATCGAAGGGTCTACTTAAAAGCAGATCCACTCTTGGGTAGAAAACTAACGAGATTAGTTCCGAGTGGCAAATAAAGAGAAACAAATTGATGTACCTAACGCACGAAAATCATTTATATACACGTGTACTTTCCCATTGACTCCTCCAACCTATTAGACTTGATTCCCTTTAAAATTGTCGTTACTTTAACAGTGAAAAATAAAATTTTAAACAAAAATCGCGGAGTACAATGATTTATGGATGAAGCGCCGCACAAACAAGGCGCATAATTTCAATAATTCAATTTGGGTCTTACATTTCAAATATATTAAATAACAATAGTTATAAGTAAAAGAGGTGGTTATTGTTTAAAACGCGTTTACATAAATATAATTTACGGACATTTAGGATTGATCCATTGGTAAACGCGTAGAAGATCGATAAAGCGGATTAAGGTTATTTGCAAAGGTTTATTTCCTAAGCTTTAATAAAACGTCCGAATGTACGTGCAATTAGATTTAATAGGTAAACGTGTAATTCGCTAATTGTCGCGCGAATCGACCGATTATGAAAATGTCCGATGCAATCGCGGTGCTTATTTTACGATGACTCGACGAGCGATTCGCATCGAATGCAACAACAAAATGCGTGAGTAATTTAATTATTCAAGCATAAGCAACTTGGAGTATCCCCGATTTCGTCGAGTTCTGTGTTTTCCGAAAGGAGCCAATCGAAGAATCCCAATTTAAAGGATAATCGCTTGTGTCGAGGAGGGGGTTTTCATTAAAGGAAAACTTTTCACCTCTAATCGGGAAAGCATCTCGCGTGGTTACGACGACGTGTGTTCAAAAGCAGTTCAAAAGCAAGCGAAAACAAACGCGTGAAAACGAAATTGCCCCAATCAGCACCACGAACATTTCGTGCGATCAACTGTGGATAAGAGCGCGGGAGAAGAAGGGGGCGGGGGTGGGGTAAATCCGATTGATCCCCAGGCAGCCGCACGCGAGAACAGCGAAGGCCGAGGCTATTCAGACTCGATTCTTATCGGTCCACTTCCGGTTCCCTCGGCGCCGGTAACGCCGCGAGGGGAAGTTACGACAGCCGGCGCCGTGGCAATTCGATTTTCACGGGCGCGGCGACGCCGCTCTGACGTAACCACGGGGAGTCGATGCGGTCTTCTGTCTCGAATTCGCCGCAACTCATGGGGCCCACCCCTCGAGGCGTTTCCGAATTCCACGGGAATTTGTAAATGCGCAGCTTCGTCGAAGACACGAGTGTGCGGTTTCGATCGATACGGCGTTCCACCACCACCACCAACACACACGCACACGATCGCGGTTCCACTCGCATTGTACTAAAGCACATCGGTACGATTTTCGTAACTCGCTCCGCGATCGATCCGTTACTTTGGCAGTTCGCTTAATCCATCGATCGAGAGTTTGGGTCCATCGCAGAGGCTACTTTTTTTAAAAACGACAAAAATTAGTTCTTGTTTAGATTTTTTCAAAGTTTCACATTGCAGGCATTTTTTACGAGGAGGAACAGGTGGAGGGAGTTTCCGCGAATGTGATGTAAATACGGCGAGGGCAGATTAAACAACAGAAACTGGTGGATATAAAATATACATTTATAAGCATGTTTTATGTTTATATTTGTATTTCATACGAGCGCGAGTCGTTAATTTTAATCGGGTACTTTAAATGAAAAAGCGTCTACAAATTAGTCTAATTTAAGGCTTTGATTTATTTTAAAGGGGAATGCGTACTTTATTCGTGTAACAAGAACACGTAAATAAATAAATAAAGTACGCATCTTTATGAAAATTGACTTTTTGAAAGCATAAATGCTGTTAAAAATTTTTTAGGATGTTTTCTTATTCTTTATTATCAGTATCAAGTTATTAAAATAAAATTGAAAACTAAAGACGACGGTATTTTACTCGGAGAAATTTTCAAAAGTTAGTTTCATCAACATTTATTTTAAAAGCAATTAGTTTTTAATTTTATGGATATTCCACGATGCAATAAAAAAAAACTGCGATCCGTTTATCGAAGCTGGGAATTAAATAATCCGAAAGCATCGAGTATGAAATTTGAAACCAAATTATTATTATTATTACCTATATTATTATTACCTAGGTATTGTTATTACCTAATGTGGAAGAAACAAGGGCATAAGTAGTATGCTTATTTAAATAAATCGTAAAAGTTTCAAATCAGTAATTAAGGATCAAAGGTCGGCAATTTTGGTAATAATCTTATTCTACGTCAATTTCTAGACACAAGTTAAATAGTAATAATTATAATCGACTTTATTATCATGACTCGCACAAAAAGGAGAAGCGGTTGTTCAGCAATGTTCGTGTAAAATTATTCAATTTAGTAGGATCGTTTAAGCTCTGGCTATGATACACGACCCTGATTAGTATTCGCTCTGTAATTTTCTTAATTGGTAGTTCCAGGCTCGAAATATTCGAACAATTAAAGCCGTAGTTGCCGCCTCCTCCTCCTCCTCCTGCTCTAAGAAAAACGCGTACGGACGTTCCTTTATATTCTCATTTTAATCGAAGCTTCGAGTCCGAGTGATGATACTACAATATCACGTCCTTCGATCGAGTAACAAACACTTGGACAAAGTCGCCATGTGTGACTGTTCGGTTAAGGGATCCCCGTCCAATTTCAAAAGTGCACAGAGGAGCAACGACTGCGTATGTATCTCACCTTGACCATTTTCACGGGCGATGGATTGGGCCCAAGGATGGCTGCGGGCACGAGCTCGTGCGAGGAACCGGCCCTCAGCCGCAGCAAAACCCGCCAGTGCTCTTGGCCGGCTACAGTTTCCGCCTTTATCGACACCAGCACTGGTCCGTTGTCAGTGTCTCGGCCGACGAGGTTCAAATGTTCCTGCAAACACACACAAAGAAACCCAGGTTAAATTATTTCAACGGACATTTTACACAGGTTCGGAACGTACTTTCGCATCGCAGCAGCAGACTGGCGTAATTGTTTTTCCGTTCTGCGACAGATCGTTACAATTGGTGCAGTTTTGTAGGGAGAAAGAAGAATTTCCCCTTGTATTCGCTCGAACGCAGTTGATTATTATTCAATTAAATAGATAAATTGAATTTCATAGATTATTCACGAAATGCGTGTTGTAATTAAGGGCAAGTACTACGTTTGAGCGAAGATGTTTGAAATATGTTGTTGAGAAATTAATGATTCGATAATATGTTACAACTGCTGCGGCTGCGGCGTATCAAAAGCGTAAAACATTGATTTAAAAACGTGAATTGCTTATTTTAGAACGGCAACCTTCGCTCCCAAATTATGAAGGTGTGTTTCCTTGCGATATTCAAACGAATCGCGTGAAATTCTTACTGTTTTCACGCACGCACACCGAGTCGCTCAAGATTATCCTTTGCTCGGATAAGAGATCATCTCACACTTGAGAGCTCGTGTTGCGTTTGCTCCAACGATGCAATAAATAGCCGCGCGTCGGTTGGAGCGAATTCGTGCTATTGGAATCGTCCACAGCCATACGGTAATACTTCCCAAGCCGAATAACGATAATTTTCAAGCGAATTTCCGAGCTAATGACTTCATTCAAACGGGAACTCGAGGTGGCACTCGGTGGTGGTGGCTCACTAAGGATGAAAAAAGATGAAAAATAGATCCGGCAGAGGCGCGCGGCCAAACTGTAATCATCATCGGCCGTCCGCCCCTTTAAACTCAATTAACTTTTATTACAAACAGCTAAGCGCGCGACGTAGGATAAACAAGCAGCCACGCATGATTCACTCGCCGCAAATTCGATGCGCCGCGCTGCCTGCCGAGGAGGTGCGTGTGCGTGTGCGAGCGTGTGCGTCGGCGCGGCGCACGAGCGCAGTATTGTTTTGCTCGATAAGCACGAGCGTCACGGAGACAAAATCGAATCGTTGCTCGATGCCGTTGTGCTGCGCGAATTAGCGAACGGTAGCTTCCCACTCGCGCCAAACTCGTCCTCCGATAAAGCAGCGCCGATTTCTCGAGTTTGGGCGCGAGTTTTTTCGCTTTTGCAGCGAGTCGACGAGTTTTGGCGAGTACTCGCTGTAGCGTTGTTGCGAAGAGATGGGGGGGGGGCGGCGGCGGCGGCGGCTCGATACCGGGAACAGGACCAATCGGCTCGGTGATCGGAAAGCCGCCGGATAAACGCGCTCGTGAATGCAAAAATAGAAAGGCGCGCCGGGGAACGGGAGGGGAACGGGATAAAGAGAGAGAGAGAGAGAGAGACGAGAAAAATGCGAGTAGCGCGCGTGTCCGATAGCGCCTACGCGCTCCCGGCGCTCATTGTTTTTCACCAGCGCTGCGCGTCGGCGAGTGCATTTTTATGCATGCGGCGGTGGCGGCGTCCCAGGTGTAGATGGCGAGGCGACAATGGCCGAGGCACCGGCCGCCTCCTGCCGTTAAAATCCACCCATCCCCGCAATTATTTCTGCCGATTCTTGTCTCGTTCCTTACTTTTTCTCGTTTTCAAGTTCACGACCGGCAGGAAGTTCCCGACTTTTTATTCGCTCGGGCAGTCCACATCCTCTTTGCGAGAATCTCGTTATAAAAGTGGACGCAGGGGTGTCTGCTGTTCGTTTCCTTTTAACGGACGTGTTTCCCCTCGTAATGCGAGTTTGCGCGGCGGGCAGTTTCGAATTTTCTTAAAGCATATACGAATGCCGCGCGGCACTGAAATTATTTGCCAATTTATTTAGATTAATTAGTCTCGCGGCGGCGAATCGTTCGTCGTCGCCAGTATCGTGCAAATTAATCGAGTTACAACGCGAATTCCCTTTTCTTAAAAAGCAACGCATTTCTTCGACGCGCGAAGGTTCGATGATCGGAAAATAGAAAATTGCTAAAAAAAGAAATCTCTTTCTCGAACCAGTGCAGTTTTAAATCAATTTTTACAATTAAAGGCGTTCGATTGATTCGTGTTACAAGTTAAATCGATACGCGCGATCGAAATGCAAAATTGGTCGAGTCGGTATCAAATTTGTGGGCGTATCAACACGACTGCACCGAAACCAATCGAACGCGCGATAAAATCTGATGCGAAGGTGGATGGATGCAAATGCAGTTTAGGCCTTCGTTAAAATTGACGGGACGCGATCTTGCGCTTAATGGAACCAGGAGTGCTAATCGAAAGTGCAGCGACGTCTGTTGAAAAGACAAACTACGTTTTTTGTCCCCTGCATCCAAGACTGAATACCCGTGGAGTCACGGCAATTTCACGGTGGCCTGAAATTTGTACACGATCGTTCGTCTGCCTCCAAGTTGACGAGGAGGACGACGACGACGACGACGACTAGCGCGACACCCTTGCTAAAAAAAATGTGAACTCGGAACGGCGAGGGTCTGGTGCCCCTGAGCCTCGTCGTCGGTCACTTCTCGAACGAATTCACAGAATTCGATCCGGGGGACGTTACCTAATTCCCTGGGTTCGACGAAGAACTTGTGCTCGTCGGAAATACGAGCCTCGGACTCGCGTTAACGGACGCTTTCGAATTCTATTTTGCGCCGCGTAGTCGAATTAGAGCTGCTCGTCGCTTCTTCCGAGGCGCTCGCTGAAATTAGCGGATCTCCGACTATTCGGTTTATCGCCGCGCGAAAAAAGACGCGTCAGGCTTCCTGGAGTTGAGGCGCCGAATGTGGAGCGGAAAATCAGTCGGATCGCGAGAGAAACTCGCCACCCATGGACTTCTCCTCCAGGAACGGTTTTCGACGCTAACCAGAGGTACGCAACACAATGGGCCTATAAATACAGACGTTTAGATGCAAATCTTCCTCGTTGGCTAAGATTTATGCTCTCCTTCTCTCCGACTCTTGAGCGCGTAAGAGCAAGGGATGCGCTATTCTCGCTACTATACTGCCGCTCGCCCTTTTATGCGAATCTCGAAAATACACACTCCCTCTCTCTCCTCCCGCTTTACGTGGAAAACGCCAGTTTCGTTTATTTTATTGCTGCTCACTTTGCTTCGCGATTCTTTTTGCAATTCCGATTCTCTCGGGTATTAAAGACAATAGTTAACGCGAGGCGCTCGTCGTCGACGTCGCCTTTGCGCGCACCTCCTCTCTACGAGGATGAGCAAAGTCACAAATTAGCTGCCGACGTTTTCCTTCTTACCGACAAAAACGTTTGTTACAAATTGCACTTCCTATTATTCAATCTTCGCGCCTAATTTTCGCATTAAAAATTGTTCCGTAGAAATAATTCCCGAGTCGCAACGATAACCGCGCAAGTTAATTTGCCAAGTGCGCGTGAAATGCGTGCGCAATTATTGATTATCGGCCAATTACACGCCTCCGTGGATTCGAACCAACCCAGGTGTTCGCGCTGCACTCGCTCGACTGCTCTTCGAGTATAATTGCGAATAAAAGCGAAGATTTTCGTGGAGGCGCAGGCGCCGGCGCTTGATCACACTTACATCTGTGAGTGACCGAGTTTGATCAACAATTTGTCTTATCCCCCCTCCCCCACCCGCCAGGCTGCGCCTTAACGCGTAAGCTCGTCTTTTATCTCCGATCGCGGAATTCGCGGAAACATTATTTGCCCCCCTTAATTGCATCCGATTGCTCGCAAGCAGCGCATCCTCCTTCAAATTGGTTGAAATTTTCGCAGCTCCAAGAAGCAACGAGACGCGATAATTGCGAATCAACGCGCTAACTTTTTAACGACCATCCGAAATTTGACGAAAAAAGCCGCGGCGACGGGAACGTCCAGCGATGCCGAGCGGAAGGGGGGTGGCTAAATAATTATCGCAGGGGGGGGTGGATCCGATCGACGAGTCCGCGATCCGGCGCTCGATTGGCGAGGGTTACTTTGTTTGTTGCGCAACCCACCCCCGCGTCGTCGAAACGAGGTTACTGACACTGAAATCCCGTCGCGGCATCGGGGCGCCTTGTACCTGACTGGCGTACGTACAAGGGGCGTCGATAGTCCGTCGCGGCGCCATGCGACGACTCGCCGTCGCAGCCCGGCGATCGATCGCTAGGCCCCGTCGGACGTTTTCCTCGTCTGCGCGACGCCTCGCCTCGTCCGAGAGTGCGAATTTAAACTTTTTGCCAGCTCTCGAGGCGATGCTCGTCTAGGAGTCGCGTTACGCGGCCTTCGCTAAACAACGGAACGTGGAAAAAGCGGACAAAGAGATGTGCCCCAGACGCGAGTGTGTACGGGGTAAATTCATATCATTGAGATTATTTTCCGTTACTGCTCTCCTCCGCTGCCGACAAAGGCAGTCGCCTTATAGGCGTCGCCTCTGCTGTCCGCGACTGGCGCGTAACCAACAACAACTTTCTTTTCGATCGTTGCGCATTTTAAGAATACCACGTCGCTTTCCTCGTCGCCGATTAACTAGGACTTGAAATTCGAGGGGAATGCAACGTTTGCAAACATGTGGAAACTTCTTTTTGCGCGATCCTTCGAAACGAGGATTCAAAAGGCCGAGAGCGATCGAATCGTGGTTTTCGTGCTGTAGAAAGTCGCGGCAATTAAATTAGAATATTTTCCAAGCGTTCGGCATTGCCAGGACGCACTTTTCCAAACGAAAGCACGAGCCGTTTTTTCGTTCAAAATTTCCAAATAATGGCGCGGCAAGTGCCGCCGCTCGCAGTTCGCAACTGAGAATCGATACAATTTCCAGAAAGTTTTTCCTCGGATCGTCGCTTATTCCTTTTTACGGCCGCTAATTATCGACGCGGGGCATTTTATTACAACACCAGTTTACAAACGCATTTCGCGAGTGCAAAAATGCAAAATAATAGTGCTGGATAGCGTTGCGCCGCTTTTTTAAGTCTTCCTGGGCTTTCGCGAGCTCCTTCATCGATCGCAATGAATCAATCATTACGTTTTCAATCCCGTTTTCCTTTCCTCGATCCGCGATACGTGATACGACGGCCGTAGATGAGTACTCGCGGTCGGTCCGTCAAATTGCGTATCTCTCTCTCTCTCTCTCTCTCTCTCTCTCTCCCCGCTTCCCCTACCCTCGCGCCGAGCGCCGCTCTCTCGTCTACGAGAGCAAACGCCGGAGGAAGAGATAAGGTCGCGAACTATTTCTTTGCGAGGCATACAAAACGCGCGCGCGCGCGCGCACCACCGCAACCCAACAGCACACATGCAAAATCGTTATTTACCGGTGCGGCGCTTTGTATAGTAAGTTCGTTTCTCTCGTAAATGTAACGTGTTTTTATCTAAATTATAATCTTTCGAAAGTAGATGTAGCGCTTATTTTCACGAAGTAACTTCAATATATGTAGGATAGGCAATACAATATTTACAAGAGTACAGGTTGGACGTTATAATGTAAACCGAATATTTTAATGCGATGCTGATATAATAGTTAATATTTACACGCGCCTTTTCCTCTTCTTCTTCTTTTTCTCGTTCATTTTAAATACCCGAATAAGGTAATGCGAGATCGAGCCAAGCGAAATTTAACGAATTACTCGGATTCCCCCCCCCACCACGAGATTTGCTCAAATGTTCTCTCGTTTATTCTGCCGTGCGATTTCAACACCAAACTCATTTCGACAACGATAAATTGCTGAAATCATTAAATGCCGAGGCGTTTTTATTCAAATTGGAACGCACGCTTCTAAACTAGGAGCTGGTCAACAACATTAATGAAATTAACGAATCAAGCGAGCAACCAAAGTTAAACTTGAATACTTGAATACGCGCGCGCGCGCGTATGTGTGTGAGCGCGACGCTCCAAGTCATTCGACGTCGTCTTTGTTCGGCGGCGGACCATTCAAGTTTCCGTAAATAAATAATCCACCCCCGCGCTTCAATACAGACGCGCTAAAAGCCACGAACGCAGCCGAGTGGAGGGGAAAATCAAAAGGTTGAAAAATTTATCCATTACCGGCGTCGTCGGGATAAATCCCTGGTTTAACTGCTGGCGTCCAACAATTGCACGTATATTGTATTCTGTTTTAGCCTATTGTCGTTTTAAAAGCTAAAGAAGAACGCCAAAGTTGGGAGTCGATCGATTTTAATTTGCGTCCAACTGACAGCGTGGACGCGCACGCGGCATTTTTGCGCGATGCGGTCGATAAAATTGCATAATCCGAGAGACGAAACAACTCGAACGTGTGTTACGAAGAAAATCATTATTAACCATTAAGCGGAATTGGTACGAAGAGGTTTTTCGCAACTATTATATTCCGCTGAATGAATTTGACAGATGATGAAAATGGAAGGAAGCGTTTGTATTTTGCTTGTAATTAAATAAATCGAAACTCGATATTCCGGTAGTTCGATCTATAAATAAAAAAAAAAAAAAAAAAAAGCAGCCGCACAAATTGAGCGATGAAGGAGCGAGCGAGATGGTAAACAATGTATAAGGCGAAGAGAAAGAAGTGGAGGTGCTCCTTAGGAACATTGTAAATTCGTAGTGTGAGAACGTTCCCACTCCCACGCCCAACCACTCTTTTCCTGCTTATTTCGCTCGCTCTCTCTTCTTTTATCGTGGTTTCTGTCTCTACATCTTCCTCCCTCCTCCACTCGCCGAGATCGTTGCGGGTCTTGCATCTCGCATTTTCCTGCCGCCGCTCTTCCTCGGGCTTTCATTTCGAGGCAGTCACATTTTCTCCAGCGCTTATCCGATTTTGTTTTCGCGCGAAATCCGCGTCGGTTTATTTATCGCAGGAGTTTCCATCCCGGGAAATGGGAATGCAATTTGTACTGTAATCTCTGGGCTTTTCCATCGACGCCCACAAGTCGAGAGAGCCAAAGACAAGCGCGAGACGCCGTGTTTATTCGCTCGTAATAAAATTTCGTATTCGCGGCGACGAATCGGTTTCGGTCTCCGTGTTTCGACACGTACCGACGCTTCGCTCGCGTCCTCGAATGACGTCATCCCCCGTCTTAATTGCGCCTAATCCAGCTAATCTTTACAACGGGAATTCGCCGGCTAATCTCCGCGCGTTCGCTTTCTCTTATTTTGTCGGAGGCGAGCGAACCGATCGATGCTTAAAATTGTTTTTCCGCGAGAGGCTTCTTACGCATCCCCGACGCGTCACCGCTCGATACGAGAAAGTAATCTTCTCGCATTAATAAAAAAGGAAGCATTAATTGGTCGGAGAAGAAGTCCGAATTACGTTCTCATCTGTCAAAATATCCTGGTTTTTATTAGCCGAGACCGTAACAATACCAATTTGCGCAGGAGAAGTCCCCGAGTCTAATTTTTACGCACTATTTTGAATTGGGGGGGGGGGGCAGGGCATCCTTGCCCGGTGAGCCAGAGAGTCGGTGATAACGACGGACCCGTCACCGACGGCACACGCCCGAATAAAATGATGTGTTCACTCGGGCATTAAGGAGGAGCATAAAAACGCCCGATAAAGTGTCAAGACTTCCACTTTCGACGTCAGCCGTTGGCAGTCATCAACATTCCTCTCCGAAATGCAGACCGAACCGAGACATCGTCCGTCGCCCAATTAAAAAGCCATTACGGTGTCGTTCCACCCCCTCGCCTCTTCTTTCGGAAAGCACAAGCACGCGGTCCCGGAAGGCGACCGCGCAATTTTTTATTTTTTTGCATTTTACATCTTGTTAGCCCTCGCGAAATTTTTCGAAAGCGCCTCGTCGCGCGACCTTAATAACGGAAAACGAAGGCAGGCAGGGGAGCGAACCTGGATTACTTTGGCGCGCACTCACGCAAATGCGTGTACACGCATGGGGAAGGATGCGGAAGTCGTTAGCAACGTCCCGAGCTACGCGGAAAATCTCGCCTAAGCTCTTCTTTTTTCCGTCTTCTCTCCTTCTATCCGTCTGTCCTTCTCCTCTTACTAATGCTGCGCAAACACCTGCTTCGGACGAATAATACATATGTATTTATGTACATATCAAGAATTGTAATTGGACGCGGAGAATGTTTTTATTCAAATTGATGCCATTAATTAATTCAATATTATTTTTTGCATTACTTTTAGAATATATTTAGAAGTCGTGAATTTCCTGATATTTGTTCCATTTTCTTAACGATTAAAAAGTTTGACCATAAACATTGTTAATGGCTATAGTTTTAAGACGCTGGGGCTAAAAAATCCCAAAATTCACTAGATATCTTCTAGTTAGATCATTTTTTAATCTTTAAATATCATCGATTATTAATCAATTGTTAAATATTGAGTTTATTCTTAAATGTACTGGACTTAATGTGTGCAACTAATACGCGTCACATCGTAAAATTTTAAATATAAGTTTCTTAAAGCCATGAACGTAATTTTTATTTTTAACAAATAAACGCATAAGAAACGAGAAAAAATAATAATAACCAATCGATATTTCGCTTGAAATTTATTCGGTCAATAATGTCTACTAAAATGATTACCAAACAAGACGTAGTACAGTTGTGAAAAAAGTAAATTAAATAAACTATTTTTCATCGGACTTGGAATATTCATTCTCGTTACAAATATAAAAAAAAATTGACGGTATGCTTATCAAAGTTTAAAGTGTTATTTACAGAAACATTATTATATCTATACATTAAATTCGCAAATTTTAAAGAGCATTTTCAGATTTTATCCAAGACACTTCTGGACCAATATTTATCCAAATGCTTTGTTTTTTACATAAACTACTGCCCAAAGCGATCTATTGAATAAAGTTTATCCAATGTTTTAGACTATTTCTATGAAAATTATTGAATATCGAAGAAATATATAGAAACCTTTTTATTTACGAATGAAGTTGTCAGAGTTAAAAATAGGCGCAATAGTTTATTTTATACTACTTAATTAGCGTTAATAGTTGGGTAATTATTTTGCATTATACCTAGACTCGATGGGAACTCGCACACAAGCTCGATTTATTTTCTAAATTAGTACGTAATTCGTAAAAATGAATTTCACCGATTTATTAATAGCAGTGTTAATAATAACAACAACAACAATATGTGTGCGGTAATGTTAGTTGAGCAATATTCGTAATTAATACGGTAATTGGCAGTCGAAAAAATGCCCGGTCCGAGCCGCCACAACAACGATAGTCTAGAAATAAAACGTAGAAAAGTTATCTCCTCGCGGTGTGCGAATAATTCCCGCAGTTGAGAATCGACAAACACCGACAGACACTGATTATTAGTTTGCGTGAATTTGTAATGAGAACAGCAGCGAAATCTATGATAAACGCAGGGATAGACTTTTCGAACGCGAGCAAATGAAAAATGTAAGGCAACTCAAAGAAAATTTTACGAGTGTTAAGCAAAGAGTTTTAAGAAGCTGCGCCGCCGTCACGATAATGACAAAAAACATCACAATACGCGCGCCAATCGCGAACGTGTAATCTGAAGCTAATGCGGATGTTCTTCCGTCCCACGTTTCCACAATTGACTTTTGGAATCAACGGTTAGGAATTACCAAACTTATCAGAGCATAAAAGCAGCCATCGTGGCTCTATCCAAAGAATAATCGAGTGGCAGTTGGCTGCTGGTTTTTTAAAATCACTCTCCTTCGCGTTGGAAGTGCATTCTTTAGCCGAAAAAGCCGAAGCGTCGAACGCGAATTAATAACCGACGGCTGAAAGAACGAAGGTGACGACGCATCGGTTCCTAGGATTGAGAGGGAAGAAGGTCGACTCACCCTACCGACGAAGAAGCGCCTGTAGCACTTGGCGGTGTCGTCCTGGTCGATCCTTGGCTGCCAGGCCGGCTGGGCGGGGAGCAGCGCCCGACCGGCCGAGTCGAGGTTATGCCTGTGCTCGGTGCCGTCGCACCAGTAGCCCGGAGGCGTCACCACCATCGGGGCGGTTGGGCCGAGATCAGCGACTGCTGGATCGCCGTTCCATGAGGGAGCGACCGAGGGGAGTCTCGCCCACGGGCGACGGCACCGGCGTCGGCGTCCCGCTCGGCTGGGAGTTGGGGCTCGTGTTGCTCGCCGCTCGCTCATCTCGGGACGTCTGTAAACACAAACGAATCCTCCTTGTTATTAGTTGCTACTTTTATTGTCTTCCTCGTGTTTGCGAAAGCGGACCGTAAGGACTCGATGGGAGAAAGATGAGTAAAGAGAAAAGGACAGACGAAGGGGTGGGAGAAGGAAGGATTGCAGCTGGAAAACAGAATAAGTAGGAAGTTATGTAAAATATACGCCTGAAATGGACAAAGTGATGAAATAACTTCGTTGCACGAGTGTTTAAAAATGTACTCAACTTCAACAACGATATACATTGTATTATACAGAACAGCTATGTATTAGAATGCACGTAATACAGGCAAATGTGCAATGATATAATGTAATGTGATTCACGACAATTGCAATAGTGTTTAATAAAGCTCTATTATCGTCAGCTCTTGGACTCGGTGGTTGCCTAAGGCAAAGACCGCGGGGCTGCTGGATTTAATTTACCCATCGCAGCACCGTCGGCGGGGATAAAGGTGACCCTTCGACCCTGACATTCGTCACGATTCAAAAACTTCGAGTGCGCGAATTCGCACAACCTGGTGAACAACCTGGTGGGGTAAAAGCGATCTTGGCTCGTTCGCGCATCGCCGGACCTTTTGACAATTTTGCCGATAAAAATGGAGAATGAAAAAGGAGCCCTTGAGAGGCTGCAGTGATATCGAGCCTCGATCTCTGTCGGTCGGCCGAGCGCAATGAGCTCGACAATTATATTATCTTATCGTAACTGTAGCGTCGTCGCAAGGGGTGGGAGGAGGTGGTGTGCTGACTCGCATCTTTGCGGGACTCGGTATTCCGAGTGCATCGCGAGTCCGTCCCTTTTTTGTCTCTCGCACCGCTAATTCCTCCGCGTTTTTGCCCCGCGCATGCGAGCGCACATTACGCGAACGCACAATTAAGTGCAGCAGGGAGGGGAGTTTTTGCCCTCGGCGCAATTACGCTTGCGCGCACTCGACTTTTTTCCATAATTTTATTAAGATTCCAGCTCGCGCATTAAGAGGCGCGCGGGGTTTCGCGATTCGCCGTTCGAATTTGCATTTTGCTCTTGCTCCGAGAGATCGGCGGCCATCCAATATTCGTTTAATTAGTTTTAATAAACCGCGCACGAGCTGTTCGCTCGAAATGTGTAATTTGTATCAAAGCCCAGACAACAATGGACGAGCCGTTTCGAACGTAACAACCATGGAAAATCGCTTCTCTTCCTTTTCAAGCTCCCATTTGTTCGTCTGGCGAAATCCGCCCCGAGCAACGGTAAATTATGAAAGGAATCGCTCTTGTAAAATACACTCGGCGACGCGACGTCAGAAATTCTATTAAGCCATGCACGACGAGCCAAGTGCTTAATTTTAATTTTCGTCATCAATTATTCGCTTCGTTTCATAATCGCGTCCGCGTCCTATTTCCAACGATATCGTGCAAACGATTTTTTATTTCCACTCGACAACTCGCGATTCCGAATTTCCAAAGTAAAAGCTCGCGTCTTGATTTTTTTCAACTCACACATGCACACACACACACACACACACACACTCGAGTATGGAAAAGCGAAGAATGAGTTCGCGCGACGAAACATTGGAACATCGGATTCGACTCGCCAACTCCTGCAAAGAAAATCAATACGCCGGAATAATTTTGATCCCCGAAATTTGGCCTCGGGTTCGCCTACCGACAAAGAACAGAAGAGGACAGAAGACGTACAAAGAGCTCCAGTTGATAATCCGTAAGACCGACTTGCGCCGTGGCAGCGAAAATAAATCGTCGCGGGGATATTCGATGTTAATCGATCACGAGCGGATGGCAAACGCGACAACAATCAGAGGGGAGAAGAGGCGTGTCCTTTAATTTAACAAACGCCCGGAAAATTCGCTAGCCACCCCCTCCTCTCAAGTTCGACTTCGCGACCGATGCCGCACAATTAGCGTTACACGAGTGCTTTCGAACCCTCCGACCTAATTACTTAATTTAGCGAGAAGAAAGTGTGGGAAACTTGGGTTTCTCCTCGAATTAACGCGGTTTCGAAGAATCGGTAATCGGCGATCGTCGCGAAGCAAGTCGAGGAAAAACGTTGTGGAAAATGCTAGTCGACGACCCGTTTCTGGCGCGAGTGCCCGCCTAAAATGATCTCCGCTTCCTGGGGGTAGTTGCCTCGTGAAAGAAATGGGCGCCGACTCGCAGTTTCCTGTGTTTTTTCCGTCGCTCCGTCTGTTTGTGAATCGTTAACGAGGGCTAGACACGTCACAAGAAGGCTCGACTTTTTTCACGGCGCTCGCTTCTGAAGTGGGCGTGACTAGTCCCTTAAATAAAACGGAGGATTCCGTTGCAACGGGCCGCTGCTGAATTTCGGGGAACGGCATTTTGAGTGCGGGCGGAAGCTTTTTTGCTCGCCGCGATTACCTTTTCCCGGTCATTTTCCCGTATCTTCGTAACGACGCACCTGATATCTCGCGCTGCTGAAAACCGGCGTTCTGTTTGACTACAAGCGGTTTTCGCCCCGGAAAATTGAAGAAGCGTCAACGATCGTGGCGTGATTCAATGTTTGCTCGATCGATTAAATCGGCGAGACGATCAAAAAATTAAATCGTGTTACGTATAATGGCTTCTTTATCGCTAACGGGGCGAGGAAATCACATTTCAAAAAAAGAATAAGAAGTATTTTGTGATCGATAGTTATACCGGTTACGGTAAGAGTATTTTATCTCGCGTTTCAAACTTTGATGTAACTATGTAAAAAATTGTAGTTTGAAAAGTGGAAAACTGACGCGATGATTAGCAATTGACAATCGTAATATTAATCACGAATGATATAATGCACGCGAATCAATTAGCCCTGGAAAAGGAATAGCGCCGCCCAAATATTGATCGATCGTTCGGTCGTAATTTTGGTCTTGGAACTTTTGTCCAATGTAAAAGCCATCAGCGGTACCGACACAAATAGCAAAATCCAGGAGTCGTAAAACGCTTTCTCTCTTAATTCGCGTATCGCGCGCGAGGAAAAACAGCTGAAAATACTAATGATCGGTCTCTAGCGGACGCCATAGTTTTCCCTGTTTTTGCACGGAAAACCGTAGCGCGAGAGGCACTAAAAATCTAAAAATCTCGGACCGAAGCGCGTAAAACTCGCGCAACTGTTCCGGCCACGCCCTTCCAACTGGAGCAATTGCAGCGCCGAGTGCGCGCGAAATTTCGGAATTCCTAAAAAATTGTGGGAGCCAGAGCCGGGAGCGCAACTTTAGAGAACTTGGCACTTGTTGCGTTGTTCACCTGTTGTCCGGTGATTAGCAGCACCGGTGGAGGTGCGCACACACCTGTCCTACGCTCCCGAGCAAAGCTCCGAGGAGGAAACGCGCAAACCCTCTCTTTCGCTCTAGTGGGCCCCTGGCAATCGCTGCTTCTATGGCGCAAAATCAAGGCTCACCTTTCCTCGGCTTCTGCCTTTTTTGCCTTCGTATTATTTCCGCTCCGAACTCGAGGCCGAAGCTTTGGTTTCAGTTTTCTAAAGGATGTTCTGGCATACCTTTTTCCACGGATGGCTGACGACGCCTGAGCTTCGCGCGGATTGTTTAAAGGGCCGTTCCGGGTAGCTCCCGCGTTTTCATTCAGGAGGATAATTTTACAATTTCACGGAGCGGCTTACGTCTATTCGAGGACAAGTGTGGAGATATAAACAACTCTCGCGACAATTCGTTTGAATATTTGTGTTGCTGCCGATAATTGTTCGTTACTGATCTGATTTTTGTACGACTTTGCCGACCGCGTTTGCGAAGGCTATTCAAAATCGTTCTAGTGCTGATGTTTCGACGAATCGGCAATTTTAAAAAATTGTTGAATTCGGAATGGAGCAACGACACTTGTTCCGTTGAAACGAAAAAACTACACGACGCTTCGATAGTGCGCCGATAAATGGTTACGCGAAACCATCTAAATTTGGTATCTTCATCTAAAAATGGGCACAAATGTGTATTACTGATTAAGAGTCGAGTCTGTAAAGCTTCAGCCGAGGTAAGTCTACAGAGACGCAAATCCCGGCGGGTATTTGTCAAAGAGGATTAATCAGGGAAGTGTCGTTACGTAATTTCTTTCTCTCTATCTCTCTCCGACTCTACGGGGACCGACGCATATACGTAGCCCAACATGTGCCGGCCACCCGCGCAGAAGTCGGGATTCCGAAATGCCTGCGCTGCTACATTTAAAACACTTCATTTGACACTTGGCGAGACTACGCACTTGAATATTCTGGCTTTTTCTCGTTTTTTACTCGCGTTTTTTCCCCGTTCAAATTAATAATGTCCCCGCTGAATTTTATAAATTAAATACTCCTGGAGCGACGCCGCCGTAAAGTTTGATTGTTCCGCGCCCAGATATATACTCGAATGACGCGCGCGCCCAGTGTGCGCGCGCGTGTGTGTGTACGTAAAACTTCGTCAGACGTATTATTATTAACGAGATAAAAATGATATTTTCGCGCATATTCTCCAATTAGAAATTCCATAGTTCGAAAATAATTTTACGCGAATTCTAAAAACTGCTTTAGAGCAGTCCGCGTAAAAGTAATGCCTCCGACTGCTGCCACATTTTTATACGCGCAAAAAACACAAGCGTAAATTTTCACGCGCAAGTCCAAATTACTCGGAAATGTAATAACACCGATGCAAATTCGTGCGAAAGATTTGAGCAACAAAATTGGTCGAATTTAAAAAAAGTTGCGATGTATCGTCGATTGGGTATGTATAAATAATAAACAAATTAAGCTCTGATATTGTTTTTCTTTCCTTGATTTCCCCGACACTGAAGTCACTGTGCATCGAGAAAAATAAACAATAACTACATCAAAATCACTGTGAATAAAAGAAGCAAAAATAGTGCAACAACTGACTTTGGAAATATATTTATTTAATTCAAAAAGCAACATTAATTTTATCTTTCAACAAAGAAACCATATTCAATATCCACGATTTCATTCGCAATACCTTACAAAGGTTCGTAAAATAATGAAACAACGTAATTTGAAAGAAAGAAATGAATAAACGGGAAAAAATACAATTTTATAAGTGAAATTACAATTAAGCGGATACGTGTACACGGATTAACCGACTATATATTTACCTCATAACAATAACCCAAATACGTAGCTCAAAGTGACATTGAACTACTTACACCACAGTATTTACACCGATACTTAATTACACGTTACATTCTAGAGTCCGTTGTCTAGTTTAATTGCAAATTTTTAAGAGTTAACCTTCTTCTTAGAAGATCGAATAAAATATTACGAAAAAAAAACTAGATCCATCTTGGTTCCGAGAAGTCGTTTGGCTAGAATTAACCATGACTCACGCGTGTTTTACTTTCTGGAGAAAATCAGGAGCATAATAAACGTTTTCATCGCTTCAATCGTCAGTTGTGTAATTGATAAATATTGACGTATCGCTACTCTACGTCATCTTCACTACCAATCACAGTTTTTACCAAGTGTTGATACGCACACGCTCTACTCTACCCGTGCGAATTGCCATAAATACAGAGTATTCGACTTTATAATTGCGTTTTAAAGATTGAACAAATCCACGAGTTTGCTTAATACGAATAGACGAATGGACTCGACGTTTATTTTGAAACGCAATACGTTTTCCCCTTCCAAGTTGTCCAAAGTTTGGTTTAATAAATAAAGCTATCAAAGCAAATACGGTGCATCGAGTGGCGGAGAGTCTGAAATAATTTATAGGATTTGCGCGACGAGTGTGTAATAAAAACTCGTCGTCGGCTGACTCGACTCGGAACAAAAAAACGCGTCACAGCGCTCGCGTAGACGAAATAATTCGCAGCATAACGTATCGGTCCACGGAAGAAAATAATCAGCGGCTCGAATGCGCGCGACCTTTTGTCAGATACTGCAATAACGAGCTAACAAGAGCATCATTCCAACCTCTTGCCCGAGTCGCTATCGTTACGAGGCACCATGGGCAAATCTAGCCGGGCACCAGAAGAGAGGAAGAGGAGAGCGGCTTCGCTTAAATCTGTCGAATCGGAGTATCGCGGCCCTCCCCCTCCGCGGAGGCGACTTTAAAAATACCACTCCGGCGCGCGCCAAACCAAGGAGCAATAGGAGCGGCTCCGAGGAAGGAGTAAAAAGCCCAGCCCCGGCAGCGCGACACCTCGCACCAGCACTGGAGCACAAAGATAGACACCGCCACCGACGCATATCCGTATCGCGCGGATAAATTTAAACCCCCGAGGGGCTTCCAGGCGAATCGCTGCGACGCCCAAGGAGCGGGTATTTTTCGCTTTATCCCGGGCTCGAGTTATTTCTACCGATTCGCTACCCTCCTGATAAAGAAGAGCCTCCGCTACACCTGTGGAGACACGTTGGTAAATATATCGGCAATGTGCTCAATCCTAATTATACGCTTACGATTTCCGACGGATCTCGCTTTCACTCTGGGAAAGGAAAAATGCCACTGGACGAGACCGATACTCCATTTCTGTCAGAGCTTCTTGTGTTTACAATCGCAAGGAAACACGATAAATGAATAACTTACGTGCGCGTGTAGACATATGACCGAGCACAAACTCATCGACGTCATCGGTAATAACGGAAAGCACAGTTATCTCCTTATACTCCGGTCGAGTGTCTCGGAAGCTCGGACACCGACACTGACTTAAACACTGCAACGAGCCGCGTGTCCCGGCGCTCATTCTATTTACTTTCGGCAAATGCGCGACGTGAAAACGACGATGCGAAGGCTGAGCTTTTCCAAACTGCCCGTCGCTCGAAACTTCTCGGCTATCCGCGCCCATCTTGGCGCGTCTCTGCCGTTTACGCGTCGGCTGTCGTAGCGATAAATCGATAAAGAAGTGCGCGCGAACAACCCTAATAAGAAATTTCCCCCGGCGCGTTTTTGAAAAATCAGGAGCAAACTGGAAAACCTCGAGTCGGCCTCGAGCGAAAAATGTGCTCGTCGCTGGCTGCGAAACGTGTCAAAGAGAATCAGACTCGTCCTTGATAGATGCGCGCGGCCGCAAATATGGGTTACGCGAGCTTTCATCCGCCGCGTCTACCTCGAGTGTAATTCCTATGCCATTTTCATGAATTTATCATCAGCCTCGTCGTGAGCGCAGGGCGAGTCTTTTAAAAATGGTAAATTCGAATTTGAAATTCCGAGGAAATTCTCACGGCCGGCTGTCGTTCTTTTCCTTCCCTCGACTTTTCTCATGCGTGTGCAAGTGTGCGCATAGTCTCACGTAGACAACCTCATTAGAATTCGTTATTTCGAATTATTTTCAGAGTATTCGTGGTTGAATTTGGAAATGTCATTATAACTCGATTATATTATTACGCCAATGGAATTTATTAACCGACCGAACGAACGATGTAGGCGCTGCTCGTTATTACACAAAATACACGCGTGTCACGAGGAATTACAAATTCTTTACCGACAGTGTTGAAAAAATTTGAAACGAAAAATAATGCTTCTCCTACCGCGAGTCTTATAATTTTCTTTAAATTGGAAATATTTTTATCGGTACTTGCTGCGTTTGCTGCGAAATTTAATTGGTTTCCGTAATGATAATTTGAATATCCGATTCCTGTGAAGCAAGAGTAATGCTATTTTAACTCTCGATGAACCGCGTCCCACGTGCCTTGCTCCTTCATATTTCAAGCCGACGCTCGATAAAAGAGTGCGAAATTTAAGTGTAAAAATAAATGAATAATTTATCAGTGGAAAGCAGCGACGGCGCACCTTCCAGACACACGCCGCTCGTCTCACTGCCTCGGTATTCCCCCTTATGCTTCCTTTCCCTACGCAAACGACATTTCAATATTTACGCTTCTATTAAGGTCACGTGCAGCTGCCGTTTCCAAGTGCCAATACACCCTGGAACTGATTTCACTACATTATCGCGCATCCCTCTTGGCCCACGACGCCGTCGCCCTCGTCGCCGTCGAGTGTAATTCAAATTGAAGAGATTTACTAATTGCTTGTCTCGGTGTCTCCTCCTTTTCGTTTCGATGCACATGTTCTCTGGGAGAGGGGCGGGGGGACGGGTGCCGCCGAGTGCACGTGGCCGCGCATGCGCCGGAGAACCGAGCGTGCGAAGCGTGGAACCGCCGCCAGACGCGAAGTTGAATTTTGAATGTGCAATGCATATCGAAGCGAATGCGCACGCGAAACGACGAGTCAACGCCAGGATGTTTACTCAACTTTTTTCTTAGAATATTCTTTATTTAACAGTCGTTATTTCGGCGCAACAAAATGGCAGCGTTTTTGCTCCTACGAGCGACGTCCTGTTGTTTCTCGAGTATTTCTGAAAATTTTCGACACAAAGAAGCGCTTCCCCCCTCTCTATATCCATCGACTAACGAATAAAGATGCTTTGAAAAATTATAAAACTGCTCGCGTGTGGGCATGGAAAGTGAAAAGCTTATTTCATAAACATTGAAGACACATACGAGGCACGTCTCGACTGACGCTTGTAAAGCACATTCTATTTACGTATTACTCGAGCATAAAAGTTACGTCGAACGGAATGACGCTAAATATTTTTAAAGCCACGTCTGGCCGATTTAACGCCGATAAATACGATATCATCACGACAATACGCCCCGAGATTCCAAGCGATGCAGTTCTCAATGAAAAACAAAGCACATGCGCCCGTAGACTCACTCGACTCTTCCAAAGTTCGAGACTTAGCAAACGAGCGGCAGCAACACTTGTATCTACTAGACTTCGTTAAAGCGGCCGGAGTTTATTCACGGATCAGCGGAGCGACGTCGAACCCTGAAAAACGTTTGACTTAATTTGCTCTTACAACGATTTGAGATTACATCTAAGCTCTGTATCTGATCCGCGTGCTCCTACAGATTTAGTCGGCGTGCGACGCCCCAAAAGGCCAAGGTCTTTGTGCTTCGGAGAGCAAGCGATACCAACTCTCTCTCTCTCTCGCTCTATTCTAAATAACTAGGCGAACTGGAATAATCCCCTCTATCTTTCTTGCTCTCTCGTACAGTTTTTTCGTTCCGCTTGTACACGAGCGCGTTTATTTACTTCGAGTCCTGTAGATCGAGTATTCCAAAGTCAGTCAATTTAAAAATGGCGAGCTGTTCTCTGCCGTCCGAGCCACTCGTCTTATTCGCTAACGCAATTCCGATCGGACACGACCGGAGTAACGTGAACGACGCAAATCCGAAATACCAGCTGAGGCTTTTAACCGCGATCATAGAAAACATTTTCGGCTCCGATTGAACCGCCCGAGCTGTCACTCTTATTGCGTTTTCTTCCAGTCCCTTTAATTTACTCGCAGCCATCATTACCAAGTTTAATCACCGCTGACTTAAAAAAATACTACGAAGTTGCGGCATAAATGAGCATACGTTAATTGACAATAGTGGAGATTGTTTTAAGAAGCCGCGTTCGGAAATTTCAAGATTTGCAAATAAAATGCAGTCGGTTGTTTCGAAGATTTATTTAGACACTCAGCCATGAATTTTTATCGTGTGAAAACCCGGGGGCAGTAGCAATTGTCCTTAATTTTTTAACGCTTCTTGCTTCAAAGACAAGCCACGATCTTAATTTTACTTTCAAAATGAGAAAGCTGCTGTAAAGGTTCAAATTTCTTTAGAGGCAATTAGTTCCCGCGCGCAATCTACATATTGTTTATATTTTTGCTCGTATTTCAATTCGACGACTTTTTACTTCGAAGGCTAGAAACGACACTCCCGCGTAAATCGAGCGTTTTCTTCGATCCGAGCGCGAACTTGTTCGTTTAGCCGCTAATTCGTAGATAACGACTGTTTGGGACGTGCAAGCAAATGCATTAATTCCTTTATTTAAAAGGTATTTTCAATAACTCGATGGCTAACGAGAAAAGTGCGAGTATCGCGCTTCTTTTGTTCTCAGCGATAATGTTATGGCTGTCGCCACTCGTGAACGGGGCTGTTAATCGTTACGCGCAAATATTATTCCCGCGATATAAAGCTTGAAAATGTTCCGCTGAATAGTAATGAAGTACGAGGAGTGGAGTGGCGAGCGCGATGACGACGACGCCGAGGAGTTTCGAGGCTCGACGCGAACTCGAGCCGGTGCCTCCTCGTCGTCGTCGTGGCTCGTTCCGCAGCTATTGAATTATTCGTAGCTTGTCTCACAATCGGACTCGAGGAGAGAGAAAAGGCGCAACGGCGAAATGTAAAAAGCAAATGGCAAAGAGCAAAAATAATTGCAGGAAACGTCGATTGTATACTCCATCGACGTTGGCTGAATAAAAAAAAAAAAAAAATAAAAAACAGAAGGAAAGAGACACGCCAGCATGGGCTACGAAAGCTTGCAGATGTCCCGCGTGGAGAGAATTATTGTGCGACGCGCTCCGCGCCTCACACATTCGCACGCCTCCCTGTATTTACGTGCACACTCGCAGAGCCTGAGAGAGAACGGGAATGAGCTATTTATAGAGGACACGCGCTCGCGCACGCGCGCATTCCGATTTCCGACATTTTGGGCTGCGAAAATTCCCCTGATCTCCCCGGCTTTATTTCGGAGTGCACCAACTGCGCTTGCTTTTGCTCTTTCGCGAATTCGCTCGCTCGCGCGGCGCTTCTAAGAGCCAACACTCGCGCGAACGCGCCTATTCAATCTCATTGACTCGACGAGCAGTTCCTTCTTTAAAAGCGCATTAGCATTTATTGCGACTGGTTTGAGCGCCAATATTACGCGTGCGAGCGACGCGGCTTAATTAATTCGAGCGTCTTTCATTTACATGTTATTAATGCAAAATACACACACACAGTGCCGCTGCGGAATCGAACAAATTTCCTCTGCTTTTCGGACACGTAATTAAAATCCACGATCGAGCTTGTAAATATTACTTTTGTAATTATCCTTTCAAGGCCAAATAAAATTGTCGCGTTTTTTAATTGGAGCGTTCTGGACGCGAATCCGAGTCGCTATTCTTCCACGAGGATAATTAAGGATTAAAATGCTTCGGCAATTAGGCCGTTCGAGCGACAACCGTAATGTCGTTTTTAAAACAGCTCAAACCCAAAAAAACGCAATCGATATTTGCGTTTATCTTTATTATAAACGGTAAAAAAAAATGTTCGCTCCCCCTTGCAATCGGTCATATGCTTGTGAAAAATAAGCACTTTTAGATACACGCCATTCATAGGGGCATAAATGCCCGAACGTCCCCATAAATTTATAAAATGTGTCCGCGGCAAAGTGTGTGTTTTTATTTTTTGGCGCACGCGCCAGCTAAAAGTAAAAGTTGTTTGACGTCAAACCAGTTATTAGCCGGGTTTTTGACCAATAATGCATCGGGGAAATTTCTCGAAAACTCGTGTTGTCCCGACAACTGTTACGTGCCCCCTGCGATCTTATCTCGAGTGCATATAAAACGGGGTACCGTCGTTTATTCCTTGATTCCGAAAGACGGGGCTTCTCTCGCGCACCGACGGTTGCGCGATGAAAAATAAGATTAGGAGTCTAAAGGGGCGAGGGGGTCGATCTAAAGTACTTTTATCGCGATGCGATATTGGCGGTGACCGGTTTAAAAATAGCCGATTGCCTGATAACCCCTAATATTTGGCGTAATCAGGGTGAGTAGAAATAATCACCGAGTTAAAACTGTATGAAATCTAGGAGCGCACGCACACGGGCACTTCTTTCAAATGCCAAGCAACATGTACGAGCGTCATCAACTATTTTCGCCCTGTCCGAAACTCTACACCTGGAATATTAAGAGAGACTTAGTTCGAGCGAGTAAGTCTTAAAAGCCAACTGTAATCTACCTTTTATTCGCGCGCGCGCACGTGACCGAGAGAAAAAACAAGTAGGTAAAAAGGAATAAAGATAAACGGAGGCTGAATAAAAACATAATTAAGAAAATAGAGGAGAAATCAGAAGGTGAGACACCTGATTTTTAACTGAAATCATTATGTGATTTCCCGTATTATTACCGAGGAAATAATTGTGAAAAATTTCCGTTTACACTTGCAACACTTCTTCTGACGTTCAATAAAATTGCACTGGTAAAATTACAATTTACAACGCTCGAATGTAAAATATGAAATTTAACGCGCGCACATACCAGATTATAAACCCATGCATATGTTTACGTACGCGCACGTATTATTATTTATGCAATATTCGTTTCAAATAACGTTAAACCTAATATTTTTTTCGCGTAAAATTAATAAGTGACTCCTTAATTTGATTCGAATGACGGTTCCTCGTAATTTTTACCACTTCAAACTAGGTCTTTCGTATTATATTTTATATGGATGGAGAGAAAATTACTTCAATATCCCAAATTGGGCGGTCGTTGTTTCTTTAAACGGATAAATATTTAATTTGACACGACACTACGGAGGAACCACGGGCCTAGACCTTTTAAAAAAATTGAAAAAGTTAGCGCGAAATATTTTATCGAACGAAAACGAACTCGTGAACTCTCAAGAATCTAATAAAGAACCTCGCGGCAATCGCACGAAACTAGGCGAGACGTAACTCAAAAATTGTAAACATAAATATAAATATAAGCATAAATTTGCACGTATCTTGGCTCTGCAATTCATATAATTCATGCGACTGTAAGAGCGAGAAGGAGGAAAAGAGAAGAGAAGGGACAGAAGCAATAGTTAATCGCCCACGACTGCACGATGAAGTCGAGGCGCGTATGATGAAAGAACCCAGTTCTCTCTCTATCTCTGTTAAGAGCCTTAATCCGTTCGATGGCTCTTTTCACCGCAGTCGTACATAATACTACGCGTACCATATCGGTACTTCTTATACCAAGCGCTGACCTCGAAGAGACTCGGACAATAACCGACGAACTTTCGCTCCGTTATTTACTCGCTGCGACGCCTGCCAAGACTTACGTGAAAATTCCCTTCGTTCGAGAACTTTCTGTACCCGAATCCCTCCCCCGCTCCTCTCTCCTAGGGAACATCGATTTTTCCCTCGTGATGTACGGACGAGCAGCTGCTTTTTTATCTACGTCTCGTGACAATTAAAGCGTCTCCTTAATATCGACGACATTACCCCCGCTCGTGCATCATAACTCGCAACAGATCAAGTATTGTCTTTTCTACGATCGGTTACCTTGTCCACACAGTCGAGGCTATTGATAAAACGTCTAGGGCCTCCAAGTATCGGGGCTGCACCGACATTCGGAACAACCACTTCCATCCCGATCATATACATTACGAAGCAGTTAAAAAGATAAAACGACCTCCGCCGCTCGAAAGATTAGAGGTTATGCGAGGAAGCTCCGTCGGTTTACGTTTGGGCGCTAAAGTATCGAAGAAGCCTCAGCGGCGACGGCACGACAACCTATTCTAATAAATCAATTCGAAATAATTACTCGGATAGAGAACGCGTACTCGGCTACTCATTAGCAGCCTGGCACAAAAACTTTTATTCCCGAATAGAAGACGGAAGGAGGAGGTTGTTGAGCTTATACATAACTTTCCATTCGCAAAAACTGGAACGATCAATTACACGTTGGAGCGATTGTAAAGCCGAGGAATGGGAGGCGTAAGCGCTTCCCTGCCAGGATTGCTACCTCCTAATTAACGATCGAACCCACGATTTTATGATCCTCCCACACGCGGCGCGCAGGCTTGTGAAAAAGGACGATTGCAAACCGAGAGCAGCGGGAAGAGTGGGTGCGCGGAAAATCTCCCGCACGCGATGAAAATAAGAGGCCAGCGTCCCCGTGGACATCCGTGAAAAACCGAGTTATAGGCGCAAATAAGTGGGCGTCTTTGGAACGCCGCTCGAATGGGCCGAAGTCGCGTATAGCTGGCACTACTTTATCACGAGAGCATTCACAAGTATATGTTTACGCACACGCGCGCGCGCGCGCGCCTAAGGCCAGTTACAAGTCGCGAGAAAATGTCTGTTTACGTATCGATGCTCCGTACGTACGACGCCAGGCAAGCACAAGCGTACAAACTTGAGAACTGGCGTTTCTTTCCGCTTCTCTTTTTTAAGTCGTTGCAAGCCTCGAGAAATCGTTTACCGCAAGTCGTTTGGCTCCGTCGCTCGATTACTTCTCTTCGAGCACTTTCTTTGTGTTGTGTTTGAATTTACTTCTACTTCTATTTTATAAAGCGGCCATTTTTCGAGACGAAATAAATGGATTTAGCTTACATATTAAAAACATGATTGCAGCCACACACTTCTACGAATTTTCCATCCGATAATCTTAATTGCCGACTTTGATTCCGAAGCATTGCTCGAGGCAGATTTAATTACACTGTTAATATTTCAAGTACTGAGCGTTGCACCTCGTGCTCTTTCGAACGGCCGAATAATTTGGAAAAGTTTTTCGTTTCCTTCTAGGATTTAATAAAAATATTCAATGTAAAAATCTGTGGCAACGTTCTATTTACATTTTTTACTTTTGAATTATCAACTCGACACATTTTTTATATTCAATCAAACTTATTCCCATCTACAGACAATGTTTACTTTTATTGCTTCTAATAAATAAATAACGAGTTTAAGATAACCTGATATTTGGTTAATCACGCACATTAATGGAAACGACAAACGACGTTTTTGGAAAGTTTTAGAATTCCTGATTCATTTAGGATTGCAATATATTTTTGTAAAACGATGGCTTTTCATTAATTATATCTCTGATACAGAACGTGATAAAATCGAAAAACCAATAAACACGCGCTCGTGCGCGTTTACACAGATGCAAAATTTGTAGGTTAGGTTCACGGGCGGTTAAAGCAAGGAACGATCTTTGCGTTTATTCAATGTCGCGTCCGAAAATCTGGAATTGTCGGCAGATAATCGCCCGGAGAAATTCAATTATAAATCCTGAAAGAGTACCGCGATAAGATTAGGAGGACAAAGGGGAAAGGGCAAGACGAAAAACAGTACCGCGGAAGAGTCCAGATCTTGTTCGGATAAAGCGCGTTGAGAACGTTATCGGCCGTTCTCTCGTTCTCGGTGCTGCGCCGCGGGTAAGGAAGGGGTAAGGCGAACGTGATGAGTCATCCCCGGCGATGAGGGTAGACGCCCAGGACGGGAATTCCGCGCGTCGAGAAAGAAGAAAGGGCCTAAGCTCGTCGGCGTCTAGACGCCTCTTCTCTGTACAGGCGAAGCCTCGACGGTGGCACCCTTGGGCCGCCGGCGCCTTCTGCGTAACCACTTATGCGCCTCAAGGTACACGCAAGACTCCTTAGTAGACATTTTTGTCTTTCCTCGACGTGCCTTTTTTACTTTTAGCTTTGCGCGCTTCTAATTGGTAGAGACGTTACTTTTAATTCTTTTTCCTACGAATGGAACTTTTTACTGCTCTACCAGGAACTCTCCCTTCGTCTAAGAGTGCTCACGAGCTCTTCTTTTGTTACACTCATTCGGATACTTTGCAGGTACGTGCGTGACCCTCCGCTCTTTATCGCGTACCTCCTTATCGATTAATAGCCGTATAAGCTAGATTTGCAACTTCAAAGATAAAACATCTAAGATTTTAATGATGGAATTAACGGATCTTCAAACTACTGCCTCTTCGTTCCGTGTCAAAGCTTCGGAAATTAAGGACACATAGAATAGTATCTGCTCTCCTTTCGTTATATTTAATACAAAACGAGTCTTAAACTGCAATTACGGGAGTAAAATAATTAACACCCGTGGATTATTAAATGTGTATTTGCAATTTATCGCAGCGTTTGCAGAAAATCGTTTCATTCTCGTTATCTCTTCATTCTCGAACTCTCGAGGGAGGGGAGATGCGTTTTGAAGAAATCCGTCTTATTCAAAAGTAAAAAATGAATTTCCGTTCACACGAATCTTTTTTGTTCTCTGCGACAATATAATTACTCGGTGTCAGGTTTCGAAGCAACAGTCGCAGAAGAAGCAGCAGCGTTCCAATTTGAAAGTTCCATTAATGTAAATTCTGAGCGAACAGCTATTTGCGACATTTGCTTTCATTAAGGCGCGCCCGTTCGACTCCATTCAATACCAATTAAATGAAAAGTTCGGAGAGGAGAAGGGGAGCAGAGTGTGAAAGGGCAACTAATTAAGTATCGAGTGAGACTAAGTCGCGACTAAGAATGCAAAAATCGGGAATCGATCTCTTCTCTTCGTCCTCGTCGTCCTCGTCGTCCTCGGGTCCAGGAAAAGTCTCGGATGCATTAAAAGCGTTTGTACGCGCTAAATGCAATTAGACCGCCGAGACGACTAATGGCGGGGTTGCACTTGAAAATAAGTGCACCCGCGGCTTATTAAATGAGGAGACTTCAATGAACACTGTAATCGGTGGGGGCGCACGTGCACCAGTCGGCAGGATTTCACCGAACCCCGGGAGCTCGTAGGATTACTAGTGCGAAAAATGTTGTTCGTTTCGTGCTCGCGTAACCGCAGATAATTAGAGAGCGAGCAGAGAGAGAGAGAGAGAAAAGATAAACGACAACTAAGTTTATCCCACTTCTCTGTTTGCTGTTCCTGGTCGAATCCTTGACAACATTCGTAACGCGCGAATCGTTATATTCGAAAAAGTCTTTTCGGTAACGCCTGGTAACTGTAAAAAATGCCAAATTGGAGTTTCGTTAAGAGAGCTGATAAAGGGAGAGGAGGTAAAAATGGCGGGCAGCTCGTTCGAATGACCAAATTTTTAATTAAAGCCGCGCAATCTCGTTTGTTTCTCGCAGTTATTGGCGAGTAATTGGAAAAGTTGACGAAAAGGTCAGGAGAGTAACTCGCGACAAACCTCATTTCGAAGATTAACTTTTTTCATAGAAATTTGCACTTTGGTCATTAATGCCGTGATATATAGAAAGAATAATGGGAAACAAGATGAGAGACGCAGGAGAGATGTAAATGAGTCCAACACCGGTGTGTGTGTGTGTAATTGCGGCCAACTGCGTCAGCGCACGCATTCGCTCGAGGGAAACCCTAGGTGCGTCATCATCGGATACTCGCCGGTTATGGAAGAACGCGCAAATGATGCAAGAAACCTCGTAAGAGTCGTCGCCGCCGTCGCCGTTTCCGACTCCTCCCATTCTCCTCTATTAGCTTTTATTTTGTTTTTGTTTTTTAGGAACTTTCCGCGGCGTAACAGTTTACATCCTTCCAAGTACGAGTCAAGGATGGAATTGCACTGACGCACGAATATCCATAAACTGCCTTGGACTATGCGCGCCTACGAAATTATATCTATATTTATTCGTATTTATTCCTGAATTTTGCGTTCCGCAGACATTGTGTTTCTAAAGCAATTAAAAACTGACACACTTCTTGAAAAATAACGAAGGCCGTTGTTCGCGGTGAAATTCGAAACTCGCTACAGGTTAAGTATGAGTCCGACAATATTAATGGGGTAAATATATTTGAAATCATCGATCGCTAATGAAGTTTCTTAGATGTTTGCATTACTGTCATTAAAGTGCCAAAAGTATACATTCGACGAAAGGAATCGAACTTTCGTTGACAATCTTTCGACGCATCGGAAGCCAACGGTTAATTGGAATAATATTCATATTCGTTACACTTACTTATAATAACTCGAATATTGAATTAAATTTCTTCTTCGAGATAAAGAAAAAATCTAATTATAATTTACTTAACTCGGCTATCTTTAAAAGATGTGAAATTAAGCATAATTTAAATAGATTTTCATATTTGAAACTCTTATTATACGTCTTGCGAAATAAATTTCCTTTTTATGCAATTATAACATGCGATACGATAGTGATCCTTTAACTTTGCTGAAACTAATTTCTAATTGCCAAGGTAAATTCGTTGGGCATACATAATTAAATCTTAACTCTTGGCCTTAGCAGAGCAAGTACAAATTAAAATAACGAAGCTTATAGAAGAAATCAGTTCATCAGGCATCAAACACAAGAGAACCATCACCCACGCCATTTTCGCTACTTACTTAGCAATTGGGCGCTATTAACAGAATTAATTTAATTCCATAAGCATTACCTTGTTTTATTTTCACATTTTTCCGCGCGAAGAAGCCAAAACTACTGCCTAGCATTAATAAGAAAGAGGGCACGAAAACGAATAATTTATAGCTTCTTTTCCATAATTTGCAAATATCACGAGTCCAGCTGCAGTTTTCGTAAAATTCGAGTTCGGGAAAAAGAGGGGAAGGATAAAGCGCGAAGAAAAAAGTTATTACGGGAAACGAGGTAACAGGGGGAGGGGGAGGGGGGAGAGAAAACTACTCGGCTACAAGCGATCGATAATAATAGAAGAAAAAAATATGGTCGGGAGGGTGCCAAGTTTTGATTGAGACTCGAATAAATCTGTACACGTATAAGTAAGTATACGGAGGACGCGAGGCTACGAGTGTCGAAGGTAATAAACTTGGAAAGTTGTGTCGCCGTCTCCTCTCGAGCATTAGTTGCCCACTCGAGCGTAAAGAAGTATACAGTTGCAAAAAGTCCCAGTGATTTTTTAAACGCTGGCTAAAGCGTTCGATTATGTAATTTGCTGTAGTTGGCAAGTGGATTCCTGGGATCAGCCGCGCGCGACACATTTGTCGGCGTTTAATCGACAATCGAGTGCAACGCGTTAATAAATAAACGCGCGGAAAGGTCGGGGCGAAAATAAACGTTTGCCTGGACACGCGTCGGGTTCGCTCTTCTGCGATCGCTGCGATCGCCAAACGAACGGACAATTTCCATGGTAATTCCGACGAGCAGCAGCGGCGGCTTTGCTAAATTACGGCAAAGAATTAATTGCGGAGAGCGAGATTGTGAAAGATCGGGGAGCCTTTTTTTCAGCGATTATTACGCGGCTCGTTGACCCCGCGACGTTCTCTCGGCGGACGAAAAGGTGGAAAAGCCGACGCGACGGCGCTAAAGTCGTCCGAAAATTAAAACTTGGCGAAATCCCGATTATAAATAGACGCGGTCCTTTCGATTTGCGTTACAATTTTAGCGACGCCCCTCGAAAGATACTCGCTGTAGTTTTTGAAAAAAATAGTCCAACTTTATTTTCGCACTTGCGGCGCGCGTTTCGCCAACTTTTGCTGCGCGATTACGAGGCTTTAGAAATCTGACGTCTCGCGCACATCAGAGCGTCGCAAGTTCAAATACCGTTCCGCGCGGCCTGCGCCTTCTTTTTTTTTCAAATAACCGTTACCCACTCCAAGGAATTAACTTTCGTGCAGATTTATTTGCGAATCTATTGTTCACGATCAGACGTAACGCGTTTCTGGCATGCCGTTCGGCTTTTTCTCGGCATTTCCGCGCGGTACTTTAATAATCGCGCACACGGCAAAAAGAGCGTCGCGTTGCGCTGGTCGATCAGTTTCGCCTAATTCCTTCGGGGGCATTAGAAAAATATCAAAAATGTCGGTCGGAAACGACTCGGAACTCCTAGACTTTGGATGACCATCGATTTTACTTTACGAGGTACAGACCAGGTAACCACTCATCTCCAGCCTCGCGATGCCCGGATTACGAGTTCAGGCAGCGTTGCGTTTTCTCCTCTAAGGCCGTACCGCACCCCATTTTTATCCCTTCCACTCAAGATTGCGGGACGCGCATCTTTTCTCCGCTTCCGTTTTTTCGTCTCCTCTCGAATTTTTCGCGCGACCATGACTCGGCAGAGCCCAGCCTTTTTCGTTTGCTTGCTTTTACGGAGAGGGGAATAATTTGTGGCTTGGTTTTTCTCGCACAACTCGGCTCGAAATTAAGCAATTAAATTCTTAAGTGCAAATTAATTTAAAATGGAACGCGAGCGTTTCCAATGAGATGTGTATGTATACTCACAGCATACGTGAGCGGAATGACATTTGAATGGTGCGGTGCACTCACCTGGAACACAAAGGAAGAAAAATATATTTAGCTAATGATGATAAATTGCATAATTACCGCTGTATTTTCTTACGTTGCACAAATAATGCCAAAACTTTTAAAGCCGCGCGCTGCGTTTAAACGTAATTTTACGTTTTCAACGTAGAACCGTAAATAGCGATAAATGCAAATTATTGCAACGAAAAACGATAAACACGACGCTTGAAATTATACTTATTTCGAGTTTCGATGAAAACGCGGCTCGTGCAAAACAATCTATCGACGCTCAATTTATAAGCGAAATGAATTGCATTGAAAAGGGCTGAATTAATTTACAAGTATAAGCCAAAAAATATTCTTACATGTACCTAATAATAATACCGACAAGATTTTACATTTAAAAGTAATGGCAGTGCATTATATGGAATTAGATTTATATGTGTTTTGTATGCTGTTTGCTATCGTTTTCATAAATGCGATACGTTTAAACGGGAAATTCTTTTCCCGCGTACGACAACACAACCATCGCCAATCTCTTCTAATATCACGTGTAAAATACGCCCTTTTTAATAATTTGACTACAGACGCAATGTATTGATAATAGCAAAGAGGGGGGGGGGACCAAGAAAAATGTTAAGAGTGTGCAGGGATCGCTTGGAGAGAAAAGGAATAGAATTAAACGCGGAATAAATCGAAATAATGAGGTTTACAAGACGAGGGAACAGGATGAAAAAATAAAAATTTAATTAGAAGGAGAAGAAATAGAAATAGTCGCTTAACATATTTAGGGGGTAAATTTGAAGAGAATAATAAAGATAATTTTCGGTCACAAAATTATTGACTAAAAGAGCAATATGGTGTTAGGAAAAGTTTAGAGCATCGCAGAAAGGCCGTCGAGGAGGATTTTAGAATGAAAGTAAAATTATTCGACGCTTTGGTGCTAAAATTTGGGGATGGTAAAATGACGAAGACATTCGTAAAACGAAGACTTGACTCGGACAGAAATACACGTAATAGTGTTATGACGTTAGAAACAAAAAGAAGAAGGATGGCGGTCGGTTTCAAAAATAAAATATTAAATGGCGAAGGGATGGAAACGATACAAGAGTGTGTAAAAACAAGAAAACAGTGAAAAAAGAAAAATAAAACCACGTATAAAAAATAATGGGTTTCCGAGATGACGTGGGATGGTCGTGGCGTACGTGGAGAGAGAAATTAGAAAATGGGGAAACGTTTTGGGATGAGGTGGAGAAAATAAAAGTAGGGGAGCATCGAGCATGGATAAGGAAAGATCTAAATATGCGGAGGAATTTAACCTCGTTATTACAGAAAAAAAAAAAAAAAAAAATATATATGAGAAAAAAAGGCGGTAAAGGCGAGGGGAAATAAGAACTGGTTGATGGAAGAAGAAAAAATTTTACGTAACGAAGAAAAAGAAACAACGAAGAACACTGGCGGAGTGCAGTGCAATAGAAAATAGGGCAAGCAGATGGGAAAATAGTATGAATGAGGATAGAAGAGACACGAGTAGCTTGGAAGCGAGAGAGAGAGAGAGACGAAAAACAGGGACAAAGCGCAAGGGTTCGAGCGAAACTAATGGGAAATATTACGAGCAGAGGAACGCGCGCGTTGTTCAATACGCAACCACCAGCAGTCAACCAATTTATAAAGTAATGCTCGAGCTTTGATCGATTCGCGCGTCCAACTCCAGGTTGACATTTTAGCACCTGCAACTCGTCGAGTCGCCGGCATCCGTTACAGCTAATGCTTATTTTCAGCGCTTAAACGCTGTAAAAACACTTGAGCGCTGAAAATAGCAAAGGTTTGCGTGATCGAAATTGCGAACCGCGGAATTTGGAAGCTTATGGAGCGGTTCCTTCTAAATTCCGTCCATCTCTCGAGCCGATCATCGACTCGTCGCGACACCGACGCATCCCTAGATGAAAAATGAAATAATTCCGCCGAGAATAGCGTCGTCCAGCGGCTGAGGTAGACGCGCGCACGAGCTCGGTTTCGATTCTGTCGCTGTTCTCGAAGCAAATTGACTTCCGAGTCCCTTCCAAGAGACAGGCGCTTGGTTCTTTTCCATCAGCGAGTCGACCTTAAATATTCCCAGTCTCCGGCGCCTGTCCGGCCGAAAAATTCCACGCCGCTTTTTTCCAGTAGGCCGCACCCCCCCCCACCCCACCTTTACTCGTGAGTCAGCTCCGTTCCCTTCCAGAGCAATAGAGTTACCATCGCCCCTAAACTCACCCCCGCACTTGATCTTTATTTTCATTGCGAGCCTCGAGTTTCACTTGGCGTCTCGTGTCTTGGGCGCGAACGAGCCCAGCCCCCCGACCATTAGCCATGCAACAGCTCGTTACTACACAAGACGCTCGATGTTCAAACCTCACCCCTCATCCTCCTTTCTCCGTCTCTTTTATCCTCTCCTCTCGAATGAATACTTCAACGGACACGCTTATCTAGATGCGCTTTGCTGGTCGGTCTCGTTTTTTCGGGGACCTGAGCTCGGCTGCCGTCGTTCCGTTTCGCGGCTGGAATTTAATGGAGAAGTAATCAAATCGCGTTCCGTGTCGCGGCTAATAAAAGGAGAAATGCAGTGCAGCCAACGTCTACGCAAGGAACGTTCCGAACATTGTCCGTCCATAATTCTCGAAGACCCTGATGTTTTAGTAAAATTGAACCTAATTCCAAGTATCGGAATAGTCGATTTTTGGAGAAAAAACTCTCAAGATAGCGCTTTCGCCCGATTAATTTCCATTGCAATATCGATTATCGGGCAGCGAAAACTAAAAAATATGATCTACGTACTGAATTGTAATGAGCAACGAGATTCCACCGGCGAGAAAATTCTTCGTTAAATACTCGTTTCTAACCTACGATCAATGCAGAGGAAAAACAAAGAGCAGGAAAATCGCGAAATATAAACAAGAGTTTAACAACTAATAAGAACGGAGACGACGAGGTTGTTTTACCGAAGCTTAAAGCATTTCAGCGCGAGGAGGTAACTTTTCGCTCACATCCGTAACATAAAGCGCGAAACAAAAATGACTAGGGGAAAAAATGAGAATCCTCTTGGTTGCGTGACGTACGAAAGCAGTTATAAAAGGAACGCGATTGCAAAGGAAAAATTTCTCGACTCGTTCCCGCGACTCTCCCGGGACTCTCGTTACTTCCGCCGTTACCCCCACCCGCGCACCGACGTTCACGGGCGTACGAAAAGTGCGACTCGCCAATTGCCACGTGCACTTTTTGCATATTCTGTAACGGACGCGGACAGACCTGCGAAGATCTGGGCCCGTAACGCGGAAAATTATCCCCGTCTTCGTAACTACGAGTCGTGTTTTATTCCTTTCGTTTTTAAAAATTACGACTTGTCATTCCTGTAGTTTGCGCATGAGCAAACACCCGCCACTCGGTTGCCGAGCAACTTCATCGAGTATTGTGCAGGTCGAAAATACCTTCTCAGAGTCCGCGGCGAATTTTAGTAATTTTCTCGAGGAAAGCTGCTCCCTAAGCCTCGGCTTCTCTCCTATTTCCCTAATTTTCATTCGCGACTATTTTTCACGATTAGCAAAAAACATAATATAATATATATAAGTACCGAATTTTTGACAACGAAATGCTCTTACGCGTTAAAAGAAATTTCATTCACCGCGAAGATACGCCGAGCTTTTTTATTTTTAATCCAATTAATAAAGCGTCGCGAGAAAATAATAATTCTCGCGTTCGAGTGAGAAACGGCTCGATTCCTTCTGCTCCGAATTGCATTTGGTATTTCTGCGCTTCGCCGTTGATCTCGAATTATACATATAACGCGCGGATGTGTGTTATCTGGAATATCAATTATTGGGAAACGAAGAGGAGGATGACATAACGAAACATCGGCAAACTCCGTACGAGCAGAAAAAGTACACACCCACGTTACGACATCCACGTAATGAGACTCAATGACGGACACACGGCGAATCGTCATTACATTATCTAAGCTTTAACTGCTCTAACCGACTTTATTAGCACTTGTAACGCAAATTAAAAATTAATAAAGATATTACTGTTTCGTGCTATTAATCTCCTTCTCGTGCGCATTATAAATGCCTTTAGGAGCGGACTATTGCACCTTGCTTATTAACTTTTATTCCAAAGCGACTCTTGTCGTTCGCTGGAGCAGCTCGAATTTTCTCGGAGAAGAATTGGAAACTGCTCGGTCGAAATCGGCATTTCAAGTGAATAATCAAATTTCGCTAATGATAAAAAAGCGCGTTGGCTAGAATTATTAATGGCACTCCTGAAGGAAAAAAGCTACGCATTTTCATAGTTGGAAGGAATTGGGTAGACGCGCACGGAAACTCGTTCGATCGCATCAGCCTTTTTTAAAGTTTTGCACGTAGTTTTTAGAAGAAACAACGAGTAGATCTCGAGTCGAGACAAAAAGCACGAGCAAAATTAAGCGCTCGGTCATTTTTATGGGCAAATTCTTGGACCATTATGACATCGCCGACCGAGGCTACCGTAAATTAAAAAGGCGACTTTGTAAATTAATTTAAGAGTTGTTCCGATTCCAGACTTTATGAATGGAGTGGGTAATCTCGACTGCAAGCATTTATCCGCGCCTCGATCGAACAAAACAGCTTACAAGGTCGCGCGTCTCGAGCGGCATGACATAAGTTTGGAGGCCTGCTGCTTTTACCTAAGAGCAACGAAGCACCAACACAACTGCAAAGCCTTTGCGACGAATTATGAATAATCCTGGAGTTGCCGAATTCGATCTGGCGGCTGCGAGTGCAAATGGAATATTCGAAAATCGCAGCCCGGCTGCTCGTATCGTTGGCGGTAACGACGACAGCCGCCGCGCGAAAAATCCTCGCTCCGATCGGAAGGGCGTGTCGAGTCGCGAATTATCATTTTCATCCGAATCTGGAAAATTCAATTCTGGATGCTGCCCGTGGGAATTCACATTCGAGATTGTCATCAATATGCTGATGTCGCCGCCCCCGCCGCTACTCGCCTCAGCGCAATTTGAATATCGTGCAAAAAACATGAGAATTCCCGGATTCGTTTGGAAACAGAAATTCGCCGGATGAAATTTTCATTAGAAGCGCATTTGGCGCTCGCCGCGACTAAAACGAAGCTGCATTCGGGCTTAACAACGGGAGCACGTACTTACGCGTCATCGAGAATCGACGCGCTATTTATACGCGCGACTCGCGGCTAATTTGCCGAGTAATTTTGTTAAGAAATATTTATCAAGTTTAAATCCGCCGCAAATCAGACGTTTCTCGCTTTTAGCCGCCGTTGTGTTCTATTATTCTATGCAGCAACGCAAACAGAGACTCGGCCCACTCGTCCTTTAAGATTTAATGCACCGATACACGTTCTTCGCGGCGGCCATTATGCATAAACGATAAACATCTCTTCTCGACTCGCAATATTGGCCGACGTTATTTTTAATATTTAGCGAATAATACACATCGACACGAACGACGAGGCGCAGCAGTTCGAGCGCGAGACACGTGCACGTCACCGAGCTTACGAAAAGTTCGCCAAAGTCGTTTTTGCGAGTGTCGCGAGCCTCTATCGATTACAGGTCGACAACTCGCCGCACGAGTCCGATACGCCTTAATTGGCGTTTGATTATTCGCCAACGGTTAACGTTGCCACAAAATTAGACCGTCGATTTTTTAAAATTTCGTTTAACTCCGACGATTCGGTCGAACGCGGCGTTCGAAACGTTAATCGATACGAGCTGGCGAATCCTCGTCGTTACCAACGTCCAACCGCAATCCCCGAGTTGATCAGCGTTGGAAAATGCACCGCGAGCCGAGCGAAACGGCCAACGGTTATTTCCAAGCAAAGAAAATGGATGGAATTAAGCATTCCTCGGGGGGACGGGGCGTCGCGGCGCTCCGCTCAAATACAAATACGCGCGCGTCCGTCCATCGACAAAAGCAGCGACGCGTTGCGTTCCTCCGACCAGCTGACCCACACACACACACACACACACACACACACACCGGCCGCCGCGGAAAAATCTATCGGCAATTGAATCGTGCGAACGCAAATCGCGCGCACAACGGCTCCTGCCATTAGTTGTAACGTATTCGGAGCTCGGATTATGGCCGGTGTATTTTGGACGCTGATGTCGTACTCCGCAACTCCGCTTATTTATAGATTTCGCGAGAAAGGTGGCAACGATAAAACGCTCGCGCGATCGATCGTTTTTCGATTCGCGTCGAATCCTCGGTCGACGCGACGATCGACGCTTTTTGCAAAAAACTCGTTGTCTTCCAACTGATTTCGCGCGGTTATTGTTTGCTCGTCGGTAGGGCCGCTACGAAAATAGAGAAACTGCCGCGGAACAATCCGGGAAACAAGGAGAGTTTCCGATCGCTTCCAAGCGCCGCTAATCGGGGCTAATCATCGCTGTCAACGATTACTAAAATAACACAGATAATTGACGCTTAGATTTATCTAGGATACGACGCCGAGCACTAATAGAACGCTGTTCTCCGAACGTTACGAGTGTGGAGATAAAGCCGGTGACTATTTGAACTATTCGAACGTAACGCGAGAGGAGGGAAGAGTCGCTTTTAAAGCGTTTTCCCGTCGCCGCCGACTCGCGTGTATTACTATCTTTAGACAATAAAAGTCGGCAGAGCATTAATCTTAATGCATCGTTTGCCCCCTTCGGGCGAGCGACGCTAATCCGGAAACACCAGGACAATCTCGTTCCCCGGCCGCGACGAAGACGCGCATCTCGCCCTTTTCTGGAAAGCGCTTTTTCCAAATGGTCTGCGAATTTGCGAATCACTCCCGATCCTCGGCATCGCGAAGGACGGCTTTGGTGTTTGAAACAGAAAAAACCCGTCGCTCGCGCAATACAAATTTGATACCGAGGCGTCTGAGCTACATCCGATAAGAGAGCTGATTATCGATTAAACAGCTGGCGGCTTATAGTTAAGACAACAAATATATTGCTAATGAGATAATGAATACTTACAGCGTACGCAAGCGGAACAACTTTTGAATCGTGTATTCTCACCTGAAGCAAAAAATAATAAAAAGGCATTAGAAACTCGGGAGGGCAAAAAGTGGAAATAAACATTATGATTTAAGTGCTATTAAGACGCAGTGCAATAAGAAACTCAGGTAAAACGGTAATTACTATCACGGCTGCAGCAAAAAACCGACTCGGAGCTGGAAAAATCGTTTATCGCTGGACTGAATAAAATTACAGGCGCAGACGTTGTTTCGCTCGGCAGTGATAAAATTAGCTCGCAGAGTTGCATAATACGTCGACGGCTTTGCGGATGCACCGACGACAATGTCGACCTCGCAAATTTTGAACGGCATTCGGGAAATATTCGCGCTCGGTGATGCTCGGCGATTCTCGGCATTTCGCCGGCGCCCGGACGGAGAGGAGAAGCAGCGGCCGAAGCCGTGGCAGGCCTCCGCCGAAAACCGCGTGAGCCGAGCTGAATAATCCAAAGTGAACAAGTGAGCGGCAGCGGCGGGGGGGATGAATAATACAGCACGCGCCCGTGCAAACCGCATTCGTCGCTCAAAGGTGCGCCCCTCGAATGAGAGGAGAGAGAGAGAGAGAGAGAGATGACGTCAGCCGGCGAATTTCGGCCGCGCGCGTCGTTATCGGTCCCAAAACCGATCGACGCGATCGCCGCCCGGTCTCTTTCCCGAGCTTTCCCCAGGAGTCTCGGATGAGGTTTTTTCGTCCGCGAGGAAGAGGCAGTGGCCAGCGGTAAAGAAGGTCACTGGCGCGCACACACATGCGCCCGCGTTTTCTCATTTTCTACGCGTCCAATTAGACAAGCGGACGTGCCGGACGCGTTAAGCGACTCGGCGTAATTTCTCGCCCATTTACGGCTCTCGCGCTCGCCTTATGTGCGTCTTAACGAGCGCCGGGACGCCGCCGCCATCGCCGATAGAATTGCGAGAGCGCGACGGGGGAGATGAGGATCGATGGGGGACCTTACGATTCTCGAGGGGCCAACGAGGACTCGCGGCTGCCCTCCTTCTTCCCAACGGACTCTGGACTTTATTTAAAAGATGCCAAACGCACCCCCAACTTCCGGCGAAAAGTTGGCAAAGCTGCTCGTCGATCGGACCTCTTGTTCCGGCTCGAAAGAAAAATCGAGATGCGCAATCGAAGGTCACCCGGGCAACAACTATTTTTAACGCTCGCGAGCAACGTTTTCTGCTTGGTTTTTTATTCGCGATCTAGAGAAGGAGCAGCTTGTCGATAACAAATTTATCGTTGGAAACGAGCAGCACGTGCCCTAGCATTTTAAGAAATTGGAGAAACTTGGGGCTCCAATTGCGTTAGTGTGTAATCGAATGAAAACCACAGGGAAGAGCTTCGTTTCATCACGGGCGTGTACCTCGGCTTACGCATTGCCGCTGCGTCATCCTATGATCCTGTGATTGAACTCTGACCCTCGGCTGCACTAGCAGTCACGCGGGCCGCAGCTCGAACCTTCTTCCAATATCCAGTGGGGGGTTTTACGGAACAACCGGAATGCAAGCAACGCGCATCGTAAGGCCACGCTTGCCGATTATTATTATTTTTTTTTTTTTAACCAATTATCGAAAAACCCGTGAACAAACTACTCGTGATTAGCGACAAAAACCAATTTTGAAGAACAAAAAATTATCGCCTTCCTCCCATCGATAAATAAATTGTCCAATGTGTTTGGCGTAGGGTGAAACTTACATTTTGAACGAAAAGGCGGTTAGAATTCTTAACAGAACTGTCGGTAAGTATCGTAAAATTTTAGAGTTTTGAGTTTTGAAGTTATCCCGTCGCACGATTAATTCATATGAATAGATGCAAAGTTCATTAATTTGAAAACTTCTTTCCTGCTCGTTTAAAAAATTCTGCATAATTGTTAAGTTGATGCATATCTATACGCGACTCCGTCAGAAATGTTTTTTTATTGTTAACATCTTGTAGGAAGTGGAGGACCGAATTATCACGTGATCCGAGGAAAGACGACGATGTAAACAATGTGATGGGAAGCGTCGCTCGACGGTGAAGTCTTGGCTCATCAGTCGTCGTGTATTTTATTTTATTTCTCACTCGTTGAAGAGTTGAAGCTATTAAATATTATCTCTACCAGCAAAAGAAAAGAATTAGCTTATAACGACAAACGATTCGTTATCTGAAGATAAAGAAATTTCATCGACTCGTGGAACCTAGATAGGACGCAACCTTATAATTGTAAGAATTTATTAAAAAATGCAAACAAACCCGGTTAAATCGTGATTACTAACGAATTTCAAAGTGCAACTTTCGCTTGTCAATTAACAGCATCAACTTTGATATACAATTAATAAATCGGTCCATTTTTCAGTTCGGAACAATCGTATTTAAAATGATATTGTGCAATTTTACATTGGGAAGGCAATAAAACGTAAATAACTTTGCTGTTTTATAAACAAATTTCGCGACGTCAAAGTATTTCGAAATTAGTCGCAATATCTTTGGGCATTTAATGGCGGAACTGCAGGGCTCCGAGGTACTTTGTTTATCATTTCGTGACTTTCACATAAGATAAAATTGTGCTTGGAAATTGTAATTTGTTACACCCACACCGACGAGCCATGCGTTATTACATTTTAGATTTCATTATATAATGCCGTCCGAACATTTACAAATCGAATCTCCCCTCTTTGCTTAGTTAATAATCATTCGGAATCGCGATCGCTAATAAAAATTCATAGTTTACCGGCGCAGTTTTCCAAGTGTCGATCGTGCTATTAATTAATATTAATCTACGAAACACGCGAAAAAATGATAAGAATTCCGAAGTCGCTTTAAGGCTTGGCTGCATTAGCAGCAAATTATTCCACCGACTGCCGAGTATCGCTGCGAAACAAAAAGTGCGTCGTCGGCCGCCATATTTACCAGCGACAATTCCGACGTTATGGTGCACTGCAAGACCACGTTGCGTTGTGGGGGAGATTTCCGCGAGCCGTCGCCGCCGACGTTTCGACACCGAATAAAAAGCTGTAATTCTCCGGGTTGAGAGAAAATTGCAAAAATATTCTCCAAGTGCGTTGCATCAGCCTACTCTTCTCTCTCTTAGGTCTCGAATGCAGCACTGATGCAAAAAAACTTTCCATAACCTTAAATTCGACAAACTCAACCGCGCAAAGCCAATCGGCTGCGTTCGCGCGCGATCTAAACATGCAAACTCCAAGAAATAAATAAGCTGCTCGAGCCATTGTTATTGGCGTTAACCGCGGCTTTTCGCAATAATCGAAGAAATCCCGCAAACAATGCGCCCACGCGCCAAACAAACAGACTCCCAGCGGCCGATGCGCCAGGGGAAAAACGCGAGTCGTACGGATGGGTGAGCCTCGCTCCTGCACCGGAGACGGCGCGATCCTTCGGGCGAAAACGACGCTCTTGAACTCTAGCACTCGACCCCGTGAGCTTCCCCTTCCTCGGCAGTGATTCACCGTCTCTAAAAAGGTAAAACAACAGACAACGCCGTCGCGTTCCTTCCCTCTCCTCCCCCCGTCGACCCTTTCTCCGCGACGCCTCGGACGCGCTCGCTTCGTCGATTTTAAATTTTCCGACGCCCGCGACGCCGGTGTAAGGTGACGCCGCGATCGCTGACTTAAACCTCGTAATTAGAAGCTTATGTAAATACGTTAGCCAATCGATTATTAATATAACCTTCGCGAGTTTTATCGGCGGCGGTGGCTTATCTTCACTCGTGCAATTAATTACGTACAGGAATGTCAAATCGATTCGAAGGAAAATAAAATTGGACACTGCGACTCGCGCCGATTAAAAGCGTTGTGCGTGTGTTCGGCACAACGATCGCTTGGCTACTTTGTTGACCAACGACAACAATAACACGGCGCGGCGGCGGCGGCGGCGGCGGCGCCACAATCGCACACATCGCGCTAAACCCAACGGCCGGATTACGCGATTACCTAATTTAATAAAGATTAATCTTATTTGATGAGCCGCTGCGTGTAAAACAGCGTTTCCTCCACTACGAGCTGCAACAAAGTTGCAACAATCTAAAATTTCCGAGACTAATTGGGTTACGCGACTTGGCGTTCCATCGCGAGATTTCACGTTCTCGTTTGCTTTGCCTCCTTCGGGTTGCCGCGAGGGCAGTGCGGTTTTCTTCCTCCGTCGTATTTCGCGTTGCGCGCGTCTCTACTCTTTCTCTCTCTCTCTCTCTCTCTCTCAGTCTCTTTCCCGCGCCTGCAGTTTTGCGGGGAACGTTTTCGTTTTCGTCTACACCGCGCGGCGTATATAATATAATACGTCGTTTATATCGATCGGATTCGAATCGATGGCACGAATTTTTGCCGGAAGTCATTCGTTTGACTTCCAGCTGCGGCTAGAGCAGCTTTAATTGCGCTTTTTGTGCCTTCGTAGTGTCCGATGAGTCAACACCCACACGTCTCGACGCAACTTTCCTTTTCTTTATTTTCAGTGCGACGACTTCCTTTTTCTCGTCGTTTCACGCGAGTCAACCGAGAAAGTTACTCTCGCCGCTAAACATTAAACGTTACCTCCATACTTGTGTCACCGGCCTTTTTACAAGGAAATTCGCGTCTTGCACGTTGAAGATAATGTACTCGGCCTAATTTTAGCATTTGAGCGCAGCGAATGTAAAAACTACATTTTCGCGATCAACTACAGCGATTGAAATTATTGCTTTTATTGTTTGCACGTGTTTATTAAAATATATGAAAAAATGATATTGCGCGGAAGTAAAATAAGTCGAATAAACAGTACGTGTATAACCAATTTGTTCTACGCATAAATGTTCAGCGATTTACATTTGGTATTAAAATCAATGAATTTTTGTTTAGTATAAGGGTAAATCATTATATAATATAGACATTTGGCTTACACTTTTTGTTGGGATACGAAAAAAGTGATTGTAAGCAGTACAGTTTTTAAACTACACTATTGTTTATTATCGTGTTGAATATGCGCGTGTAAGCTATACATGATTCATTGTTTCGGTCGAATTTAAATAAAAACGATCGAAACGATAAGAATCTACTACTTTAGTACGCAATAAATAAGGTTTTTGTTAAAACAAAAGTTTTATAGCTTGAACAAATGACGTCCTGTTTTTATTCAACTAGAAACTCTTGCTATTCGAAAAATATTTATTGCAATTAATGCAATTTTTTACAAATGATAATTATAGTAGAAAATACAAGTACAATGATAGATAAGAATTTCAGGCTTTCTAGATTGAACGTTATAATGTAATAAAATAGAGAATTTCGTCCTGTTCGATTACGAATATTCGAAACAGAATTTTTATTACCAAGGATTCGTCCGTGTGCTTATTTACAACAATATTTGTTAACAAACTAAAATTTCATATGAAATAAAAGCTGTCGTTTGCGCTAATTTATATAAATTTACGATAAAGATTAGTAAATCCTTGATGTCTACATGTCAACCATTTTGTTATCCATAAAGTTAATTTTTTTTAAAAGTCGGTTGCAAACAATACGTTAAAACGAGAAAATAAAAAAGTGTTTAATACATTTAATATTATAATTTGCTACAGCAACTGATAATGTTATTATTATAGTTGATCGTACCGATAACGGAGAAATCCTTTTTAATCTTGGCGCATAATGATACATTATTACGTTACAGTTAATAATACGTAATTTTATGACGTATAAAATAATTATTGGATAATTTATTCACAATGAAATTAAATGGCTATGAAAAAATATAAATTATCGTCGTATTAGGCCGACATGTTATTTATATTTTTATTTATTTCTTAATGTCTCGCATCAAAGTGGTATAAAATAATAGGATCGTGCAACTCGATTATTCGCAAAAGCATTACGAGCGCTGCGGCAGTCATTTCTTCCATTGCATGCGCACACAATCAACAAATGACACACGGATACGAAGCTTCACTTTATGCAGAAGAAAAACTAACGTGATTCTCGTACGAATAGTGTATCGCAATACCAACCTCTGGACTGCCCGATCGAGTGGAAGCTTCGCTAGGGATACACATTAGCTCATAATGCTTTTTTCGGAAGGTTTTCTCGTTTTATTTGTAAATCTGGACACGAGTGGCGAATTTCGTCGGTTTATGGCTCGATGGAAAATAATTCCAAGCGATCGTTTTTAATATTCGCGCCTCGCGCAAAGCAGCTGCCCGTGTCGCGTACCTAATAAGTTGAAAACCACGGTAAGTCGATCTATTAACGAACTTACATAACCTACAACTATACCTTGGACGCGTTTACAATTTCGAGTCGACGCACCATCGCGTCCAACTCTTTTCGGCCGCAAGGCGATCGGATCTTATGCGCCGTGTGCAGCGACGGGATTATCGGTCATAAGTGTGCGTGAAACAATACACCGGCAACAACGGCTTTTCCTCTTTATTGCCGCGGCGGAGGAAGGACTCGTCCGAGGCACGTTCCGCGCGAGTGAAAGTCTACTCTCCGGTATTAAGCTAATCGAAGGCTCTCGCACACTCGCACAGACGCACGCTCTATCGATGAGTTGTGTTCGTCCTGCGATTGCGAGTTCGCACATCTTCCGGTTACACAAGCATCGGTGACCAGCTGCGGCGCACCTGGCCGAAATCGGCGCGTCGGCCGCCCGTGGCTCCCTGTCCCTCTTCCCCCTCCCCTTTCTGCTCACTCTCTCAGTGCTTTTCTCTGCAACGAGAGAGGGCCCGGGGTCGATGTGTCCGCTGGGTGTACTCTCAACTGCGCTCGACGTCGTTCGGCTGTAACTCCAAAGTCGACGCCGACGCTCAAGGATGCTTTATAAATTTCCATTCGTTAATTAATCACGAAGCACCGCTGCAGCTTAAGAATATCAAAGAGTTTACTTATTCATTGTTGCTTTGGCGCTGCTTATCATTATTACAAGAACAGACGATTTATTAATGCGCATTTCTTTTTTCTCCTCACTTTTAACTACAGTTACGTAATTGTGTGTCGAGGCACAAAGAGAGCGATTTATAAAGTACGTCGCGAGCTTTTAGCAGCTGTAAATAGTTTTTTCGGCTCAACTCCCATTGGCGGTGCAACGCGATGCAACGCGAGTATTCGGCAGTTTTAATTTGTCAAGTCGTAAACTTAACTAAGCAGCGCTTGATTTACGATCGCCCGCGAGGCGTGAAATTAAAAATTAAGCTATCACGAATAATATTTGCGTGAAAAATTCCGTTTGAAAATTCGCGCGCAGTTACGTCGAACGAATCCGTTGGAGCAGTTTAAAGAGTCGGCGGATAAGAAGAGGCCGGCGCTCCGAAGCAAGAATACGGACGAGCATAATAGACCGCCGCCGAGACATAATACGGCGAGACTTCCACCTCGGATGGCGCGAAACTACTGGTGAATGGCGCCACGCTAAAAAGCGGAGAATCATCGCCAGCGACTACCGGCATACGTACGCTTCTAAATGGAAGAAGGAAAGAAGGAGAACAGAAGAAAGAATAAAGAAACTCGACCGATCGAAAAGACACCAGCAGCAGCAGCACTGGGATTCTATTGCGCCTGGCATGATTCATCGGAGATCTCGTGACTGCGTCGTCACCCACGAGTCTGCAAAATATCCGCGAGACGGGACCCCACCGGTCCTCCGAAACCCGTCCGTGAAAAATGCTTGCGCGTGTGCGTGTCGCCTTTGTCGGGGGGGGGGGGGCGATCGCCGATTCGGCTCGCGTCCTCGGATCGGCGATTCGACGACAGTCGAGAGTCGCGAGATAAGCGTTTAGCAACACTCGCGATTAAAATGCAGCTGATACACGCAGTCCTGTGTTCGCCCGCGAAACCAAATCGACGCTTATGCAAAGACTAAAAATAGTCGGAGCGCGGCGAAGCAATTGATATTTCCTTCGCTCCTCGACGATTGCTTTTACCGCGAAGGTGAGCGTCGACTCGCGCACACTCTTGCAATTCAAACACAACGTTTTAATCGCGCTGATGGTTTATTGTCGAAATAACGCTAAAATGGGCGTCGCAATTACGAGGAAAGAACTTCTCCGAGCAGCAGAACTAAACGCACGCGAGTTTTGAGTTTCGCCGATGCAAGGCGAGTAAGTTTAAGCCCGAGCAGCGGCCCGCCGAATACTCGATTCTCGATAGGATAAGAGACTGTCGCGATGTGATGTCAGCGCGCCGATAAAGTCTCGAATAAAAAGGAGAAAGTGTCAGAAGGAGGAGCCGAACAAAAGAAGCGTTGAGAATTCGGGGAAAGAGCCGAAATCAGCTCATCACCGCCTCGGTAAGGGACGTGCGCGATGATCGTTTCTGATCTCTCTTATCTCCTCCCCTCGATCGCTCGGCTGCGTTCCAACAATCGCTCGCCTTATTTGAGAATAGCAGCTGCTCGCCGCGATTGCGCCTCCGGACACCTTCCGCACCTACCTTTCTTTTTACAAGGGATTCTGCGGCGATGCGGGTCATCCGCGCGTGAACAATCGCGGAACGAACCTGCGGTGCGCGCTTTTTTCACAACCACCACAACCCCACCGCCACAACTACAACCAACAACACTATAACAATAAGAACAATCATCGGGGTTTGTTCGATCGGCAATTTATTAACCGGTCCCGCTCTCCGCCCCCCCCTCCCCACCACAGGATGCGGGTTGGCTGGGTTCGACGAAAACGCGGTAAATTTGACGTTCGCCAACGCAACCAAAAAATGTTCACTGCCCACAGTCGAGAAAAGGAGTGTGGAGGAGGAGGAGGCGCGCAATGCACATCGATAAGCATTAGAGTGCGTGGCTCGTGAAAGGCTTGGACCCGACGCTCCCAGATTTCCGGAGGCGTCGTCTGTTAAAAAAGCACGAGCGCCCATGGCACTCCCGCCCCCACTACCCCCCCCCCGCCGACTGACGGGTCTTATTGTGCTCGGTACGGGACGAATAACCTTTTCTCGTCGCCAGCGTGAACCTGGAGGAGCTCCGGAGCCGCATCGGATCGTCGGGATTCCGTTCTCGGGCCGCTCCGATGGCAGGGAAAGAAGCGAGACGGTGGTTTTGTAGGGCGCGGGAAAAGCACGATCGGCACGTACAGCCGCGCGCACTCGAGGTTACGGCGAACGCGAAAAGAATGAAAAATCGTGGTCCCCTTCTCTTCTCTCGGAGCCGCGATCGCCTTCGGGATAATTTCCAAGGGGACAAGGGAAAGAGAAGGGTCTTTGTATTCCGGAGTCGTGTCCGGGGAAAGCGGCCAAGTTTTTTACGGGCGGAGTTGCTGCTGCCACTGCTGCTGTTGCTAGTGTCCGGGTAAGTGACGATCGACCCGACTCGAGCGCGGAAAGTCGTCGTCGTCGGGTACGGTTCCTCAGCCGATACGAGTCCTTTAATCGAGCCGCTTAGACAAAGCGAGAAAGAACGAATGTCCCATTGTAATGGTGAAAGGAGGACTTTTTCGGCCGTACCTGGCCTGATTTTCTTTCACTCCGCCGCCGCGACCCGGACTCGAGCAGCAATCAGCGATTGATAAATCCCACTTTCATCAACGTGGGCGCGTGCAACATCGCTCAGGTGGCCGACCGTAACCGAAACCTCCCCAGGACAGAGACGATTTTACGGGCGTTCATCGTAATCTGTCAGCAGCAGCCTCGCCGATCGGTTCACGAAAGCTCGGGCTCGGGGAACGCGTTCTCCACGTACAATGCATCCCAGGATCCCCCTAAATTTGGATCCCAGCTGCGCTCACGTGTGAATGCCGCCGCCATTGTCTGTCCCGCTCTGACAATCGTCGAAAGAAAAGGCACTTCCTGGCTCGAGCCGACCACCCACCCTCCTCACCTGCGACAGGAGCTTCGGCAGCGTGTGATTGTGCGAGCTCCTCTCGGCGTTGGCGCCGCTGCCGCCGCGCTGCTGCTGCTGCTGCTGCTGCTGGCCAGCCTCCGACCTGAGGTCGTGCCTCCAGCGCAGTACCCCCATCATGACCTCTGTCGCTCGCTCTCCTCTCGCACTCTGACTCAGACTCGGGGTCCGTCGAACTTGGTCTCGTTAGTCCTGGCCGACGTCCTCGGCCGGCGGCATTCCGTGAACTGCGGCGTGCGGCCGTGCGATAAGTCGAACAACGAATGAACACCGAGACTCGATGCGCCGTAGCCGAAGCGCGACTGGCGCGACCGGCGCCGCCACCGAAGCCGCAAGCCGCTCTCCGACGCTCCTCCTCTCCTCGAGCACCGCCGCGCCCCCCCCCTCCCGGCCGCAGTCCATCTCGCCACGACGCCCGTGCACACGCGTATTTTACTCGGCTCGGGTCGCGTGCGCTTACGCTTTCGCAGGAACACGCTATCCCCGAGTTTCAATTACGCGTGCCAACATTTTTTTCCGCTAATCTCCGCTCGCTCGGCCAATCGCAGTCGCGCCCCGCTGCAACAACTGCAGCGAACAAACTGCACTTCTCGATTCGGGCCAGCCCGTTTGTTGCATTCGAAATAATCTCGGGCGCATCCGTCGAAAGGCTCGAGACAACGACGAGCACCTACGAAAATTACGATCGCTCGAGAGCAATTGCTGGCACTTTAGGCAGCGTCGAGCTCAACGCGCCTTCAGCGAACTTGGGGCTCCCAAGGCATAAATAATTAAATCCAAGCTGAGAAGACGCAGCAGATTAAGCATTGAGAGCGATACGAATGAATATTTGTTTCGGTTCTTCGTCGCAGGATATTAACGTCGGGCATTCGTTATTTCGAGCGGCCAATCGATCAAAACGCTGATTACTTCGAAGCAAAGTAAATCGTTATATACGCGCCGATTAAAGGGATCGGCGCTCGCTTGCTCGCGCGTAAACATTAATTTTTCAAGTTTACGAGCCGAGCTGATGGTTGATGGTTGACGATTAAAGATCAGTGCACGGGGATAAAACTAATATGTGAGAGAATCAATCACAACAGCAACAGCAGCAGGGCGAAGCCAAAAGGGGGCAAGGCAAAGATCATCCTAACCTACGATTTCGAGCGAAAGTAAATACGATTTTTCGTCGATCACGCGCGTTCCTTTTTTTTTTTTTCAAAACGAGGCCGTTTGTCTGGGCGCGCGCGCGCGTACTCGAGGATCATTCCGCAGGACTCGCGCAGAAATGCGGCGACGCGAATTGCAAAATTAGCGCGTCCGTTAACGTTTGGATTGACTTTCTTCGCAAACACGCGTCACCAGGGCCCGAAGAATCGGCGCATAAATTTACATCGACGAGCGAAACGCATCGCGCGTCTGGAAACCGGCCGCGGTGATTCATTCGCTCGCCGATCCAAAATCGCACCTTCACCCATCGGCTGCGCGTAAAAATCCAAACCTGAGCTGGACGTGCTTCGACGCACACCCACAGATTTTATACGCCGCAAAGTAAAGAAGGCTGACGGCGGCGCTCGTTTTGGGCCGTTGAGCCGCCCGTGCATGTGTGTGTGCGCGCGCGCGCGCGATGGCAGCCGGCAGCTGCTCTACCGCCGCGTTCGCGCAGCTATGGCTACGGGTTCTGCTTTATCGACCGCGCACGCCCAGAAACGTTGGAGCTCCTCGGCTTTCGCTATCCGCGCCAATATCAGCGTTTACCGTTAAAAAACGCCGCGATTCTGTCCCGCTTCTTTCCTTTTGCCGGAAAGCGTTTAAAGACGAGTAATTCCGTGTTAACGATTAACGCGCGATTAAACTCGCGAGCGAGACACTAAAAAACATTAATCAGGAGCTGCAGAATTGCTTCTGATTGCTTTTACAGTCTAGTCTGGCCTTATAACTGTACGGACTCGATCGAATACGGCAACCGTTGCCAACTGTCGTTTTTTCAATTAGAAACGCGACTATTACAAGTTCAATTAACTTCGTTTAGCGGTAAATTTAACTTTTGCGGCGAAAATATTTACGGCTCGTTTAAATTCCTTCGATTGCATTGTCTCCGGCTATTGTTGAATGGGGCGAAGCAGCACTAATGCCGCGCGAATAATAACTCGGTTTTAAAACAGACACTTGCGTCCGTCGACAGCAGCTGAAAAATATAAATTATCGATCGGCGCGGAATCCCCGAGTACGAGAAGACGAGCGAGCCGTAAACGAGAAATTGGAGGATTCGTGCGTTAATAAAGAACCCGAGTGTCCCCGAGAGGCGTGATGTTTAGTGTCCCACGGATAAAGGCGAGTGTAAATCACGGACCCGAGCCGAGGAGCCAACAATCATCCTTAAGGAGGAGGGACGAAAAAGGAGGAGAAAAATGCGCACGTGCCCCGCTGCTGCTTTCCGGCTCTCGAGGTAATTCGAGCTGCTGGTGCTTTTCCGGCGGCCGCTCGAGCTCTGGGAAGGAACGACAGGTGGCCCCCGGCCGGGCTGGAAGGGACCGTGGACCGGCTGGGAATGCACCGGGTGTTTGGTTAGCCACTGCGGCGGTGAATCGCATTCCCGAGATAGATGCCCAACACCTGGTGCGCGCGGCTCCGAGGCGACGCTCCCGACTGCAGCAGTCGGCTATCCGCGAGACGGGAGGAAGCGGATGTCGCGCCCCCGCATACCTGCTGACGGGACACTTTCCCTTCTATTACGATTTCCGTCCTAACGAGCTTCCTTTTTGCGCGCCGAGTCGGCGAATTTCTTTCAACCTCCTCGGATCTGCGAGTCGCGCTCAACTCGGTAATTCGCTGCGCTCGAGCGTCTTCTTTGTGACTCGGTGCTCGTCGCGCGGAAACAATCGCGGCTCGGCGCTCCGATTTGTTTGCGCGCAAACGTATCCGGGCATTCGACTCGGTCTTCGCGCTCCTCTCCGCAGTTCGGACCGAAACGCTCGTACCGGCGACTGCCGATCGCCGCTGCCTCTTCTGGACCTCCTTGTTATCGGCACTTGGCCAACGGTCTTGTTTTCATTTTTACCGGTTCAGCTTTAGTTTTAATTATCCGCTGATCTGGGGAAAGACGCGAGCGTTTCGCGATGCATTTGTCCGCTTATTACAAACGTCAGCGGTTAATTAGAAATGAGTTCCGGATGGTCGTTAATTAAAAAGGTGATTTCGTGCTTTAAAGCGCCACTCGCTCGAGATTCACACCAAGAAACTTCTATTTTATTATTTAATATAAACATATTTGTCGTGAAAAATGCATCGGCCTGCCCGAAGAAACTGTTTATCGGTTTTTCATCCGTACCCGGTCTCTGCACTAATACTTTAACGCGCGAATCGTCGAATTACTTACCGTAAACTCGTAATTGATCTAATAAATCGTCGTCGCTTCTGTTGCGTCAAAGCCGTCGGGGAAGAGCTCTAATCGATAAGACTCGTCGAGGATTAGCGAAAGAAAACTAAAGATAAACGCCCGATTGTTATCGATAATGATAATACAAAATGCGTGAAAGCGCGAAAGATCGGAGGCCGGAAGCGAGCATCAACTCGATATATTGACGCTCAACTCGCGCGGCCAAGAGCCAGAGAAGAAGATGAAGCAGAAAAGTGTTAGCGACGAGTGTCCCAGGAGCAGCGGTAGCCGATAAGCCGCCGCTTTACGACTAATTAAAATCTCGTTTCTTATTGCGCCAGTCGATCGATCGCTGCAGACACTAAAAGGCAGAGCGCCAAAATGCCGAGCTCGACTCGCATTTCCACTCCACCAGGAACGAGGAACGAGGCGCATCGCCGTCTTACGTCCCATCTAGGGCACGCGACCTTTTGCACCTCCGAAAGTGCGTCAGGGCCGAAGCTGGTAAACACGCAGTGCACGTCCGCGCGCTCGCTGAAGGCCAACACGCCGGAGGTCGCGAGACTAGCTGTTTTGCCGTCTGTTTGGATCCTCGCGAGCGGCGCAACTCGAATTATTTTCGTCGCGCATTCCGCGGTTCGGCTTTTGTCGCGCCTAACCATCGGCAATCATTCGCAACAGTGGTGCCAACAACTTCCGCTTCGTAAGAAAACGACAGCGCAACCACTTGTTGAGCTTTGGCTTTTCTTTCTTTTTCTTGTTGTTGTTGTTGTTGTTGTTGTGGTTGCGACAAATTCCCTTTGCCCGAAGCAGCCGACAAAATGCATTTTCGTGTTAGATGTCGATGGAAGGACTAAGATGACTTTTAATCGCGGCGAAATTCAGTTCGCTCTTTTCGCGCTTCCACGCGTCAAAAGTATTGCACAACCAATTGAAATTGTTGCACGAAATCGACTCACTGCGTTCGCTTTGCAAGTGCATTTAACATTTGTTCGACGATTGGGTTCCTCGAAAATCGATCGTGAATTTAAGGTCGAGTTTCGTTCGATGGTTATTTTCCTTCTCGGCCGAAAGTCTCTCGCTTTCGTTTGGCTTCGCCTTTGCGCATCGACGACGATTCGGCAAAACGATAAAAGTTTTACAATCGCTTTCGCCGCAGCGAGAAAATCATTCTCAACCGTACGAGCGCCGGACATTAATTGCATCCAATTCCAAGTAAAGATTGCCATAAATTACGATAAAGAAAAAACTTATCATTGCAATAAAACCACGAACGACGTTTGGAACTGCAAATGGCACCTGCAACTACAACGCGGTTTGACATTGTCGTAATGAAGTAATCGATAAACCAAACTTCCTAACTTAATTTCAGGAGGTGGACGCAAAAAACTGCCGCGCCTAACGCGAAAATCTCCGCGTTAATCGCAACTTCAAATTGAAAGTGCATCGAGAGCGCAAACGCAGCCCAAGAATTGCATTCCCATCTGCTGCCCCACGACCCCCGCTCTTCTCCTGTTCTGGGTCGAGCCTCGCACCTGGACCAGCGCTGGTCCATTCCGACAATGGAACCGCCCGCGGGGGGCGCAGTCGGAAAAACAGGCTTCGCTCCTTAAAGCCTCGATCGACGTTATTTTATCGCTGCTCGGGCTTTCGATTTTCACTCTCCTCGATCGGGGATATCGTCGGAAGTGGGTCATTCGCGCTTACGCAGGTGTAGGAACCTGCGAAAAATCCTTCGTGGCACATTCGAGAAATCATACGAATAATCCGACTGCCGCGCGGTGACTCCAATCCTCTTTCCTGCTTCTCTTTGTTTGTTGCGTAAGTTTTTATTTCGTTGGCCTGACAGGAACAATGACGTTACAAAAGCGACTCCTGAGCAAAAAACGCAAAAGAGAGATTTTAAAATTATCATTTTTGGAGAGAGGCGCGGTCGGTAACATCGGTGCGACTGTCAAAGCTAGTATTGACGCCGACTGAGTGTAAAGAACAATAGCCCCACCACTTGGGGGACAACGTTTATGTTCTCAAGCGCACATTCGCCGTCTCGCGGTCGCTTTCGAATTTGCAATCGCACACACGTAGCAGCGCTTACAATTTTCATTAGCGCTCCCAGGAAGCCATTCTTAATGCGCGACAATAATAAAAACGAAGCAAAACAAAAAAGCGTCGATCGGTGAATAAGAGAAAAAGGCTCGTCTGCGTCGAACAAATACGCACACGCGTAGGCTGCGCTCGATACGTGTACGTTTCGCGGCTACTCGCTTCCGGTCCGTAACCGATACCACGATCCGCGAGATCCTCCGCAAAAGGCTCGAAACTCCAAATGCACTTTCGAGCGCAGCCCGCATTTTCAAGCGGCGCCGCGAGCAACCGAAGCTTTTCGAGCTAATCCAGCCAAGCGACTCGCGCGACTTTTCGACTTTCAGCCCAAACAGCCAAACGCGACGCTTCGCTCGCTCGATCGATAAAACGCGCAGTTCTGAGAAACGCTGCGCGCCACCGCGTGTTTCGCGGAAATTTTAGCAGAAGCGCAATTCCGGCAGCTGGTGTTTTTGTCGAATCCGCTACGCAGGGTCGAGTCGCGAAGCGATTGCCGTAAATTGGGCAACTCCATTGCTCGGACACTCGCTTTTCCTTTTTATTTCGGGGCTGCGGCGCACGATCGAGGAACCAACGATAAATTAGCTTCGTCGCGAGCAGTTGGCAGTTCCTAAAACCGACCGATAAATCCTCGGGCACTGCAACTGCCTATTCGAACGCATTCGACAGCGCGAATCAGCCCCTCGCGAAAATTGCGCCTCTTCTTCCCCTCCCGAGGGAGGGCCGCCATTGGAAAGGAGAGCGCGGCCCACGTGTCTGGGTCCGTCGGTCGAACCCGCATCCCATATCCAGGACACTGAGCGGAAAACACGGCGCGATAGCGCACAAGGCCCCGAGAGCAGGGGCCCACGCGCCGTTTCCGGTCCGCACACGCGTCTCAGCCTCGACCGGAAGAGACGCTGGAGCGCGACTCCCCAGCCGCCGCCACATCCTGCCCTTAACCTTAGGCGAGCCGAGCCGACTTCCTCCGTACGCGTGGACGACGTCGTTTCCTTTGCCCACGATGAATTCGAGACCGAGGAATAAAAGGGTAAAAGACCCGAGACCGTTGCGACTCTCGGGCCTTCCCCTGCCCCCGTTTCTCGATTTGTTAAGTTTCCCGGCGTTTCCGCCGCTTTCCCACCCCGTCCCTTTTATTTTCATCGCCGACTCGGAGCACGAAAGTAAGTTGGAAAAGCGAAGAGCCGAAAACTAGCCAAGGATCAATTGCGATCGATGGTCGGAAACGAGCCTTGGGTAAAATCGCGTGCGCGAGTCCCGCGAGTCGTTGAGCATCTGTCCCATTTTGTTTTCTCCCGAGTGATTGCCAATTTCCGTGCGAAGCTTCAATCCGATCTCGGCCTTGCATTAACCGCACGGTTTATCACATTACAGTTATGATTATTTAATTATCGAAAACAATTTTACTCGATAAAAATTTCAAGCAGTTAATTAATGTAAATCTTGAATCTCGATTAAGCAAACTGTGTAAAAAGTTAATAAAGCCTTGCACTTTCTCTCCGTAAAAGAGACGCATGCCTTGAGTTTACGATCGATTTAAAGAAAAAAGTTCGCACTTTATGATTCGTAAATTAGGCGTTACGATCGCAATATATCGAGGAATCAACGAAGTACAAATTAGAAATGAGATTTCGTTGCGCCGTCCGAGTTCGCAAAGGAAATTCGCCACCGCAGCTTTTGTTCGCGGAACTGGAGGAAGCAGAAAGAGGCTGTGCTTCCGTTCTCGTAGCCGGAGACGCGACGATCGCCGATCTCCTGGAGGAGAGTTTGACATTTATTAGACGTTTTCTCCAACTTATAAGAATAAGCGTAATTAGCGATCGAGAACGAGAAGGTCAGGGCCCATTGTTCGCTAATTAATTCGGATGAACCAGAAGTAGGACTGGAACCATCCAAAATGGTAGGTATCTGACTTTTCTCGGCAGAGGCGTCACAGAAGAGGCATTCGTCGCGTCGTCCCACGCCGTCCTCGTGCTCGTGCAGTAGCTGCGCGTCGCTTCTCGACGTCGGCAGACGAGTTCCGTGGGCCTTTCCTTTTTCCTCTTTCTCTGCCCAATGACTCCGCAGCATCGCCTCGGGCTGCCGACCCTCCCTCTTATCGACGACAGCCTTCTCTTTTTCGATTACCGTTCCCCCGCTTATTATAATCCGCTCTTTCCACTTTTGGCTTAATCGTATGCAACGACCGATAAACTTTCCTATGCATCCGATTTTATTTGTCACGTTTTCGAGCCCTTCCCTCCATCTTTATTTAATGACGGATTACTTTTCTTTACGAAGAACTTTACGGAAGGCGTCGTTCCTTCCTCCTCCTTACAATACCCGACTGAATTTTTTATTAATACATACATACGCTTTGCCGCGTTCGACAAGACCTTATTACCGAATGAACTTAAAATTTGTGTCCGTTTAATATTTATGCAGGAATACGATTTGACATCAAAATTAAACTTTTCTTTATCCTCTTGGATTTCTCTTTTTTAGCGGCATATATTTATTATTATTATTGTTATTATATTGCACGCAAATGCACGCGAAGCATAAAGAAATTATTTTTGCGTCAAAAACGAGACGATTTTCTCGACATTATTATATCTTACGGATTTAATTTACTTTCAGTTGAGACTTTGAAGATATATTAAAGTTTTAAGGTGCCTGTAGATAATTGTGCACTTGGAGATTTTGATTATTACGCAATCAAATAATCCGAACATTTCAAATGAAATATGGGCTCGCCAGTGAAAACGCGAATCAACACGTAGTTTGGTACACTGAGCTCGCGCGTACCTGAGCACCTTGTGCCATCTTTGGTTCGCACGGGGTACTTGATTGATGCACGGTGCTAATAATACGGAGGCACAATCGGTAACGTTGTCGCTCGCACTTATCAGTGTTGGGTAATCCTTAAAAAAAAGCGCCTGGCCGCTGTCGGTTAATGAAACTTCTTCGTTATCGGCGGGAGTAAAGTGAAGTAAAGCTAGTCGATAAAGTAGAGCGCCGAATAAACTATTCAAACCTATCGGATAAGAGTAATAAACTCGCAGCGGAGGGATTTAATACTTGTGCATCAGCAGCAGAGGAACGACGAATGTCCAAGTCATCGTAAATTTCGTTGAGCGGCAAATGCCTAAGTAATAAAACACGTGGTCACCATATGACAGGACGTGGCAGTCAACCCGTTCATCAAAACTCGGCCCGTCGTTGTGAATCGAACGGGGAAAGTAAAATAAAATAAAATAAAAAAAAATTAAAAAAAGACGAGGCGCTCGTACGTTTCAATCTTTCTGCATCCGGTGGCAGTCGTTGCTTCTCCTCGTCTGCCCTCGTCTCTCCTCGTCCGGGCAGAAAAAGTACTTCTCTTACACATCTTTCGGATCGCGGACCGTCTACTAATGCGTTTCCAGCTGCGCTAGTGCCGCCGAGATGTGCTCAGTTGAATTTCGTTTTTTTGCGGGGATCGCAACGCTGATTTTCCTATCACGCATCTCCCCTCCCCCTGCCATTCTCGAATCAATATTATAATTGTTAAAAATCGCCGAGGTTATGGAACAATGGAAAACGCTCGAGCACGAACTGCATCTAAAAAGAGTTGTTAAATCTATTCGGAAATTAAAGTCGTGTCGAAAGCGTCGGCGGCAACTGTTTTCAATTTGCGAATGAAATTCAAAATCAATCGATCGCGTGGACGTGGATTGGCTCGGTCGAAGGACGCGAGGACTGGAAATCAATGAAATTTAGCTTCGCACGCTAGGGAACAGTAGCCAACAGAAATGAGACGGAATCTAAATTTCAGTTTTATTTTTTCCACGAAATCGCGTCGTCGCAAATCCATTGCTCCCCACTCTTGGGCTGCTGGAAGCGGCAAATTTTTTGCGTTTCCCTCGCAAGAGCACAACAGGTCGTATGCGAGGTGAGGCGAGGCGAGGTAACGCTCATGCGCGCTTGTTTTTTCATGATCTTTGATACGCGTGGGCGGCATTCGCGAGCGGCGGAGGAGCCATTTTGACCGAGGGACACCATCTGACACCTTACACCCACCTTACCTTCCCAAGCTCAGCCAGATGGACATTTCGCCCCGACGGCTCCCATTTGCAATCTTGAGTCGCGAGACGTTAATGTGCGCCTCTGATAATGCAGGAGAGAGTGACGCTGACTTCAAAATCTGATTACCGGTAGCCGCGTATTATGCTATTATTCTCGGATAAAATGATGAAACGATGGAACCACGGCAGCAGCCCAACGTGTCCCTTTCCCTTTCCCTGATACGCGTCCAAATGCGTACTAGACTTTAGCGTTATTGTGGTGCGTTCGAGGCTGATAAGCAGCTCGAGGCGTCTTGTAAAAAACACGGATGTGATAAGAAGACGCGATATCTCCTGCCTTTCCGACGACGCCTCAACAAAGGGAAAATGCGTTCCGTCGCACCTGGAAAACCGTCGCTCCAAACTGCTATTTACCGGATATCAGTAATCGCTATTATCGCAGACGCGTGACGCAATTAAGTCGAAAGACTCGAGGCTCGTTATATTAATATACACCAAATGTCGAAGGAGAAAAATGAGAACAGCGCAAAGTTTGTTCGGTTACTTTTTTCATCGCTCGGGAAAACGAATTGGAGCGCAAAAACAACAACGACGACGACGACGACGACGACTCAATCGGAGGCACTACGTTCGCTTAATTATACGATCGTAAAACCCCTAGTACCTACGATCTAAAGGTGACCGAGTTCACCGTGAATCACTCGATCAATGAGCGAACAATCGGTAATACGTCCAAGGCCAATCGACTCTGATTTATCGATCGAGAATGCCTTCCATTGAACTTGATTCGGCCAATTAAAACATCGAGCACCGATGCACAAGCCAGTACGTCACAAATGACGCAAGGGAGACGTCAAAGTTTGGTGGCAGGAATCAGCTAATTTAATCAAAGTTCGCGAGATTTGCAAAGTGAAGTTTGAAGTTTGAATCGAACGAATGCGCGACGGAGTTAATTAGTCGCAACGAGCCAAGGTGCGGAAAACTCGTGCCGTCCCATATGCAACGTTGTCCGGAAGCCAAGTATTTTTCAACCGGATCGCCCTTTTACACCCCGAGACTGCCGTAAAAAATTTAGGGTCAGTCGAAGGTGGATAAACGAAGGGCTTCTCGTTGCGCCGCTCGGAAGCCCCGAGCCGCAGCTTTTGTCGTAAAAACAAACTCGGCGAATAAAGGGCAAAAAATTGGAAAGCCGGAGGAACGCCGGAGCTCGTTTACGAGGCTCGGTGTTAGCGGAAGGAGCGTCGTTAGCTCGAGGAAACTCGGCCGCCGGAAGCGAGCACCGGAATCGGGTCCCAAGTGACTCGCGAGCCGAATCCTCGATTCCGTCCAAGATCGTGGCCCGAGCAGCGGAGAAAGTGCGGGGGGGAAGGGAACGCCCGACGACGAGCCGCATTTCAATCAGCCCCGGGGATCCGTATGAATATTTAAGTTCCGCTCGGTAATCGAGACTCCGCGGACGGCAATAGCTTGGGATTTTACTGCCGCTTCCTACGCTTTTGCTCGCGGCTATTATTTTCGTTCGTTCGATGCTTGAATCGTTAAACGGAACGGGGAGGGGAAATCCGTTGGGTGATTACGCAACGCGCGTTGGTAATTTGGCCCAATATCGAGGAGGCGGGGAGACGCGGTGCAGGCGTCCTGGCCCGCTTTCCGGAAGCAACGCCTGCGCCAGAGTCTCGTCGGACACCCGGAAGCCACCTCGAAAGCCCCGGAGCAATCGCGTTCCCGTGTCAACGGCGCGGCGTCGAGCGAGACGTCATTTTTCATCTCGGCCAGAGTCAGCAGCATCGCCGCCGCGATTTATTCGGGCGCCTCGCGGGGCCGTGAAAAATCCAACTCGTCGAGCATCTCGGAGCAGTCGCGCGCCTAACAATGGAAACGCGTTATCGGTCGTCACCGCGGCGACGAGCGGCTGCCACTTTTCGGCCCAAGAGGGAGAGCAAAAAGCTGGAGCGCAGAATTTTCCATCCCACTGCGAGATTACGCGGCGGCGATGACGATTCGCTCGCTCCCGCCTCGATAAGTCCGGAGCGGCCTCTTTTCGTCTCTGTCTTCGTGGAAACAAGCACATCGCGGCCCCGAGTGTTGTTTTGTTGCTCCGGCCCCGTATCTGGAGAAAGTGGCGCTCGGCTTGCGCGTCTGCCGACGATCAGAAGCTGCTCTCGGAGATAAACGTAACGCGTCCGCGAATACTTTTGTCTGTCCCGCGCTGAATACTCGATGTGCTCCGGAGAGTCTGAATGGGCAGTCGAGATTTACGAGCCGTGGGGAGCTAAGAAGGCTACGGCCTTATCCAGTTGCAGCACATTCGATAATTGCGAGGCGCGCGATAAATTAGCTGCTTGATCGCGCACCGAGGCTCTTGCGCCGATCGTTGAATGCGAACAACGCGAAGGTGTTGCTGTCGCTCTTGACAACGAGAAGGAGGAATGAGAGAAGGAAGCTCGTCTCGATGCGCGCGCGCAAACTTAAGCAAAACTCGTTTTCCCGTCCAATATTCCGTAGCCGTATTCCCTCTTTCTTCAACGACACTGGAACAATAATAATCTTGCGATTGCGCGAGTCGAAAATGCAGGGCTTAAGCGTCGATAAATAACGCGAGTTCAACGCTGCTTGCCGTGGCAAATGTTTAGCGATCAGGGCTAGACGAATGTAACGTAAGTCGAGGGCAGTAGTCGCGCAGGATCTAGTGAAATGCAATTTGCAGTCGTTGGGGAGTCGTTGGCGATTACACCTCGTAGTGGCTTATATTTACGAATGTAGCGGAGCGCTACATTTGGCCCTGACACGCACGCGACAACGTCGGCGCGTCGCGACCTCATTATCAGGGGTGGCAGCGTCGAGGCAGACGTACGTAGTTCAGCCCCCCACTCTAGCCGCTTAATTTTTCGCGTTCGGCAAAGGCACGGGAAGGACGTCGCGTCTCGCGCAGCACTTCCCGCTGACGGCCGACATCTGGGCCTCGGGAAACGGGGAAAAGCATCTCCGCCCAGCTATCGTAAAAGAATGCCCATTTAATTAATTTAATTACGGTGGCGCACGCGCCAAAGACGCTCGGGCCAACCCAGTCCTATCTTGGGGTTTCCCTGCTTTTCCTTTCGCTCGCTCGCTCGCTCGCTCGACCGACCCCCTGCCCTGGCCCTCCCCCAACTCGAGCCGAGCGTTCGCAGGAGGAGAGTGGAAGCGTTAATTCGTGACGCGGGCCGTTGGGCCCCCACGTGTGGGTGCGCGCCCCAGCAGGTGTCACCGCTCTTCCTGCGTGGGGCCCCGCGCGTCCGGTGCAAGTGGAACGAGGCTTGACCAAAATTCTCCGATTTTGACCTCGAGAACGCTGTTTCGTTCGCGCCCTGGACTCGCACTCGCACCAACTTGCCCAATGCGCCAGCCACGTCGTCTTATTTGCGCGGACGAAAAAGACGACGACAGCCTGGATCGCCGCTTATGTAAGCTTAGCTCCTCGACTTTCCCCGGAATCCACGGGCTAATAATCCTCCCTAAAAGCGGAATTTCCGATCAAAAAAGCTTTTCGTCTTTTCCGTGCGTCATCGCGGCCAACAATGGAAGAATAACCGCCTTCGATTTAGGACGAAATGCACTCCACTCTCAACGGACTTAAAGAATGCTCGAAGATTAATGCAACGCGAGGACAAAAGTAGCCGGAGCACCTGGGCCTGGGAGGATTCCGCAGGAGCCCAAAAATCGAGGATCGGGGCCTTAACGAACCTCCGATCGACGACGACGACGACGACGACCACATTAATCATAGACGCAACGCAACGCCAATTGGTTTGGGGCGCGCAAGCATGACTCGGAAAACTCTCCCGCGAGGAGGTGCACGCCGGAACGTGACCGAGCGAATTTCCCGAGACGAGCCTCGCCTCGCCCCTCCCTCCTGGAATTGCGCGAAATAACGGGGTGCCGGGGTGCTGCTTACCTGACTGAAGTACGGAGGGAGTACACAGCGCTGGTCGTCGAGTCGCGAACTCTGCACCCGCTCGAGCAGCTCGAACAGGTCCTGCGTCGGGCCCTGGAACATAGAAACAGTGTGCGAATGTTGACTTTTGTCGGTAGAATCGGCAAAGTGATGATCCTCTTTACGAATCACACGAGTGTGTCAGCCCAGTTTGAGCTCAGTTTGAAATCCCCGGATGCGCATTGTTATTTATTTACTCGAGCGTCGGCCATTTTGTAGCATTTTGCGGAAGGCGAGTTACAGTTTTCAAGGGACTTGCTTCGCTCCTGCTCGCGTCCTTTTTGCCTCGCATTATTATTTGTCGCTCGTTGCAGCGCTAAGAAGTTGGACTGCTTTGTTTGGAGGAAAATTTCCTTTGCCGAAGAGTTTTTAACGAGATTTCGCGCCTCCCTTGAAGTCTTTGTCGTTTAACTTTTAATTTTCAGCGTTCGCATGGATGTTGTACTTTTTCATTACGTGTAGCTTGTGTTTTACGCTTGGATCGCGCGTTCCGCAAGACGACCGCATTGCTTTTGCAGCGAACGTCAAAGGTATTCGCCCCTCCCCGCGCGTTAATTAACCGTTAGCGAAGACGATAGAACTGCTGCTGTGTTTGCAAATTTTGGCAGCCAGAAACAGCGATAACGCGACGCAAAGTAGTTAGTTTTTTTGGAACAAATTAATGTCTTTGCAACTGGACACTTCGCGTCCGACTATTGAAAATTTAACGACACGAGACGGCGATTAAGTTGAAATATTTCAAAGCACCGTTAACTTACTTTCCTGATACAAATACAAATTCACGATTAACTTTCTCGCGTTAAAAACTCTGGACAAGTTCGGCTAAATACACCGCGCGTAACATCCAAGTTTCGCCGTTAACAAAGGCCGCCCCCGTCAATTAGTAAATTAAAAGTAGAGCGATCGTCCGATAAACGGAATCCACGAATACAGCCAGAGCACTGGATAGATCCAGTTGTAGAGTCAGAACGAGACAATTCTTACCTTGAGTTTATCCGTGTTTCTCGCATCCTGGTGATTCTCGCCGGAGCTTCTGTGCACGGAATCAGTCTCGCAGTAGACCGACTGCTCGAGTTGTTGCCTCCTGGAAGAGCAATAAAAAAGCTGGTCAATTAAGGTGAACCTGTCCACGCGCGTATAATGTAACACGTGATAATAACACTTTTGGTACAATTATCGCTAGTAGAATTATTTTTACTATCCGAATTAATGTCGTTGATAGGGTTGCAGTCGACAATTGTAAAAACTTTCGAGCGTCGGTTGGTCGCGGAGGCATCCTGTTTTCGGACGAGTCGTCGTTGCGCAAACAAGTTAAAGCTTACAATTTGTAAATGTCGCCGCTCGTTTCTCTCGGTTCAAGGCGCGCGAAATAAACAAAATCCAAAACATTGTTTTGTTTTTTGTGTCGAACCGCATTGACGGCTCGTTCTTCGGAATGTCAGCGAGACTCCATGAATGGACAAATAAAAAGAGGCAATGTTTTTGTTCGCGCATTAAACATCATGGACGTGCCTCGACGTATTTCTAAGGAAACTTTACAAATCGCTTTTGAAATGTTTAATACACTGGACCAAGGACTCGAGTTTGGTTATGGCTTTTTGCTTTTACCGGAGATAAGCTAATTTTAAATTTCCGAGAGCTTAAGCGTCTCTTCTTCGTCTTAGAGAGACCAAAATTTATGTCCAAAATCATTTTCCCTGTTACGGGGAAAATTTACCCTGGTAATTGATTTCGTCGACTCGGAGTAGAGAAACTCAGCACTAGACTAATTATTTCTCGAGACGCCCAAGTCGACGGCGCGTGCTTTTAAAGATAAGGACGAGTGGCCCAACTGCTTCCAAAAAAAAGCGATTAAGAAGCATCAGCAGCAGCAGCAGCCGGGAATTATGATCGCGTTGGGAAAAGCTCGAGTCGCGTTGCATCGGCGATTTACGTTTTCCGTTGCCTTAGTGCGGGGCGACGAGTTAATCGATCGAGACGCGCTCCTAAGATCTTTCCCCCCCCCTCCCTGCTGTAAACCCTGGCTTAAACGCCGAGGGTGAGAAGAAGAGCCCGACGGCGACGAAGAAATGCGCCGGAGCCGCCGGCAGATGCACCCGAGGGTCGCAGCGGGCCGAGGCTGTCCGGAAAGGGACACGTGCGAGTGCGTGAAAAGAGCGTGTGCGCAGGGCCTCTTTGCCCCCCTCCCCCGCGGGGGCCACACTCGAGCGATGGCGCGCAAAGGATTTCCCGAGCTCTCGATGCAGATCGGGCCCATTGTCGGGCCGCGCGGGAGGCCTCGAGGACGCGCTCACAATGCCCGAATTTGAATAAGATGGGGACGTTTACTCCCCACGAACGCAACACTGAACATTAAACATTAAAGTTGCGCGTGTGTTCCCGCATTATCTCGGGGCGTTGGTTGCGTCGCCTCCTTTCGAGACTATCGTCGTCGTCTCCACCCCGAATCGATACGGGCTCAACGTGAAAAGACACACTCCTCCTCCTCCTTCTCGTCGGCGGCGGGTACATTTTCGGAAAGAGAAAAGGGAACCACAATTTCTCCGTGACTCGTGTTTTCAAAATACAATCAATAACGACGGCACGGATTTTCGTGCTGGAAGGGACGGCTTTTCTTGCGAGACGAACGGAAAAATCCACGAGGCCGACTCAGGCAGAAGGTAAAATCTGTCGAGGGCAGCAGCCTCGGTGAAATTCGCAACCGTCCCTTCGCTCGCCGCTCGTCGCCAACCAAGCCCTTCGAAAACGTTGTACCGCGCAGCGAGAAAATTCTTATAAAATGCGGAGCAATAAGCGAGACTCGGCCGCTATATTAAACAGCTGCGCGACCTTTGAACTAAGCTTCAAAGGAAAGCGCGTAAAGTCAGGAGCTTAATAGCGTCGTTCGAAAAAGTTGCTATATTAGAAAGGCGACTAATACCCCCTTTGAGCAAATAAGGCTGGGGGGCGTCCAAAAGAATCAAGGCAGGTCTTATCGTAGGAGTCGAGGTCGAGGAGGAGGTGTTTGAATGACACAAGACCAGCACCACCACCGATGCATCTGCGGCTCGTCCAGATGCCAACCTCGAGTTTATCGCTCGCCGCCGAGGACTCGCTATCTCTCGTCGTCGTCTTCGCAGACGTCGCTCCGACTGTGAAAATCGGTTCGTCTCGTGTCGCCGAGATTGGTTTTGCTCGGTAATCGGAGGCCCCAAAACGAACGTTCGGGGTTTCCTCGTATTTTCTCGCAAAATCGGCTCTTTTGAAGTCGAAGAAAAGGTGCTCCGTGGTCAATAAATCGACGATTACGTACCTTCGCTACTTCCGCCATTTTGGCTGATCAATCGATTTTTTACGAGTCGCCGCAATTTTCTCGTTCGATAAAAAGCCATTTTTCTAAGATTCAGCTCGCTCCTCCTTTCACGATAAAGAGCTTATTTACGTTGACGTCACTTTTTCGCGTGCATTTTTCATTTTACACTTGGGATAAAAGCGAACGATTAGAGATAAAACGCGAGACGGAGATAGATTTTTATAACTAAAGAACAATTTAATTTACTCGAGCTTCTTATGGTGAACTATAAAAGGAGCGTAACAAATAATGTTCATTGCAACATTTTTATTCGGCGTCGTAAAATAAACAAGGCAATATTGTAATTTAATGATCGGAAAGGTGGGGATCGCGAGAAGGTGGAGCCGCGGACTAAAATTGAAATTTTAATCGTCCAGCCGTGAACTGCGAGGTAAGGACGCGAAGCCTCTCGATTATTAACTATTAACGTTCAATTTCAATAAGAGGAATTCTCGGAACGAAGCGAAAAAACTCGGAAACAATCGTGTCGCAGAGCCGGGCATTTTACTGCCGCGTCAAGTCGAAGCTCAACAGCTTTAACAACCTTCCCCCGTCCTTCTCCTTTAACTTTGAAATTTAAGGTTATCCTCAGCACTAAATTTGAAATTGGATACGATCGCGGCGCATCGCAGTCCCCCTGGCAATTGGCATTTGGCGTTTGGCGTTTTAACTCGAGCTAATGCGCGGCTTGGCTCGTTGCATTGGCTGCCCTGCCCGCGCACGCCTCTAGCCTAATTCGTGTTTAAGTATTTATTCCGGTGGAAATATTTTGACGGCCCGTGGTGGACATCGCAACATTGCCGTCCGAGTTTCAAATGGCTACGAATTTCCTGCAATTTGTCAGACTGTGGCAAGCGTGAGGAGCAGCGCGTCACGCACACAAAGCCGAACCGTCCCGTGACCACAGCAGCAGCAACAGCAGCAATTCTAAAGGAGAATTGCGAGGGCGCGGCCCTTCGAGTGCGAAACCCGCCCGTGAAAAATCGCCGAACGAACGAACGGAGACGGGAAAAGACGGTGATTTTCCGGCGATCGCTCAAAGCGCATCCGCATCGCGCGTAAAGCGTTTCTCTCTCTCTTCTCTCCCGGAGGGACGCCGCCGTCGGCCGCCCCTCGTGCAAAACGGAGGCAGCCAATTAAACGAGTTAATTCAATGAGCGTCCGCAGCGGGACGTCCCTCCGCTGGGTCTCGCGGGAACGGCGCGACGGGGAAAAAATGAAACTGAAAACGCAAACGGGCGCCGACAGATGTTCGGCCGATTTATCTCGCGGAAAATTGGCGCGGCACAAAGCCCGTCGCAGTGATAGCGCGCGGGGACGAGGACCAAACCTGTTCCCGCGCCTCCATTAATTTCTGTCGCGACTCGCCTTTCAGGAACAACCGCGCAGATGTTGACGCTCGATTGTGCTAATCTAACCTGCGCAAACTAACGGAATGGCTGGGCCCCGGGTCATTGATTCCCCCGTTGCGAAGGTGCGCACTTCTGACCAAGTGTCGGGCCCTTTTTTCGTACGCCTCGCGACACGACTATCGGGAGCACGGGCTGCCCCGGGTGATTGATCGACGTCGCACTCGAGGCCGGTCGATCCATCGTCGCCGTCGACCGCGTCTTTTTATCGCCCATCGGAAGCCCTGTTGAGTCGTTCGGTTCGTCGATCATCGATCACCGCGTTCGCTTCCTTGTTCAAGGGCCTCGGGGGGGAGGAATAAAACCGACGCGCGCAACAGATACCTGAGCGGCGGGAAACTGGACCTCGACGATCCACTAAAGCAACGATCGATTCCGTGTTCCCGTATTTACGTGTTCGCGTGCTCTGGCAGCGCATGGACTTTCAGTTTCGGCGGCCTAATTCGTTACCTAATCCACAGCCTCGGATGGAACAAAAAGTTCGCGAGCGGAAAGCAACAGCGCGCTTTTCAATTTGCGATATAACCGCAATTGCAATATTTGCTCCCTTAACGAATCGAAGTTTTGCAACTCAAACGTACATTTGCTCCGATAAAGTTGCTTTTAATATTCCAGCCTTCGGCCCTGCAAATGCACTCGCACCGGCGGGGGGGGGGAGGATAGATCGGCGTTACTCGAGATCGAAAGTGTTAATTAAGCATGAAAGTATAACTTTTATAAATTTACGTATAGCCAATTTTAATTAAAGTTCCAACTTTGTTCGCGCTCATCAGCGCCGGGAAACTCTGAAAATCTGAATTTTTATGCTGATAAAGGGCTCGCGCAGTCTTCGAAAGCCACGGCGTAATTTAATACCAAAAGTTTGTTAATAATACGTGCGAAATATCGTTATACAGAAATTTTATTGTCATAAAAACGAACAAAACGTTTGAACTCGGTTGTAGTAAATCCAGCCCGATTGTTTTAGCGATAAAAAAATGTTCGAAAATGCCGTTCCTCGAAAGCCTATAAAATAGCGAACGTCGTCACAGGACGAGGGCGAGGAGATTTTATTATTTGATTTAAAGATGGCCGAGATTGCAGGTGAGCGTCGAGCCTCTCTATTTGTCGAGTTTTCCAAAACAAGTTCAAACGAGAAGGGCAACGGGGAGAGCTGCTAAAACGAAAAAAGCGCTCGAGGAGTCGCGGCTATTTGTTAACGCGATCAACAGGTCCCCCGACAACGACGACGACGACGACGACGACGACGACGACTCGGCCTCGCCTCGCACCACGACAGCTCCGATGAAATTAACGTTCGCGTTCGCGCCGAGTTTAACTGGCGGCAGTTGAATGAAAAAGCACTCGAGACAAGTGAAGAGCAGCAGCTTACGCTCGATCGAATAATCCGGGTCTCGCTCGCTCGCACTCGCTACCCGGAGTGAAATGGAAATGAAGAGCCTCGGCGCGTCCCTCGTCCGACTGCCAACTCGACGCTTCCCGCAAAAAAGGCAGGACCGGGGGCAGGGGGCAGGTAATGCGTTCGCACGGGAGAACAAGATCGACTGACAGATGTCCGAGAATTCGCGATCCACGCGCGAATATGGTAATATGGTAATGAAGCTCGGAGAGATGATTGATCGCCCGAGAGTCGGGGTCATTACGGGCCCCGGAGTTTCCCTCCCGAGATCGTCGGGGGGTGGGGAGGGGGGGACGAGGAGCCGACCTTTTATTGCTCCGCTATTGCCGGCATTTCCCTAGCGATGGTTTAACGAGCCGCGCCTCTAATGCTCCTGCTGACGTTAATGACGCGCGCGATGACGGCGACTGACTCGCGTATTAAGTGCCGAATAGGCCTCGGCGACTGCACTCTAGGTCACTCGGGGAGAAGAGGAGAGAGTCGCTGCCAACAACGACACACTAATCGAGTTTCTCCGGTCAATCCTCGGACGCGCCACCGCATCGGTTCGAGGACTTTTGCGACGCGTGCGATCGAGGATCGATCCTTTTTTGTCGCGCTTTCACCGACAAAGGAATTTATCGCGACACTTGGGGACCCGACGAGGGTTCGCTGCGTTATCTATTTTGCGTTTTCAAAGCCGACAGTTGCCAAATGACAGCCTCTAAAGCGAGGCTGCGAACGCCAGCCTTTTTGCGCACGTAGGAAAATTTTTTTAGCTCCAACAGTAGCTAAACAATCGTTCGGGTATGCGCGCCAACTGCGACGAATAAATCGAGAGCTTTCCTTTTCAGTAACGCGAGCTCTTCGTCAAGGTTAACAAACGATTGCCCCAATCGCGAAATCCATCTCGCGAAGCTCCTGCCAGGCCATTACGCGGCTTTGCTCCAAGTGTAGATTACACCGAAACACTTAGTTCGAAGCTTAGCTCTGGAAGGCAATAATTTGAATGCACACGTCAGCGATAGCCAGGAGTGTTTGCCGTTCCCCGCGCAATATTGACACGCCTGTACGGCCATTAAAAACATTTCCAACAGCAAATCCCGGACAATAATTACAATGTCAAACAGCAGGCGCGGCGCGCGCACACGGACACACGAGGGCAGGCGCATCAGCCCTAGGGGACGAGGGGCTGAAAAAGCGAGTCGGCCTCCCTTCGAAAGGAGCCCACGCCTAATCCGTAATAATCGTGGATGAAACCACGGCGCGCGACACGGGATTACAGGAGACGACGTCACGTGCATCTGTTCCCCCTACGCCTCGCGGTCAACCGCGTCCGTGGATTCGCCTCCTCCCCCCCCCCTCGGTGGCAGTTGCGGGGATGACTTTATCAACGGCGCCACCTAAATTAGCATCCGTCTTTATTATCGGATATCAAGGCTCCATCGGTTGCTGCGAGGCCTGGAGATTGATTTCAGTCGATCTGGGATGGCGCCTCGCCCACCTCGTTTTCCGGCGCGACTGTTCCTTCGATCGATCGACGTTCTATCTCCCGAAGCTTGCGCACCTGCTGGATTCACTCGAGGATCCGCGCGCGATGCCGACCGACAGTAATTAACTTCCCAATCTCATAATCGAGATTGAATCGCGTCTTTTTCCAATCGAGTAGCTTGCGCGTTCGAATCGCTCTGCCTGAAATCCGTCAATATGAATTTTCCCGCGCTCGAACACGCAGCCACAGTTTCGTGTTTTGCTTTTAACTTCAGCATATTGTCGACGAGAAAAGCATCGGTGGCAACGTCGAGCGTGTAACGCGAGGACATTATTAGGCGACGATGCATTGCCGACATTAAGAGGAAATTCACGCGCCTACGAAGCCTTTTCGGGTTAATTCCAAGTCCAAGTTACCGAGTTAGCGCGACCGTAAGAAAACGGCTAGACATTTGTCGGGAATCCAAACGCGAACAGTGAGTTCTCTCCCGTGACCGAGAAGACGAGGTGGAGGTCGTGTCCGATCGCTTAGAGGACGACGACGACTGCGGCTCCGCGGCAAAGTGTCAAAAAAGCGAAAGAGACTAGAGAAGATGGCCCGAGTCTGGCAGAGTGACGTCGCGGACGGATAAATAATAAACACCCCCCCCTCTGATTCGAGGGGTGGCCGTCGGCGTGATATACGTCGGCGCGGCATATGCTCTCGTGCCCCGTTCGAAAGGAGAGCCGAGTGTCGTTTTGGCTGCTGCGCCCTCGTTTGCATAAGCAGGCCTCTTCGTCATTACCATTATTGCAGGACCGAGGGCAAAAAGCAAAGAGGAAAGAGGCGGGGTGGAGGGGTATTATATACGTTTCAGTTTTAGGCTTTGTGCGAGCGATACCGCAGCCGCATCGCGAGCTCGTCCGCGTTGACACTCGCTGTGGGCTCCAGCACAAAGGAAGAGACACTCCACTCCACTCGCGGTTGGAGTGTTCCGCGCGCGCGCGCGGAAGGAAGCGGCGGACCGGTGCTTCGGATGCTGCATTGTTCGCAGCCTATGCCGCCAGGGGGAGCTCCTCCAAACGCCTTGAATCAACAGTTTTTAGAGACGTGCTCTTGACGTTTATTGGTGCCCGCGCGCGCCTTCGTTCGCTCCCGTCAACGTTTTCGACTTATTGTTCCTCTAGCGCGCGTCGAGTACATTTGCGTTGGCTAATGTTTTCGGTAGCGTGTCACATTATAGCAAAACAACGAGCCGCGCGTCGCCCCCGACCAATTCAATTTCTCCTCGAGGTCCGGCTTTGGAATACACATTGCCAAAAGCTGCTGCTCGCCCGCGAATTTGACGCGGCGAACGTCCAGAGGCTTTCCGGGAGTGATAACGAAAATGTTCCCGGACGACTCGCGAGCCGATCAATCGTCTCTCCCCCTCGTTTTCGAAACGTAACGGTAATTGCAATCCACGTTCGATCCGGTGCAAAAAATTCGTGGGGGGGACGCGCCCTTATCGGGGCAGCGCACCCCTCCCTCCCGTTTCAATATTTCAAGAACAATTGTTTCACTTACAATTCGTCTACCGTTCGTAATCGCTTATTACGGCGTTACCTCGAAATTCAAAGCGAGGGATCTTATTTTGATTGAAAAAAGCGCTTTTACTCGTGCCCGGGAGGATTTTGCCAGCAGTGGATATGCTATTGAATAGAATTCAAGTTTTACGACCTGCAATCGAGCAAACGTAGTGATTAAGTCGTGTTTTTTTTTTTTTAATTATTGCGCTTAGCTTCGATGTTGAAAGTGATTCCACGTTACGGGCCGTTCAATCGCTCTCGAAACAAGGCTATTCAATGGCGCCTTATAAACAAACCCCTTCGCGCGCACTCCTACGGGTATTGTAACAATAAATTATTGTCGAGTATAGTCGAAGCGATAATTTGTTAATTTTACGAAGACAAAAACCATTCGTGCACAATACCTCGATATTCTTTTGAAATGTATCGATAAATTATCTCGTTCAATTTAACAATTTAACGCGTAATTTAAAATTTTAAAGCGTAATTTAAAAATATACGCTTTTGTCAAATAAATGCAGACGCAGCGCAATGGTAATTTATGTTGCACGAAGCTATTTAATTCTTATCGTATTTTTACGGCATCAGTTTCCCGTGAAAAAACCAAGTCATTACGTAAAAACTAACATTATTCTGACAAACTTGTTTTTTCTCTAGTTTAAGTGCGTTGTAGGTATTTTGTACAAGAAGGAGGAGGAGGAAGTTTCCGCGAATGTAAGGTAAACAACAGGAACTGGCCGTCGCTGGTGGAGTCAGTCAGTCTTGGCTCGTCACTCGCCCTACGGATCGCGCGAGTTGTACGACAAAGTTTCGTTTGTCAGGGTAACTTGTCCTTGTTTCTTCCATTAGCCTTTCATAACGCCTGGTAACGTACACTTGTGGAGATGAAAAGAAAAAGTGAAAAACGCGTCGAGCGATCGTAAATTCGTGAATTAAACGGAAAACTCGTGGAAAAATTAAAAATTTTAAAATATGCATTCGAGAGCGCGCGGTTAGGAAAAGGCGAAATAAATTTCACGCGCGCACACGCTGTTTTATTTCCTCGAAACGTCGCGGCACGTACGCCAGAGTACAATAAATAAAAGCGTGAATAATTCGAAAAGCGGTCCTTCCGCTTTTAAGGTGAAGCTCGAAGCCAACTGGGTGTGGCACTCGAAAGCATTATATATTTTCAAGAGCATAATGTTGGCTTTAATGACGCTTTTTAGACAAGAGAGTATCGAGGCGAGCCGTCGAGCATTGAATGGATATTTCCTCGCGCGCAGCCTCGTTGACTACGAAATCAACGCTAGGGCCGTATAAATTTAGAAAGTCGATTCGTTCGGAGAAATCTAGAGGTCCGCGGTGTATTTTACGGGGCGTCCAGAGGAAAAGTGCTGGGCGACACAACCTGCCAGTACGCGACGAATCCTAGGCAACGCAGTGCCTCGTCTGCGACGGACTCCGAGAGCAACAACGTCGCGAGGCTCGGAATCGGTGTCGGGCGATCAGTCGGGAGACGAAAGGGTGTCAGCGATGCTTATCGTCGCGGGCACCGACGGTCACTCCCCCTCGTCATTGTTGTCAGGGAACAATTGCGACTAGCTGACCGCATGCTGCGATCGAACGAACGGGGGTCGAGTGCACGGCAGCAGCCTCTTCACCTCTTTCGGCGGGCGCCTTTGACGTGCCTCCTCGAGTCGAATCCTCCCGGTGGTGCGTCGACCCGGTCCGAGCCTGGTGCTTTGTTTCCCTGTCACCGAACGGCTGTTATTACCGGGTTGGTACGAAACATCGCGATGCCAAGGGCGCACTCGAGTTTTAGTCGATCGCCCCCGGTGCTTCGCTCGCTGCTTCTCGAACGCCGCCGTCGCCCCGCGTGTCTTTGGGCTCCCGAGTGCGCACTCGAGCGCGGGGCATTAATTTTCTCCCGCAAATGGCGTGTCCTTTGCAAATTGTCGAGGAATGCTGGGGTGATAAAAATCTTCTATTTTTATCGTTAAATTTTAGCTTCGGCCAACAATGAGCTGTTGCTGCTGCTGCTGCTTTCTAGTGTTTCTTTTTGTTTTCAAGTTGCGCCGTAGCTCTTGCGAGTTAACTTCGACGTTTTTAAGGACGCACTCGCTCGGGAAGGGGTCGTCGCGTGCCGAATTTCATTTCACGCCTTTTTAGCGCTACACTACTCTACCGCCCCGATCGTCGAGCCAGTCCATCGACGTATTTGTGAATAAAATAAATATGCATTTGCGAAAAGCCTTTTCCCTTTGAAACGCACAGATTATTAAGGTTTAATCGACGCGACTGTCGCCGCCATTTTGTTCGTAACTGGGTGATCGATCGAGTGCTGATAATTGTGAACAATTTCACACCGACACAGTTGGAAATATTGTCGAAAAAAGTGCCGGGGCCTGGACTCGCTCGAGGCTCTGGAAATTTTGAGCAATCTAACGACACGGTCAAAGATAACGAGATCCTGCGAATTTTAATACCGAATTTGGACGTCGACGGCGCAGGATCGTATCGAACGTCGGAGAGTCGAGGCGCGCGTAAATTGTCGGAACAAGCCGATAAAAAGCCGGATAAACACACATTGCGCGTAAGGAGCTCATCGAAAACAAACGAGCTCGTGTGGAGCCCTGGGACCTTTACGACTCTTGGCAGGATCCCCAAGGATAAAGGCGACTCTTTTTATCTGGCACTGATCGGCTGCGAGGGCCAATCGTACCGAAATTCGCCGGCATTATCACGCCCTCGAGATTACGGACGAACGCTCTCGGGGAGTTTTTCTCGCGTCTTCGCCCGAGATGATCTGGAAGTTCAAGGCGCCTCGAGCAATAAAATATGCGGATCGAAGCTGCGAGCCGTCTTTTCACGTCTCCGCTTGAGCAGTAGGAGATTGGAAGCAATACATACGCACACACACACACCCTCGAGGGATCGGGCTTTTCTCTACCCCTGCTTATTCGGAACGAGTTGTCCCAGTTTCCATGGAGCGTAAAACAACGAGCACGCCAAACGAAATTGAATTACGAAGCTGCATTTTTATATAAAGTTTGCGCGCTAAGGGACAACTGCTTTGCCGTTAAAGTTTGATGCGTTCGCGCTTTTATGCGGCCATTAAACGATTGGTCTTGCCTTAGCTGCACCTCCCCACTCCGCCTAATTCCCAGCGACAAAAGCGTATTATGTTTACGTTTAAAAAATTGTCTTTTCAATAATGAAAGACCGAGAGGGAGGAAAAATTCGGGATTATTAACGAAACGCGCCAACAGACGATGACTTCTACGAAAGAAGAATACGCACGCTAACGGGGAACAGCAATTTTGCCGCGTAATTAAAAATTAACTATTAATAGCGGATTAATCAACGTCGCTAAACAACGTGCACTCGGAGGAGGCTAATTATAACCGAGTGCGTATGCAAAAGAGGCTCCGAGGTCATAATTTTGGCGCGCGGACTGCCAGGTTGTTTATTACGGGCATCAGCTGCTGAGAATAAATTACCGATAATTATTCAGATTCCAAAGTGCGATTAGTCACGCGATCTCCCACGCGAGCGTCCGAGGATCGGAGGAGCAGTTGGTGACCTCTCAATTAAAAGATGTAGAGCATTAGTGTCGTTAGCGTCCGCAACGGCGAGATGCCCACGGATCCCCGATGTTTTATGGATTATTGCGCCTTCGTTGCGTCTGCACCGGGAATAAATGCATCGGCGGCGGCGGCACCTTCGCGCGGATCTAATAAATGGAGAAGCACAATAAAGTTCCGCTCGGCTGTCGAGACGCGCGGATCTTAGATAAATCGGTCGCGTCCAACCCAATAGCCCAACGACGATACCTCCGCTGGCTGCTTCAATGATTAAATACTCAAAACGCAACCCATTCAATTCGAATTAATTAATAATCATCCAGGGGGATAATAAACGAAACAAAACAAAAGGAGAGTTTATGCGTCGGGAAAAATTTATGCTCTTTAAACATTCGAATTGATTTACGATAGCATCTCTTGCTCTCCGTTAATTATCCGCTCCTTTTTAACCTTTTGCGTTCGCAAATTGATGGTATTACACGGATTTCGTAAGGTTGTCCTACGGTGTCTAAGAATTTATCGAATCGTAATAATTGTAAATCGCGGAGCTTTGTTGCCTTTTAATAAGCCCGATAAATAATCGCGCCTGTAAAGTAGACTTTTTATCGCGGACGGCTTATTTCGGCTTTTGCACGCGAGGCTGCGCACAATTTGCAGCAAATAATCAACTTATACGAGGGGAAAACAAAATCGTCCATTAGCTCGGCGCTCTCTCTCTCTGTATAAATATAAATCAGGTTGAGCCTTGAAGTTGCGCGCGGGACTCCTCGAAAAGCCCGTGATTTAATGCGGTTCTGGGGTGCGGGCGAAACAAATCAGCCGTCTGAGATGAATTATAAATGATCGATCCCAAAGATGATAATTGAAAACTTCCTCGAGCTTTCGCGTTGCGTGGAAATTAATGCGAGAGAGAAGAAAAGGCAAACACGCGTCAGGGCCCGGGGATGGGCCTTTAAAGTCCCATAACTATCGTGTCCCAGCGGCAGGCGTATCGCCCATCGAGACAGAATAAAGTAGTCGTCGTGCCAAGCATCGGCGGTGGATATTAAGCATAATTCACGTAAGGATATTAAGAACGAGGAGGGAAAGAGCGGACGGAGATCGGACGCCTTTTTTGTGCCTTACGAGTTCGGGAACCTCGCCGCGACCTGCCCCTTAAATGCAAACAGGTTTCTCGCGCTTTTTGCCTCTCGCTTTTTTATAATCGCTGCCAAAAAAAGGAACGGAGCTTGTTAGTCGTTGTTCTCCAAGTGCTCTTACGAAGCTTCTGGTATCGTAAATTTAAATTAAGCCGCGGTCGATTAGTTGGTCGCAAGAGCCGATCGCGGTTACTGTTTTCGGTAAAATGAGTTAAAATCCGCGCGCGCGCGCGCCCCTTTATTAATGGGAGGAGTATTAATCGAAGGGAGTCGCGATCGCGCGATAAAAGCCAAACACGAATCGACGAGAGTGTAATCGCGCCGTTGCACCAATCGCCACCGAAATTGGCGTATATCGAGGCCGGGGCGGTTGCATCATCATCTTCGTTAGATCGCGACGACTGCTGCTGCTGTTGGCACCGAAGCCGAACGGATAAACGGACTTTTGAATCGCGTGGGCGCGCGTCCAGTGCAGTCTGCGAATCGAAATTGAGCGTGGGCCCGGGCCCGGGGGTGTTTGCGAGAATTCGGCCGCTGAGCGAACGGCTCTCGGCTGGAAATTTAATCCCGACTTGGAGCAGTCGGCCGAGCTTAAGAATCCATCAAGCACGAGTGTCGGTTATTTTCGTGCGCGCTAATTCGTTCTCAAGTGCCGCCGCTGCTTTTCCTTTCCATCGAGGCGCGCTGCACCTCGTAGGAGGTTCTGCTGCTGCTGCTGCTGCTGCTGGTCGCGCACCTCGACTGGGAATAATCCGAATAATTCCGAAGAGACGGCTATCGGACAGCCGTCGCTTTTATCAATTCGCTGCACAAGACCGAGAGAAGAAAAGGTATTTATTTGGCGTTCGCATTAGCGACTCGCTCGCCGTCGGCGCCGCTTGACTTGTTGCTTTCTTCTCGGCAACTGAGGCCCGCGCGAGCGAAACGCTCGAACGTTTTGAAAAAGGGCCTCGTCGGGCTCTGGCTCTAATTGCGCTTTCTTCTTCGGCCGGCGGTTGCGCTCGGGTCCGCCCCCATCCGAGCGGACAAATGTGCTTTTCCAGACGAGTTGTGGGCAATCGCTCGCCGGTATCAGCCACATGCCGCGCGTGTCGCGTGCCACCTAAACTATTGCTCCAAGCTGGTAAACAATGCGCCCCAGCAATACCTGCAATTCGCTCGATTGCCGCTGGACTCTTTTAACCGGAGCTGAGCTTATTGTCGTTCCGCGAGCGGCGCGCGATAAAAATTCGCCCGGCCTCTTTGTCAATAGCCCTTTGGTCGTGCAGGATTCTTGCTCCTCGGACCGACTAGTTATTATTACGCGCTTTGATTTACTTTTTACTTTGGGCAGTAGCGTTTCCGATTGTTCGCAACTGGCACTGGGTCGTTGGTTCCAGTTCAGCAACGACTCTTTCAGCGAGTTTCCTTAAAAGGCTCGGGGGAACGCAGGCAACGAGTGGAAAAAGCGCCGCGTTGTGATTTCGCGCCCAGTTACTTCGGATTCGAACAACGCGTCCGCGGAAAAGCGAGCATTTTCAAGCTGGAGGAAATTACGCAACGCGTACAAGTGGGCTTGATACGAGCAATCTCGCGAGCGCGCATTTTCCAGGGGCAGCTGCTTTCCCGCGCTTAATTGCGCCACCCTGTTATAAATCTTTGCTGGCTGAGTTTGTTTCGTCCAGGTGTGTGGTGGTGGCGTGCGAGATCCTCGTGCAACCGCCCTTTTTTAATATCGCCGGACGGAGCTTCGAGTGAGCGACGCGGATCCCAAAGCAAAGAGAGAGAGAGAGAGAGAGAGAGAGAAGGAGGAAAAAACACTAGATTCTTTTTTCTTCCGAATCTGTGAAATGGCCCGAAAACAAAGCCCGTCCTTCATTCGTCGAACAACGTCACAAATGCACGGCTAATATCGTGTGAAATAAAAGTAGGAGGAAGCGGAAAAGGCCATTAGCGTTTGTCGGCGCGGCTTAAGCAAACCAATCGGCCGCTCGTTCCGTTTTGTCGGTTCTGCGGAAACCGCGAAAGACATATGCTCCGCGTCGAAGAGAAAGAGCTTGTGGTGCGGCGCCCCACGGCCCACCTCCTCGATCCTCGTACTCCGTCTGTCTCTCGAGCAGTCGAACGAGCAAATCCGAGCGGAACGTGTCGCGCGAGACAACCAACAACCGCTCGTTTGTGACTTTGGCTCGTTCCGACTCTGATTAATGACTTGGACTTTATTGATACCCAAGCTTCAAATGTTGCGACAGACCTCGTGTTTTTCAAATCGTCTCCCTCAAGTCGAATTCGGTATCGCGCGATAAATCTCTAGCCCTAAAACTGAAATTCCACGTTGGTGGTGGCGTCTTCGAGCGCAGCTACCCACCCCAGCACCGTTCCACCCCTTGCGAAGGCTGCGACGCCATTCGCCGTCTAGATTTTCTTAGCCAGATTTGGGTCCGCGAACTTTTCCTCGCTCCGGCGAGTGATTTTCATGCTTCGCGCGTGTACGCGCTCGAACGCACAAATAAGCGACAAGACGACTGCTTTAGACGGAGTAAAGCCAAGGATTTTTCTTATAAATATTGACATCGACATAATAAACGACTGGATTGTCGCCTTGTTAATTCGGTCGGTGCCGAATTATAACCGACAGTCTTTAATTGCATTATAAATGTAATAAATTTAAATATATCTACTTCTGCGATTGACTTCTATCGTTCCTATTTTCTCGGGTCCGGCAAAATGAACAGCAGAGGACATCGATGAATAAACTTATCGGGCATTAGGTCACAATTTACAACTAAATTAGTACACGCAGCTCGACACGTATCAGTTTAGTTGACGAACGGCAGTGAATGCGCCGGTGAAATTTCGTTGCTCAAATTCACAAACAAGGCCTCGGCGTGGAATTGTACGCGTCACAATCGGGCGGATAATTCGAGCTTAGCCCGAGTTTTCGTAAAAATGCGGGGAAGGGGCAGCGGCACCTGGAAAATCCGAGTTTCAGTCGCAATCGAGAATTCGAGAATTTGAAAATTCAGAAATCCACGACTCGCTCAAGTCCCTTTACACGCGAAAGTTATGCCAACGCGCGCGCGCGCGCGTCGCTGCACTCGTAAAGGGATTCTCGAAAATCCGCTTATGGTGGTGTGCGTGCGGTGGGTTAAGCCGCGCACACGCTACGCAATAATTCGAGCAAATGTTTTCCGTGGCAACGAGGAATGGCGCGAATGCGTTTGTGACCCCGAATTTCGTTGGAGAAATTAAAATTAGGACATCGAGGCTCCCTGCAATAGCGGATGGATAGACCGTTCAGGACACGAGCTACAGCGAATTTTTCCATTGATGCGCCAACTGACTTCTAAAATAGAGAGCAACGAACACGATTCTTGGTCGACTTGTATTTTCAATCGCGCACACCGTCGAGTATCGATGAATCGTACCGTGAAAACTTGGATCGCGTCTCACGCGTTGCTCGGTATGTTTTAGTGAAAAGAATCGTTATTCTTTAATATTTTCCACCACTCGACGCCACTGGACATGCACTGCCTTCGAGTGTCACGCTGACGCATCTTTTCAGGTAGACGCTTTATCGAGCGATACACCTCGACATAATTTGCGCTTTCGATCTCTCGAGCCGTTGATGGCGTTCACCGTAAAAACAACAACAACAACAACAACAACAACCGTTATGAAAATATTTGAAAAAACTTGGGCGCGCTCCTACTCTTCCCGCGTTACACGCATTGCCTAAAAGTTTAATTTCGAGCTGATTACAATTATAATTGACAAACATTATATTTAATACGCATTGCCATAAAACATGGGTTTTTTGACGGACTTTAAACGCACTGTGTTCAGGCTCGTGAGCTACGCAGCCGTAAACGAGAGACGCATATTCGAGAGCGGAGACCGACGCGAAGGGGACCGTAAAAGAGAAAAAAGTCATTTTTTAAACTGCACGATGATTTTTACAGACGCGCGCAATCTCGTTAAATCTCTTTTGAAATATAAAGAGCCTAACGACTCGCCGCCGTCGCTCGGAAAAAACGTCCCGGCCCCCAGTCGAATTTCGCGGAAATTCAAGTGTCTCGTGCATTATCGTGTGACCGACGAATTAGCGCGCAACGATATCCGGCTCATCGGCATACCCCTAGCCCCCGCCGCTCCTTCCGCCCCACGGCTCAACTTCGAACGGCAACGAGGACCATTTGCAAACTAACCGCGAAATCTCTGCCCAAATTACAACCGGGAACAAAGGGTATTTTTCAGCAGTTTCGCCATAACTCTAGAGGCTTATGGCGCAACAACAACTCCATTTCGAGCGAGCGCATCGGCCGGCAGAGAAGTTCGTCCCTTTTGAAGGAAAATTACTACAGTCGATTAAACTTCGTTCAAAGTTTAATTTTCATTCGTATCCGGCGCGTCAAAAAAAAAAATGATCGCTTTTCGACTAAAATAAAAGAGCAATCGATTCGAATGAATCAATTTTTAAATTGAACTGTCGTACGAATCGGACAATAGAGGCTCTTCCAATTAAAAATAGCGTTCAATTCCCAGACGCGTATTTGTTTCCATTTGAATGCGTTAGATGCGCCATTGTTTTTCGGGCCGATGTTTTTAGTCAGCAGTGCTCGCGACTCACAATGGCTTTTTAATAAGAAGTTACGAGTAGAGCTTACTTAGATCCACATAAATATCACTTGTGCATTCGTTCCGATAATTTGCTCTTTAGTACTAAATCACGCGATCAAATTTTTTTTAACCGCGAGTTTATTTCTCGTCGAGTTATTATTTATAATCGGTTGGAGTTGATAGCCCTGCAAAGGCAGTCCCGGTGCAGTTCCCGAAACGAAGGTTAGCTTTGGCTTTTGCTTTTGTCGATTCGAGCGCTGCGACAGATTGATTAAGAAGCGAGTACTCGGTGAAATAATCTCGGTACTTTCGTCAGACTCGAGCAGTAACGTCTCTCTCGCTCTCGTGGAAAAATGACTTTACTAGTTAGAAACAGCTACAAGATATTTGCTCGGACTCCGCTTATAATACCAACAAGGCCAATTAATGTTGGTTCCGTAAGGTTTATAGAGTCTGCTATCGAACCAGAACATAAGATAAAATGTACACTGATTCCAGGAGATGGCGTTGGACCTGAATTGGTTTTGGCTGTAGAAGATGTTTTTATAGCGGCAAATGTACCAGTTGAATTTGAACCTTATTTTTTGTCCGGAGAAGTAAATCCTACACTTAGTGCTCCTCTCGAAGAAGTTTCGGATAGTATAACCAAAAATGGAGTATGTCTTAAAGGAATTTTGGCAACTCCTGATCATTCTCATAGTGGAGAATTACAAACATTGAATATGAAATTACGCAAAGAGCTCGATCTTTTTTCAAATGTAGTTCACGTTAAATCATTACCAGGTGTAAAATCAAGACATCAAAATGTAGACTGTGTTATAATTCGAGAACAAACAGAAGGTGAATATTCTGCTTTGGAGCATGAATCCGTGCCTGGAGTTGTGGAATGTCTCAAAATTGTTACCGCCTCCAAAAGTCAACGGATTGCAAAGTTTGCGTTTGATTATGCTGTAAAAAATGAACGGAAAAAAGTAACGTGTGTTCACAAAGCTAATATTATGAAACTTGGAGACGGTCTATTTTTAAAATCGTGTCAAGAAATTGCTAAACTTTATCCTAGGATTGAGTTTGAAAGCATGATCGTGGACAATTGTACAATGCAAATGGTTTCGAATCCACATCAGTTCGATGTAATGGTTACGCCAAATTTATATGGCAACATAATCGATAATCTTGCATCGGGACTAGTTGGAGGTGCTGGTGTTGTTGCCGGAGCAAGTTATAGTGCCGAGTGTGTTGTTTTTGAACCGGGTGCAAGACATACATTTTCAGAAGCCGTAGGCAAGAATGTTGCTAATCCTACTGCTATGATACTATGTTCCGTAAAACTTTTAAACCACCTTAATCTAAGACGTCATGCTGAACGAATAAAAGATGCGTTAAATCAAGTTATCAATAATGGAAAATATCTTACAAGGGACTTGGGTGGGCAAAGTTCGACCACTGAATTCACAACAGCTGTAATTAATAGTTTACGTTAATAAACTTATTCTTAAAACTAATTTTCAACAAATTTTTATTAAATTCAATTAAATTCAAAATCAATTTATTGCTCTTTAAATTTGAAAACTAAAATTTCAAGCGAAAGTAACCTGAAAAACCTAGCGTATAAAAAATGATCGTATCGATAATACGATAGAAGGTATCAGTGTTGTAAAAGCAAGGTTTTGTAAATTGTTTTATGTAATACAACAGAAATAAATAAAATAATAACGCCTCTCTCACCGTTGAACTGTGTTAAGAAGTAGCGATAAAATTGATATGTCAAAGACACGCACTAATTGCCATCCATTAAGAACGAGTGCCTTTTTGCCTTTTTGCAGAGCCGCTCAAAGATTTTCGGTCGCGCGTCCGAAGCTCCGTCGCGAGGACCGAGAAACGTTACATAACCTCAAACCCAGTGTGAAGTCCGCTCGATCTGTGCTGCTGGAGCACATGCGCGGGAGATAAGCTCGCGGTCGCTGACGCAGCCGACGTTTAATTGCCCGTTTCCTGTCTCGCGAGAGCGAGAAAACCGAACGTCGCTCTGGCTTTTTACAATGCATCTTTGACCCAACTATGCTCGAGTAGTGGCGGCGCAACGGCGGCGACGAGTCATTGAGTCATCGGCTCAATGGGTGTAGCGCAGCTTGTTTTTGCCTCCTTTTCGCTTGCAACGCTCGCTGCTGTCGATCAATCTCCGCGAGATTTTCGGCGAATCGCCCCCCAGTCGTGGCTTCCTTTCCTCGGGAGCCTCTCTTTCTTTTTTATCGCATTGCTGCTCCTGCGCTTTAATCCTCGTTGCGAGCGCACGATAAAGCGGATCGGAATTTAGCGCAGACTAAACGCGTTGATATTCGCGCTTGTCAAAATCTTCTCTCTCTCTCTCTCTTGTACGGCTGCCCGTCAACGTCGTTGCATATTCTCTCCGCGTACGATCGCCGTGTAACTGACAGGCTACTTGCGTTTAACAATTGAACTCCCCTGCCTCGCAAATGCCCCCCGCGCGCTCTATTCTCTCTCTCTCTCTCTCTCTCACCCTTTTATTTCTCTTCAAAGTCCAAAATTTCCATTTCCACGACGGATGCGCGTCTGCTCGAATTATACAAAAATCGGCCAGAGCGCAAGCCCCGACTAGTCTCTAATTGGCAATTGCCGTAATTACGAAAATGTAAGCTGTCTAAATAATATTAATTTTGGCGTTGCGTAAGCTTTTTTCTGTAGCTCGATGAAAATCAATTAACCAGAAAAGCACCATGGATGTCGTTTAACCAAGCGTGAATCATTAATTTAGCGTTGCTCGAACCAGGATAATAAAAATTTCCCGCATTTGAAAACTCCTTCGCAAACTCCTTCGAGATCCGTAATCAATAATGGCGTTTAACGATTGGATGGGTACTGAGAGCTGTGCTAATCAGTTATATTTTTAAACACTGGAATATTGCAAAATTTGTCCGCAAACCCGAATTTCCTTTCAAATTTCGACTCGAGGATTTTCCATTTCCCTGCGCCTTTGAATCCTTATTAAGCCCAAGATTAAAACAGAAGGTTATTACGATTTTCCTCCTTGCATTCAGTTCTGAATTCCAATTTATCCGAATTTTACATTTCTCCATTAAAATAAAGGTTAAAGGGTAAAAATTGAAAAAGCTTATTTTCATGTGGACTCGCGCGATTCGACGTCGGCTTGCATCGCGTCGCCTAGCACGAAGAATTTATTAAAATATTAATACAAAAAGCATTTTTCCCGCGCCACTATCAAAAACACGTCTCGAGCCTGGCTTCGTCTAAATATTGTCTCGGTCGTTCGCGGGTGAACTTTTCAAATAAACGCGGTTAGTCGAATATGGGGGAAAACCGAACGAACAAACACTTCCCTCGCAGGTAAGAACGAGCGACGTGGAGGAAGGAACGGAGCAAGGAACGCACCACCGAAAGAGACCGTCGTTGGATGTCGATTCACGAAGGGAGGGGGAGGGGGAGGGGGCGTGTTGGAGGTTCCGAAAAAAATGTTGACGAGACAGGATCAATTACTCATCGTCGGGCGGGACGCGTGCCATCGGACGGGCGTTGGCACTTTTCCGAGCAGGAAAAGCCGGACTGTGAAAAATTGCGCGCTAAACGCCGCCGGCTGGGCGCAAAGGGCGAGACGAAAGTTGGGCGCCGGCTCGTTAAGCTATTAGCGTCGGGGACTGATGGTCTTTTAATTACCAATTACCGGCTCGCCCCCGACGACGTCTTCGCTCGAGACCTTGGTGGGCCGCATTTCCCGAAAGCGCCGTACTTTATTTATACCATTGAACGCCGCTTCGTTCATCGATGCACGAGTTTTCGCTCGCTATTCGAAGTCGAAACAACTCAACGCTCGCATAAATCTAGTTGCGACTAATTAATTTTAAAGCCGTGTTAAGCTAGTAATTGACTCATAATGACGGCAGCTCGACGCCTTTAAAACGCACAGTTTTTCCATTGCCCGAAACCCGATCGAAAACACCTTCATCGCCGAATTTGGGGAGTCCTCGAGTCGCGGGCAACATCGATTAAAGTCACGCGCAGCGAAGAAGGCGAGAAGGGCCATAATTTCGGTAAAAGTGGCTTCCCCACGCGTTGAAAACAAAAGCGAGTCGAGCCCAAGATCCTCATCAACGGACAGTTTAGCATCATAACGGAAATAGCGACGAAAGGAAGGACTCGGCGGAGTCTTGGTTAGCGGTGTTGAGAGACGTCGGCGGAGCTCCGGGAGCCACAGCATCAGTCACGGACGCGCCCACGCGCCCCCTCTCAGCCCAAGGCGTGCACTAAATCACCGGAGGTGCGCTTTTCCGAGGGGGACTCGGGGCTCCTTCGCGCCCATTGTGCCGAGCAAGAGGGCAGCGAGTCAGATGTCGGCCCAAATCCGCGTCTGCTTGCCCAGAAACGGCCTCGCAACTTTGAAATTTATTCCGCTCGATATAAAAGGCTTGCCGTCGCTAGCGTTGCCGTTGCGGAGAAAGTGGGCGAGACGGATTCCCGGCTCGATTCGTTGTTCATGCCCATCGCGGAAAAATTCGTGGAGCGACGCAAACTAGGCGTGACGGGGATTATCCCTTCGCTCGCTGCGATTTTACGGCCGCGGAACCGAGATTTCGCGCACGCAGATGTCGCGCCGGAATAAGACGACGACTTTACACCTCGTCGCATTGATATTCTCGTTTCGATTTTACTGGCACTCGGCGCTGGCCAAGGTGGAGGAGGAGGGGGGTCTTGGTTTATGCAGCTCTGCGCACGTACACGCACGCACGCACGCACGCACGCGACCGGTTGGATTTATTGCTGAAACGGCCGATCGCCGCTCGACGTCGTAAATCACTCTTCGGAAGCGGCCTTTACTTTCATTTTTATTCGCGAATAAATAGTTTTTAATAGTCCAGGACGGCATTGTCGGGGAAAGGAAAGAACCGGTGTTGGCCCGTTCGGCCACTTCCTTTCGATTCGTTAACGCCAACTTCGTAGGAGTCGTTGCCGAGTCGATCAGGTCCAAGCTCGTCCTCTATTTGGGTTAAGCAGTGCGCGTGTGCGGCGGAAATTCGGCACGCGTCCTCGAATTATTAGCATCCAGCCTGTTTCGTTCCGCAATTTTCCGAAAGTGAGCCGGGGGCCAAACGAGTTAGGTTTTTCGGGAAAAGCTGAATAAGCTTGTGCTCGACGGAAGACGCTTGCTTTCACCAATACAAGTTCGATTGAAATGCAATATTTTACCGTAGGCTTGCATTTACATAAGTTGTAATACATATCAACTTGCTCGTTGAAAAAGAAATAATCCCGCATTAAAGGGTTTCGCGATTAAAAAACAACTGCTTCTATAATTGTTTCGTTTTAAACTTCTCAACCGAAGTTTAAACTATTGGTTTTACGGATAATTTATGAAAAAATTAAAACAATAATCGAGGCTGCGTTCGTTTCATCGGCTCACTTTTAACGATAGCAACGAATATTGCAAAAAATGCGATATTTCATTTACGCTCGGAGTTCACTGGGGCATAAATTGTGCGAATAAAATTATAACAGGATTTATTAATCGTTTGGAGGAAAGTAATACCAATGCGCGTCGAGGGTGTCGTCGTGCAAAAATCACGAACGAGGCACAGTTGGACTTTGGTGCGCGAGAGAAGGCGTTATTTCTCATACGCCACGAGTTCGCTCGAGAAATTTCACGCGCGTCTTTATTAATTCTTAATCGGGCCCAGCGACTATTGCGCAAGCCTGCGATTCTTAAGGCAGGGCAGCAGGACACAAGAACGCGCGCAGTGTCGCCGCGAGAAAGGAGCGACACACGGCAAAGGCAAGAGTTTCGCTGAATTGCCGGTGCAATGGTTTCCCGTGTGATGGCGGGCGACGGCTATTCTTTTGAAATTGAAGACGCGCGACGAGGAGTTCGAGGAGAAGTGGAACGCCGCGCCGAGGAAGAGACGAGAGGAGAAAAAAGGGACGCGCGGAACAAAGCCGGCGGTTGCATTTTCTCGTGCGCCGCGCGTGTGTGGGTAGAGTGCGAGTTACAAAATGCCCCGGTGCATTCAGTTGCCTGGGATTTATGGCGAAAATTACGGCGGGGCAATTACATTGTGCTGCTGAATGAGAGAATCGGCGTTGCCGCCTTTAAAATTGGTTAACAAGTTGTTAATTAATACCGGCGCATTCGCAATTTCGATAAACCGCTGCTAGAACTCGTTTTCACCTAACCTCGGAGCCTCGCCGCGGCTGTTGTTACGAGCTGCGGCCTTCGAAGACGCCTTCCTCTGCTGGTTATCCGCGGCCGCGTCTTCCACCGATCACGCGGAACTTTGGCGCTTGTCTTTTATTTTTGTCGATCGCGAGGCTTGTACCGCCCGTCTCGGACATCGCCGCCGACCAACTCGATCTTGACGAAACTCTCGCGCTGACGTCACCGACCAACGATACGTTATTCTCCTCGGGAAATGTACGAATCACGGACTTTGATGCTTCGTCGAATTAGCGAGATCGACTATTTGTCTTGCCAAACGGACCTAATTTCGTCTTCGCTCTCGAGTGGCTCATTTTTTAAACATCGTCGGAAGCTCGTTGCTCGCAAAAGTAATCCTCGACGATACACCGACTAAGAAGAAAAACTAAGAAGCCTTCGTCGCCCTCCGAGTCGTCGGATGGATCTTCCAGGAGGATTTAGCCACTCGCAGGGCCGAAAATCGATTGATGCTCGCGATCGGTGCTTATTTACCCTCTCCAGCGGTTTCCCCGGACAGGACCCCCTCCCCGCCCCGGCTCGCACGCGACAGGCCAAATTTGTCCCCGCGCAGAATACAAATCCCGGGGCATTTGTCGTTGGCTTAGCCCCTGGTTTGCTTGCCGTGGATGGATATCCCGAGCGGCTTAATAGCTTTTTTCGCGAGTGGCTGTAATTTTGCGATGTTCTTTTAAAGGCCGGGGCGGAGCTGCTTATGCGCGCATTTTACATCATTTTTATTTACGATCGAGTCTTTGCGACATTTTTATGGCGCCTCTCAAGAACGCTGGACGTCCGAATTTACGCGAACATTCGAATCGCGAATCGCCGAAAAATTGTTTAACAACAATCCGGTGAAACGTAAAAGATTTTTAGTTTCGTTAGTTGGCTTTATTGGCTCGCGTTGTCGTCCTTATTCAAGGCGCAGATATAAAAGGAGTCTGTAACATTTCGCTATTAGCGTTTGGGCATTTCTCTGCGCGATTAAATTATTTCGTTACTGGACGATGTAATCGCCAGTTTCATCTCTACTCGAGATTTTTACGCTCTCTCTTTTTCATAATATTAGTAATTTACTCGTGTCGTGCTCTTTTACGTATCTCGAACGTTCGCCTTTTCCCATAGGCTAGTCGTTAAAACAGTTTTTATTCAAGTGCATAGGCAAAGGATACATTAAACTTAACACAACAACAACAAAAACGTCCCGAGTAAGTAAAACCTGAAGAATAGGAAAGATTTTGTTTTTGCGATTGTAACGGTGAATAAATGTGTCGTAATGCAAATAAATTTAAAATAAAAAGGCAACGAGACGAATGGTACTGAGCAAAAGAATCGTCGTAATAATTCATACTTGTGCTGCTCTTCAGGAATTCTTGATTTAACGCACACTTGTACTACGCGTTCTAGAGTCAACGTTTCGATCGATTCAGGTTCGCGTCACTTTTAGGATCGACAATTTCGTAATATTTATTAACGAAAATTAACGAAAATCAATAAAAGCTATAAAACCAATCTGAGGTAATGGACGCTACAAAGGAATCGTCAAATAAACAATATTTACACGGTAATTTAATTAATTATTTTGGTGCATTAAATTAAACAAAGACAATAAAAGCGTTTCCAATTACGGACGTTTAATTATGAAGTAAAACACAAACGAATACGTGCACGATCAAACTTTTCTACACAATTTAATAAAAGATTACACGTACGAACTAGTTTTCGATTAATATATTTCCAGAGTATCGGTGTCTCGTTTACCATCAGCTTAGAAACATTCGCGTTTTTAATATTATAAAATTTTCCAGTTTAAAACGACATCTATCAAAGAATGAAAATTAACAGGCATTAGCGAGGGGGGAAGGATAAGCAGCAATTGTTGTTTGCGTCACCGCGAAAGGATTGGGAAGATCGAGGGTGAAACCGCGACGGCGGCGCCTTTGCAAGGTCGCTTTACATATTTTTACATGCCCCCGTTAATCGAACATATGCAGCTCGAACCGCAACTGTTGAAATATTCGGATGCGCTATCGAACCATCGACGTCGTAAATTTAAACATTACACATTGGTTTGGTGAGCAAATTCTATTGAGTCATTCAAAGTTTCGGCGTAAAATTGAAGCAGCGGCTCGAGCAGATGCTGCCCCCCGGCTGAATGTGTCAAATTTAGCTAATTCAAACAGTTTCGTCCTCGCCGCCGGTGTCAATGTCACCGAGGGCTCGCGACATCCTGACGTCATTATTCGCGAGTCTTTCGAAATTTTTGGCCTCGGCGAAAAACCGAATTCGCGCTATCAGCGACCCGATTAACGGAGCATCCTCGGGCGTATTCCTTATCGCGGGGCCCCGCGACGGGGCGTCGAGTCCCGGTACCCCCGCGGCGATCCAAGAGGAGACCCCGACCATCTGCCTCACTTTTCCGTGCTCCGGTGCTCTCTTTTGAACGAGCGCCGTTGCTTTTACGAGCTGCTGTCACGAGGAGAGGAAGAGTTTTGCTTTATCGACCCTCTGTCACTACACGAATTTGCCGACGAGGGACGCCGGTGAGCCTTTGTTGACCTTCGCCACTCGCCAGAGTCGAGCGAATTAAGACTTGCGTTTAAGAGGCTCATTTGTTGTTAGGTGTGTGGACTTAATGGAGCGTTCCCTTCCAGCGATCTCTGTGTTTGCTTTGTGGATCCGACTGTTTATTTTGTTTTCCCCAAGATCGATTTGCCGAGCACTTTGTTTCTTCTCTCTCTCTCTCTCTCTCCTCTCGCCGCTCGGTATTCTCAACGCCTATCTTACGTGATTTTGTCGACCAAATGGTTACTATTCATTATGTCGTCAAACCAGATATTTTATTATCTCGGAATTCCTCCGCACGCGGTGCGCAAAAATGCCGATAGAAACTCGAACGTCGAGCGATCAAAGACAGACTAATGATCCTCCTCCATCGAGGGTCCCTCGATAATAGAACTTCATTCGATATTAACGCAGTCCCTGCGCCATTTTAAAAAAATGCCCGCTCTCACACGTGACGAATTTTCTCAATTCCAGTGCTTATTAACGCATTCGTTCTAATTCCGACTCGGCAAGATCTCCATCGCTTTCCACTCCTGGCCTCGCTCCTCGCTACCTTTTACGATCTCTCTTGTTTCCGGCAGCAGGAAAATGGATGGATAATGGGTCGAGAGGGAAGATTTGTTCTTCCCTGTTCTCAGAGCCGGACGGGGCAAAAAAGAGAAAAGGTAGTCAAGCCTCGGTTACAAATTGATCCTCTCCGAATGGAAACGCAATTTAGACATGGAGGATGATATCCTCTCCGAATGAAAAGCTTGATTAAATGTCCTGCTCGGCACGCACAGCTCTGTAGTTGTGAATTGTTATCGTAGCGCTTTCGCGACGCTCGCTTGGCTGCATTGAAAAATCTTAATGCTCCCCCCCCCCACTGACAAGCGACGCGAGGTTCGTTTTTGAGAAATTAAATTATTTTCAATCATTTTTAATCCTCGGCGGCGATTAATTATTGCCCAGAGACATAGAAATGTGCCATGCCAATGCCATCGTCCGACGCAGTTTACGATTATTTAAATTATTCTATGTATCCACATCGCGCGCGTTAAAATTTAATCTTTGATAATTTAAGCCTAAATTAAGATTTTACGCACAGCTCTTGCAAAAACTTAATATGTATTTAATAACGGAATTCCGAGTCCGTAATATCTATCGATGCACTTCATTATGATACTTTAACCGTCTAATGTTTTGTTTTTCGCGTCGAGAGTCGATAATTAACGCCGCTTGGCCGCTTTAACAAGACGAATGGGGAGCGCCGGCTCAGTGCGTTTCAAGGTTAATCGAACGGACGACATTTTCAAAGGCAACTGTCGGTTGCCGAATTTTCGCCAAAGAAATCGTTGCTTGGACTGATAAAAAGCAACGAAAGCCAGGAAGAGAGAAGCTGCCGCCAATTTCCCCCACAAATCAGTCTAATTATGGCGTTAGAATCGTTGGGCGAAATATCATCATCCGTCGCCAGAAGCCGTAAATTGAATAATCGCCGGGCGCAGTCGAGCGAATGTCGCCGCGACTTGCGCTCAGCCGATAAGGGGGCGGTAGGAGGAGATGAAAAAAGCCTGTTACCGGCTGCGGTCTCGAGTGTCCACTCAGACCGCGTAAAAGACGAAGGAGAAAAATCAAACAGCGAGGAGGAGAGTCGCGCGAGAATCCGTTGCATAAGGTTAAAAGACAAGGCCCCGGAGTAGTTCTCGAGCAGTCGATCAATCGAGCGTCAACAAAAAAGGAGGTTCTCGACTTCTCTCGCCTCTTGCCCCCCCCCTCCTTCCTTTGTAGCTCGAAAACGTCGTTGCGCAATTAATCGCCAGGAAAACCGCGCGACAAGTCAATCGTTTAATTCTCTCCACTCGACTCGTTGCCCCTTTTCACCGCTAATCGTCGTCGTCGTTGGCGTCGTCAGGTAAGAACACTGCCGAGTCTATAAGGCTAATAATCTCCAACTTTCGCTCGGTAAAGTCGGCGCGGCTTTGAGGAAGTTGACGAGTGCGACTCGTTTCTCCGCAAACGGACGGAATGCCTGAATCGAATTGCGCGACTCGTCTGCACCGGCGCACGGGGGAGGCTCGGGCTTGCGATACTGGATGTGGTAACGATGCCGTTCTCTTCCTCCCTCTTCTTGTTTCACGCGCTTCTCTGCGATAGCGCAATCGCTCGCGGATTACAAAACGAACCCCGCCGACGCCAAATGAAAAATCCGCGCAATTGCGTCGAAGGTGCGCGGCGGCGGTGGTAGTCCGGCCAGGTTGCCCGGCTACGGCTCCGGGGACGAGCGCAAAAGGAAGCTGCGGCACCGAAAATCTTACCTCGGCCGGCCGTTGAATTATGGCTGAAAGGTTGCGCGCGTCTAAAGTTCGCGGGGGTTAGTGACCCCGAAGACGTCGCCGCAGTCCCGCGAGCACGAAAAATTCAAGCGCCGCGCTTTACGAGCCGTCCTCGGAAGAGGGGAACCTTTTACGAGCGAAGCCAAGATAAAGAATCTGCCGGGGAAGAGGCTCGTCGTTGAATTTCCCCGAGCACGCGCGCACTCGCACTTTTAACGCGCATCGGATTTTTGAAAGTCCAGCCAATGCAGGGATGTGCGCATGTGTTCCGGGCGTCTGGTTCCGTTCTCACGATTATTCCCAGTCTCGAGCTCGAGGTCCGCGTTTCGAGCGAACCCCGAGTCTGGTTCAACCGATAACTGCAGGATTCGACGTTGCCAGTGAAATAGTGTCTCTGCCTCTGCCTCGTCTTCTTCTTCCTCCACATCTTTTCCTCGCACTCGTCTTCCTTTCTCTTTCTACGCGGTGCGTCGAATAAACGTATTTTATAGGCGCTCACTCGTGCTGTAAGTTATGATTGCCTGAAAACGCTTTTGACTTCGAGTCGATATTAACTGCTGTATTTATAGTCGCTGATTTTCTTTTTTCGCGTTGTCTCCCATTAAATTCCATGTATCGATATTGTAAATTAATAAAATTAATTGGAAAATGCGATATGACAAGCTTCGGTAGGTTCGCTCGAGCGCTCACACGCACAATTTGCAAACGAGGCTTGTTTAAACTCGGATTCTAATTGCCGTCGAAGCTTAAGTGGCAAAAATGAATAAGTAAATGCCGTATTAGTATAATTCTAAAGGAGCCCGTAAGAGGGCCGCGCATCTATTAACAAAACTAATAATGGCTTTTAACTTCGTCGATGTAAAAATAAAGCCGAGATATGCTTAATTGAATTGATAATTGTGGACGTACCTCGAACGAATGGAAATAGAACCGCGAAGTGGGATTTAAAACAGAACTCACTTCTGTTATCTAATTACGCGTATTTATTGAGCGCGTATCGCTTATTACACGGAACGTACGCGTCGAGGAATCCCGGCATTAATCGGTGTCGAGTCCGCGTAAGAAAATTACTGCCTTTCCGAGACGGAAAGCGATACGAACACATTGCGTCGTTAGCCAGCAGCAGCAGCAGCAGCAACACGGTCATTTTGATCGGGAAAAGGAGGCAGCAATTGCAGTCCTGTGACCACCTCGAGTTCGAGAGCAAAAGAGGATTCGAAAATTTTCGAATTTCCCGACTCGGCCGAAAGATCGATAGCGCTATGGCAGCTACTGAAACGCGGAGGCTGCGAATACGTTGGGGTCCCGAGGTCGAGTCTCAACGTCGTCGTACCCTCGTGCGACGACCGAGACCCTACCTACAACAGCTCGCAAAACATCGACGGAATTTTTCTACTGCCGTGTTTGGCATGCCGGGGAATTCCAGCAAGGACGACATCGCGATGCCTTGCGTCTGCTGCCATTCCGAGAAGTCAAATAGCCGGGAGCTTTTTCGCGACCGATCGTGAATCGAGAGAAACGCGCAAACACCTTCGACCGAGCGGAAGTGGCGCCGCCGCCTCGTTCGACTAACTCATATTTATGTGCTTTCCAACTCCACCTCGGACGGTTTCATAATTAAGCGGAGACGTTGCTGCTTTTTGCGCTTGTAAAGTTCGACTACTTGCGCCGCTTTTCCCGTGCGCGTGCGCGATGCGACTGCTAGCCGCGTTGAGCTTGCAAGTGGATTACATGACGATACCACGACTGAACGGAACAGCCCGGAATGCCGAATCGACGCTATCGAAAACAATTGTTTTCGCGAGCGCAGTTTGTCGCGTGCGAGAACAGCGTCGCGTTCGAATAAGGAGGTTACCTGCCTCTGCACTACACAGTTACCGACCGATCCCTCTAGTTACAGTCGTAATTGTTGTAATTGGGTGAAAGCCTCGGAAATGGACCTCTTCGATCGCGACACTTTAGCGTAGGCGTAGCGTTTCTTCGAAACCTTGAACGGACGTCAGCCGGGAGGAGCTTCGCGCGACCGGTATTCCGAAATTAATCGTCGCGATCGACTCGCGCTAAGAATTTCCTAGAAAATTGAAGACGAGGGCGCTAACAAGTACGAAAATTTGATCTGCCAAGCCGAGACCCGGATCGAGAGTTGCGAACGCAAATGGCCACTCCAATTTGCGGAACAAATCAAAGTCGGCGCGGGATAAAGGTAAATAGATTTTCCCGAGGAAAGGAAAGTCTCGGTTGCGGGGCAGTGGCAGCTCGGGAAACTATCGGGTCCTCGCGCCCCGTTTCCGGAAGCGCCTTAGGGCTATTAGCCCCGTATTTAGAGGCGTGCGCCGAACGGCCGCTCGCTTCCGGTCCCTTCGGCTACTCGCTCTTTAGGGCGTCTAGGACTTGTCGCTGCTTCGGTATCATTATTCCGAAGAAGTGCAGTGCTAGTGTGGAACTATTTACGGTGTCGCACAAATGGTGCAAGATGGAAAACAGAAGCGGACCGTAGGTAGCACCTTTCAACCACCACTTACATTCACCGACAGAGACTTGGTGAAAAGATGGTTATTTGGAAATTATTACCTTCAGTCTGTCGTGTGCAGCCTTCAAAAGTTTCCAAATTTTTCGAAGCTCTCTCACGTCTCTATAATTTCTCAGCTCACCGTAATTTTTTAAGGCCGATTATACGAATATACAAATTTGTGGATTTGACCGGGCAAACGCTGCTCACTTGAGCAACAAATGTCTTACTTTACGACGCTTGACAACTAAATTTCCATCGAACATTTACGGTTCGCTTCGTTCACAGAAGCGACTTTTAAAGACGCGGCTTTTAATTCGGTTTTTTTTACGAATTAATGCGGCCATTGCACCGTTAAGAGACCCTAAATTAACAAATTTGCAACGCAAGGAAGTACTTTAAAGGTTAATTAATCCTCGCGCTTTATCGCCCGACACTTTTATTCTATTTCGGCAAGAAATATAGCATTAGGCTTCGAATGCGCCAAATAGCGCGAGTAAACACCGTAACGCTCGAGAGAGAGAGAGAGAGAGAGAATAGTTTCCTCGAAATGTACGTACGCACTCTGGATCTTGGCCCGCAATTTTGTCCAATCGAGGGGAGAACGATCGATCCGTTAGGTAAATCTCACCGGATTCCCGTTTGGAGGAACGAGGACTCGCAGCTCGCAGCTAATCGACTTTCAATAGCGCCGAATTAGCTTTTACATCATACCACATCCGAGCCCGAAAATTTGTTCAGGACTAAGTAATTAATACATTGTAAAGGCGGCCCAACATTTATTTAGCGAAGACGGGGGCCAAAAAAGGCTGCCGATCCCAAAATCGATTATTGATCGAATCAGAAAAAAGGCTGTTTCGGGGCGTCCACCCCGTAAATCATCGCCTCCTGCGGAGGCGCAGCCAGACGCTGACAGTCTTGCGTCAGTCTCGAGGGGAAAGTGTCTTGGTGGGTTAACCGACCCGTCGTCCGACCTCGGCGACGCGGAACGCGATCGATCGGCCTTTCCTTCGTTGCAGGGGTGCGAAGACGAAGACGTCGACAGCTGCTTCGGGAAGTAACAATGGAGCGCGTGGGCGGCCCCCGGATCGTTGGGTAAACAGCGGCGCGCGCTTCCTTTTTATTCCCGTCCCCCCTCGAAGTGTTTCCACGCCGTCAACGGTTACCTCCAAGCACGATTTCTCAACCCACGCCGCTGCTTTTCCTTCGTCTGCCTTGTCTTTCGAGAGTCTCGTGCCTCGGCACCTCGATTTCCTCACCTCCTCGCGGGTCCGCAAAAACCTTGTTTACGCGGAAACGCGGGGCAGGGGGGAGCGCAGAAAGACGCAGTCGTTGCGTTGCGTTGCGTTACGTTAATATTATGTTTGTATTCCGAGAGACGATGGGCGGCGGCGGCAGGAGTGACATTAAACAAATAGTCGAATGGATAAAGTCACCGCAGCTCGGATTTACACGTTCGATCGTTTGTTTTGCTTGGGGTCCTCCTATCCTAAGAACGACATCCGGCAGATCGAGCGCCGATCTCGACTGGCCGCTTGACCTCGATACGGGGGCACCACCGGCCGTCACCGACGATCTGGATTTCCAAAGTCGGGTCGCGCGCGTTGTTTTCGCCTCTCGAGGCGCGACGAGCAAAAAGATAAACATTACCGGGCCCGGGAATTCGCCAAGTGGCCCGGATCGCGTTACCGACTCCGAGCGCAACTCCCCCCACCACACCGGCCTTGCGCATGCGGGCGCTCGTTTAATGCAACAGGAAGTTCATTTGTGCCGGCCGATGAAACGTGTTGATGAACGCGCCGAGTGGCTTCGCCGAATCCGATATTTATGCTGGATTCCCTCGGCTCTTCCACTCGGCTGCCCGGGGATTATTTATTATTTGTTATTTCGCGCGCGGCGAAGCCACCGACCGAGTGCGACGTCAAAAATGAACGCGAACGGGCAGACTTAATATCGAAGGCCATTCGTCATTTTCCCTTTTAATGGTGCTCGTCGTTACGTCACCGAGTGCATCCTGGCCTCGTTAATTATACTGTGAGAACAAAAATTGGCATTAGTAACAGAGATTACCAATAACCGGGCCGTCAACGGTCTCGATAGAAAAAAAGTAACGAGTTCATGCCCTGGGAAATTGGGGAAATCGAGCCTGCACTCGACACCGGAAAAGCGCATCCTAATGCAAGCTAATGCCACTTTTACGACTTGCGGGGGGATCAAGGGATGGCTCAGGTAGCTTTTCCTTTCATTTTTTATTCTTGAACCGTTTGTCGCTGACTCTTTCGATAGCCCAGCGATTGAGATGTAACGCAAAAAAGGAGGAACGATCACTTTTTGGGGTGTATAATAAGCCGCCGTCGAACCTGATTACGCATTATGCCGTCGAGTTTCCCGTCTTTCCGGCCAAAGCTCTTAGGAAAGTCGAACGAAAAGGGGCGGACAGGCAGGCGCGGGGTCGCTATTCTCTATCAAAAAGGGGTAACGAGCGGGAAACCCAATCCGTGCATCCTATCGCGTCTCTTCTCACGGGGAAACGCGAATGTCCCGTAAGATTCTTGATGGGACGCGAGGGGAGGAAAATGACGTCGCTTTCTCGGCACCGCGGTCCAGCCGCCGCGAAAGGGTGAAAACAGGACGTGGGGTGTGCTCCCCGCTCCTCGGGGGGCGTGCTGGGAAAATAATTTGCATAGCGCCTTTTCCCGGGCGCTTGGAACTTCTCGCACCGGAAGCCCCAACCAACGTCTTTCTTCACCTTTCGAGCGGCAGGACGTTTTTCAGGCTCGTTTACATTTTCGCTGGGATTCGCGGCGGAGGGGCGGCGGGGCTTCTTAGATTTCTGTCGGGCGATGCGAGCGAACGGCTGCGACGGGAGGAAGGATTCGTTAGAGGATAAACCCAACGTTTTCTTTTATGCAAAGAGAAATGTTTTGGGTTCGTCGGACGGTCCCGTTCGAACGGTTGCTCCTGGGGCTCCTCGACGACGACGACGACGACGACGACGACGGCGGCGGCGACGACCAAAGACAAGAATTTCTCGATTAAATTTTGTAACCGTGAATTACGGCGAGTCGTCGACACTTGCATTTGCATGGAAGAGGTGAGAGCGCGAGTTCAGCTTTAAACGTGTCGTCGAGGCCGCGAGTGGATTTTCATAAATTGATAAGCGCCCGAGAAAAGTTTTTCGATCGACAACGGACTTATGAATATGAAAAGATTCGAGTTCGACACAGTATACGATAAAGAATTCCGTGGTACTCGATGCTACAGCTCGTCGACAAAAGAATATCGTTAAAACGGTAAGCAAGCCATTATGAAAAATTATCCAATTTTCGAGCGCGAGCGCGTCAATAAAGCAAAACCTCGACAAAAAGCTCCGGTCGGAGAAAAACTCGCGAACGGCGCGTCGTCGTTGTTGGAGGGAAAGCTGAGCGTCGATTTATAATTTGCATCTGATTGTTGTTGTGGCGGTGCGGGATAAATAAGCCCGAGAATAATAAGTCGAGGAGGTTATTAAGTGCTGCGCACGCGTATTAATGACTGCCCCCCGGCTTCGATATTCGAACGGCGCTTGTTGTCGTCGTCGTCGTCCTTTCCGATTTCGCGAGCTTTGCAATCTTGGAGGCGCGAGCAAAATTGCAGACGCTCGCGAATTGCGCGGGATTAAGAAATTTCCGATTCGCGCGAGTATTGAGTGTTGAGTGTCTTTGTAGTTAGGTGGATCGGGAATTGAAGGAAACCGGTGGTAACCTGCCCCAGAGTCCGATCGCCGCTGGGAGCGGATTACTTTTAGTCTTAAACAGGCCCCAAACGTCCGGGACATGCCAGCAATTTAATGGAGATTCCTTTTTGAAACAACTGTAATCAAGGCGGAAGCTTGGTGTAGGATTACATCAAAACAGACTAGTCTTACGTGGCATTTTTACGGAGGCACCCCGAGGAGCTCGCGCGAGCAAAAAGCCACTGCACGAACACAGCCATGAATATTATTAATTACGAATATTATTGTATTTTTCTCAAGCTCGTGCGGTATCATTTTAATCTTGGATTGGCACTTTTTTCAAATTCTTCGCCGAGGATCCGAGCAAAAATTCTAGCGTTACCGTTTTAAGTATATTATTCAGCGCAGCGGAATGCAGTGCGAAGCAAAAGTGCTACTATCGTACTGTCGGTCGGAGCGAATTCCTCGCTCGGAGCCACTCATCTTATTGAATCTCCGCCAGATTAGGACGAATGCCGTCGCCGCCTTATTCGATTTTCGCTCGACAACGAACGGCTTCTTTTTCGTTTAATCGCACAAAAGACTCTCGAGCGTCTGCCCGCGTCTCTAATTATCCATTCGCGAGCGCAGCCCTAAAGAGAAAGTTAATTGACAGTTGGATGACGATGGCGTTGGCCAGATGAAGGCGCACCTGCGAGCCTCAATTACTCGACCCGATAAAATAATGAAAATAGCAACGCGCGCTGGTTCGCGAAAGATAACGCAAGCGGCGCTTATCTCGAGCATTGCCGCCGTCGTCGTCGTCGACGAGCGCAGATCGGGCAAAAACAGCGAGCCCTACCTCTTTTTTGACAGGAGGCTGTAGGATTCCTTGGAGTGGTTGACGAGCCGCATTCGCATCTTCCTGACGCGCTCGCCAGCGCGTTTCCTGCCAATGGCGCCCTCGAGAGCAGGCATCCAGACGATGGGCCCCCGAACCATCCGTGTTCGCGGTCTATCGCATCACCACCCTCGACGGCCTCTTCTCCAGCTCCCAGCTGGAGCCGCCGCGAAATTCTCGATTCGCTCGGCCACCACCAATTTCATTTGATTTCGCGAGCTGCGCGCGAGCCGATGTCGTCGCTCAGGGCGGCTGCTCCTCGGCACTCGCGACGATTATTATTATTGTTATTAGCGATCTCGGAGGTTTTCGAGCGCGTCACCTTCGCTGCAGCACCACCACTACGGAGAGGAGGAGTCGATCACGTGCGTCTGCATCAGTGAGGGAGTCCGCGCGCGCTCCTAACGTTGCTCACTATACGACGGACCGCGCGAGTGTGCGGCCGAGGAGCGCGAGCGAGACGAGCGAGAGAGAGAAAAAGTGCCGGGGCCCACGCACACGCAGTCTTACCCACGTATGCGCGCCGCGGCGGCGGCGGCGGCAGCGGTGGTGGCGGCAATGCACCGCCGAGGGTGGGAGAGAGAGAGGGGAGAGGTAATCGTGATGGGGCCCGCGGTCGAAGCCCGAGTGGGGGAATAAGGGCTGCGCCGAGATGAGCGCGCGCGTGCGTGCGTACGTGGCTAGTGCGCATTTTTGCCCCCCGCCAAGAGCGCGCGCGCGCATAGGCGAGCCGAGCGCAATTGGGCGAAATGCTAAGTGGACACTTAGGGCAATTACCACAACGGTAATGCCGTATTGTTGTTTTTCCTTTTTAAATTCCCCCGGCGGCGCTACGGGTAATTTCGCTCTTTTTGCGGCTGTGAAATTGACTGTGATTTAAGGAGCTTGCGAAACAAAGAGTCGAAGCTCTTGAGATATTCGGCGCTATTATCGGAGCGATGGATGGATGATGGATTTGGTCGGCCAGGGGTCGGAGTGCGAGGTCGCAGAGTTCCGTGAGAAACTGCGCGAGGCTCCGCGTTTCCGCGTTTGCAGAGGAGCAAGACTCGAGTAACGCAAAGCTCGGGGAAGATTTTGAAGAATCGACGCGATTCGTCATGTCCGAGCGATTCGAAAGGCGCTCGAGAGGCATTTGAAAAGCATTTGCGAATGGGTGGGCAGTTACTCAAAGTTACTCCAGCGCGAATAGTGCTGAACTCGTCGTCATTCTTCGTCATTCTTCGTCAATCTTCGTCAACATTCGTCAACATTCGTCAACCTTCGACTCTTGAGCCGTTCGTCCTAGAAACGATTTCGGCTGCTGGAGAAAACGCAATTTGGAACGTCGAGTTTTTCCAATTTTCAATCATTAATGAAAAAAGTTGCGAGCGCAAAATGACAGCGCAATTTTCCAGTTTCCAACTTGTGCGAGTGAAACCGAAATGCGTCGGGCATTTGGGCTCGTGATTCTTGCGATCGCGGCAGGTAAATGGCACGAATAAAGACACGTATGCGAAGGGAGAAAAGGAGACGTGGAGGAGGCGAACGAAAAATAAAAAGAGGGGAAGAGGGACGTGCACGTGGGCTCGTTGCACTTGACGAGAGTGAGAATATCTTGGCAGCGACCAGCTCTCTTCTTCTCTTCCTACTGTCAGCCTTGTTTCTTTTTCAACCCATCAGGCGCGCGCTGCCCCCGTCCGCCCAGCATTAGTTTCGCGAAGGCCTCGCACTCGCACACACGTACGCGTCATCGCTGGCGGTGTTGTTCTCCCGGTGACGCTCGTTTGCTTCTCCTCCGTGCCTCTCGGGACGCGCGGCTCTTGGCGCATCGGAGAAAAAGAAAGGACGCGCCTCCGCAGCCAGACAGAGAGAGAGAGCGAGATAAAAGGAGGTTGTGCACTGGCTACTTTGACGATTAGTTTAGCATTTAAATCGATCATTTTCCCTCCAGCGTCTTTGGTATTACGGGGCGGATTTTATACATTCACGAGCGACCGAGAGGAGTATAACCAACGCCATAGTCGCTGTTTCGATTTTGCGCATTTTTTGCTCTTAGCCCGACTCCTGCTGCTCCTTTTAGCGCGACTTTAAATGTAATCCCGATGGTTGGTATTCCTTGATTATTTTCGGCCTCGATTAGCATTGAAACTGCATCGTAATGAATGATAATAAAGCTTTAATGATTTGCTCCTTTGTTTTTTTACGCTTCGATTTGCTTAATTAATTCATTTCTACTCGCGAGCCAGGACTCCATCCCTGGTTGCTGGATCGATGCACCGCGATAACTGTACTCGAACCCGCCCGGTTGCATAATTGCATACCGCGTTGTTTCGCGAGTTTCACCAAACTCGAGTTCCTCCTCCTCGTTCCACGTCGCTCCTCTCACTTTGCATGCGCTCATTTTTTCGCTTATCCAAACAATTAGATTTAAAGAGGAAACTCGTAGCGCCTCGAAGAATAAACCGGAGGAGGATTAAGGCGCGCGCGCATCCATCCCCGGCGAGTTTTATTATTATATTGCCGGCGCTCGAGGAAGTTGGTCTCGAGACAATAAAATAACAGCTAGTTTTTGTAGCTCCGAACAACTTGGAGCAACTTCCATCCACTTCCAGCGACTTTCAGCGGAAAAATTCCATCCGTCGGCCTGATATTAAAATTCCCCTTCTGCGCGCGCGCATGAATAATGCAAGACGCAAGTGAAGAGGCGCGCGCGCGCGTCCGGACGTGGATCCACCGAAATCCTCGATGATCGGCGCCGCTGCGATCGATCGGCCGCAAAACGGAAAAGCCGTGGGCTCGCGAGCTTCCTTTTTAAGGCGTCGGTGCGCGAGCGCCGACTCGCGCCCATTGTTGCGCGCTCCCAAGCTCTATTTATGCGCAATTGCCCAAGTGGCGAGTTGCGCAAAGCACGTGGAGCCCCCTCCCCCCCCCCCATCGGGCCCATTGCTGCTGATAAAAGGCCGCGCCTCTGCTCTCTGCTTTCGCTCGCGTCTCCTCGAGAGCGAAAGTCGCCCGATAGACTGCACTTTCTTTCCGTTTTATCGAAGGCGAATCGAAGCCTCGGCTGGGTTCCCCTCTGCCCCTCATCCAGCTCCACGAGCCCGTGGGCACAGCAAAGCTACCCGCGCGTTTAAATTCCCTCCTTTCTAGAGCCGGAGGCGCCTCGCGAGATGCAACCGCCGACGCTCGGAAAATGTGCTTCGATGCGTCGAGGCGCTAATGCGGTTCGGGCCTAATAAGCACCGTAACCTTGCACCACCTCGAGCGAACGACGCACTCGCTGATAAAAGCCGATCCAACGGCTCGCATCCGAACCGATGGCATTAATTTAGAGCGCGTGCGCGGCGAAACGCGGGAACTGAAATTCGATCGGCGGCCTGCAACTCGACGCGCGCGATAGCTTTTTATTTATGAATTTGACACTGGACGTGCGTCAGTGTGCGAGTGCGCGCTATCTCCTGTTGACTCGGCGTTGTCCCATTTATTTCACTGCGCGCTATTGACAATCGCCGTTGCAGATTAACCGAAATAAAGCAAAACCGCGCGAGTCGCTGCCGTTGCTCGCAGCTCGACGATCCTCCGTTTTAAATTGCGCGACTAAAAGCTGAGCCCAGGACGGCTGATGCTGGACAAAAAGTCGCGTTTCTCGCGGCCTCGAGAGCGCGAAAATGACGAGGGCGACGGGTTGCGATTTACGGGAAGTGCGTGCGTCCCCCCTCCCTTATTTGGCGCCTGCGGACTCGACTCTCGACCGGGTCAACGAGGGATCGCTTTTTCGGGGAGTTCGACTCGCCGAGTGCGGGGAACTTTAACGTCGCGAGGGAAGTCGAGTATTTTTCGAGCTCTCGAGGAATTTAATTCGCCACTCGCTCTACTCGTCGCGACTCGTCGAACTAATATGCTCTACTAATGTGCTCTCGAGTTTTTATCGGAACCAGCAGTTTGGCGAACAAAGATGTTTACAAACACCGGCGTTCCCCGGCTTTTCCCATAGTCTACAGTTGCTGTACGCAAATTAAAAAGTTTAAGTCGTTTAATACAGTTTGTCAAATAATAACGCGAATGGGAAATTTTAGTCGCGAGGAGAAAAGATAATCGCGCTTGGAATGTTTGTCGTGTATATTTTCACAATGTAATCCAACGCGTCTAATTATTTCTACGACATCGTTTCATCCATCATTTGTTACAATTAGATACTAGTATTTTTCACGTTGATCGCCTGTATCTGTTTACTCGGTGATGGCTTTATCTAGATGCCGCTGTGCCGGACATTTTGCCTCGTAAATACGATTATTTTTATTTCATAACATCGTTTCAACCGTGTGTTCTTTTCGAGAATAAATGTTCCCCCTTCTTTTAATCCGAACATCTTAATTAATTTCCATAATTACATTAACAATCTCGGGTTAATTTCAGGTTTCTCGAATCTATATTTTTCTACGGCACAATTATTTCTTAAATTTTTGCCTGTAGTTTACGAGTAGTCGAGAAAAGCGACAAGTTTGAAAGTATCACTTCTGCATATATTACGACGCTTAAAAATTTATACTTTGATATACGGAGGAAAATGCAAAATTATCTTCGTATTATTATTAAATTTCTGAAAAAGATGCGCTTGTTCGAGTTCATAAATATTTGTGCATTTTAGTGGTTTATCCTCGTAAAGGAATAAAAAATTTGCATGTAAATTAAGACGCCACTTAAAATTCTTATTATTTATAATGTGTTTTTATTTTCGCAAAAACCACTATTAAGTCTGCATTTATTACGAGACGTCGTTACACGGATAATACGAACTGCAATTTTCGTCCAGGTTAATAACGAATAAAATACTTTTATTCGCGAGTGTTCATTTGCTCGCCCTAACTTATTTATCGAGAAAAGAGGCTGCGACTTTTGAATATTCCGCGTCTCGCTCAAACGCTAAGGCGGCTGTGAAAAAATGCACTCGCTGCTTAAATAATGCATTACTTACGACTGCGCGAGTAATTAATGTAAACAGCAGTTGCTCGTATCTACTTACCTGAAACATAAAATAGCAGTTATAATACGCGTAATCTAATCATTTTTTGTATAATAAAAAATGTAATAATGAGGTGCATTGTAAAAATAAAGGAAAGCCTTTGATTTATTAACGCACCGGGGCCAGTGCGTAAGCGGCTTTTTTGCTGCTCCCCGATGCATTCAAAAGCGGCTGGCCCATGACGAATAGACGCAAATATTCTGCGTCAGTCGTGAATAAATCATTGCGAGAAGCCGAATTGAATCGCGATCGCGGCGTTTTCGCGAAACAACGCTATTTTCGCAGCCAGAGGAGACGCGCGAGCAAAAAACTGCTAAATTATGGTCGGGACTACGCAGAGGAGGACTGGGTCAGAGTTGCAACGCGCAGTCTTGCGGGAATCGCTCGCACGAAAAAACGAGACGACGTCTTTGAGCGCAGTTCGCGCGTCCCCGGTTGGAGGGGAGGGCCACGCAGGTGACCCATGATTTTTCTCCCCTTTTCCGTTTTCCATTTGCAGCGCGTTTTTCCAGCAGTTGTAAGGAGGAGCAGTCGTCGCCGCCGAAAAAGCGGCCCCGGGCCCAATCGCACGCTCTCCTCTTACGCGCCAGTCGCGAGCAGACGCGAGGAGATTTACGAGCGCCCGGACCCGAAAACGGCAAAAAACGCGGGGAGCGTCGCCTCGACTCCCCACGAGTACTAGTCGCATCCAAAAATACCGAATAAAATATGAAAAGGACCGTCTCCTTTTTATTCCGTGAAAGCGGGAAAAGCACTCCTCTTCACCCTTCTGTTCGCTCCCCTCGCGCCCTCCCCCTTCCTACGTGCCTCGATGAATAACCCAACAGCACAACGTCCCCCGCTCCCACCCTTTCGCGAAACTTCAATTTAGACAACATATCTATTAGGATTCTGCAACATCTTTGCAACGTCGACTCCTTTTTCGATTCCACGTTTCCAAGCCGCCTGAAAAATTGCCCAATTTGTAATTGCAGTTCGTCGGCGGCTGAACCGTGCGACGATGCTTCGTTTGGAAATTGAAACTCCGGAGGCCGATCGAGATAATTAAAACAAGTGTACGGTTATTAATCGGAAAAACGTTGGGGAACGAAAGCGAATGTAGAACGCAGCGACGCGATCGGGTCGGGCCCATTTTTCAGGATCTCTCCCGTGGACACGTCGAGCGGCGGCGATAATTTGGGCGGAGTCGCTCAGCGACGATGACATTGGGAAAGCGCGCGGCTAATGGACGCTGTTGTTGCGCGCCTTGGTGCAACAACGAGGTTGCGTTTCGTGGTGTCGTTGGGCCTCGGCTGACTAACCCGATTCCGATACGCCACTTCGTTTCGAGATACGCACGAGGTGCGCCTTCGTGTTTTTAGATTAGGAAACGGAACTTTTCAAAGATAATGGACATCTGGGCCTTCTCGCCTTATACGGGGGGACTGGCTTAATTAGTGGCCGCACTGCCGGTGGAAAAGCGCGGCCGAAAATTCACACGGACCGAACGGTAAATAATTTCAGGTACGAAAATTCCCTCAACCCGACAACCCGACGAGCTCTTCTCGAGTTTCCCGATGTTTCCACGAATGCATAAATATCGCAGAACATGTGCGAGGCAGCCGATGTCTCGATAGCCTGTCGATGCGTCACGTATCGGACTCCATAGAGAGAGAGAGAGAGAGAGAGGGAGAGACGCGCCGGCTGTAGAAAAGGCCGCCGAGTGCGGGAATAATGGCACCCCAGAAGAGCTAATTTAGAGGTGCGCAAATAACTTGCGCCTCGTCATCGAGTCCTTCCTGGCGCGCTGACCTGAAATTAACTGTAGTGGTGCGCGCGTGTAAATCACGACGGGCCGATTAAATCCTCTCCGCCGCGAGCCGCTGCCCCGGGGAGAGAGAAAACGTGAAAACGAAAATGAAAATCGAGCGACTCCACCCCTCCCGAGCGATCTGTCCGATGGGGAGCCGAGGGGCCCACGTTTTCACGATCCCCGATAATAAACCCATATATTTCAATTGCTTATTAGTATCCTGCTGTTGGTGCTTACCCGATGGAAGCGAACAACCGAGTCCATCTTCCGCTCGCAGTTGTTATAATTGAGACTCGGCGGCGAGCCGCGCCAACCTCCCAGATTCGCCTCGATTTCGCCCGGACCTTAACCGGTTAATTTCGCAATTTAAAGCGAGAGTTCGAAAGCTCGGAGGGTCGCTTCCGTTCGGAGTCGAGCGAGATGCATTACGGCCCTCGAGGACGAGTTCGCGAACGACGCCTGCACTGCAGGAGGACGCGACGATTTTGAAAATCGCCTCGACGCTCGCATCGAAATTTATCATTGTTAAAATAACGAGTTTCGTAATAAATCCATTCGTCTGGTAGCAGCTTGAAATTTAAAAAAGAAGAATAGCGTTCGTCAAGGACGAACGACGTTCACGACGTAACGTAAACGATGACTTTGATGGGAAGAAAAAACAATCGGAAAAAGGTAAACAAGCTTTGTAAAATATCGATAAACGTCGTGGGAAACAATAAGCAGTGAATAGATTCTCCCAAGATGACACTCGCACCCATGATAAATGCGTAATTCCATTAAACGGACAAATAAGTTTTTACACCTGAAAAAACTGGGATGTAATCGATTGCAGTGGTCGGCGAATCGCGCGCGCGCGCGCGTTCGTTACTCGGGAAAGGGCAGAGAAAAGGCCCGTGCGAGGGCAAACGGAAAGAAAAAGGAAAATGCGAGAAAAGAGAGCGAGAGTGTACTCAAGGGAATAAAAAAAAAGAGAAAAAAGATGACGGGCGAGGAGCTTCGGAAAACCAAGGAGGACGAATGCAACGCAGCCGCATAATGGAAAAGCATAAATATGCCTTGGGGGGGGGGGCGAAGTAGGAAACGCGCCGAGGTGGAAGGAGGGGAGTCTGCGTTCGTCGTCATAATTTACAAGTGCATCGTAGTTCGGAACTCGTACTCGCGCGAGTTACGGGATAAAAAGCCATTAGTCGGGGAAACTGGAGACCGGCCGAGGGATTCTGGGGCAGCATATGCGTCGGGATCGTAAACCATGCGAGGCACAATACAACGCTCCGACACCCCAGACTACCTTACAAGAGAAACAAGCGTGTAAGTATTCCCCAACGACGAAGTTTATGAAAACGCGCGCCGTCTCTCTCGGGAGCATCGAGAGCTGCTCCAGCCGTCTACGGCGAGAGCAAATTAGGGTGACGTGGAAAAAGGCGGCGGCCCTGCGCGCTAATTCACGCTTTTCCCGTCTGCCGCCGCCGCCGCCGTCACGCGAATAATTTACGGAGAAAAATTCGCGCCCGTCTGCGCTCGCGCAAAGCCCGAATTATCGGCCGGGGCCCCCCACACCAAAATAAGGCCCATTGTTGTGTCGGCGCTAATGCGAGTAAGAGTGAGTCCGGCGGCCCTCGGGCACGTGCTTATTCCAAATAGATTACCAAAGATGAGTTTCGGCAAGCGTTGCGACGTTTACTTAACGAGACTCGGATGGATCGCGAGGGCATTTTTTCACTCCCAATCATTCGGCGCCAACGTTAATTCACGGATATTTACCTTAAAAAGGCCAACTTTTTCACGAACCCCGAGAATATTTCGAGGCGTTCCGTTTCCGTTTCCGTTTTTTCACCGAGACTCGAGTCAATTCGATTGGAGCAAAAATTCAAATTACAGCTTCGAGTTCGTTGCTTTGCGCGGCTGCGATATTTGCGAACGATTGGCGATTGCGTGCTTCTATTAATGCACTTGCACTCGGCGCTAAGGTGCAGTCCGCGACAAACGTGAAAAGACTCCATCCGAGATTGCGGTGTTAGTCCGAGGGACGGGAACTGCGCTCTCCGATCCGCACACTTACCAACTTGGTGCATAAAAAATTTTAAACAACATCTCTATAAGCGAGGATTATACTCGGAGTCGATTGCAAGTTCGCGGTCGGCTGGCAAATGTGTTGCTTCTTTTATAGCGCCATTTTCGCGAACGGCATTTCATTCAAATTTCACTCGTCAAAAATGAACTGCCGAGTTGTAAAGTGTAGGAGAGACGATCCCGTCGTCCTGGTTCGTCTCACCCTCCGTTTAGTCGCCGCGCAATTACAAGACGCGGACGTTTTCGGCGATCCAGCGTCCAGCGCCATCGTCTAGCTTAGCGAGCAGTTCTCCCCCTCTCCTTCTCTCTCTCTCGAAAAAATAATACTCGATCGTGAGAACGTCGACTCGCCCCACAGTTTTCAATGAAAACAATATTTTTAAATTTCGGTCGACAGTTATTACCGTCGCTGAGTTGGAGGAAATTTACGAGAGGAGTTTGAAAAATTTATTAGATATCGATCGGTCGGTCGAGTGCAGCCAATTCGTATTTGCTCCTACAAGTTTACGCGAAATTTTAAATCAATTTCCAGCCGAGCGCGGGGCTTTAAAAAGTAGCGATCGAAAAGTCAAGTGCAGCCTCGCTTAATTCGAGTTTATTTTAGCGACGCTTGCGTAAAACGTTGGCGCGCAGATTCGTGTTCGATAGCAGAGGAGATAATCGCCGCAATATAGCAAAATGTGCCGGAGCCCGTGGAATTGCCGCGATGAGAAATTGAGTCTTTAAACGAGCGAGATGGTCAACTTTGTAAAAGATCCGTTCCCTTGGCGAGATTTATGTAGCGTCGGATACCAAGTATTAAGCGCCGTATCTCGAGCGCTTAATTATAGACTACAATATCATTAAAGCATAATCGTTGCGCGACGATAAAAGCGCGAAAGATGAAGTGAATTTGAACGCAACTGCAGAATAATACGGCGTTACCTCGTTCGACTCCGCGACTCCGAGACCAATACGACGACGACGACGACGACGACGACGAGGAAGAGAAAAACGAACGAGAAAAAAAGAAGCCAACGGCTGCTCCTAATCTCCGAGAGCTACAAAGGTTGTAACGAGTCATTGTGAAGTGACGAGCACGAGTAAGAGTCACCGAGAGGTGACCACAGCCTCCGTCCGATTTTATCGGCATCCACGACGACGGATTCTCATTATCGCAACTCGTCCCGGGGCTCGGGGATTCGTTTTGCTCGCTGCGAGTGCTGCCGTGAAATTTGCCTCTCCCCCCCCCCACTGCCCATCCCCACTACTCGACGATACAAATGTCGATCACTCATTTCAACGATATCGATCTTAGCTATGCGCCGGCGAAAATGGGTTAATAAATTAACGTCGTGATGGAAACTGCAAGAGTTGCGCAAGCGCCGACTACTGATGGGAATCGCGGAGATGATTCAATCAGTTAATGGCAGAACGAATCAACGCCGATTGTTGCAAAAAACGTTATTAACGCGGCCGATGCCCACAAATCTGGGCTGCGAAGAATAAAAGTGAGTCCGCGGATTTGTCGCGTAATTTTCGAGCCGCCAACATTCATCCCGAGTGTGTTTTTGCTTTGTCAATAAATTACTCGCAACTCTAAACGCTTTGGTAATTGCGTTGATATCCGCGTTATTGATTTCCGCTAATTTGCAAATTGCGAATCGTTTCATTTGGAATTCGGCAAACTTGCTTTGTAATTGCGTTTGAAATATTTCCGAAGCTGCTGGGTGCGACGGCCAAAAGAGGCGAGAAGAGGCAGAGAACACGTGACTGTCGACTAGCGGCAGATCAAATTTATCGCGTGAAATTCTGGCGGACGCGGCCTTTATGCCATCGACGTTTGCTTTTCCGCGCGAGAAATAAGATTTTACATTTTCGAAAATGTACCTTTTCGCGCGAGAAATATAAAAATTGACGCCGTCAACGGAAGAAGAAACGGAGGCGGATATGCCGATACGTGTTTTGCGAAAAGGAAGAGCGCCTCTCGGAAAAGCAGCAGTTTGTTGATAAACAAGCTTTAGCTGCGAACGAGCACTGAGATTTTTATCAGATAATTTTATCTTGAGCTGTCGCGCTATTCGCTTCAAGCGAAAGTTTTGCAATTATCCTAATTGTTCCTTCGACTTATTATTCCAAGATCGAAATGGACCGTGGAAATGCTCGATCGATCAAATTGCATTAGCCTTAAATTCGATTTCGCTTTATAAGCCATACTCGCGTAATTATGTCCATTTACGACTGTTTACGCGTGCGCAGTTTTACGCCCTCGGCTGCTGCTTTCGTATTTGCGCGTATTTATTTATCGGCCACGCAAAAACGCGCAAAATCAAATTTGGCGCACGCGGGAGTTCGCGTCTCCTGTACGATCAAATTTTTCAAAGTTCACTGTGCGCGTGTGCGTGCGTTGAGGTCCAGCAGTCCGCTCGGAACCTTCCACTCGTATTCGCAGCTACTCGTAGATTCAAAGGCTATATACCCACCTCTTGAATAATTTAGTACACGAGCAGAGCACAAGCCTACCGATATATTATCTCGCAGCCTTTGACCCCTGGAACATTGCAATTATAATGATTTACGAGCGCGATCCAACGTGGCTCAATTTATGCAATTAAAAATAATCGCAATTATTTAAACTCGTAAAATTCAAACTTCAAGTTGCTGCTAACAACGCATCGGCGGCGACGATTGGTAATTGCGGGAAAACTCTATTTTTCAAGTGCATTAATCACGCGAGATCAGCTGTTTTCTACTTTAGTTCCCGAATTCGCGCAACGCCTAATTTTCTTTTTACAATCGATGCTTCGTGAAAAGCTTAGCCTTCCAATTGACGAGTAGTTGGGAAAGCATTAACAATAGCTTACAAAAGTTCTTGCCAATTATTTCTAAAAATTCAGTTACAGTCCTTGGAGTAATCGCGTTACGCGTATTAGGAGATAATTTCTGTTATTTTCATTCGTCACGGTAGATAATCACGACGGCTTTTATTCGAGCGAGATTGAATTAAAAGACGCTGCAATTACTTAAAATACGAGATTTATTAACGCGGACTGCGAGCGAAATAATTTGCACGGACATCTTAAGACGTAACTCGTGGAAGAAGGAAAAATTTTGCAGGGCTTCGCTAGAATTACCGCTTAAATCACTCGGTTAGGATTTCAAAAGAATAGCTTTGCAAATTTTTCAGCAACGATTACCTAATTCGCGCGTTTGCGTAACCAAGTCTCAATTCCTACTGACCGCGTTTCCGTTTAAGTTAGCCGGTGCCAAACGACGGCTGCATTTTCAGCTAAAATTCAGTCTACGCGGAATTTGCGGAAATAAAAAAGGCGGCCAATCGATTTCGTTTGGTTCCAAATGCGCGTTGCAAGTGCATCAGTGTCCGGGACATTTTTGCGAAACAAGCGGCGTCATTTGCATTTTTACGATTGACGCTCAATCGTATTACAAGGTAATGCCGTCACCGCTTCGCTTCTAATTGACGACGCGCGAATTATTTTCGCCTTTACCCCTCCCCTTCTAAAACACGCGCACACTCACACACGCGCACATATTTGCTCGTATACTCGTGTTCTCGAGGCGTTTCGATTATTTATTCGAACTCGCGCTCGAGTGCTTTGGAGAAATCGAAGCGAACGACTGTTTTTTAAAAATTTCCCGTCTGTGGACTGGCAATTAGTTCCGTTGAAGACGAAACAATTTTTATCTCGCGTGCACTCGCCGATGTGCAAAAAAGTTCATGGTGTCGACAATATGAAATTTCGAGTAAATCCGTTTTCTGGTCGCATTTTCAACAACAGGCGCGTCGCCCTCGAATATTCATTAAGACAGCGAAAACAAGACATTACTCGCCTCGAACCCTCGACGGGCTCTGACTATATCATTATTACCGTTTGATCCCTTTTAAAATAAATGACCCCCGAGCTAACCGTTGCTTTTTACCCCAAAGCTGCGCTCCCTTTTTATTTCCTCGCGCGCAGTTCCGTGCAATTGAATTCGACTCTTGTATTTTCTTCGTCAAAGGCTTTATTAAGCTAAAACAAATATTCCACTCGATGACGACACTCGAGGCTTTGATTTATTCCTCAAGGGCTAGGAATGATGGTTTGCTACCAATACCTATATATAATATATATTATATATAAGTATGAATATTAATTTTTTTAGTATTTATCACAGAAAATGAGTCTACAAATTTTTACTTGCTCGCGCACAATTTGCGCAAAGTTATCTGCAAATTCGTACATTAAAATGCAGGCGATACTGCGAGAGGGCACTATTTTATGTAACAACGCGTGTTTTTTGCGTTTACTTATAATTTTTAATCATTTTCCGGCTTTCCGCAGAATGCCTTGCTTCTACTCTATTTCTCGGCAATAATTGTCAAATACATGACATCGCGATAAAGACGGACATTTATTACGCGTCATTAAGTGATAAATTACAGCACTCGGTTCGATTAATATTTAATTTTGATTTTTACGCGGCTGGCGATCAGCAAACGTCCAATTCATTATTTAAGCGATGAATATTACGTAAATTGTCAACGCGAGCAAAGGCTTTCGTAAATTTTCAAAGTGTCCCGCGCGAGCTATTTTAAAAATTTCAAAATCTGAAACCGAATATCAATTTCCGTATCAGTTCATTGAATAAGTACAGATAAAGCGATAATTGCCGAAACAATTACGAGTAATTAAGAACTGTTTAGTTACATTGAGTCAGCTTTAGATAAAAGTACGGCGCTGTTATCAATACTTTGACGCTTTTATAATTGCGTCGTAAAAATTTATATTATAAAGCTCTGGCTCACAATCAGCGGGGCCTTTTCAATCGCAATCAATTTCAGCTTCGCACGATAAATTTGTTTTTTATTATATTCGGTTGATCCCCGTTAATAAATTGTGCATTAATTTACAGGAAGATCAACAAGAGCGAATTATTACCGAAGAGTCACGATTGCAATTCTGCAATCTCTACCTGCAGCTCGTGTCGCTTGTATTATTCATTCGTCGCTGCACTTCGGGCGCCTATTTTTTTGCGAATGCGTTTGGGTCGTTTGCTTTGTCATTACAAGACTGCAGTAATTTAAACAGAGACTCGAGGCTTCTTTAACTTACAATTGGCGGTTCGTCGACTCGCGATCGACCATTAAAAATCGGACAAATTTCGACGTAGGAGGTCGACTTCTCACCCTTTCGGACGAAGCCAAATGTTTTTCACATGTTTTACAAAGCGACGAGACCATAAAGTCCTCGGAGCCCGGAGGCGCGTCGCGGTCCGTCCGCGAAAGAGAGAAGCAGGGGAGGAGACGATTTAGAGGCTACAAGGAGCAGGCGACTCGACGAAAACAGGTCGTGCGGCATAGAGGACACGACGTAATGCGCCGCGCCACGTTCCTCCATTTTCATCCGGGCCGTGGCGAGCGACTAATTAACCGCTGGCCATCGGACTTCGTCCCATTTTCCGCGTTCCCGCCCTCAAAGGACGCGAGTGCGAGAAACTGGATCCGGACGCACCGCCCAAAAGTGATTACCTTCTTGTATCGGGTCGAGCGAAAAAAGCCAGAGGCAAAACGGACGACTAAAATTACCTGCTGCCTCAATTTCCAAGACCATTTAAATTGGGGGGGGGGCGTCGCGGTCGATCGTAATTCAAGGCCAAAGTGCATCTAAACGCAGCCTCGCGGTCTCGATCCAACAAGCGCCGGATCAACCTGCCCGTGCTCCTGCTGCACTTGAAATGCGGCTCCAATCTTCTTATTGGCTAGCGTCGAATAAAACACGTTCAATCGGGCGGCTCCTTTCCGAAGAAAAACTATCGGGAAAAGCCGAGTTTCCTCTTGTGGGAGTTTCAATCTCCGGGCAATCAAAGCCTAATCCTCGGCTCCGAGTAGGCGAACGAGTTGGGGAGCCACGGCTGCGATAACTCGTTGCGCTTTCGTCGATTATTCACGCGCGAGTCTTTGGTCTTGTTTAGCGTAAAAAGGGCCAATGATCGAGCGTAGCAAACTCGATCGCATTTGTTTGGAGGAGCAGCGAGTTTAGCGATCAAAGGGAGGGGGAAGAATTTGCTCGTTACGCAGCTCGCGATTTCGGGCGCGTTTGTGCTCGCGATGACGCGCCTCGCCGAGTCCCGTCGGCAGCACCGAAAAGAGAGAAAAAAGGCCCCGCTGATTGACGCGCCGCCGCGGTCGCAGAGGAAGACAATAGCGCCCGTATCGTAGCACCGCGGCACCCTTGCCCGTTTTGACAGACTCTGACGAATTCTGACGAGCAGTAGCCCGGCGTACCCCGTCTCCTCGTCTCCCTTCTACTTCGCGGGAACAATCGACAATAATAATGTGCGGGTCTCGATTTGTCTCTCTCTCTCTCTCTCTCTTTTACTGTTGTTGCGCGAGCGTTCCAGGGTCGCGGGGAGAGCCAAATGGGACGGGGGGTGGCCGACGATGACCTTGCGGTGGAGGCTGGAGGGTGCCCTCGAACTGCGATGTCGTCGCGCGCGATCCGGAAGAGCCGAGCCAAACTTTATCGCTTCGTGCGAACGAACGATAACTGCTTCCGAGAGTTTGCCGTTCGCGTCGCGACGCCATTATCGGGCCATTAATTTCGAGGCTTTTCCTCCATTATAAAACTTAATGGACATCTCGGCGCGGCCGGAACAGTCGTTTGCCAATTTATGACGAGGCGCTCGCTCGACTCGCTCGAGATTATTAAATAAACTAAATACTCGAATCCGTCTCTAATAGTTGCTGCGTAAAACGAAGTGCTCGTAAAAAAGGAAAAGTTGCAGCTTTGCTAACCGTGGGATAATGGAGAGATAAATTTATTTCAGTGCGCGGGACCTTTGCTTTCGGTTTCCTTCTCATTGCCCTTTTTTCATTTAACTCGCGAGATATTGGCGAGGAATTAATTTTTGGTAATTTTTATATCGTCGCCAAGTCGCCGAGCTCGAGTGCCCATCGAATCGCTAAATATACGGAAAGAGGTTAAATCGGCCGATAAATTGATCGACTGCAAGGATCGAAAACGGACATTTTTCTTCGCGTATTTAGTATCGATAACACGCGACCGTAATGATTTGCCAACCCGACCTAAACGCAATTCAAGCGCTATCGAACGAAGCATTGGCAAAAGGGAATCGAGTTATTCCGCGTTTTTATGCAAACCCTGTATCGTCGTCGAACGTTTTCCAGAGCTTAACGAACCAAGACACTTGCAATTTTCAAGAACTCGGTTCTCATTTTCCGCTTCCATTTTTTTCTTTTTTTTTCAATTCCAGACGGTCTATCGGTTTTTGAGTCTCAGCATTTAGCAGCGTCGCAAAAAGTGTCTCCAACAGCCGCTAAATCAAGGTGGTCGAGGTTTTTATCGCGACCATAATCAAAATCAATCGTCGATTTAGTTCGTTAAAACTTGGACTATAATTTTATGTCTTACAGGCGCGTGTACATGTGTTTTTATTGGCATATGTAGGTTAATCATTGAATATAATTATTCGGTGTTTATTTTCTATTCCACTTTGCATACACACACGTGTGTGGGTTTAAGTTACGTTTAATATTAGAATTTCATTGTATATTCATAGTCGATTAATCCACTTTTATTTCCGATTGTGCATTATTGAAATCCAAAGGATTTCTGCGACTCAAAACTGATGCACCCGAAGCTAAAGTATTAATTACCTCGATGAAAATTTTCCAAATAATTTTTAATTTTACTCCTTCGAGACCAGAATTATTGATCTAACGAACACTAGCGCAAATATAGATAATTGCCGTTTAATAATATTAGATAAGGGGCGCAAACGTTTATCTTCGACAGGAAATATATTTTTAAGTGAAAACGACAAAGTTTATCCACTTGGATAAAAGTTATTTTCATCCGCAGCATCCAAATGAGAAATGAGAATCCAAACAATTAATTACGAATACTGGATCCGGGAGAAGATAAAAGTACTTTTCGTTTAAAATGTAATAATAAAATGTCAAATCCCAACTTCATTTGTTGACGCAGGCGTTAATTATAGCAACGCGTGTTTCTATTTTTAACAATATATTCTAGCAGTCACTTCGCGCACATGTGTCGAGTGTTGTAAATGGAAATGTTTAATATTTTCCTCCGATTCGCTAACGTTGATTGTTCCTGTTTTGCTCGAGCAAAATTTGATCAATGTTTTGGATTATAGAATAAAAAAAAAAAAAAAAAAAAAAAAATAAGAAAATGGGCCTAAAAATTGTGTTGATAAATTTAAAGGGATGAATAATATTTGGTAATCCCACGGGATTTTCTAAGGCAAAATTAATCTCCGTTTAAAAGGTGTTCAATGATACGAGAGAGAGAGAGAGAGAAGAGAGAGAGAGAGAGTACAAAGGGCTCGATTTAAAATAGCTATCGCGCGATAATTTATAGATAGAAAAATTGTTATAAATTCACGTACACGAACCGGAGAAAAATGAATTGGTTATTATAATAATTGTGTGCGTGCTTGCGCTCGTACGGTTTACCGGAAACGGTGAAAAACTAATGGGGAAGCCTGAAAAGCGGCGAAGGTCGGGGGGGGGCTTCAAAGAAAAATCGAAGCGGCGAGAGAAGAGAGAAGAGACAAAAAACACGCGTGTGTATATATATACAGAGGCGCGTATAAGCCTGGGCGAGCCCTTCAAGGCAGAGACTTTTTTTATCGCCGAGGAAAGTCCGTATATGTATGCCTGGATTGTGAAAAGGGAGGGCGAAAAAAATGCTTTTCCTTACCTAAACGCGTTCGTGGCAGTTGGGCGGGCCGATGCACGCACTTGCGGGAGCGGGGAACAGCCGGAAAACTGTCAGTTCGCGTGAGACATTGCCGTACGTGCCACTTTCCCAAAACTCGGCTACGGTCCTTTTTTGATGGGGTTATGCGCATTAAATCAAGGGTTTTCGTCTTTCCCAAAAGATCGAATTACCGTATTTATTAGCAGCGCAGGGGCCGGGGTTCTGCCTTCCTCCAAATACAAATGCCAACCGATTTGCCCGTCGGCTTTCAAATTAACATTTCACCCAACGAATGCTCCGTAGCCATTTATTATCGATTTATTTTCGCTGCGCTTAAAAATCCTCGATGTCGCGCCATTTTTTAAGGATCCTGCGCTAAAAACGCAGTTTCCAAAGACCTAAAAGCCCGCGCACGTTGGCTTGATAAACCAATAAACTGCCAAACACTCTCAACAACTACTCTGAAAATTCCTTTTTTTTTTTAATTAAAGTTCAATAATTAAATCGAATTGCACTTGCAAAACGAAGTTTTTCATTTGCTCTCTCTGTGTATTGGCTATTCGTCGAAGAAACGCTGCTTTCCAACGTTCATAGATTTGAAAAATTGACTCTCATTTATCAAAAATTCCACCTCTACTTTATACTTTTATATATTCACCTTTTTTTATGACTTTCGTTGTTTGCAAAAAGTTAATCGAGCAATGCGGAATATTACTATTGCCTAACAAATATTTATGCGGTGAATTTAAAAGAAATTTTACTGCCCCGTAATGTTTTTTCTTTTAAAAACACAATTTTCCACCTGATCTTTTTAAAAACATCATTATCTTACACCCGCAACTAATCTTTTACACATTTCTCAAGTCGAATAAGCTTGGAATAGATTTTTTTACATCTAAAGTTCCGCGGGAAATTTTAGTTTATATTTTATAATAAAAACGCTGGGATTATCTACGGGTAGAAAATGTAATTTACAATCCACAATAAAAAGTTTTACGTACTGCATTACGTGAAATTTATTTGAATCGATAACTTATTACTCCAATTCGATATGCTTTTTGCACATTATTATTGTTGTTATTATTATTATTATTATTATTTTTTTTTAAATTATAAACAAATTTAACTCGCGCAAGAGCTCGTGTGCGAAATTTGTCAATTTAATAAGCCGCGAGCGCGCGATTAACATTCAATTATAAATTTTCGACGATCTTTTCCATAGGAAGCGTAGCATTAATCGATAAATTAATCGCAGTTCGATTAACGAAAATGTTAACTTAAATATTAACAAGCCCTGTTGGGGTTAAAAATCGAAAATTTAAGTTCAACTTTCGCGACGCGAGGATGATATTTAGCTGAAAATAATTAATAATTTATAATCCCGGAATATGATTAACCGCTTCATTATAATACATCGATGCAAATTTCGTTACGTTTAACGTTGAAAATAATTTAAACGTAGACTCGAGCGCGTTTAATAATTTACAGAAGAGGTTGTCGATAATTTCCGAACAAAGTATGGGGGCGCGTGCGTGCGGCCATCCATAATATTGGATACACTCTTATATCGCTAATCAAATGCAAATGATTTTCAATCAGAGCAGTAATTTGTTTACGGTAACGATAACGATTTACGCGGTCATTAACTCGAGCTCGAGTTGCGGACAGAAACGGTTTTTCGTTGCACGCGACTGATCGCGTCGCTGCGCAGCCAAAGCCCTTTCCCCTTCGGCGCGTAAAAGAGGGTCAATTAACAGGCGAGATCCGCAAAAGCTCGCGAGTTTTATTCTTACAAATCCCATACATCCAGCTTTCCCAGTGTGTGCAGTCGGAAGCGAGCGAAGCCAGCAAAACCTCGGGGCAGGTGTTGTTGGCCGAGGGGAGGGGCCCGGGATTTTCGCGCTTCCCGAAAACTCGAGCGCCGAGCGCCCGGTGATTATTGACGAGGCCATTAGGCGCAATTACACGCTTGTTAGAGGCCGTCGGTTCCGCGGAACGTCTTTACACGCTCGATCGGCTCGAACGTGATTTTTCCAGCTCCGTTGGCTCGTGGTTGTGAGAAAATCCGGCGGCGCAATGGCGCTTGCGCGATGATGCGCGCATTCAAGCCGCCCTTCCCGGGCCGCCCAAATCAATGGAGTGGCGAGTCAACGGGGGACTACAGGCGCAGCTACGCGCAACGGTCCCGTCTCCAGTACAATGGATCATCGCCGCAAACTTTTGGAGAATCCCGCATTGCGTTTCAGCTCCAACCGCCTCGGCCCCAGTCCCAAACTCGGGCCGGGGGCAGCTTTGCCTTTAGAACGTCCGGCTCGCGACCAACTAAATTTAGCGCTACTATCTTCGAGGAGTAGTCGCCGCAAAGCCTCGAGGCCGGAGGGGCGAAGGTTAGCCTTGACGAAAAGTTAGCGCCGCGGCAAGAAAAATGCGCGGAAAAGCAGATTAGTCGAGGCTTGCGAGTGTTAATCGAATTTGGCCAATCGCAGCTCTTGCGTATCGAGAATTATCAATCCGCCTCCGAGCCACGTCGGCGTCGTGGCTCCCGAGCCCGGGACGGACTACAAAGGCCCTTATCGGGCCCCGCGATCGCAGTTGCGCAAGTCGAAGCCGCAAAAACGTCTGAGAAAATAACCAACTATCGGCTGGCTCTGGCTTTTTTCGCCTCATCGAATCGGCTGGAGGCGACACGACCCGGGCCCGTGGCTCCCCGGAAAACAAAAGGTCCTCTTTAATGGCCGCGAGGCTTACCAGCGCGAGATCGAGCTTCTCGTGAGTTCGTTACTCTCTCTCTCTCTCTCTCGGCGTGAGATCGTGGTCGTCACCTCGTGCCGTCCACGTTACTATCGATCTTCACCGCGGGCACGATTGACTCGTCCGATGACGTCGAGACTTGACTTCGCTCTTATCTCGCCCTTTTGTAATTACAAAATGCGCAAGCCTTTGTTTCTCCCAGGCAGATTTCGTCGTTCGCAAAATGCTTTGCTTCGCATCTGCTCCTGCGGAAGCTCAGCGACTCGCCGTCGCTTCCAAAAGTCAGGGATTTAGTTGCGACACGTTAAATGACCGGCCACTACTGCCCCGCCTATTTATGACTATTTTCGCAATTTTTCATAATGCGCAAATGCGAGGACAAGCCAATGGCGTAATAAGATGCGTAGAATTACACTCGCATTTTGTAACGGCGATGATGATGAAAAAAGCGGAAAGCGGAGTGTAAGTGGCTCGGGCTTGGGATGTCAGTCGAGGTCAACGACTCTTACGCCTGCGTAGAACAAAGCAAAAATTACTAGAATTAGGCTTAACGCGCGAGTTTCGTGTTCGACTTTGGACTACTACTACTACTACTCCCTCATTTTCCACTTGACGTAAGCTGCGAAATTCGCCGGCGGAAGGAAATGCGAACCGACCGGGGACGTCCGCAACATCCAACGATCGGTTGGCGTGTTGCGCAAACGGCACGAGGGGCCGGGGAACGCAAAAGCTCCGAACTTTCCCCGCGCAACGGGGGTCGCGAAAATTCCAAGTGAAATTTCAAAAATTCGCAAAGAGATTGGCGTGAATCGGATTGCCTGCGATTCCAGGAATAAAAGTCGCAAGTCGGTCCCGAGTCGCGGGCCCAAAGTTCTCACGTTCGGACCGCGTCGCTAATAAAAGAGCCGAGTTCGGTGGCCCGATTACACGCTCGAACGCTCGCGGCGAAAACTCCCACAGCTAGAGTTAGTCCGAGTACTCGTCTGTGTCCGCAGTCCAGCCCCTTCCCCTCGAGTCGAGTCCCGTCCGGGACGGATGACGCGCGCAGCCAGAGATGACGCGAAATTTTCAAAGCCGTTCGGTGCAATTAGCCAACAGCTGCTCGCGAACGGCCGCAGTCCGTCTAATTTCGCGTGACGACGAGCGACGTCGCCTAACCCGAGAATCCCCCCAATCTCCGGGCGATTTTAAGGCGACTCCAATTCCTTTGGCGAGGAGTCGACAGTCCCCCCCCCCGCCCCCTAGCATCCGCGGGTATAAAACTCTAATCGTGGCCCACGTGGCTTTTTAAAATCGAATCACCGGCCAAGCGGATCGTCGACCCGCGGGAGGATTTCGCGCAACGCCGCGCCGGAAAAATGCAGCCTACGCGCACAGGCTGATCCGCCTCCGCCTCTCGGTGAAGGGGCGGCGCGCTCGGTCACCGAGACCGACGCGAAATTTCTACAGCGCGAGAAATCGCTTTGGAATTTGCAAATGCGACTCGCGCCCGTTCTCTTTTAACGCATCCGTTAAATTACGTCGACTTTGCGTTCGACTTTTGCTCAGAGTTCGAGGAAAACTCCCGATTGTGTTTGCTTCGATCGAGGCCGATAAAGTAGCCAACTGTCCGCGAAACAATAAAGCGAGTACTGGGTTAAAGGTGCGTTATCGACTCGCCGCTACTTCCGGCAGCTCTTTTGCGCGTTTACGAACGAAACTCGTTGAGTCGCCGTCACGTTGCGCGTCAAATTCGTTCGGCTCCCGAGACTCCGGACAAGACAATCTCCAGCGATCAACTCCGTCCCAGCTTTTGCATCAATTACGGAGCGAATACGTCCCCGATGGGCCTCGAAGGAGCGTGTGGCTCTTGTTTCGGTACGGGAGCCTCTCCTCTGGCTTCCGAGGAGTCAGCAGCGATAAAGTCTCTAATAATCCGTGGGAACGGGAGACCGGGGCAAGGGGAGGGGAGAGGGGCATCGCTGCGCTCGAGCGCGAGCGTGACTGCACATGGACGTGCACCGAGAGAGAACGTGGGAGAGGCAAAGACGGCGGCCGTGTAAAGGAAAAAGCAGAGGAGGAGCAGTTGGATGCAGTGGCCAAACGAGGGCTACCACAGTAATTGCTGTACGCGCATACCTACGTAATAAAATCCAATTTCGAGTTTATTGCTAATTTGTTGCTCGAGGCCTTTGTAGTTTGCAATGCAACGTCGTGAAGCAACGACTTTCTCGTTCGATTCCGAAATTTAACTCCTGCAAAATGTGGCCGAAAATAGGATCGCAGCTTTTCGTCCGAATCGAAAAGCAACGCTTTCGTTTTTTTCAACTTCGAATGGGGCTTCGTTGTCAGGACACGAGTGGAAGGCGTCGATAATTCAATGTAAGGAAATTTCATTACCTTAAGAGGTTATCCGAGAGCCCGAGAGGCTCCTCTGTAAACTTCTCACCCAGGCGAAGAAAACGAACGTCTCCGAATGCAATAAATACTTGGTTATGATGCGCTATTTTAATTTTATTCACGGCCTGTACTTTCCAACCACCATAAACATTCGCGTAATGGTATTCTATTAATAGAGTATTTCAAAATTAAATTCTTGTTATTATCTCTCAATTCGAATTCTCTCGAAGCCAATATCGAGGCTGATTTCTCCAAAGATACACATTATTTATGGAGTAGTTTGGAAATTTATTGCTTCAAAACCTATTCGTTTAATTAATTCTAATCGACCTTTCGAATATTGGAATTGAAATATGGAAATTCCAAGGGACTATTTTCATTGGATTGGCCTGTTACAAAGACAATAAGCCGTGGATGACACTTGAGCGAACGAATAAAATCGCAATTCGATCAAATTGGCAAGTGCCGAAACTTACAAAAGCTTGCCAAAAATTGGTCGATTCGCCGCGTAAATGCAGTTCGTTTGATCTACTTTTAATTAGCACTTGTGTCGTTGGCTTTGCGCAAACTACGATTTTCTCAACCGCGACGAATTTTATAAATTCTCGAAAAGATCTAGAATTTGAGCGATGCTCCGATCAGTCTGGATGTTGTTTGGCAATATTTTCGCAAACGAGGGGATTAATAATTGCAGACTCGATGCGCGTCTTCACAGTTCCGCGCGTGAAAATAACGAAAGAGGGCGTTTGGCTTACTTCCTTGCAATAAAAACAAAGCAACTCGTTAGTACGCATCTATAAGCCTTCGAGTATCGATAAAACGAAAATAATTTAGGAAACCAGAGACGCGTCCTAGTGACGTTTTTAAAAAACGGGGAACTTGTTTCCCTTTCGCTTTAACGGCGGTGGTGGGTGTTATAGATGCACGGGACGAAAAAAGTCACCTTGGTAAAATTAAAAAAGCCCTCCCCCTCTCCTCCGTCTGGTGCCGAGGAGACGGACGTCGCGAAAATCAAAATGAACGCGCGCCGAAATCCTCGCTTGGAGAGGCAGAGGATCCGATTGATTGGCTCGATCGGTCGCACACATTATTCACACTCGGGGGGAGTCAAATGCCCGGGCTTCCCCCTTCGCCCGCCGGCGTCGCTCCTGTCAGCGCTTGTGCCAGAGAAAGAGGGAGAACGTGTCGGCCTCGCATCTCCACGTCCACGTCCCCGTCGATCCTATAGTTTTGCGAGAAATTTCGTTTCGCATGGCATTTGACGGCTTCGCGGAGTGTAAGCCGAAGCTTCAGCCCGGGCTACCGAATTATTTTTCGATTTTAGTTTCGCGCGCAGATCCGAGGAGGCGTTGACAACCCGTTGTAACTGTTGGAAAACGCAACAGGTCTTGCAGCGAGTGAAAATTTTCCGGGCGTCGGCGGCACTCGTCTTTTAGCTTTCGAGAGACCATCGGGGACAATTTTACGTTTGTACTCACTAATCGTCTCGGCAACAGCAATTCCCGTAGGCTTTAATAATCGCAGACGACTTACCTGCAACAGAAAATTAAGAGAAAATCGTCAGGTGAAATGCAATAATGCGTAAATTTGTCGATATTAACATTATGCGCTTAAAACGCGAAATTCCTCTCGACGGTCTTAAATCGATGCTTTTTTAAATTTCGCGAAAAAACGCTTTTCCCGTGGTGCATTCGCAAAATATGCAAATCTGTCGTCCAGCTGCCACGGGTCGAGCTCCGAAGAGAGCAAGTGACCCGTTTTCAGTTAAAACCAGTCGACGTTCGCATCCTGGCGGATAAAAGCTCTCGCGAATTACTCTCTTGCCTGGACAATCTGATTACTGCAATAGTTCAAATAACGCGATCGATTCGCACCATTCCAACTCGAATAGTCGCAGAACAAAGCAGAACCAGAAGTTGCGATGGAGTATGAAATACGGCAGCTGAAGCTTGAAAGCAGAAACGCACTCGTCGATACTCCAAATGGGTGTGCGATGCTTTTCACGGAGCTACTGCACCTACCGAAAGAGCGAAGACTTGGAATCCCTTTCAGCAGCTCGAATCAGATTCGCGCGAAATGAAGATTCGTACGAGTGCTGTTTGCGGAATGTTGTCTCGCAGCTGGTGCATTGCCGTGAGCTCGGAGACGAGGGCGACGTTGCTTATCGACACCCGATTAACCCGAGACAACGGGAACGCACAAGCCGCCGCTTAATTAGCGAATAAGTTCCTCTCGAAGTGGCGAGGCTCACCGGATCGATCCGCTCGATAAACCACGAAGCAATTAACCAACCGAGCCTCGCTGTATTCCCGTAATTGACGTTAATTCGGCTCGCGTGTCGCCGCCTCAGAGCTCGAGCAACGAGGATAGGGGAGAGGGGAGAGCTGCTCTCAAATTCCTCGCCGCCCTTATGCGTCCGCGTCCCGCAAACTCGTCATAGGGGCACAACGCCGAGCCCCAGCCTTCAATTTACATTATTTTAGAGCGCGACGTCCGGCGCTCGAATGAAACGTTGAATTTAAGACTTTTTGAGGCGCGCTCGAGCTTACCCCCACCTACCCCCGAGGCCCGGATTCGGCGTCTCGTTCGCGCGAGCGCTCGTTAAAATTCAATGCTCGCGTCCCCCGTAGCTCGCAATTATCTTATCGGTGCCACTTTTATCATCTACGCACTAACGCTGTCTTGATTAATGGCAACTGTCACGAGCTTGACAGGGCATTTTAATTTTTGTCTCGCAACAGTTTACTTTGCCCAAATGCACGCAAACTTCTCTACCGATGATTTTCATCATTTTTTCCTCCTCCTCATCCTCCTCCTCTTCTTCTTCTTCTTCTTCTTCTTATTAATACTAAACTTGTCGTTATGAATTAGTTATTATATAGATAAAAAATGTTATTGGGACGTTCGAAAACAACTCGCAAGACGTAGTGCGTTGATTTTTCGTTGGCAGTCGCTGTGCTGCGATTAAAGTTCGCGTCGTGGGCCAATTATATTTCAAACTCGGGTACTTGGGCGGCAACATCCGAAGAAAGAATTTAACTAATTAACGAGAAAATTTACTAAATTACAGCGAATATTTGTGCGTTGAAGTCGACGGAGATTATATTTGCCCGATGGAAGGAACGGTTGGACTCGTGGCTGCGCAGAGCGAGAGAGAAAATAGCTAGAATCCTCATCGAAGGGAAATACACGTTTAATATCGTCGCGTCCACCTAAATAGTTATCGTAATCGTTCGACAAATTGATTTCCCCTTAGCGCAGACGTCACTCAATCGGCGGCATTTTTATCGAATCGCAGTCGTTTATTGGCCGGAAGCTCGTGGTGTCATTGACATCAATCGGATAAATTAAAAATGGAAAGAGTGGAAAAGCGCGCAATTCCTTACCGAGCGGACGGCGGCGGACGGCTGTCTTCGGACGTCCGGACGGTGTCACACACACACACACACACACACACTCGGTGGCCACGGGCTTTTTCAAGCGCTCGAGCTCGACTATTCGGCTGTTCGTTCGCGCAATGTGTGCCGATCGATGGGGATTCGATTACGAAAAAGCCTTGCCTCCCCCCTCCCACTGTCCAGCTCCGACGGGGGTTGATTGGTTTTGCGTCCGGCAATTGGACGCTTCATTAACGTTTACATTATTCGAGCGAAGGCAACTGGTTGCGTAGCGACTCGCTTTCAATTTAACTCTCATTCGATTACACCGAGTTTGCCGGCCGGAATATCCACGGATTTCCAGATTAGCGAACACTCGGGGTCTCGAGCGGTTCGCAGCTGATCGGCGTTGGGCCCGTCCCGAAGCGAAACCGAGCGGAAGCGGAGACTCGCCGAGACTCGCGGGGGCGATGGTGGTAATTAGCAGTTGGCCGGTTCCCGTCGAGGCGATAACGCGAGAGTGGCGTGTCCGTAACGATTTTGGGCCCCGGCGCGATCGAGTGCGCGCGCCCGCATCCTCTTGGCGAATCTTTGCAAAAGAACGTTCCTGGTCGAGAGGCGCGAACGCCTCCCGCCAGCTGTCGCGTTCTCTCGGAGCGGGACTTCCTGGTCGAGCGAGGGCCCCCACCCCGTCGGATTTGCAAGTGTAAGTAGCGCTTGCTAAGCATGTCTTGCGGAAAACAAGGAGCCCGGGGGCAAGTCGACGCAGCCTCCCCTCCGGCTCCCTCGGTGTATTATTAGCTCTCGGCTCGTCCCCGTTTCTCCTCTGCTCCAACGCGGATCGGCTGGTGTACCTGCGCCTCTGCTGAATCGTTTGCCCCCCGGGTCATTCATCGGTAGCGCCGCTGCTGCTGCTGCTGCTGATTAATATTCTATCGCGCCTTTTGTACACGTGTATTAAGCTCGTGCAGCCACTGATCGAGTCCACGTCGGGCTGGGATTAGCAGGTGATCCTTAAGACGTTCTCCGCGTCCTCCGCGATAAATGCGACTGGAATGGAATAAGTTTGAACCGCGAGTCGGAGGTGATTGCCGCAAAAGGACGACGATCGAGTTTATCGATTTAGGAAAAGCACCAGTTTTACCAGCAACGCGAGCTCTTTTCATTGCCGATTCAATTCCAATTATCGTTGCTCTTACTCTGCTTTCGAGAAAATAATCGTAAAATTTATGTCAAGACCGTTTTAAACCGACTCTGAATTATCTGTTAAATGCAGTGCAATCTTGAGCGACTCTTTTGTACAAATTTACCTCGGATAAAGGATAATAAATTGCCTGCCGCTTGATAAAAATAATCGTTGCGAATTAGCGGCTAATAAGAAAGTATAAGTTTTGATACGTCCATTAGCGAATCAGTGGTGGCTTTCTATTTCTCAAATCGAGCTCGGAGCGAACGTCGATTAATTTTACTTTCGTGTTGCGTTATTACGATAAGACGTGCGCACGCCTCTTATAGTCGTGCGAATATTTAAAATTTTATACCGAGGCGATTATGAATGTGCGCGCCAAGTGTAATTACCTTTGTACAACGCTCGGGTGCTTAATGTAATTCCTCGCTTCCTCATCGTACGAGGACGACGTTTGGGTTGAGGGAAGCCGCACACAATGAACTTGGAATTCGCTTTGTTATTATCCGAGGAGGATCCGTTCAACAGTTTATGATTTAATAACGAGTCGGACGGGACAGGCGGACAACTTTGAGGCTAAAAAGTGTACGCCCGTGCCTACGTAAAATCCCCGAATTTCAGGTTCTGGAGCAAAAGCAGGTTGGGGAAGTTGCAAATAAATAACTGTATCGCGACGATTTCACTTGAAAATAAGGTGGTAACGAATCGACGCGATCGGACTTTCGGAGCGACAATTTTAAGCACAAAATGCAAGTGCTTTTGCGCGTATTTTAGCCACAAGGTCGTCGTGTGATGTGTATTCGTAGCGCTGGCGACGGCTAAATAAATAGCCGCAACCTAACCTGAAAAGCGAGCTTTTTCGCTTATTAATTAAGCCTTAACGAGATTAGAATAGCACTAGCAGCTTCAGGCTTGCGACTAGTCGGGAATGATAACGGATTTCGCTACTCTTCCTCGCAGCGCGACCAGCGACAAAATTAGACTTTACGCCAATTAAGCGTTGACCAGCGATCATTAGGTTATCAAGTGCTGGGTGCGTTCGCAGCCTAAATTTCAGCTAAATCTATCTCGGAGCGACATCTCCTGTCTCGCTTCCTCGTGCAAAAGCAATTAGAGCCGGACGAGCGCGTCTTGGTGCCCCTCCCCGAGCCCCTCCTGAACTCTCCGGAATCTTTGATCGAGGAAACGACTCGTCTCTCTCTCTTTCTCGCGCGCGTCAACGAGCTTTATCGAGGCTACAAGCGCAGTCTTTTGAATTGATCCGCTGGAGTCGAAAGACAGAGAAGCTCGGCTGCTGGTTCGCCGGGGAGCCGTAAACGAGAGCAGCTAATTACTCCGGGCGTCGCGAGATAGTCATTCGAAAGATATTCGGGCGGGAGTGCGACGCAGCGTCAAAGCCCCGTCCGTCCGTCCCTTTGTGAGCGTCGACGCGAGGTGTCGACGATGTCAATCGGCTGGAAAACGCGATTCGGTGCAATGCACCAGCTTGTGCAATCGGGCTTGCAACTGAAACTGCATCGATATTGCGCTCGCAGCTTGCGACGCGCATTCGCCCCTCGTTTCAACGAACCCGGCCAGCTCTCGTTAAACAACCGTTAAAGCCAAGATCGCCGTATCGTTTTACAGCGACCAAAGGCTTTTCGAATAATAAGGCCGTTTGTTTACAATTTTAAATTTAACGATGCGGGTCTGAGCGATAATTGCAATGCCCGAGCTTTCGCGCGAAAACAAGAAACAGCCGCGACTGAAAACGAGCAACAGATAACAGCGAGGCAAAATTATAAAGTCGTTAATTCTTCCCGAGCTGTTGCCGTGCAAGTGTTAACTCAAAAGACGTCGTTACTCTATTATCCAAGCGTTTTAATCCGCAAACGCAAACTCTCGTTACAAACGCGCAAAAAAAAACGAACTTACACCCGTGCAGAATACTCGCACACGATCGTCAGTGCTATCCTAGGGCGCGTTCTCTTCGTCTATCGAGCTTTTCCGAAAATTCGCAATTGAAATTTGCAACGATTACTCTGCAGTTGCGTCGAGCGATCGGAAGACGCGAAATGTGCCGAAAGCTTGGAGCGAGTTTAGCATTGGACATTGGATACGTGTATATCTAACAACAATACCTTTCAACGCAACGACGAGTCGAAAGATTTCCTAATTAAGAAATCGCTCGATTAAAAGCGGAGGCAGAATGTGTTTGCTCGGAAAATTTAGCCGATGAATAAGGAGAGGAACGAGTTTTCCTCGGCTACAATAGATTTAATTTAATTCGTTGCGTCGTGGTGAGGGAAAAAAGAAAGAAGAAGAATTAAATAAACCAAAAAAAGATTCTCCAGGCGCACCATACGCACCATTTTTCAACTATTAAGCCAAGAAAGGTGATATACGGCGAGACGATTATTGCTTTATAGCGAGTAAATCACGAGCCGGAATATTCCCCATTGTAACCTCACCCCGAATGCGAGCAGAAAATAACGCATCCGAACCGTCGAGGATGCATAATAAATTAAACCGAGACCTCCGCCTGTCTAATTCGTACGCGAGCCCAAGCGAAGACAGGTGTGGTGGTGGTGGGGGGGGGGGAGAAAGAGATAAAGAGATGCCAATGGAGGCGTCGATACACGCGGATTATTGAGATGTGGCGAGAAGAAAAAGAGCTAAAAAAGCAAACGATGAAACTCAGCTTTGACCCGAGAAAGTTTTCAAAGCAAGACGAGGGCGAGAACTTAATAACGAGGCGACGCTTCTGCAAGAGAGAAGAAAACTGGAGAACGTTGGGCCAGAAAAAGGGATTCGCTCCGTTGGCTATTGACTTGCAATATTCAGAGTCGAACGCATGCGTAAGAAAAATGAAGAGCGAAGAATATAATCTTACGAGTACTAGTAATGCAACTAGTTATCGGCTTAGGAAGGCGCGCCGACGTATTTTTCAAGAGAAATGAAAGACGTTGAAAGGGCCTCGTGAAAGCAATTAGGTTAGGAAACGATATCCTGGCCAACGACGACGACGACGACGACGACGACGACGATGTTCCTCCAAATCAAATGGAGGATAATAACATCGTTCCCAGCGTAAGCCAGCCACCGAGCAATATTTTATCAATTCTTAAGAGACACGAATGTAGTGGAGGAAAAGAACGGAACAGCACCACGTGATATTATTATCGATAAATCGAGGAAAGCGCTCCTACCGACCCCCCGCTGTCGATCAAACGTCGGCCAAACACTGGAGGACGGAGAGAAAGACCCATTCATCTAGAAAGCCAATTCTTCCCTGACGTTTTATTCGAGAAGTCGAATTTTGAGTTTCGGGCAGTCCGAGAGTGTGGGAGAGGCGACGCTGCGGCGCCTCAAGCCACACACGCTCGTCCCACCTTCGTACGGCGAGGGCAGAGAAAGAGAGACAGACGCGGTTAGCTCTTTGCTCGCGACGAGGAGCTTTCGTAACGAACGTTTTATTGCGATTGCCGGGCAAACGAACTTTGACTCGGTCCTCCACGAAAGAGGCGCAATAAAAATCTTGGCTTTATCGCCGCTTCTAGGAAGTCGAGCGAAATAATTGCTCGGTCGATACGACGTAGAGCAGAGCGTATCGTTGCGATTAGAATGTGAAAAAGCGCCGTGTTTGTGTCGAAATTCCTTCTCTCTCTCCGAGAATTCGATGCATCCCAAGAAACAAGAATAAAATAGCGACTCCGATGTTTCGCTTCTCCTTAAAACTCGGCTGCTCGATATTTTAAATATCGGCACTGTGACCGGCAGTTGGTAAATATCGCATTCCTCCCGCGAGTGCAGGAGGCGGAATCGAGGGCGTCCTGCTTAATGCGGCGATGGAAACACCTGGTTGTGACGTAACGCGCGCGTTTAACGGCAACCGGGAAACGTGGAAACGAGTTGCCAAGTTCGCGCCGTCGGATTCCTCGTGCCTCGATGTTGTACCGCGGTTACGAAAACAGTTTTACGTTTAAAGCGCAAAATCGAATCGACGCCTCCCGGGGAATTTTATCTCGCATCTCGCCTCGTTACTCAGCTTCTTCCATTTCTTCCGACCTCCTAATAATTATTATTGTTATTTATTTGTCTTTTCAATTTTTATACGTTGCTTATAAATCACATTACGCTACCCGCCATTTCACTTTTTTATTCTTATTCTCGAGTTTATTTCCTCCCTCTCTCTCTTTTACTCCTAATATCTCATTTTTACGATGCATATCTTTCTCCTTTCTCGCGCGTATACGGGAACGCGTATTTTTAAAGAGTCGCGCTTAAAATTCGTAATCGTATTTATCGCGGATTGAAAAGGAAAATGTTGCGTTTTTGCGAATACGTTTTTTTAATAATTTTCGAAAGGTCGCGGAAGAATTTGCCGCGTATTGGTCCAGAAGGTTTAATAGAACACGAGGCGCTCGATACGAAAATTCATAAACACGATTAAAGTAATTAAGCAAACTTGTGAATGAAATAACGTGTAATCTCCATTCACACTACGAGTTTAACGGCCGTTGAGAAGATTATTTAATATTAAGCACGAGGAGTAAAATATGAAATTATCTCTAGCGATGAAATTGCTCTAATCGAAGAATTCGCGCGCCTCCGAAGCGCCGACCGAGATTCTAATTTAGCCACATTTATTAGGCGCAACAGCTCGCGGTATAAATCCCTGATAACTTTTACACTGTGTCGCTGCGCGTGTTTAGTGTTCGGCTCAACCAATCGCCGATAATTAATTCGCGAAGTAATCGCCGCGCGGCTGTTTTCTCTCGTCGACGCCGTTCGTAAATTAATGCGCGTCTCGGTTCTTTTTCCCGCAACAGGGCAGACCGATAGTTTTCTCGATCAGCTGAGCCTCTAAACTTCCATATTCTTTCTTATTACCTCGGCGAGAAGAAAAAAGAAAAATCCCCGGACGAAGAGAACGAGAGGCTCCTCGGGCGCTTTCCCAAGATAAACGGCTCGAGAAAAAGCCCACAAATTCATTAAAGCCGATCCCGCGATAAGGAAGTTTTATAATGCCGAGCCCCCCCTCCCGGCCTCCCCGGCCCTACCCTCGGAGCTCGGCAGTGCGCGGGCAAAAATTTATGTCCAAAGTAAGTCGAAGAGAATCCTCTCGCACGCGTTCGTGACAGTGGAAAAAGAATTTCACACACGCCCTCTGCATCCTCGCGCAGTTTTCTCTCTCTCTCTCTCTCTCTCTCTCTCTCTCTCTTTTACACGAGCAGGCTTTCTTGTTTTCGTTGTTTCACGCGCTCAACTTTGTTCAGTTATTTATGCTCCTCGTCTGGTCGGTGAAATGTTGCTATCGGAGAATGTCGGGCTAATATTTCTATTAACTTGAATTGATATGCACTCCTGCGCGGCCGAGGCTGCGTACGTGTCCCGCAACCCAAGCACCGAAGTTTCACAAGCTATTCGACATTAATTGCCTCGCGCGCTGTTTGCGTAAAAGCAAACGCGGATTGTCGAGTATCGGAGCGAATTTCGCGCTTTTCGACCTTTCCATTGTCCGCGCTTTGCTGTTCCAACGAGACTCGATCTCTGCGTCAATTTGCCGCTCCCCTCCGCCTCCCTCTCGTTCGACGTATATATTACTCCGTGGTCGCGCTGAACTCTCGTCTTTCGGGAGATAACAAAGCTCAGCTGGGTCAGCGAGCAAGAGGCGGGAATCCCCGTTAAAATTTAGGCAAAACAAGGAGAAAGACCGATTCGATTCTCAGTGCTCGAAGCAAAGGCGATTGCAGTGCTCGTACGACGGAGAGGCGAATTCGAGGAAGTCACGTTCCAGGCGATTCGTTAAAGAATCAATCAGGGCAGATAATAGACACCATTGCGCGCGACAGAGAGACAACTGAATAAATCGCTGGGAGTAAAAAGCGAGACGTCCATCGATGTGGTAATGCAAGAACCGAGCAAATTTTTCAACTCACATCGTAAATTTGATTAAAACAAACCTAGAGACCAGACTCTCGGCAAGATAATAGTCGTAAATAGCCGAGAGCGGAGCGATAGCGCGAGGCAGTCGGCGCTTGTCTAGTACACGCGGACCGAGCGAGTGCAGCGGTGCGCCACCGCATTCGGTTTCGCGACGGGGATCCAGACGAGTGCCCGGCAAAAGCCCCTGTGCCTCCGCAACTTTCTAGGCTCCTCCTGACCGACGCAACCTTTGTAACGTTGCAACATTATGCAACGCACACACGCGCATCTCCGTGCGGCGGCCGCGTGCATTAGCCTCCGGGCGCTAATAACCGAACGCCCGATAAGATCGAGCTCCTGCTTTCTCGACGCGAGCCTCTTTTATTGCTCGCGCGCGTGGGTGCGACTTCGCCCCTCTCGATCCGAATTTCCGCGACACCTGTCCAACAACTCCGAGAGCTCGCGAATCGCGTCGGCGTTTCCTCGTTTTTGCTCCACTTCCACCTATCGATACATCGATCGTCATTGTCTGTCCTTCCTTCTCTCCTCGCGAATCACTTTTCCAAACGCGCGCGTTTCCAATCGACAGCAGCTTTTACACACGCGTCGAGGCTCCAATTAACGCGAATGGAAATACTTTCCCGCACGACCATCAAAGTGATCCGCACAATTCAAAGGCTCTCGATAATGGTCATCGCGTAGCACAAAGAGAAGGAAGAGCAGAGAAAGCGGGGGCGTGTTCACTCTGCCGAATCGCCAAATCACTCTTTAAAACGTCCGCAAACTAGCGCCGCGCGATTTGCTCGGGTCCGAGGCGCAGGAGGTGAGCGACGCCAAGCGACGCCAAGCGACGCCAAGCGACGCCGTGTCGAAAGCGCGACGTTGCGAAAGAGCGCGCGTGCACGACGGTACACTTTTAATAAGCGGCCCGCGAAATTAGAAAGTCACCGCGGCTTCGTTCGCGAATCGGGTTCAGGCCCGCGCGCAGCTCAACGCGGCCGGGCCTCATCATCGGACCCGAGCCGCTCCCCGCCATCTACGAACCCCCCAAATCGCCGTCCTCGCGAATCTCCGCCCCCGCAATTGCGAATCGCGTACGTGAATTGCATCGGCGCACGCGCGGATCAAAAATCTCTCCGTACGCGAGTTGACTCGAGGCGCGGTATTTACTTCGGTTAAAAAAATACCCGGATTCGGCAAAGCAGCCGAATGTCACGCACGTGCGCCTGGAATTAATAATGGCTTAACTTGGCGAACGGTGAGCGGCCCTGGCAACGCGCAATAATAAAACTCTGGTTCGTTCCGCCGATTTATCCAGCGGATTCCAATGGAACTCGTAAATTCTCGCTAGCGCAGCGCCAAACGCGCCTAATTATTCGCAATCCTATAAATTTCGCGGCCTCGCGCGATTTATTAGCGCGAGCGAAACACACGCTTGGCTCAAAAGTCCCATCGAGCGCGCACAGTTCGAGAAAAATCCTCCTCCTCCTCCTCCTCCGATAGAACGGGAACAATGTGGAATAAATAAGCGGCACGCGACGCGCAACCGCACAAAAGCAGCGAACCACGCGCCAAGGGCTCGGATAACGAGCGATAAATCAATTTCCGAATAGCCCCGCTGCGATTATTAATGCATCCTGTGTGCCCGGATAAAAGAAAGCCTCTCGAGGAATTTCACTCGGGTGAAACTACTAGAGCGCGCGTGCGTGTGATAAAGGTGCTGCAATCGAGCCGATGACCTTGTTGCAATTATTCGCTGGGTGTCCCGGTATGCGCTCGCTGCTCAGCCGGTAACGTCCAGCAGTCCGAGGAAAAGCTCGAGCGGTGAAAGTCGGGGCAAGCGGAACTCGACCAACCGCAATGACACTTTTGCACTTTTATCGCAACCAGTGCGGCTAGTCAAAATCGCTAGTTCGCGCAAGATAGCGCTTATCGTCTGTCGTTTTAGCGCGTTCGCCGATAAACTTGTGCGCTAGTCGATGATGCGAATGACATTGCCCCGAGATTCGCTCGGCATTTCAACGAAGGGCCTCTTTCCCGAGATTTATCGGGGATTCGATGTTTAGTTTTCGGGATTTGTTAGGGCCCAATTCTCATTTGTCATTTCTCGCTCGCACGCCGCTGCAAATCGTAGGGCCGATCGGGCCGATTGGAAAGCGAATAATGCCGTTGTATTATCGTTACAGCGATGTTAATAGGAATCCGAGCGCGAAGTCGTTGAGAAATTCTAAACTGCGCTCTTTAATTTAATGACGTGTCGCCTGGGCTTGGAACGATCGGAGAAAGGAAAAACAATCGCCGCGCAACAATAGACGTTCATTGCGAGCACAACTTTATTCGTCACCGAGCGATTGTATTTATTATTTATATTGTGCGTTAAAGCTCGAGCGATATTTCTTTATCGTTTGGATTCACAATTGCTGACGTTCGGCAGTGCGCACTAGAGCTTTACGCGTCGCGTCGCTCGATCGATACCGATTTTCTTACCGTTAACACCTACGAACGTCGGATGGTTATCGCGCAACTCCTGGAAATAGGGCAAAGAACCGAGGCTACCGAGGACGTCACATTTTTCACGGAATAATTTGGGGCACCACTGGACGGGAACCGCGACAAATGCGCCGAGTTGGTGTTGGAGTTGCTTATCGGCTATCGGGCATCGGTCCGTAAGGCCGTTTACCTTATCGAAGACTCGTGGAACGGAATCGATCGATCGCGGGGGGGGGCAGCCGAGGAGTTTTATCGCGTTTGACGTAACAGCGGATATCGGCGATTGTCTCGGTGTCGCAAACTCGACAGGAAATCGATTATGCGAGTGCGTCAAATAATTATCAAACAATCGCGCATTTATATCGAGCGTTGTTGGGACGCAACGCGGCCCGGGGAAGTCGACTGTAATTAATCGAACCGAGCGCAACGACTGCCGCGATTCGAAGTCTCCACCCCCGCTATACACGGATCGTTTCCCTTCCACGCCGGAGCGAGCGGGACGTTACTTTACGAGTGCATCGGGAATCGCCCGTTGGCTCCTAAAATTCGACGAGCTGCGCGATCGCTGAGCAACGAGCGACTGCACCTACGGTTGGCTGTGGGCCCAACGCCGAAAGTACCGTTGAGCCCGATTTCACGGACATTTTCTCTCCTCGAAGAGGAGCGGGTTAAAAGCAGATAAAAAGAGCAGCACCGGTCCCGTTGACGGAAGCCTACAAATCCTAGGGACGCGGTCTGATTAATCGCGGCGAGCGTTCGGATTCCTTTAATCGGTCACTCGCGAGGCTCCTGTGGCTGCCGCTGGCGAACTGCTGGGGAAGGGGAGGGGCGTAAGCGTCGTCGATCGCTCCTCGATTAACCTCTCGACTCCTCCAATGGACATTTTTTCTCCGGAAAAGGAAAAACTCGGATTACGTTCCGTCCGTCCGTGTCTAGTTATGCTAATGCACCCATTCCCAATCACCTAAACAATTTTGTTTCCGGCGAAATTTCACTTTGAAGTTGAATCGCAGTCGAGAGAAGAGAGAGAGAGAGCGCGCGACTTTAAAGGAAAATGCTAAATATTCGTTCACGATCGCTCTTGTAAACTGTAAAATTGCGCGTAAAGTTCGTAAGCTGTAAAAACCAGCTACCGATGCTAATTATTCGAATTACTATTGTTAACTAACCGTGATTCAATTGTCTCGCAATTACTGTTTTTAGCATTGATATTATTAGTACTGTCATTAGTGTCTAATTCATGAATCCTGCTTTTTAATTAGCGAGGCTTTGCGTACGCGCAACCAAGACATTTTAATGATTTTCTTCTCGATAAATCGGAAATCGGCAACTTTCAAAATATGCGTATCGCATCGAGCGATCGCATGGGAAAAAGAGACTGGCTTTCGTCCTTATTCCAGATACAATTGTTATTGGAAATCGAAAAGTTCCCCGTAACAACATTATTTCCCGTTGAAATGTCGCCGCGCCGATGAAAACAAACATTTTTCATTTCCGATTGTAAACGCGAATGAAATGCATTGGTGGGGGGGGGCGGCAGAATGCGGACGTTTTCCAACGTTCCCATGGGACTTAAGGCCCACCGCGTTCGGCCAGCCTCGTTACTCGGACGTATCGCAAATTCATATTAGAACTAACTGTTATCAATCGAGAGGCGCGCACTTTCTAACGCGATGTAGGCCGTCGGTGCCTTAGTCACAACCTCTTGAAAATTCAAGATACGAGTGCGGGAGGGAGACTCGAGTGGCTCATTAGCAATACCGCGGCTTAATAACGCACAAGCCAAGTGCGCTATTTGCCTTCACGACCTTTGCCCGGTAACAACGACTGCGTTCCTCGATTTAACGACTGACCGGAAACCTCGCATCGTCTCCTGGAAGCTACGGGCTAAAAATGTAATAACGAAACGGTTTAAGAGAATTTCACGAATTAACAAATTCGGCATCGCGACAGATGTGCTGCGTGCAACTAATTACGAACCATGTCTCTGGATTTGGAGATGGAGCACTTGTTCCAATAATGGTGATTGTAAAATAAGTTGCTAAATAAATTTCATCGTTTCGCGTTTCCGAAAAAGATCGATGATCTGAAAAAGCTCGTTCTTTCGTTGCACGTCCGTTGGAAAAGCCGCGGCGGGAGTTGATTTAATTTTTAAGGCAATCGTCAAAAGTTCTATAACGATAAACTGACTTATATTCAACAGAGAGAAAAATTGTTTAAAATTTATCGCAATTGAATCGGCAAAAAAATCAAATTAATAATTTTTTTTTTTGCATCGCTGGCAATGCAAATCAAAATAATAGAAAGCGATTATTGTTTAGTCATGATAAAGTGCACGGCTCGAGATGCGCTCGTGAGAAATAATGTTAAATAAAGGGTTTTAAAAAAAATCGAGTTTTTTATTGGAAGGAAATGCACTTATTTGACGTACGGAAAAATGCACTTGATAAAATTCAATCTGTTATTTATGTAAATTGTAGTTAAAAAATATAACCTTCGCGTTATCGAAGTCGTAAAAACTGTATCATTCAAGTTGGAATTCAAAAACAAAGTGTTATATAAATTTATCTTTTTACCGTTGCGAGTGATCGTATTTTTGGATAATACAAAATCAGATACAATCAACAGTACTGTTATCGTCTCTTAAAACAAGACGGTACGCGTAATTTTCGTGCGCCAATTGTCAGAGGAAGACGGACAGAAATTAAAGCACAATCTACGATTCGCTATTTTTCTAGGATGACGAAAATTCTCGAGTCGAATTTACGGAATTGTAGTTGCGTCAATCGTAGAACCGAGTCGAAATGTTTTCTCGTTTTTAACGAGACATTGGCAATACTCATTTCTTCGCGTCATCGAGGATTCTCAAGGTCGAAAATGTTTTAAAATCAATCTTCTCCCGAGTAATCTAATCTCAACGCTTTATCTCATCGCACACTAGGCAAGTGCATCGGTGATACCCAGCTTAAATTTTAGTTCCATTAATAAATCAATTACAGTTGTTTGTCTGGTCGAAAAAATGCTTCCTGTTAACAGAAAATCGCCGTTACTATTTTGCAGGAGAGACAGAGAGAGAGAGAGAGAGAGAGCAAAATAAACAAGCGTCTCTTCCTGAAAAAACTGGAACCAACAAAGCAGGATTCTTTGTTGGCGTTGTTGGCGTGCAAATTAAATTTATAATTGGATTTGAAAAACATTAATTTCACTCGCCCTCCGTCTCTCCCCTTTCATTCGGTCACTGTCTAAAAAAGGGGTGAGTTACAGCGAGGCCCGGCGTCCGACGCAAGGCGACTCCCCGGGTCGCGAGCGTCGCCGACCTCCGATTCAAAATAGATTCTCTTTCCGGAATTTCCTTGATAAATGCACCCGAGTCGGGTGGGGGTGGGAGAGAGGAAGGCGTATCGCGTGCGCGGAGGAAAGCGATTAACGATATTGCGCGCTCGTCCCTTCCCGGGACCGTTTTTCTTCTGGTCTCGTTATCGGTGCGATCGCATAAATCAGTCGCTGCCCCGGAAAAAAATCGCAAAAAGCGAACGCTGAAGATGAAGAAACGAAGCCTGGGGACGCCGGGTGGGGGGAAGACAAGTCGGCGGGAACCTTAAAGATAAGCCGGGCAATAGCGCGCGGTACAATAGTCAATTTAAACGAGCGAGCAGTTCATTACTTTCGGCTCTTTCCCGATGAATTATTTCGAGGAATCGCCAAGGAACGAGACGGGGCTGCTAATCGCGGACGGACAAAAAACGATGCCTTCGAATTTTCAAATTGCGCCGTTGCGTAACCTCGGTCGCGTCCGCGCACACGCGCACCAAGGAAACCGAGAGTATTCGGTGAAACGGTGCTGCCTTTCCGATGCCGCTCACCTACACAAATGCAACAATGCTCGTCGCTGTTGGACGAGACGAGAGCCCCGGCTGTAATAAGGCTTCGCTCGATCGAGCGCCGCATCGCAATCGCTGCCGGCCAGCAGTTTGCCCTAAACGTTCAGCGCATCGATAAGAGATGACGATCGCATCGGCACAACCCACCGAACTGGGGGACAAAACTTTTATCCGGCAAAAAATGCATTCGCACTCGTGCGGCCTTCACCTTTGCCCCCTCTGGCTGAATTTTATTCGACAACCAGAAGTTGTTGGAGGAAACGTAGGAATGTCTTTGAAAGTCGTCGTGGTCAATTACGCAAGCAATCCCGGGATCTGCTTTCACTTTTAATAATAATGTGCTTTTTCTAAATTTAATAACCAATCGGTCTTTGCCGGCTTTATCGAGGATCGCGGCGGAGCAACAATAACACACGAGCGCGGCCCCGGGACCGAGGATTTCGACATCGGCGAGGCAAAAAGTCAAAGTAACGCGGCGCTCTCGCGCGATTGTTATGTTACGCGTCATTTCAGTTATTCGAATAAAAAAATAGCAGAAAACCAACTGATTTACTTTTTGGCCGTTTAATCAGCGCTCGCGCCCGACACGTTTACGACACGTTGGCTCAACACTATCAAAGCGAGCGTTTTGAAACGAACGCGAATTATCCGCCGACTCGGAGAACCTCCGCGCCTAAGCCCCTTTCTTCTTAACGAAAATACGAAAATGGCAATCCGTAGGAACAGGCCGATAAGAAGCTTTATTGCGTGCAATAATTTAAGTCCTACTTCGCACAAGAATTACTGTTTGTAAAAGTGCGCGCGTGCGTGGCCTAAACATACTACTCGACTAAAACGGCAACTTTTAAACATCGAAGAACAAAGGATAAAAGACAATGGCGCAAATTATACAGTCGCGGACTGCTTTTATATTAAAATAATTGTATTTCTCAGCGGTGACTCTAATTGAATTTGACCGAGATTCCGCGGCATCGAGCCAGTTGGGCGCGAATTTGACGTTCGAATGCGCGCGAGCGCCCATCAAACTATAAATCCAACGCTCGCAATCTGGCGCTGCGCCTCATCTTTATTTCATTTATTTTGGACACTTCTTATGCACGTCTTTGCTCAATCGCGCTATTGCGCAACGTTCGCTCGATAATGTCCCGAGAACATAAGCCTGAGCTCGGCGCCGGCGATAAAGAAAAACGCCCGATAAATCTGTCGGAGCGATCGCGCGCTCTTTCCAGGGCGCATGGGCGGATTGCAAGTGTCGACGGGCCTCGTTGCGTCTGCTAGCACGACGACGCGCCCCTGTCGAGAGGTTCGCGCGGCACCGAATTAACTCTCGGGGCCCCAAACGGTACCCGAGCCTTTCCCCATCGATTTCACCGATTCGCGCGCGACCAATTGTCCTTTCTATGCAAATCCTCGCAATCGATTCGCAAAGACGAATAAATTATCATCATCGCGGGTACGCGCGATTTATCAGCCTCGGCGATCCAACACTTTTTTCCGCGTTCGTAATTTACTTATCCGAGAGAGAGAGAGAGAGAGAGAGAGAGAGAGAGTGCTCAGCGGGCAACTCCGAGGATGGAATAACAAGAAGTGGAATACGCGGTTGGTTTCGTAAAATTATTATTATTATTGTTAACATCTGGCTGGGATTTTATAACGATTATTTTCCGTTTAATTTTCCAATTAATGCTTTAATAATGGTGCTCCGAGACATCCACGCTCTTGTCTATAATTGTAGTAATTTATTGCTTCTTTAAGCAGTTGTCCAAGTTTTGTTTTATTAGACGGCGTTTCGCGGTAAATGCCGACTCGGAGAGAAATCGTTAGTATCGTATCAGCATTATGGCGCATTGCTAGCTAATTACAGAGTTCCTTTATATTTTTGTATTTAAAAGTAAATAGTTGCTATTATCGTCCATCGGCTGCTTAACTAGATTTTATTTTTCAGCAACAAAAAGACTCGGCGCGGCCGTTGAGAAATCTTTCGCTAATAACAGTCGAACGCTCTTAAAGTGAAAAAACGCCAGCGCTTAACCGCGTGTCATTATTGTTGAACGCGACGCGCAATCGTAAAATCGGCCCTCGTTGATAAGTAGCGGATAAAAAGCGGAGCGACGACGAGACCAGAAAAAATGCTTTTGGCCCAAGGATTCGAGCAAAATGTTTATCCAAAAGCTGCACGCCGCTCTCGAAGGAACGGGAAAAAATCGGCCAATAATGGGACAGCTTTTTGCGAATCAGCAACAACGGCTGTTTCGCGCGTGAGTTTCAGCGGTGACGTTTGGCTGCTCGGTTCTTTTTTGCCAAAGCGGAAAAGCTCTTAACCGCGGGCAGCGCAGGGCCCGGCCTCCTAAGAAAAAGGGCGGCAATCGACGCAGTTAAGGTTGCACTCGGACCTATTTTTTCGCTCAGCCGTTTTAGACAGGCGCGCGCGCGCGCGCGATGCTTCCTTCCCCTCGGAACGTTAAGGGAGTTTTTCGAAAGCCTCGGCTGCCATTTCGAACCGCAATAAAGAAGAAACGCCAAGGTCTACGAAATCTAGGTAAAGCGTGCAATTATCGAGGTAAGGCCGCCGCCGCCACTCGCCCCTTTTTTACGGGTAATACGCGAAATAGCGCCATTGCGCTGGCATCCGTTTTAACGCGCGGATAATTGATGCCCACTGCAAATACGAGCGATAATAAAATTACTGCCATTACGTAATAAAAATTATTTATCGAAGCCCGGCTGGACTCGCGCTCGACTACGCGCCGATAAAAGCTCACGGCTGCCGCTGCATTCGTCGGGAGCGCGCGTCAGGAGATTGATTTAACGTATGCAAATCTCCGCAGGAGATAATAACAACAGCCGCGCCACTGTTTACAAAAAAGGCCAAAGTAAATCGGAGGAAGATCCAACAAAGGACGGGACGCCACAAAGACTTGATTCCTGTAATCGCGGCGGCCCTTCCGAAAATTAGATGCGATTACGAGGCCAAAGCCAATCGCCGGCGTTTATCGAGCGAACAGAGCGAATCGGGGCTCCAACGGCGTCGCGAGGGGAGATCCGGCTTTCACTCACCCCGTGTCCCCGATGTAATCTAGCATCCGTATCTTGAGCATGTCTGCGCCGGGCCTTCCTTCCTCGTCGGGGGAGGTTTCACAGCGCCCTCGCGAGCACCGCCAGCACCACTGGTTCTCGGTATCGGGTTTCTAACGTTCCAACCTCGTCGCACGATAACAGCAGCAGCAGCAGCAGCAGCAGCAGCAGCAACAACAACAACAACAACAACAACAACAACAACAACAACAACAAACAACAACAACAGAAGCAGCAGCAGCAGCAGCAGCAACACACTCACACGCGCGCGGCGCAATCAGGAGACTCGGGCGCGCACCCGCTCGGGGATCTTCCACTGGAGTACCGATCCGAGCCGAGTTCTCCCGTGCACTTGGGCGCGATCGGCGTCTCCACGTTGCCACGCCGAGACGTCGACGTCCACCGCAGCGCGATCATCCTCGGGCTGAGGAATCCCGGGTGGTCCCGTTACCGTCCCCCTCTCTGGGAGTAGTTCCGCTCGCTATTCAGGACGCCTCCGCGGCGATGTGTGCCGATGACCGCGATACCGCGCGACTTTCCTTCCTACTCTGGCCGACTCGGCTGGGAAAGGAACCTCTCCGGGAGGCCCGGGTTCGCTCGCCACGCACGCACTCGGAGCGCAGGGCTTATCAGCCGCCTTGATGGACGTCGGACGTGTTGAGGCGGGGGCGTAGAGTGCGGGGGGCATGCACGTGCGCGCGCGCGTCGTCGTCCGGTCGGCGCTATCGAGTCGCCGCCGAGGACTGACTGACTAGCTCCGCTCGCGCCCGGGACTTAGGACTCGGCGCGCGATGTGCATCGGCTCCCCTTCCCTCCGTCGGCTGCGTTCATCTCTCCTACACACGCACGCGGCTCCGGCTCCTCTCCGTGCCGCTCTGGTTTCGAGCCTCCTACTACTTGCGGGGGCCGCGCGGGGGGCGTCGGAGGAGATGGATACGCGTAACGACGCAAGCCTCGGCCATGTGTGCGCCTCGAGAGATAGTGTCCCCCGAGAGAGAGAGAGAGAGACGCACGCGTGTTTGTTGATGCGAGAGAAGCTGCACGAGCGCGGGATTTATAAATACGGGACGAGGCGACCGAGACAATCGGCCCCGCTTGCTTCCCGCCTCCTCCTGGTCCCTCTTTCACGGGGTAAGCTCGAGTGACAGGTAGAGCTGAACTGACAGCCGCGACCGCTCGTTTTTGTCGGACCACCGCCTATATTTAGAGCGCGGCCTTATGGCGGTTTTAATGGACGATCAGGAGATTCCGCGATATTAACGCATCGCGGCTCGATCTTAATCGATTTGTCACGCCGCCCGTTCGCGAAAAAAGCACCTTAATCTCCGTTAAGCGCGTCCGAGCTATGGCTTTTCGCGTGACGCTTTTCGTACTGCAGCAACTGCGTGGCTTAGACGTTTAAGCAGGTCAATGCCGAAACTTAATTGCACGGACGGGCCCTGATGAATCACTTGGCAACGACCAATCGCACATCGAACGGCTTATCCATTAGAAGCTGCAGGGGATCGGGCTCGTAAAAATTCCGGTGTAAACTTGTTCCAACTTCCCGTGCGCGCGAATAACGAAATAACGCCATCTATTTATGCGGAGGAACGTTGTCGTCGTTGCGGTCAGCGGAGCCGATCGCTTGCGGTTATTTTTCACCCGATGAATAGCACGCGATTGATAAAACGCTGTTTGCTAAATATCAACCTATCGTAGCGCGAAATATTTATTATTTCCAACTGCAGACCAACTGGGCACATTGTAAGATCGTTCTTTAGCTTACGCTTAAAATATTCGCTCTGACCTCAGCTTACGGGATGGATAAATGGTTTTCGTACGCATGAATCACGTTTAACGAGAATCGTAGTTAACGAGTTATTAATGCGATGCGCTTTAGTTGGACTATTACTAAAAATGAATCTTACTCGTTAGAGCGAATAACGCATCTGCTTCCGGGATCAGCTGTTTATCGGTCGGTAACGTGGCTCGATCCGATCGGATAAAAGTGTTAGGTTCCGCGGAGCACAAGTTTGCACAGACCGTCACGCGCTAATCTTTTTAAAACATAATACAATATTCTAGAAAGTCTCAAAGTACTCGGAAAAGTGAACTCGCCTTTTCTTTGGTGATTACCAGAAATATTTCACAAAGTTTTAACTGCTATGCAGGTAAGGTCTTTAACGTCAAAATTATTATTATTATTATTATCTTGAATAAAGTTTTTCTTCTCGTCGTCGTTCTCACAATGAAAGATTAGCGTGAAAAATTAGGGAACTAAATTTTACTCGAGAAATTATTTTCAATGGCACTTTGCGAATAAGTAGGCTTTTGTCTCGCGTTTTCAACGTTTCTTCGAACACGAAACTGCATTTTTCTAACAGGCAAATCTGCCCTCTATTTTTGCAAAGTAAAAACATTGTTCTAATTTTAAGCCAGAGTTGCGTGTTTTTCAATTGGGAATGTCGTCTGTCCGCATAAAACATGAAATATAATCTTAAACACGTCATCTTTAAGAAATTACTTTGTGACCTTTAATCGCCATTTTATGTCGGTATAACTACCGATAAATCCGATGTATCTTTGTGAAGATATTCATTAACAACAATCGCATTGAATACGAATTCCGCATCAAGATTATTTTCCAGTTGCATAACACTGTTATCTTGCGTGTTTGGAATGCCCGAAGTGAAAACTGGGATCAGTCGTGGTTCAAGAGCGAGCGAACGAACTCACTCGTTCAAAAAGCGAGTGTTTTCCCATGACTGCGCTACTCGTGATTGCTCTTATTCAGCCGAATGAATTGGAGAAGAAGTTTTCAGTTTCGGCCCTCGCGATGACGACGGCGGTGGTGGCGGCAATTGGCTCTTAAACGAAGGGAGCACCGACACACATTTCAGAAAATTAAAGCTTCCCTCCCGCTTGTGCGCATACGAATAAAGTACTTAAACCAAGTGTGGCGCATTCGGATTCAGTCTTAACGAGCGGCTTTGCGGCTTAGGAACGGGGAATTCAATGCATCGCCGCCATAACTATCAATGCGGCACTTTGTTGCTCGCATTGAAGCCAATGTCCCGCATCGGGGAAATGTTCTTAATTATTCAGCCGCGGCTCGTTCGCTGAAACGAGCGCTTTTCTCTCAATTGGCCACATTTCGCGTTCCTATTTTTTTGCTCCAAATCGGTGCTGCGACGATGAGTGGTTGACTCAAGAGGAGGACTTTCACGTGCGATGATGTCGCCGTTATTCGCTCGATTCGACTCGTTAATTTACTTATTACCCAGAGTTGCTTCGCCAATTTAGATTTCATCTTTTTTAGCTGCGGAACGATTAAAAACAATATTTGTCTTAGATTCGCAAGCGCGAGTCCCGCTTCCAATTAGAAACTTGGAATTTATCTGCGCGAGCCTGTTGAAAGCGTTATACAACCGAAACAGTAGCTCCTTCTACCGGCCATTACATAAACGCACATTTTTCAACGCCGCGAGTATTTTACACGGAATTTATCGCGCCCCGTAATAACCTTAATTTAACGACTCAGTTTCGCATGCGAATCGCGGAGTTAAATCTTGTCCGGCAGCAATTGGAAACGAAGCGTGTGTTTGAAGTTAACGATACCGAGGCTCGAGAAGGCGGTAAACGTTTGGGATAGATATTGTCGGCTCCATCTGGAGCGGCCGCCACCGCCGCCGCCGCCGCCGCCGCTCGCCGTGAAAGTACTAGCCGTGACGTCACAAGGAACTGTGACGGAAACTGAGGCTACGAGGGCTGCGGCCGAGGCAAGGCCAGCGATAAATTTCTTCTGCCCCCGCGGGGATTACGCGTGTTCGCATAGGCTGATTAAAAGTCGAGGCGCATTATTCGCGTGTCGCAGCAGTGTTTTGACGGGCAAAAATGTTAACAGTTCGCCTCGTTCCGCCTATTTTTAATGGTCGACGCGCGTGCGCGCGCACACGATCCCGAGTATCTTTCGTGCATTCGTTATTATCCCTTGTGTCTTACTTGAAGGGAAGTAAAAATAAATTAAAGTGGCGCAGGCGCGCGCATACATTTGTAGAATCAAGTTCCTTTGGTCTTCGTCTCCGTTACCAGAGTTGCGTATCGCAAATGGATATAAATAAATCGAATTATCCGTCCGATTAAGTGACTGGCATTCGGACAGCACTGTATATTGAGGCACAAAACCATTAATCGCAGATAAATATGCAGAGATAAAATAGTCACTGTCGGATATTATTTATTATAGACCTGAAATTTCGAATGCAAATAAATAAAAGGATAGGAGCGCATTTTGCATATTTTTAAACGACCGAGAATTATCATTGCGAGGTTGACGTGCGGTATTACCTGCGCAAAAATCGCTCAATTTATCGTTACATTCTATTGGCCTTTTTCAATTATGCTCCTCCATTCGTTTCGCGAGCGCCGATTTTTACAAATTTTAATTACCTCTCAATTAATAGCCATTTTACTCGATTCGGGCCGTTTTTATTACTGGATCCAGCCATCAAAGTACGATAAAAATGGGCTCTTTTTTAAAAATGAAAAGCCCGTAATTAGGATTTTAAAAATACGTTTAGCAACCGTAAAGAAACGCACGGCCTTCGGGTTAAGTTAGAAAACGATATTTGCTGGATTTCGACTGATTAGCAATGCTTACGTCATGTGAAAAAGTCGAGGTATAGACTGTGTTAAAGCTTGAAAGTAATTCGGCGCTTTAATACTTCTGTAAGGTTTATTCAGGTATAAACTCAATAGAGCTGAACATGTATTAGTGGTGTCAACAAATTTTATGAAAAAACGCTCGTTTAAAATGTTGTAACGAGTTTAATTTGATTGGTCAGTTTGTCGACGGCTTTTGCCGTCGTTTACTTTGCATCTATCGAATTAAATTTAATATTCGGCTGCAATGTAAATAGCGACCTTATCATTTTGAATTACGTTTGAATGCAATGCGTTAGTAAGCTGAGGTGGTTCTTTGTAAAACCTACTACTTCCTTCTTTCTTACTTACTTCTTTCTTTAACTTTTAACGAGAACATTTTTTACGGGGGGTTATTATTTAAAAAAAATTACAAGGTAAAATGCGAAAGAAATAAATAATGTAAAAGTTAAACGAATAAATTTAAATTATAAATATAGAATTTTATTATACGAGTGTTAAATTGTTTGTTAAGAAATGTACATGTAGCGCGAGAAATTTCTCTCACGTGTAATACGAAAGAAGTCTGTAAATTTTTTACTGCAGAGATCGCCTCCGATTTCGGTGGGTGGGTAATTTCCCTAGGAAATCACATCCGGTTCCCAACCAAAAGTCATCCGATGTTTCTATCGTAAATTTAACGCGTTCCTCGACTTCCTTTTAATTTTTTTACGTTTACGTTGACACTTTAGACTCGTGCTGGTAAGAACGCCACTAAAACCATATTGATTCAAGCAAATACAGCGTTTGCTATTTATCGTATGATAAAGACAACTTTCGATACTCTGTTTTGCAGCACTCTTGTCGGTAATTTTATCTCGATTTAATTATAATTAAAATACTTCGGTTTTTAATAAACTTCTCGTCGATTTTTCCTCGAAAGATGCAATTTTCTCACGTGTTTAAAGACGAAAGTGTAGTATACAACTTTGGCGCAAATCAATTACCTTGAGGTCGTATACGTTAGATCTTATCTCGATTGATTTCGAAAGAAAATTGTGCGGACAATGGATGCATCCGATATTAGCCAATGCCACGTTGCCGCTCGCGAGCAAGAAATCGTGACGAAAATAAGCGACGTTCTATCCGCCACATTTCTCGAAAATTTACTGTAGAAACGGGAATTCGAAATCGGACCGCGGCTACAGTGATAATTGTAAAACGAACTCTCGCGCGCTATCGCTCGAAATCGACAACAATAACAACAACAACAACAAGAGCAACAGACCTCTGACGCGCACAATGGAATCAGCTAAATCTGAAAGCAACGCTTTACGCGGTTCGCTTCCGATCGACACCTTCTGCGAATAAATTAAACGAAATTTTCCGGCAACGCAGCTGCATCTACGACGAATAACTAAGCAAGACAAAAGTACGATAATTAACATAGGACTACAATAAATAACCGCGAATAATCGAAATGGCGCTGTCGATTAAAGTTAGATAATACACACATGCAACAACAAAATAACCGCAATTCTGCGTTTTCGTATGGGAGGGGGGCATGTCGTTCCTTACGGTGTCTCCAATCTCTTTTAATATAATTAATAGATAATTAATAATCACGTCGACGTCGATGAATTTGGAATTAATTAGAAAAGGCTTTTTTACCAAATAATATTTATTTATTTCATTCGGTACACGTGTGTCCAATTTTTCCTTAACTTTCGCTAATGGTTCTCCGCATTGTTCTTAATTCAACTAACATTTAAAATATTCTTTTATTTTCAAATCTCAAAGTTTTGTACAATCATTATTTTCTCTCTTTAATTTTTTTTAGAAATATCTATTTAATTTCCGTTGTTCGTCTCGAGCTTTTAATACTTTCTTGTAATCATTTGCTTTTATTAATTTCATTTATTTCTTGCCAGAAGTCTCGTTTTCCATATTTTTCTTTCTAATACAAGCGTGACCATCCAATACTCACCGGAATCTCGTTCTTCTTTTTTCGCGTGGGTCTACTTAACTTTTTCACGCTTTTCTATTTTCTGCTATTACTGTTTTCATTATATTTTCGTTTCAATACCTTCTTTCATTCTTTACTCGTGGCTCTGATCTTAAATTCAAATTTTCTATCTCCTTTTGCCGTCTTAATTGCTAGTCTGTCTTCTTTTGTTTCTAATAACATTGCGTCATTTGGCGTATATCTGTTCGCCTCCAGCCTTCGCATTATACATATTTTTTGCACTTTTTTATCTGTTCGTATCTTTCTAACTTTTATCTCGGTTCCATATATCGTCACGCTTTCTACTAAATCTTGCAATATTTTCACCTTGTTTTTCAAATCTTCTTCAAAACGTTTCTCTGCCATTTCTCATGCTCTGCCGATAATAAATAATCTTTTCCTGTCCTTTTGCTTTTTTACACTCTTTTCTATTTTCTTGTGCATTAATTTTACCATTTAGATTTCTTTTAATCGATTCTTTTTCCATCAATTAATATAAAAATTGTCCTCGTACAAATTCCTTCAGCTAATTCTCTCTCTTCCTCTCTTCCATCCTTTTCTCAAGTATATCTATTTTTTCTTTGTTTTTCTGTACGTCTATTTCCATTTTTACTAATTTTTCCAGTGTAGTGAGTTGTATTTTATCCGACAGCGTCGATACTGTTTTCTCCACTGTTGTTTTCACATCATGCACGTAATTATTTACATAATTTTTCATAGAAGTGTAATTATTCTCCAATTCGGAGGTGACTAGTGACATTATTTCTTGTATTTTATTCTCGTCTTTCTTCGCTTCTCCCGAACAAAAAATTACTCTTTCTTTTTTTACATCTTCCCTTTGTTCATTATCCGTCAAGTGATCGCTACTGTTGTTATCCATTTCTCTATCTTTATATGGTAAATATTTGTATCTAATTTTCTCCTGAATGCTATTTTTTTATACGAAATGTACAATTGAACGCATAACCTCACTTTTGCTGCCTCTTCGCTTTAAGTTTTACCACAGATCTTATGTTCATTTCACTTTCTATAATATTTCTATGCCATCACTCGTACACACTCTATTTTTTATTTATACATTTGTCGAAGACTTTTAGACCGATCACTCGTTAATTTTTTAAATATTTTCTCGAAAAAAGGTACACTGCTTACTGATTGGGTCAGTTCCTTATACTAAATGACATTATTCAATTATCATTATCACTTGTTAATGGCGAACGTAAATAAATATTTTTGACGTACTACTTACGGAATATTTTATTTGTCAAAATACAAGTGAAATTTAGGGAAAAGTTGGAGGATCGATAAATTTCATAATTTTTATTTTATTGATAAATAATTTTGAATGAACGGAAATTGATCGCGGAATAATAATTAATCGATGCGTTATCGAAATAAAATTAGTACAATGAAGATTAAAATTTTTCACACGGAATCTTTTGGAATTTTAAAAAAGTTTATCGGTTGAAATAACGGAGAACAAACTTAACCAAATTTAGCGGCGCATTATGCGAGATAAGTTATTTGAATATACATCACCGCAATTTCCGTTGGTAAACCTAACATCCTATAATGACGTCTATTTTAAATTAGATATTATTTCTAAAATTTGAATAAGATTCCGCGCGGCAGAACAACGAAATTCGTGTTCCTATTTTATATACGTAAATGCTTCCCGAAATTCTGCATTCACGTTTGCAAATCTCTTTATTGGTATTATTAGAGAACCAATTATAGCTATACATAGTAATTTTCCTTTAAAATAAATTTGCTCCTGATTGCCGGTTTCGAAATAAAAAAAAGTCCGGATTCACCGTTTTAATATTTTTTTAATTCGAAAACGTATCCAAATGATTATAAATAATGCGCCTAAGGAGGAATTCTGAACTCGATACATCGTAACTCCTCGGCGATAAAACAAAAGACTCGTCGATGCCCCTATTGAGGGGTCTGAAATCGTTGCTGGCGAACCTCCGAAGGAAAGATCTCCTCGGAAATAAAGGGAGGACTCGGCGCGTCCACACGGAGGAACGCGAAAGACAAAAATGGCTCAAGGAGGACTTGCGGGATTACTAGGGGAGAGCCTCGTTTTTCGCGATAACTTCTTCCTTCTCGGAACGCATCGGCGTTTGGGCCCGAAGGCGTTTTCTAACGGACGCAACGCAGTTTGGAGTGAAAGGAGAAAGAAAAAGAAACGGGTTCAGTTGGCTGCCAGCCGAAAACAATGGGCGCCGCTCACGAATTCTACGGCTGGCCAACCCGAGCGCGTCTACAATCGTGGCCGCGAAAATTATCGGGTATAATCGCGAGGAATACAGAACTCGCGCGCACGTACGGGGGCTCTTAATTATCCCCGGGGCATTGGCCCTTCCACAATGCGACGCGACGCCCGAATCTTCTCTGTTCGCCGGGGAATAAGCGCGTCGAGCGGTGCAGCCGATGACAAAGTCCTCGACTCGCCGCTGCTCATTTTTCCGGCGCTAATGACTCCGCGCTTTTATTGTCCCGATCGCTCGATCTCATTTTCCGAGCGACATTGTCGTAATTTGCCGATGCGATGATATTATCGTGCGAGCGTCGGTTCGCTGTCGACTTCCTTCACGAGCCATCGGCACTCGTCAATTGCAACAACCGACTGCCTTTTTCAATGATTTTCGATTTATTTTTAGATTCGTCGATAAGCGGCAAATCCGTCCGATCGATTTTATTTGGGAGAGAGCAGCTCGATGTTGAACGAATGATCGATCAAAAGATCTCGCGACTAGATTCGTCATGGAAAGATCGGCTGCAATGGCACCATTGCTCGTAGTTGTGTTAATTAAAAAAAGTGACTCGCGAAAATCTCCGATCAGATGTTGCCACGGTGTGGGGCAATTTTTAGTTCCTCCCTACTTTGTCTAATTATTTTGCAGAAATTGAAAAGCACCGGCAAGAGCAAATTATTAACAGTGCGACGCGAATAAAAAAGTCTGCAGTTGTAACAATGAGTTAGAAACGAAACTTGTTCGTCAAATCCACCGAGAACGAACGTGTTTATTTTATCGAGTGAAACAACGTTGACTAATGTACAAGTTTTGAGCGGCACATTAATTCAAAGATTCTTTAAATTGCTCGAATCATCGCTATAAATATCATTAGGTAAATAAGCGGATTGCGAGAGGCACCGGTTGGGAGTGACTAAATAAATAAATAAATTAAAGAAGACTTCAATGGCTGATAAACTTTTGCTTTTCTTGTTGTTGAGATTCTGATTTTGGATCCGAACTAGTGGACTTATTAAAGATCTCCACTCGAGCAATTTAACAACGCAGCACTGCTAAATTTTAGAACTTTTCCTCAAAAGCTTTTAACGTCAGTCTATCGTTTTAATAAAAACAACCGCGCGTTTTTATATTTTCGGTGATTTTCAAAAATTTTTCACGCACCGAATTCGGTGAATCGCGAGCCACTTTATTCTTATTTATACGTCGGACCGGTCTAAGAAGACACAGAATCAACGAGGAAAGCAGTTATTACGTGTCGCGAGGAAGCAAATGCTCGTAATTTAAATCGAAGAACGTTATTTTTCGCAGCATTTTAGAGCAGAAATTTTCTACAGCCTTAAATAAGATTTGGAATCCGCTTATCGCGCAGTCCACCGACGTTGCATTAAATTATGAAATTCTCGTTGGCGCTCGAACGCCCTTTTCAGATCCTTATTAAATATTAAATAAGAAAAGCGCGATTCCGAAATGTAAGAAAGTGCGCAGAGCGTGAAACGAGATATTGGACGAACTCATCCGAAAGCTCATCTCCTGGGATCAATCGAAAGCTTTGCGAAAAATTACGAGGACGCGAGTTATCGGACTCGAAATAAATCTTGTTTTTTCAAGAAAATATGTGATGTCGGTCTCTGCGTTAGTGAACGAAAGAGACGAAGGAACTTTGGAGAGGAAATTTAGTTATTGCGCGAGAGACTTCAAATAAACACAGCCGGCCGATAAAATAAGAGAAAGTCGAAGATTGGGCGCGAAACGTGTGCCCGCGTAGCCCGAGGAAAAGTTAAAACGTAGCTGCCGCTGCTGAAGTTGCCAGCGTTGACTAAGAAAAGGCGAGAGAACGAAAAAGTAGCTACTGCAGCGCCTGTTACTCGTGATATCGTCATCGTCGGCTTTCGATCTTAATAGTTGCCCACGGCGCTGCTGCTCGCCGACGACTTTATCAGGGCTCCGCGTCTCTCTGTGTGTGTGTGTATGTGTGTGTGTGGTTGTTTGCACCGAGAGCCGGGGGACGGGAAAAGCCGCTCTTTTGCTCAAGAGGCGACGGGCCGGGAGTTTCGCTGTTGTTTCAAATGCGTTTCCTACTCGTTTTAACTTTCGGATCGACGATCGTCCTTGTGACCGTTCGCAGTGGGAGGAAACCAGATGCTCGCGCTGATAATAATTGGCAGTCGGTCGGTTCGGACGGACGCTTACTCATTAGCCGAATACATATGTAAAGCCAGTATTGTTTAAAAGCCTGGCCGCGTACGTAAAAGGTGCGCGAGGACGTCTCGGGATTAAAATTTCGTCTACGGCTCTTGGACGTCTAAAATATTATTCGCTCCCAAGAACTCGAGAATTTAAAAAATGATTGAATTGCCTTTGTTGTTTCAGGCGCGCGCCTGAATTTTTTTTTATAAAAATTACAGCTATTTATAAGCTCGAGGAGTGGTTGTAACTTGTTAACCTAAAAAACACGCTCAAGGGCAACAAGCAGAAATTTCAATTTGAATCAACGGAGACTTTGGCAAACACTGAACGAAGCTATTAACAGGGACGTGTTCCGCGTATTGCTTCGCGTAACGGAGGAATCGCTGCAGCGACACTCGGATCGATTTCAATTTATTCGACATTTTGACGGAAAACAGTGGCAGCACCCGAAGGCGCGAATAACAAAAACTCCCCGACTGCGCATCGAAGATTTTGGAACAAGTGCTAAATCGACTGTTTAATCAACTCCTCCTTAACGATTAAACTTATTCCGAACCCAATGCATTATTCATTGCTGGTTGAAGCGCTAGAAAGCAACTGCCGCGCATTATTTAACATTCGAAAGCAAATTAAAAGTTTGCAGTGAGTATTCGAGATATTAGCCGCGGCTATCGTCGAGTTTTGCCAAAGCGTCGAGAGCTTCGCGATACGTTGGTGTAGCTCGACCAATGGAAGTGCCTTTCGTAAGATTAAAACAACACGGGGATGGAAAATAAAACAGAGGCGTAATCGAGTTGCAGGAATGTTGTTAACAAATATTTTAATAGATAAAATGCTCCTCTCCTCGGAGAAATAATAATTCTCCGTATTATCGTTTATTCTGTCTCACATCTGCGCCACAAATGGTTAAAAAAAACAACGGTCGTGGCTTGTACGATCCGACCTTTAATCGCGTGTACCGGGCGAAAAAACAATCCTTGCAACATAATTTAGCAGCGACTTTTCATTAAGCCATTTAATAGATCCGAAAAAATAAGAAAAAGCTCGGCTCGTACGAGAAATAGAAGTAACCGGCGATATTTTAGACCGACTCGTAATGTTTTTATATTTTAATTAGTGAATTTATTCGATTATTCAATTAAGCGCAGAGTATATTTTTAACTTTAATGTAGGATTTTATAAAAATAATTTACAGCGAAAGCGACGTAAGGGAATAATAAAGTAAAATAAATTGAATTTTACGGAGAGTTGAACGAAGTTCTGATTAAATTAAATTTATGATTAACGTATCGATCTTCTTTCGAGCAAATCCTTACCGCTTTTCGCCCTTCTTTACCAATGCGACGTAATATCTTGGTCCAACCGATGTTAGCGCACCTTTGGATAGTTTAATTTTTATAAATCTGTAGCTAAAAATTTCGTTAAAAATATCAGTCCCCGGTTATTCCGCGAATTATACAAATACAATTCGATTATTTCCATATTGGAGTGAAATCATTTTATCAAACACGACGATTCTTTTGCAAGTTATTCGCAGTAACGAGGCTCGCGTTTTAATGGGAGAAACGAACTCTATAATACCAATTGAAATAAATCGATCCTCTTTCTTCGAAGTTTGTTCGGAAATATTTAAAGAGCGAACAAAGCGCGAAGTCTAGAACTCGCGAGACTAACGTTGCGCCGAGGACTGCGCGTCTGGCATTTTTCACGTCGCTTTCCTATCATTTTTTCCTCGTTTGCGAGTGCAATATTAAAAATTTTCTGGTAAAACTTTGAACGGAAATACGCTGGCGCGCTCTCTCTCTCTCTCTCTCTCCCTCTCTCTCTCCTGCTTTTGTGCGCTTAAGAAAATAACGCAATCGTTACGATATTCGTGCGCTGTATTTAACAAGAAACTCGTTACGACTCTACAAATCATTCAATCGACAACATTCTTATCGACACTTTAATAAAGCTGAGAGAGGGGGAGGGAGAGGGGGAAGAGCCGAGTGCGTCTTGGCGCTTTTCACCTCGAATGAGAAAACTTTTTAAGGAGACTATTTTTTTTTTATCAGCCTGGGTGAGTATATTTCAACAAAATAGATTAAAAAAGTCCGCGATGATAAATTATGCTCGTTGCAAGGAAGACGAGTGGAAGGTTATTTTCGTTCGCTGTCACCGAATTCCGCGAATATTCGCACGATGGAATTGTTGAATGGGCTGAAAAATGGGAAAGCAAATTTTGCCGTTGATCGCGAAGATCGCCGTCCGCGGGAATTGCAATCATTAAGCAAAACCAGGAGGAGCTCGCGGCCAACGACGACGCCGACCCGAGGCGAGCGGAGGAAGCTGCTGCCGACGGTGGCCACGTTTTACATGGGAAACGCCATTAATGCGAGTTCATCTCCGCGCGCATGTGCGAGGACTATAAAACGTGACGTCGGTCCGGGGCGGATGAGCGTAAGAAAATATAACCCGCCCGGGAGAGGGTATGGCATTACGAGGCGTAAGACTCGTAATATCCCAAGGCTAAGGCGCTTAAAAGCCCTGGAGATCAAGGTTGCGACGTGAGCGCGTGCGCGTGCGCGTCCGAGCGTTCGAAATTCCGAAGGCGGAATCGTAATGACCAGGTTGATGCTGCTCCCTTCCCTTCCCTTCCCCCCCCCCTCTGCCTTTCTCGCGCATTGTCGCGGATCACGGTCCGTTAACATCGACTAATATCGCTCCTGCGATGGTCTCTTTTCCCCTCGACTGCCCAGATAGAAGAGAGCAAAGGTGGACAACTCCCAAGAGCTCGTTTGACTTTTTTATTCCCCTTTCCGCGGCGACTCGCTTTGTCGGATTAAAATCCAAATCACGGCCAATAGCGATGAATTTCGATAATAATAGCTTTATTCGTAATTACCGTCGTTTCGTGTTTTGTTGAAAAGCATTCGCGTTTCGCAAACTGAACTTTATTCGTATTCAAATTCCACTCCCCGAAAAATGCTTAATTTCAAAGCGTTTAAATGCAACGCTGCCCAGTAGTTTTATCGTTCTGAAATTTTGCCCGATTGAAAAAGCCTGAGTGAAAAAGGCTTCTTCTTTCGATTAAGTACTGCATTATTTTTTAGAATTTTCACATTTTCCACCTTGAGGTTACCAAAATGTTGCTCACAATTCGTATATAAAAACAGGATACCAGTTAGCAACGGCGCATTCGCTTCCTCTCCATTTTATTTAATTTACATTCGCGTGATACATTTAAGATGTCAATTCGAACGCGGAAACTTGAGAAAATAAAAAATTCCTTTCGTTCCTTCATCTTATTTACCGTTTATCTAATTTCACCGCTACAAATATTATCTTTAAATTCAATTTCTTATGCCACTTGAATGGCGTGTAAGCAGTTTCTTAACCACACCACTTTATCTGTAATAATTATAAAACTATAGTGATGTAAAACAATTTTTTACATATTATCGTGTTCGCTAAAATGCTGATTTTCATATTTTTTCGCAGTTGCTATGACGTTAACAACACCTTTTAGGTCTACAATGGACAAACACGGCGGGCAGCGTATTCTTAATTATACCGCGATTCGAGACGTGGAAACATTTTGATCGGGTACAAAAGATGAGTTCGACGTAAATTACGATGTCGCTTCAAGCGTAACATGTATTGTAAAGAAAATGGAGAATCTTAACGAATGGCCAATAGAGAGCAAACGTCAATAAAGTAAAATAGCGTCGTCGTTTCTCGTTGTCCCCGAGTCAGCCTCGAGCGCATAAATTAGTCGCTATTAATATCCGCTTTAAAAACGTTAATATTCCGTGAAATCGGCTAAGCAAAAGCGAAATTTAATATGATTCGAGACGGATTCACAATGGCGAGCGTCGGATGAGTTAGAAGCCCCGAGGTTGTGCGCCGCTTCCAACAGATGTAATCTAGAAACAGAGATACCTTCCTTGCCGTCACGAAAATTGCCGCGTATCCCACAAATTATGATATAACGATTTTTTATCTAATCAGATATGCTCCCCGGAGGCTGCGTTACCCTGGAAGATGCGAAGATGGACCCGTCGACGTGCACGAACGTCATTATAGCAACGACTGTTGCGCTTCGTTATTGAGAAAAGCTCGGGATTGTTTGCCTCCTCCTTTACGCCTGATACGAGAAAGTAGAAAGTAGTCAAATATTTTTCCGAAACGAGCTTTCGCGCTTACAGATGGATTAATTAATCCAAAAGCTCGCTCTTGGATATCATACCCGACTTAAAATTACTGCTCAACCAAATGCATTTGCATTTTAAAAGGCTGCACGTGCCCTATAAATCTTTGCGCTCTGAAGTGTAATAAAATCAGAAATAAAGCCGAGGAAAGCCGTTAAAAATATTGTTAGTTTAATTAATTAAGATGTCTTTGCTTAAAAGCATTTCTGCGGCTGTCCAGTGACATCTAGACGGTTATATTTGAAGATTTCGTCGTCGATTTGAATCAAATTAAGAATAGGCGCGTTAAATTTGACGAATTATATCAGTCGATCGAAGGACGTTTAGCAAAATTTCCAATCGCTTAGACTACTTTTTATCGTTCGTAAAATGAAACGTGATTATTTTTTTACGATAAAGAACTTGCGGAGAATAAATTAAATTTTTATTCAGCGATCGATTTTAATTGCAGCGAGTTAATGGATTATTTATTATTTTCGGTTGAAATTTGTCTCGACATTTCCAGTGCTTCTCTATTCTCAATTGCGCTGTAAAAGAGGACAGCAGCATAAAACGACGGATAAATGTTCGATATTAGCAATCAAAATAAGTCAATTTTTCATAGAAAAACACAGAAATGACCCACAAAAGTATTTCAGCGGCGTATAGATTACGTCCTTGTAATTTCCAACATATACACTCCGGCCAACTCGTAACCAACGAAAAAAATCACACAAAAATAAAAAAAATTCCACCCACTGTGTTGCATTTCTAAATTAACATTTCTCCCCCTCTCCCTTTTTCTTTATTTCTCTTTCAAGACACATGAATAATAATAAAGAGTGACGTAGATACGCGCGTTCGAGCAGTTTCACCAAGGATCGCATAATGTTGGTATTCCTGTCATATCAAGGCGGGGGAGAGGGAAGAATTGAATCGGGGGGTGCCTGCAACGCTTTCGATGATAATACGGACTTTATGGAACAGGAGTGGAGGAGTAGGAGGGGGCGACTGACAGCGAAATTAAAGAGAAAAACAAACGAAAGTCTTCCCCTATTCGGGTGAGATGTGGATACATTCCTATCGTGTGTTCTTACTTAGGTATCTCGTGGATGCATTAGACTACGTCGAGCCAGGGCTGCGGCTGTAACTGTAACTGTGACAAGATATTTTCGTTGACTCTCCGTTTCTCTTTCCGCCCTTCCAATCTCGTTTCCTTGCTCCAAATAAAGTCACTCCTGGACATCTTTCTTTCCACTATCCCGCTCATACGTGTGTACATACGCATTCGTGTGCGAGCGTCGCTCTTAAAGACGCAAAGCAATGGAAAATTAGAGGGCCAGCGAGAGGAGCGGGAACGCGAAGGGGCTGAATTGTATTAGATGGAAGCGATGGCTGTATTTGAAGAAGCAACGCATTAAAAATAAATAAATCGCTACGAATATTCGAATAGAGGTCACGGAGTCAAGCACGCGATTAAAAGTTATCGACGTTTCTTTATTTTGCACCCTAAATTAACGCCTTTCCCAGAGGACCAACAGAGAAACACTTTATCGCCATTTTTTTATTACATTGGATTTTTAAGTATTTCAATTTTTAGGGAAGTTTAGACAACTTTCTACTTAAGAAAGTCAATGGCACAATCGTGCAGTCAATCGTGTAGTAAATATTAAGGTTATAAGAATCGATAAATACACACGTCTATTGTTGTCACATTTTCAGTTTTATCTGTAACTGTAAAACAATAATAGACTACATGCAAAAGAATGAAACGATGTTATTTGAAAATGTGAGTTAATTTTGATAGTATAGATATGATTTATATAGAAAAGGGACAATCTGTAGTCGATATAAATTAAATTATATCATTTTTGATAAATTACAGATAACTTTATTTACTTTTAATTATTATTATTATTATTGTTGTTGTTGTTGTTTGTTGTTGTTGTTGTTGTTGTTGTTGTTGTTGTTGTTGTTGTTATTATTATATGCAGTAAATATGAATTGAATTTGCATTTTTTAAATTTACAGGATAAAACGTGAACGTTTAACGCGAATGTAACGTAAACAAGAGGAACTGGCCGTCGCTCGTGGAGTCAGACTTGGCCGACGGCCGTTGGCGTCGCGATTGCGAGTTGTGTACATTACCAATCGTATATTATCCGATCTATTATCGAATTACAACATTGAAACGCAAATAAGCATAAAAACGTTTTGATCTAAGCCTTAAGGACGAATAAGACGACTGCTCTTCTATCGCTATCGTCAGCATAAAAGCATAAATTTAACGGAGAATTTAAGCGCGCACCGATCGCGGCTTCCTTCATTTTAGCAAATCATTGCGCAAAAGCTCACTTTTATTAATTTAGACTATTCGCGTAAAATTATTCCGAAATGATTCCCAAGTATCAAAGCGTAAAGTAAATACGCTTTAAGCAACGCGTCAAAATGTGGTGCACGAGTATAAAGCTTTCAAGAAAGTGAAACAGTACACTTTCGACTGTTATGTGCTCGTTATCAGTTTCCATTGGGAAAAGGGTTCACTTTACGCTACTACGAAAAATGACTCACAAGACAACGTAAAATAAAGGCTGTAATTCAATTGAAGAAGATCGGGAAAATGCAACGAACTATCCGCATGAAATGTTTCCGCGAGCTCAATTATTTCCTAATGAAGGGGGAGCGCCGCATCTCGTGTGCATCCGGCGCTCGCAAAGGCACGTACTTACACCAATAATTAGCAACAGTTAGCAGATGTAAAATACAGGTTACGAAGGAGGTTGTGGCGTGAGCACGCGAAGGCGAAATTCGGCGTGCAGCTCGCGAGCTCGTTAAGGGCCTCCCGCGCAGACCTCGTGCAGACCCCGTGGACAGATTTACAGAAGACGACGATAGGAGCTGCGATATGGCCATCGAGGGCATTTAACGACTCTAATCTCGGCGAACGATCGTCTCGACACGCGAACGGGGGAGTCTCGGCGTTATTTCCGAGCTTTCGTCCGATGGGACGTCTCGGTCTTGGCCTCGGGTTACCGACCATCGGTAACCCTTGAACGTGGGGGGGGGGTTACCTTTGCGTTACGTGCTGAATTCACGATCTGCGAGATTCCGGAGCGATTGCGCCCCCAAGGCCCGGTAGCGGACCGTAATTCTCGCAGCGTCGGGCCTCCGTCGCCGATCTGGTTTGTTAGCACGCGATTAATGCGAGAGTGAACCTCTTCACTCTCCGCCGAGTGTAATTACGCTCCACTCCGGTGATTGCTCTTTTCTTCCTGCTGCGGGCTCCTCCACTCTCCTCAAACGGCTCGCCAAAGGGAGTGTTTATCCGTTCCTGGTTCTATTCCCAGCAGTCCCTTCGTTTTATTCAAATCCTTTCCAATTTTCTGTTCACCTGGCAGCCGAAGCAGCCGACGCGATCGAGTTTGCGCCGAAACCCCTCTTATCTGACAATGCGTTTGCACATTATGCTCACCTCTGCTGCAGCCTTAGTTTCTAAATTGTACGGCGATTGCCGAGTTTCCAAGTGCCGTGTAATGCTACTTCCGATGCGAATAACGGGACGTTAAGCGGCCGACATTTAAGTTCTTGCAGCTTATAAACGGAGAGCAAGAATACGGATTTGAAAGCGAAGAATGCGCGTAAGCAAGGTCGACGAGCTTATGATCTTGTTGAATTACGTAAAAATACAATTTCAGCGATAACAACAGTTTTGAAAAGCGTCGCGCCGATCGGAAATAAATCACGCGACAGGCGTTGCGCAACGCCTACGTCGAACAAATAAGTAGTTCTCATAGTCTCTTACAAAGATTTTGATTTCTAATTATTTTATCGCGTCGAGAGCGCACCGTCAAATTGAAATAAATTATTTTCAAGAGAATATTGATGTATGTAGTCGACATTTTCTTTCGGTGTGTGGCAAGAAAATGATAAATAAAAGATACGAACAAGTGGAAACGATCTAGCGGCCGCTATCGAGAAAAGACTGGAGATCACGTTTACGGGATAATAAGTTGAGATAAACTGGATATACATTAGATACAGAGAGGCGGTTAAGTAAAGACAAAATGGGAGAATGCGACGGAGAGCTGACGGTGTCGGTGACGGTGACGCTGACGGTGACAGACACTTTCGAAAAGTAGAATCCGAAAACAATTCAATCTCCTAAGATGGTATCGACAGAATCGTTCGTTCAGCGCCATTGTGTATTTCTCAATAAATACTCGGAATTAAAATAAGATATTAAATATTAGACTAGAAACAAAGAAGTGTTTTCCGTTTAAAGCGAAACATGATTTCACTGTAAATTACGATACGCACCAGGAGCTTTGACAATCAGTTACCGTATATTTTTAGCCTCTTATTCATGTGTGCCCGTTAAGTTCTATTTCAAAAGTACGTTAATATGAAAAAGGACGTTTCGACGATGGCCTAACTAACTTTGACTCACGCCACATCTTACCGGAATGCATCTCGAGTTAAACTTTTTCAGATAAAGCAAACTTGGCTCTAGTAATGAAAGTAAAACTTAAAAAATATGACGTTTTAACACGCGTTGCCAGATAAAAGATAGCCGTAAAGTTTCAAATGTTAATAAAAATAAGGAAAATCCTTGCAGGTCATTTGTAATATTTTTAGAAAACGCATTGTCAAAAACATTCGATTACTATTGTTATGAATTTTCAACGAACAGTTAAATAAATGAAAATAATTAAAGAATTTAAGATACTTGGTGATATTTACTCGTAATCGTGTCGAGCGAGTTATTTTCGATCATTCGATAATGTGCGTTGTAAAATATTAAATGTATCATCTAGTCGTTGCGAGTAGATTATAGAGTGAAAGTAATTTTATGAACACGTTTTATGTCTTAATTATTAATGGTAATTTTGCAAAGAATTTAAACTTTCGCTTTTAAATTGCAGACAAATTGCGGCCGATTGAACGAACACGCGGAACATTGTTTTGTAAACTGCGTAAAATTAAAATGCGTGCAATTAGATTAGACTTGGTTATATAAATACAACTATCGAATCTTTAGAATTCGTTTATGATTATGGAGTCGTTACTAATTAAAATTATAATTTGCGATTAGATTAAATTTCGTAATTGTGGAATATAATGCAGGCAAATGAAATCGCTAATTTTAAATAATAAAATAATATTGCTAATTGAAATTATAACGTTGGTCTGCGCGCAAAACCAATATAGCAGTACGCGCGGCTGTTAAAAATTCAATTCGTTTCTATTTAAGTGCACCAGCAACATCGTAAGGATCTAATGTACATCATTTCTTATAATTAATTATTATATCGTTCATTAGGATCGTTAGTTGCTTAAGCATCAGAAGTTCGAATGATTAAACGATCCTCGCAGAAAGTCTAATCAATGGAGTAATTATTAAATATAATTAGTTCGCGCAGCAGAAAAATACTTTGCACGAGTAGCCAACGACGACATCCGAATGAAATAACGCCTTCCATTATTCTTGCGGAGAAAACGAGGATATAGATTGTCTTATTCCACCGTTTTCGGGGAGAAAAACTTTTCGGCTGGTGCGATCTCCCGCCGCTCGACTAACACCTGCCGTGAAAATTCAAATATTCACAGATCGTCCTTATGCTCGAGCGCAGTCTGCAAATGGGGGGGGGCGCGATAAGCGATAAGCGATAAGCGATAAGCGCGAATAAAAGGGCAGCAGTGGGGAGAGAGACGAATTTGAGTTGCGCCGAGGATCTATGCGCTCGCACGTGCGCTCGATCACGAGAAAATCCCAGGATGTGGATTCGGGCGACGGAAAATGGTTTCCTCGATAAACGATTGATTCCGCAAAAGGTCGACAGGCTTATCCCGGTAATACGCGTGATTCCTTCCGCTAAGATAACGATCTCGAGAAACTTTTCCACGACGGCCATTTTGAGTTGACAGAAGCGGAAACGCATTCTCGACGCTCAAGGGATCCCTCGAGTGAAAGTCACTCGCGTTCCATTGTGTCGGCTCGAAAGATTTATCAGCCCCGCGAATCTTATCGAGTCGGCCAAAATTGATTTCCGGTTGCCGCTTCGCCACGCGCAAGCTTGAAATTAAGGGGGCGAATTTATTTTCGCAAAGACTCGCGTCGCGATGCGAATAATTCCGCGCGAGGGAATTGTTCAAGCGCTCGCCGTAAATAAGTGTTCGTGAAATGTGGAATCGTTTTTCAAGCATCAAATATTAAGACGCTTCGAAGAAAACTAACGACGACTCGCGAGTGCCGAGCAAAAATAAAAAAGGGCCACAAAAACGCGATGCATCATTAATGGGAATAAATAAATACGTTGTTGGCGCATTTATTTCAGTCTGCCGGAGCTTAAAATATTAATCAGTGTTCGATGTTCCGTACAAATAACTCTCGAGTCGATAGAAATTGATGTTCGCGGGTGTGACGTAACAGATTGAAAAACAGGAGGAGCAAAATGAAATGGCGACGAGGGACGAAAAATATCGCACTCGTGTAGAATTATGCAAATTGTCTGGCAGGGAAAAGCTGATGTATTTCCGCGCATTTCAACGCCAATTTTTACGCTTTACATCTGCAAGGCTCCTCGAATTGTATTTTTAATCGTATACAAAATTAAGCTTTCCGATCGAATAATTTATTAGAACACGAGCGCGAGATTTCACAATACGATCATCTGGCATAATGCAATAAAAAGAAAATGGATTTTCGGATATAATTTTAAAGGTTAAGGAAACTATTTTTATTATGCCACGTGTAACTCGTGTAACTCTCCTTTCGACGCTTTTCTACAAAAAGGAAAGCTACGTTTTTATTCCGAGGGGATTTTTGCCGAATTACCTCCTTCGGAGACATAACATTATTCAATTCGGAATCCTCGAGCGAATCATATTTTACACCGTCTTGATCACCATTGTTGACGACGAGCCTTTTCTATTTCGCATAATCGAAGAGGAAAGCGCCACGCTCGTACACCTACGACTGAAATTAACGCAATTTTCGTGAAAATTTTAAGTATTATATTATTATTATTATTATTAATGTATTATATACTATCGATACGTGTAAGCTGCTTATCGAAATTACTGAAATAATAAACCAACTTGTCGAGCTGCCGCGTAACCAACACTCGTGCATTTAAAGTTCGCGGAATGTTTTCATTGGACACGATTAAAAGTAATTACACAGTTCGAGACCGAAAGTTAATCAATCTCGACTATTTTTCATTGGATGTCGTCGCCTTGAAAGTACTTTCGCTCTCGATAAAGCTGGATGGTCCTTTTTTACCAAAATCACGATAAAAGCACAATTTATTGGTCGGCAAATGATTTTCGTGCTCAGCGACGACAAGTCGAGCTTCGATAAGAGACGCGTAATTAAAGAAAAAAAAAGGCATTCATTCGAAAAGAGTTGGCAGAGTTTGCGAGCTAAAATGGAAGCTCGAGCGTCGAACGGCAGCAGCAGCAATCGGTTACGTGTGATTAAATGGAGGGGCAATTGCGCACGCAGCCCCTCTAACGGAAAATTCGTGCGAGTGTCGTGGGAAAAGGACCCTATTCACTGGCCTTTTTTCCAATTTCGAGGACTCGGCGGAGGAGGTGCGTGTCCGGGATAATCCAGCCGACGATTGTTGGAAGAGAAGGTGCATCCAAGTTTATTGAATTTTATTCCCCCGCGCGCTTGAATAATAAACGCGTCGCTTCGTTAATGGAGGCACACGCCTATTACGTCCATTCGAGTTGCGTGCAAACGTCAATTGCTGGCTGTTCCATTTCCCAGCTCGAATTTCCAAAAGAGTCCGTGCTTTTGGTTCGTCGCGAGTGTCATTGGTAACTTTGGCCAACAGCTCGACCAAGATTCAACGAGTACCAGCAGCAGTGGTCGAATCAAATTTTATCGGACATCAGATTTCTCGGCTGTTGTTGGTTCTTTATCGCTTCTCTCTCTGCAAAGTGAAAAGTTTTCTGCAATAAGGAACGGTCCGAGATCAGCAGCTGATTAGATTCGTCGCTCGGTCGTTGGTTTGTGAAATGAAAATTTCCACGGGTTCCGTCGAGTTGCTTTACGCTGCGGAGTAATTGACGCGCGGTTCTCGATTAAACGCAAATTGCATCGGATCGAAAATAATGGGCTCGCCGGGAGTCGTGGCGTAACGCGAAACTGCAAAGATGCGATTGGGATCGGCGAGCGGCTGCCCATCACACCCATCGCACTCCCAGCAAAAAGGACTCGTCTCCCGCCGAGTGCCGCGCAAACATTCAAATATTTGCTCTCCTCGGAACCCGAATGTGTCGAATCGATCCGTTAATTGCACCTTTTTATCTCGAGAAGACGAGTCGCTGCCCCTTCCCCTCGTCCACCGCTGGGCTCTGCAGGAGTGGGAGCCAATGGGAGCCGCTCGGCTGCGCAACCCCTGGCTAAGACGAGCCCCTGCGTTCCTCTGGGCTCACTCCGTAAATGGACAAAGCCTGTTTTGCTGCATCAACTGCACACTTTGTTGTGCTAATGGCCCGTCTGTGCGCGAGCCCCTAAGTGAGTGCAGCCAATGATGCACTCGTCGCTGTAACTTCATCCACGGCCACGCGAACGCGGAAGGTGGAATTGTTACGGTCCGCTTTCGTCGGCTCCTTTCTACTCGAATCAGTGCAATAAACATTACAAGAAGTTTTTATTTCTCGCTTATTCCTCGAGTCGGCGAGCGCTGCCTTATTGTTTCGCATTTTTGTCCCGGAGGGGGGGGGTTGTGCATATCTGCGCTTAGACGGCCTTAACTCTCTGCGCAAAAATACTAATTAATGCTCTCTCGTGCGGTACGAGCACAATTTAAGCCTTTTCTTTTCGAGCACTGCACGATTTGTTTTTAAGTTATTAAAAAGCACTAAGAGACTTTCCTGTCCTTAAATTTTTCGCTACTAGCCAAGCAGATGTTGTTTCCCTCTTTACTTTAATGGCCACTCGATGTGTAAAAATTACAGCGAACATTTATCATCGGTGCACTTATTATCCGCGAATAATCTAAAAAACTTCACAGCGACTCTTTTTACGATTGCACATGTAAAATATCAAGATTAAAGAAAACAAAAACAGTGATAAAAATAATATTTGAATAACCCAATAGATGTATTTTCTTATCTTTTAAATTACGTTAAAATAAACACATATGAATTCGTTTTTATCGAGTATCTTTTCGATTTTAAAATAGCAGAGAAATCTTTTTTAAAACAAAATGTTTGAAGCTTAAATATTCGTACAACTTGATAATTAGGAAAATATTGAATTTTTTTTTTTTTTTTTTTTTTTTTTTTTTATCGAAGAATATTTGAAATACGTGAGTTAACCTTTAAAAAAATTACAACCATTTTTATTTTTAGCCATCAAGGTATAACAATAATTCACCCTTAAAAATATATAAAAAAAACTTTTTGTTGGTTACGGATACCTAAAATGTCTGTTGAAATGTATTTGCGAATGCTGAAAAGTTTAAGTTGCACGACAAGCTTTTATGGTAATAACTGGTAAAGTCGAGAGTCATTGTCTAGAGTCGTATTTACGGCATATTAATGCCCTTGCACTGCATAAAACTGCAATAGTAGATCGTCAGCTTTTCCAATTTCTTCAACGATTCCAATTTTAAATATTTATGTCATTGATATTTCATATTAATTAATTATATTAATTAAATAGACAATCTGCATTCGTACAACCTGTAAATCCTTAAGAAATATTTTTGTTCTTCGAAAAATAATCTCTTTTATAGTCTTGTAATATTATAATTATCTTTCTAAATTTACATTAATAGAATAAAATGTTTTCGCTCCGGTAAATTAAACTCAAAATTAGATAACGAAATAACAAATAAAAAAAGTATTACAAGGGAAGTTTGTCCGCGTGATTTGTAACGAAATTCATCGGGTATTAAGTTAAGGTTATCAATTGCACTTCGATCGTTGGTTTTTTTTTTAAAAGATCGATGCAATTCGATTGCAGATTTCTTGTACACATGATTGAATCTTAAAAATGTCTGCTTGGTAAAATTTACTTTTTCAATTTTATAATGTGCAATTTATAATATTTTTTTACGTAGGCGTAAGATAACGAACTAATTTTTTGCTGCACTTTTTCCATTTAATTATAAGCGAACGTAAATTTTATTAAAAGGACTCGTTTATAATATAAAAAATAATTAATGAAAACTAACTACATAATATGATATTTAATTAAACTTGAAAAATGATAGAATTTCATTTTTAAGAAAAATGTATTTCAGGTCTAATTACGTAGCTTTTTGCTCAAGTGTTAAGTTTAAATAATAAAATTCCTGCACGAGGCTTTTTAAAATATTCAGTTTAAGTAATATCAAATGATGAGCAAACGCGCAGCTAAAAATAAAAAAACTCTTAAACTAAGTATTACTGTCTTTTAAATATTATACATATTAATTTTTGTAAATTAAAGAAATTATCGAGTCTATGTAGGTTATGCGTTTGCGCCTTTAGCCAATGACGTTACGTACGTGTAACGTTATATTTTGCGTGCGACTGTCGGGTTAATGCGTGTATTTAGATAATTCTCTCGCGTACTTTCATTAAGGAATTGTGGCTGCGGACAAATTAAAAATTAAATCCACAACGCTTTCACGACAAGCAGTAGAAAAATAGCGATGAATTTATAGTTTCAGTCGATCACGGAACAACTAATTTTAACAAGTTCTACCTTTGGATTAAGATTAATTAAGTAAAACACACAAGAATGAGTTCGCGACTTAACGAATTTATGAAATTATAATGAACAAATTAAGCGGAATGAATATTAGAAAATGAAACTATAATGATCCTAAAGTTTACAACGTACACACGAAAGATTAAAACTTTGCGCGTTCATTTGCAATAATTTAGCGATAATAATGTATTTTTCGAAATCGATTTTCATTTTCTCCCTAATAAAACGCACAGACTGTAAAAGTCGTCAATATGAAATCCATCGTTTATTTACAATTTTTCTTATGGTTTATGAAAACGGTGATTATTTTATAAGGCGAAGCCTTAACGGAATGAATTTCGTTCTTTTACTGTTATTACTAGATAAGTATATGAGTAATTTCAGTCTGATACGAGCTCTTACTTCAATGGCTCGTCATTTCCGTTATTAAATCATTGAAAATACCGAAGACGCAAATTTCCTCGTTGCTTATATCGGAAATTTTATCGGAAAGAACTTGGAACAAAGCATTCCACTAACTAAAATTACGTCAGAAATTTTTACGTGTAAAGTTGCTGCGAAATCTAAAAGGCGATTACCATTTGATTAAAAAATTGTTCAACTTATTTAATAGTAATCAATTAGATCGATTGTCGTTTCGTTGTCAATGCCACGTTTTAATAGCTCCTTCAATTAGCTTTTATACCCACGTTGCGACCAAGCCATTTATAATAAATCCATCCTAAATTTACCGGACTCGAGCTCAAGTTATAAAACGAACTGCATTTAGTTTTAGTATTTATTTTTGAAAATAAAAATTTGAGTACTACTTAGGAAGTTTACTAGATTTTAAAGAAATATAAAAATCCGCAATAAGCTATAAACTAATCGATAAATATAAAATGATCGGCAGCTAAATTCAATTTTTATGCGCTTTTCAATCTAAAAACGGGGACGTTACCTTTGCTCAGAGCAAAGCTTTAACGATACTAATAGGAAAGATTTTTTACAATCTACAATAACGTCGTCATTGTTATCATCAGCCTTGGCCGAAAGCTCCTTAAATACACATGCGACGATCAAATAAGATTTTTGAAAATTAAAAATAAATGGAGTCTCTAAAAGAGCGGATACGAAATTACACCAACTCGAGTCTTCGGAATTCCGAACGCACGCAATTCAAATAGTTAAAAAACAATCAAATCGTGCGGAGATTTAGTTTCGCTCGTACTTATTACCAAATCATCCATAAAGTTTGGATGCGCAAGCGCAGCCCGCGCGAGATGTAAATCGGCGAACATGTCGAGTTGCTTCGTTCAGGTGCTTTTATCGTATTCTCTATACAATTGCGCGTAATTACAGGCGAGTGCGCCGATTTAGCGCGAATCGAAGCGAAATTTAGGCGTCGAGTGGTCGCACGAGTTAGAAGAATTGCCGTGGCGCGGACAATCGCTGGATCTCAATGAAAACAAACCCCAAAATAATGAGTCCATCAGTCATAAAACAAAGCCCCGTGACGGTCTTACAACTTCACGCTCCCTTTGGCGTTCCTCGCCCCTCCTCTTCAGCGATTTATCATTCTCTTCCACAACGAATAGTTGCACTTCACCCTCTGACCTTATCTCCCGGTGCCGGAGAGCTAACCCCCTTTCGCACTCGGCAACATTCGAACGATTCAATTAATGTGATTCGAGAGAGAGAGAGAGAGAAGTCACGCGGGGGGCGCACGCGAGCCAACAATCGAGCGTCTGCCGGTTATTTCAGTTATTATTGCATCGGGGGGCAGCGACATCCTCGATTCTCCCGCTGCGAGGGATGAACTAAGCAAATGGCGGACGATGCGCACTTTAAAAACCGAGCAGGGGACACGCAATAGTCAATTATCGTTTCGGCGCAACGCACTTTTTGTTCCTTCTCTCGCTTCCGCTGGATGCGTCGCGACGACATTAAGATACGTTGGGACGCACGCCCTTCGCTTGTGAACCGGTCGAGAGGCCAACATCACTTCCCGAAACGTGCACGAGAGAGTATGCCACGTGAAATATTAAAAGTTTGCCGCGCTTTTGTCCGCGAGCTGGCGCTGCAATCGAGCCTCCATTATTCCGAGATTAGGAGCGAGCCGGAATTAATTTCACATCTATTATTCATCTTCGCGATTCGTGCGTTGAGGCAACGGAAAACGCGTTGGTGGCTTGGTTTTCGGCAGCGTCTGCTACAAGAGCCCGTGTGTCGCGCGTACAATGTTCAATACAGTCAGAAGCGTAACGAGACTCGTTACACCTTTTCGGCTAGGCAAAGTTTAATCCTTCCAGACGAATCAACACTCGCCGACATTCCCGCGATGATTGTTTCGAACCAAAGCTACGATAAGTGCACCCGTTAAAATTACGCACTAACAGCTTTAACGTTCTCGCGTCGGTGCCGCTGCACAGCTGCGTCCGAAGAGCTTCTGGTAAACTAAGAAGGCGCTTCGAAGCGATCGAGAAAAATTACGTCGAATTGGTTGTCGGGCCCGTGCCAGTCAATCATGTTGTCGACGTCGAGTTTACGATTCAATTTGAGATTGAGCCGAGCGCTGGGAGTGGAAGTGGAAAGCGAGTTTTCTCCGTTGGCTCGGTTTTTACGAGTCGCGCGATCCGTATCGATGACGGCTGGGGTCGGGGGGTGGGACGAGGCTCTCGTTGATACGCGCGCCGAGGCTTCGTGTAAATCAGCGGCCTTGGACTCTCGCACACTTGCAAAGTACCAGCGGCGGTCCCCTAAGCCGTCGTCGTGAAATTTAGCGAAAGTGCCTCTCCCGCCCCTCGCCGCGAATAATAATGCGCGCCACATTAATCTCTGTCCCCGTGCGTTTCGCACACACCGAGAGAGGGGGCAGGACACAACGCGCGCACTGCGGTTTCCTAATGCGAGACTCCAAGCCTCTCGTGACCCGCCATTGTCTTGCGAAAATTTGCCACTTCCGCGATCCGTCGCGCTTCTTCTCGATCTTGTTCGAGCTGCGCGCGCCACGTATTCCAGTGGCTCGATGGGCTCGCCGATTTCGTCGGCAGTCCGAATTTGTCGATCGTTTACATAAACTCCCACGCGGAGAATTAATCGCGCCTTGGGTGAGGACGACTTCCGGCCTGTTAATTTCACGAGCAGACTATTGTGTTGAAGGCGTCGCGCGAGGCTCTTAAATCAAATTAGAAACCGAGAATTAAAAGGATTCGACTATTCCGTCGAGATGTTTACGACTGGTACTTATCTGCCGTCTACTGGTAGAGAAGCGCGTGGGTGTAGGAGCTATTGCTCAATGGTCTTTTGATTGTCCGAGGGAACGTTTAGTTTAGCAGACAACCGAGTATTCGAGATTCCGAGATTCTTGTCTCGGATAATATTGTGGTTCGACGAGGGAGGAGCGGCACTCGGAGATGCATTTCAGAGGATTAGTCGAGTGCGCCAGATACGGGGATTGAATATTAAACGGCCATTTTGGCTTATAAACTTGCCCGCAAAACTATTTGCGGAATTAGCAGCATTCCCATTCCGAGGAGCGGAATTTTTAAAAATTGCCTGCTTCCGCCTCTTCTTAAACGCATCGCCGACGCGTATTTTTGATAAAATTTTCTCTCGCGTAAAATTCTTATTAACGAACGAACGAGCGACGAGCGTCCAGGTCTGGTCTCGCGAATACAACGCGACGATCTCTCGGACGCAAGTTATTGCAAAACGCTCTCGCTTATTTATTCGAAGGCTATATTTTTTCGCAATTATCCGTGTGATGTATTTGACTCGTATCGAGGCGGGGGGAGGGGAACATCCGCGGCTACTCGCCTTCGATCGATCAATTTGTATGGAGAGGGGAGGCTAGAGGGCACTTTGCGAGACCTCGATTGTGGACAATACACTGAGTGAGAGAGAGAGCGAGAGCGAAACCGATTTGTACACGTAGGATGGATGGAATCTTTTAGTTCTGAGCGGAATACATCGTTTTGGCGGATCGCACGCTCCTACTTTCCAACCAAAGAACGAATTCAATTTTTTATTCCCGCCGGGCGAAACGACTAAATTCGACCGAGAGAAGCAAATGCTGTATCAAATTATTTTCCATTGTTACGCCGCTTACAATTTTCTTGATGGCGTCGTTATTTCCAAGTACCTCTCTGGCTACATTCTTAATTTTAATAAACGCATTTTTGCGATTCGCATTTATCGTAGATTAAAATGCACATCGGATGCGCGTAAATTATTGTCGTGAAAAAATCTTCAAGGCGCTAATTGTTAATTTTCGCGTTAAAACAAATTGCACTTCAAGATGCGAAGCGAAAGCTCGCGCATTTCGTTAAATTGAAAGAACAGCTTTGAGCGCGGGCTTGCGTTTGGGGAAAATTTTTCCAAACAAAAGTCTAAAGTTTTCCAATGAGAAACGCCTTGTTCGCGCATCGAGCGCAGAAGCTGATAATTATTCGCAAAGTTATAAGTTTAAAAAGAAATCATCTGTAAATTCAAAATCGCAGGCTCCAGTGTTACGCGATGTATTTATAGCAATTCTACACAATAAAAGGTCAAGTGTAGTAACAGCAGTAAAATAACCGAGCCATTAAAACTTTTCAATAAAAACTATAAAAATATCGCTGATATGTGTACATGCGCACATGCGCGTTGGTGCGTTTTTTTTAAAGAGATAGCAGCTTTTAAAATTATAACTGCGAATCAAATAACGAATGGCTCGAAACCAATCCAAGAGCCCGTAAACCGACAACGTAAACCTATCGACTGATATTTCCTACGCGGATCCTTTTATAATTTTGCACTTAAAACACGCGCTCGTATTACCACGAATGTAATAAGCGTTACAACGCGACATCCGGCGATCAATCTGCCGAAATCTGTACAATATACAACACGCGAATAAATATTTATCTATACGCGTCCGATTTGTTCACCGCGCGCAAATCCGCGATTAAGCAAATATAATGTTAAAGTGAGTTGTTGGACGACGTTTCGTCGAGATACCAAACTGAATTCCCGTAATCAGACCAATCGAGCTTAGTTATAACTTGCGGAGCGTTGATCCGATAAATGAGGGAATCGTTTGTTGTTGTTGGTGTCGTTTTTAGAAGCTTCGAGTGCAGAGTCACCACGCGTATCGATAAATAAGGACACGATTTATCATCGATTCGACTGCACTAGACTCCTTTTATGAGATATTAATTAAAGGGCGGAGGTGCGAGCGTTTACCCGCAATCGATAAGTTAAACAGTCGAGCTAATCGAGCTTTCATTAATCAAGCTGGTATTTATCAAGTAATTGGGATTTCTTTAAACTCCCAAGAAATTCTCGAACGCAATTATTCCAATTTAGCAGGCACACACGTTGGCCGGAAGTAAAAAATCAATGGATTCAAGCGAAATTTAATTAAATCTCCCAACGGAGACCGAGGAAAGCCGACGAGGAAGGAAGTTTCAAAGGGTGCCTGCGTTTACTTTTGTTGCGTCGCAGGTGCAATTAGAACATCTCGCTGGCATTGAAAATGCAAAAACGCAAACGTCGGTATTCGCGTTTCCTGTGCGAATCCCGTGGTCGCGGATTTAGGATTCCCGCTGGCCGTAACCGGAAAACGCGATTCCAAGATCCCGTTCTACTCCCCAGGGAACAGGAGCCTCTCTTGCTTTTTTCGCCGCCTCTGTTCTTGTTGTAGCCCCAGCCCATCGCTCGTGTCAATATCGCCCGATTTACTCGCGTGTGGGTTTTTTTTTCAGCCGTTTGCAATTATCGCTTATTCCAAGCCCTCGATATTGGATAAACAGCGATTACATTCTTGCTGTTGTTCGACGTCGAACACGACGTTTTTGTTATGGATCGTAGTATAGTTGGAGGAGCAACTAAAATATACCTCCCGAGAAACTCGACCTCCATTTTGTTTTCATTATGGCTCTATAAGCACATTAAAGTCGCACACGTTTCTTGTTCGAGAAAAATTACAGGAAGCTCTTGGCAACATTAAGAATGACAAATCAGGTTTTGACCTCCGATGTTAAACGACAATCGATCTTCCCTCGAGCCTTCGCTTCCTTTTGCAGATTTCATTAAAAATAGACTGCGGTTATTCTGCTTGGTTTGGTGCAGAAGTTACTTTCTATAGAATAAATATGCCGCGCGTTCGAGAGGCAGGACAAGCTGTTGCGAGGAAGACAGTAAGCTCGCAGAGGTTTAAGTAAAGACTCTTTAATACCTCCTCTCTCTCTCTCTCTCTCTCTCTCTCTCTCTCTCTTCAAACAGAAAGAATTCCGCCTTTCTTCTTAAAGCCAAGTATCGAGTAAATATATTACTCTGTGCTCGCCACCCGGCCGGTATAAATTGCGGACTAAATCTAAGTAAATCTCGGGAGGAAAAAAAATTGTAGCAAACTGCAGCTTCGTTAATTACTCCCGTAATCACGAGTTGGAAATCGGCGCTCAATTTCGAGGAAAATTCAGTTTTAATTTTTTGTATCGCCTTATATTGGTCAAACAGTCTAACTTATTTGTTGCCTTTTCCTCGACATCGCGTTCTTTTTTAAGCATCAAGAGTCAAAGAAAATAATTTGGCAGATTCAGGTGAGCTTATTAAAGTTTAAAAATTAAAATTACAAGCGCCCGTCGAAATTGATTTGCGAACTGGAAAATTTGACGTTTCAGGCAGAAGCAGCGACTCGAGCGAGAATGCAGTTTTCATTCGAACAAATTGGACGGCCAGGTTCGCTGTCGCGAGGTTCTCCAACGACCGAGAAACCCGAAGGCGTCTGCTCGCGCGCGAATAATTTTTAGAAATTGCAGCTTAACTGCATTTTTAGCGCCGCAACATTATAAGCTCGAAGAAAGATTCGACGATTAATTATTGTTTTTGACGAACGATCAACTCTTCAAAGTAAACGCGGCAAACTGCATTTTATTCTTGGGATCGCAACGCCTCTTGCACAGCAGTATCCGAATAAATAATGAAATAAAAGTGGCGCGTCCGAGGCTCGACAGCAACGAGCTTAGTTTTCATTAGCCGCTCCGAAAGCTGCAGTTTTTCCAAATTTTCCAAATAACGAGCGCCATCGAATGAAATTAAAGAAGGACGAAGGACGCAGAGATAAAACCGAATTATCTTTCGCTGCGACTCGTAGTCTTTCGTTACCAAGTTACGACGGTTTCAAGACCGCAGCTCCTGCACTTTCATCCCATCCGAATATTAAATTGGCAACCGAGGGATCGACCACGCGTGCAAAACTCAAAGCACATATTTGCGCAAAAAGGATATCCCCCGTATCGTCGGAAATTGAGTTATCCGCGTCCCCCCTCCAGGAGAAGACGGGGATTATCCCCACCGGCGCACTTTTATTCCGCGATGACGGAGCTCAAAGGGTCACCTTATGCACCGATCCGGGAGCCATTATCCGACGCTGACGCTCGACGCACTTTAACCTCAGCGTACAGAAGCAGCAGACACGCGTATCGAACAAATGTTCATTCGAGTCTCGTCGCACTTCTGGACGGCTTCCAAATTTAATAAGCGGCCGACGACGCGTTCGTAGTTGCGATCCGTTCTAGTAAGTATGTGACTTTTACGCCCATCAACACCGGTAAAAGTCAGTGCGATTTGTTATTGTTTATTAACGTCAAAGTGACGGGGCTGGCATAATTCGTCAGTTTAAAATCGATCCTCGATTAGACCCAACATTTTCTTCGAGACTGTAACTGTTAACGATTTAAAAACAATTGGACATTCAGAGAGTGTCCGGCGAAAGATAAAAATTTGATAATTCAAATGCGTCGCAAGGTGCAAAAAGCAAAATATCGCGGTTTGTTATTTTTAACGAATATAAACGAAACTCGGCTCGTTGTTAATGTAAATGGAAAGGGCGTCCGCGCGCCGAGAATTTATTTATTTTAACCAGTAATTCAATGCACAACGCAATTCGTCAAAGCTCGTAATTATGACGTGTTCAATTTAGCAGTTCGACTAATTGAATTTGTTATATTTATGGAGTTTGCCGAAATAGCGAAGTAAGCGCGAGCCCAGGCTTACTTGCGCCGTTTTACGGGAAGAGCCTCGATTATTGGCGGCCGTCGGCATCAGGACAAAAATTAAAAACCGAACGAACGTCTGTTTTTTACCAAATTTCGGGCAGAAGCATTGGACGTTTGCGCCGTTAAAAAGCCGAATTCTCGAAAATTTTCAGCGTCGCTCGGTAGTTGAACCGCGCGACGTTTCACCTCTGGTCCTCCCGACGCTCTAAATTCGAAACGCCTCTTCCCCCACCCGCCACACAAACTGGGTCACAGCCTTAACAATCGATTACGCGATTACCAAATCAGACGCATCTTGCTCTGCAATTATTCGACTGCACCGACGCCTGACTCCGTTTGATCAATGACCTCAATTGCGTGGCGTCCGGACGTCTCAGTTTCCACGGGCAGACCTGTTATTTCCGCTGCACCCGTTTTCACGCTTTTCCACGCGCTTTCAAAGCCGGGCTTTTGAGTTTCGCACCCTTCGCAGACGATTAGCTGCAACCAATACTTGTACCGCGGAGTCTTATCCGAATTAAAGGACAATTAGATTAGTCGATTTTGAATTTCCTTTGAATTTTCGAGAACAGCAACTCTGTGGGAGATAATTTAATTGGAACATCCGAAACAGAGAATGCCGCGGTAAAGTACATGGTTATGGATTAACTTTGCTGCTCTTTTAACCTGCGATATAATTTATTCGCCCCTCACTCTTGTTTATTTTTAACTTAAAATTTGATAATTAGCGAAATGGAAAACAACTACATTCTATTCGACTATTTTCGGTATTTTCATAATTTCAAAATGGCCTCTCCAGGCTGAGTACGCAATATCGCAATGTGTATGCAGCGGGTATCGTCTGGTTTCTGTCATAATATCATCATTTTATTAGATTAATGCTAATCTGCTTAGGTTTAGAAATAATAACCTAAAAGACACGTCTCGACAAACGTGAATTTTATTCGATAGCGGAAAAATGATTTATTACGAGACCACAAACTTAATTTTACTTGATAAATAAGATTATTAGAAGTTCCATCTTCTCCGTCAACTTTTGCCTCGTATCAATCCCCAATCGTAGCGCGTATACATTTCGACTTGAACTAAATTTAACCGCCCAATTATTTAAATTATTTCTGTAAAAATGAAGCCTCTCGTAACGCGCAGTCGATAAAGTACAATGAAAGTAATTTCATAACCGCGAACAATACTTACCCTTTGTCCCCAAATTAAATTATTTAATTGTGTTTTTCAAGAATTAAAGCTCTAAATGATGTGTTCAGACCCTCGCAGTTCTTAATTAAACAAATTAACTAATTTCAAAATTATAATCATTGCAACGAGAATCTCTATTAGCAAGCCAAGAGCAACAATTAAAAAGATAACAGATTCTTATAATTTGTAATTTCATAAACGCTGCAACATTTTACATATTTACAATTCTATTTTCAGTCTGAATTGCTCGTTATGAATTATCAAGCGATGTCAACGAGAATTTTAACGATTTTTAAGGGCAAACACGAAAATGTCTCTCTCCCACAAAACGTACGAACCATTTACCTAATTTATTATCGAACTAATTTAAACTTATCGCCGCAGTATCGCTCCCGACTAATTATTAAACCTTTTTAAATTTTTAGGAAGACTAGACTTTGCGAAGCAACGCGCTTAAAAAACATCGAGGACAGGCTGAATTTAGTAACGAAAAAAAGTTTAATATTCTTCCGTGCAAAATGTCAGTACTTTGATCATTAATTCCTTCAATTAGTGTTGTTGCTAAGCAGCTTTTAAATGCAGAGACGCGTCATTGTCTCCCTACGTCAAAACAATATTCAAAATCCAACAAACAGCGAAAGAAAATAAAGCCAGGCGCACGTGATTCGTTGCGATCAACACGCGTAATTGGGCGCGAGTTTTTCTCTCTTCTCTTCTTCTTTTTAACGGTCCGCACCAGTTCGCACCAGTCCGCGCCAGTCCGCGCCGCTCCAAGTGTATCGCTCGAGCGCTAAATCCAATTCGAGCGATTTCAAAAAACGGCTCACAACTGGGAAGAATACGAGCCCAACTCGACTCGTAAATCCACGCAAAGTGCATTTATCGAGAGGCCTGAAGTGCGCCATCGTCATCTTTTGAGGGCGGGCTCCCCAAGACGACAAGAACTCAGCGCTGGCTAATCCCCTTTGGTTGCATAAGCTCCTCTCGGCGCTGATTTATTAGGCCTCGAGTCCGCCCCCATCGCCGCCTCTCAATGAGGATGTCCTCCCCTCGGACGCCGAGCGTCCGCGGCCCGCGCGCCCGTAATTGTCGAGGGAAGCTGCTCGTCCGTCGCTTTTCCAGCGACCGCGAGAACCTGGGGCCCCGCCGGACAAGCCCAATGAAGTTCGGGGCCTTCGACTCCTTTGACTCGTGCTATTTAATTACTTAACTCGTCCTTCTTTTCCGACCCTTTCCGGAGCGTGACAATGACCCGATCTCTTTTCACCTGCATTTTCATCGCACTCGAGTAAAAATCATCGGCGATACGCTAAGCTTCAACGGCAGCAAACTGGAAAATCCTTTTTCCTCCTCGCCGTCTTAAAATACTCGCGCGGACTAATCTTTTGTCCTTATTCGTCCTCGAAATTGCGAAGGTAGAACTAATTATTTTAGCATCGTCAGGAAGCCCGAGTTTTTACTCGTAGCATCTTTGGTTATCGCGTTATTTGTATTCGTATTTGTTTTAAAAGTACGTAACAAGTTTGTCAAAGTTGGCGGTATTTCAATGTTCCTTTCTTTAGCGAAGGGTCTCGATTTTATAAGCTAATTAATGGACAATTCTTGCCCACCAGCTCATTGATGGGAGAGCGAGGCCTCTATTCTTGAATCTCCTTGCAAAAATAACGGTAATAGAGTTAGAGACGGTAGAGTTCGCGACGTCTATACGAAGCAAGTAATTCGGAAAATTATTTAACTTTTACAGCAAAGTTTTCCATCCAGCTAAATCGAGTAAAAATCGGGCATCAACTTTTAATTCGAATAAGCGAGCGGAACAATACAAAGGATCAGCTATTGCGCAACAACAAACGTAACGCCACCTCCGGCCCGTTGATCATTGGATTCGATTAAAACTTTGCGCCACATCACCGTTGCGCTTAATTCGTATTTGTATTCGCCGGTTCCTCGCGCAAATTCTTCGCTGAAACGCGAATTCATGCGCTTTCAACGAGCAACCTGGAGGGCTTCGTTTCCGGCGAGGGGAGGGCGCGCGCGCTTTTCCCACAAAATCCTGGAAAATCCTGTGAAAAAGTAGTTGGCTGAACGTCCCGAGCGAAGATTAGAACTCTAGCTGTCCGGGCCGATCGATGCCGTCGACTCGAGTACTTCTCTTGGCTCGCAGCTAATCAAAATCCGCGGCGGTGCGGGGAATTTAATATCGCGACTCAGAAGAGTCCGAGGAGTTGCTGAAGCGCCTTTAAACGCACTCCCGACACTTGTATGCTCTCGGTCGGTAAATTTATTGTTTCGCCGCGCGGATAATTCGCTTATTAATGGCAGATTTATTGCTGAGCGGTGAATCTAAATTTTAAATCATTTTTCGCGCGTACAAAGACGAAATTAATAATTCACGACTCGGACGGAAGAAGTACGAGATTAAAGCTTTGCGCTTGATAAAATCGCGAGCGAAATTTACGACGCGCGCGTTTGCGGGCGCAAATTTTAAATTCACTTTTAAATTAAATGTAAATACGAGCGCGTCGTAAGTCTTATTGGCGACGGAGGCGGGGGATAGAAGATATCAATTGGTCCAAGTGCAGCACTAAATGGATTTCAGCTCTAGGGCGCAATCGCGATCGTTGCTGCTGTTGTTGCTGTTGGCTTCGAGGGTTCGATAGCGAATCTCCTCGTCGCGAGTCACGGGACGATTAGCCCTTTGAAGGTGCGCGGACGGTCGTGGGCGAGTAGAAAGCCGATAAAAAGAAGCTCGAGCCAGTGATAACGGAAAGATCAGATGTTAGTCCCTTAGCGGTGATGTTAATGGAAGCGCGAGAGCGTGGCGGCGCTGACGTGATAAGGTACGGAAAGGGGGAGAGGAGCGAAGAGCGTCGGCAACCTTGACCTCGGCAGCGGCGACCAAAGTCGAAGAGGCACGAGTCGCCCCGTCGCTGTCGTTGGAATTTTTATTTTTTCTTCCTTTCGTTTCTCCGCCGCCGTCCGAAATAATGTGCGACCGACTCTCTTCCTTAGCCTGTGGAGGCATGTGCAGGCAAGCGAAGCCCCGGTCAAGGCGCTTTTCCGGCCAGACCCCCGGCCGGGCACCCCCCCCGTCCCCCGACCCCTACCGCACTCCCCGGCAAGCTAGGATTCCGGGAAATCGCGGAGGAGTCCAGCCGGATCTCCTGTTTCTGTCCGATAAGCCTCGCGGATCCTTGGCTCCCTCCTTCCATCCCCTCCCCATCCGGTCAAGAGCTCGTATTTCCAGCGAACCGCTAATTTCGAGCGCCACGTCCTGCCAAACATCAAAAACTCGATTTTCGTTCACTTGATCCGCTGACGATGACTTTAACGAGCCCCCGCGCCCTTACGCGATCAGGTTAATAACGAGGCCCACGATCTCTTCTTCGTTTTCCGTTTTACCTATTTTGCAACAACGCACCATCTTGCAGACGTACAAGCGGCAAAATCGCGACGATGATTAGTATCGAATAACGAGTCGGCGCGATAAAAATTACGCATCGAAGTTAACGTTTATTGAAACACACGAAATGTTCGTCTTCGATTGTAATTTTCAATCTACAAATGCGTCGTGCCGTTCGAAATAAAACTCAGAACGCGCTGCTCGCGCTCGAGTGAAGATGACGTACGCGTCGCTGGGTACTTCGTTATATTTTACGGCAATACTTACATTAAATTCAAATAGCATCCTAAACTGATTGTAAGAGCGAATAATTAAAAGCCTAGTAAACGTAAATCTATTACATTATCCCTACGGCCTCTAAGAACATTTTTTCCTTTTTTTTATGTAACACTGAATTATGTATTATTATTATGTTTGTTTTACGAAGCTACGATTTGAACTGATGCTATAAATAAAACATTTTTCCCCTAGAAGATCTTGGGCGCTTAATTTACTCGGCAAATAGTTTTTGTCTTAAAAAATTCGCCTCGTTAATTAATTTACACAATTTTTAGTTCAAAAACAATGAAATCCGCCTGTCGATGCGATCGAGAGAAAATAATTATTTTTGCGGGTAAAAAATGGAAAACATTTACAAAGCCAAGTTTAATTTACAATAGCAGAAAAACTTGTTGCACGTTTTCGTTACCTTTTTTTTCAATTGTAGGCAAATTGCGCAAATTAATTAAAGAACTCGATGATTTAATTAGGCAAGTATTCGTAATTAAAGAAATTGTTCGTATAGTTTTCTATTTTATTAGCTTTCCCTGAAAACCATTTTTACAAATTATAATAAACTTTAATTCGTGAAACAAAATTTTCTAACTTTTAAAAAAGTATTTTTTTTATTAAAATGTCAATACTGTATTTTTTATACAACAAGAGAAATTAATTAAGAGAATATTATTGCATTATTTTAATTAAACGTTAACTTCGTTTCTGTTTGTATTAAAAAAATTCGTTTAATTATTAATAATGGACTAGGCGGTGTTGCAGTTGTTACGTTTCATTAAATTTATTCATTACTTTACAACATAAAAATGAAAACATTACGAGGATTCGTTCTCGATTAAATATTTAGCAAATTGCTACAAATTTAATACACTTGCAATTTATTGTATCGATGCAAAAATAACTTTTCATCCATTACCATTACACTGTCCAAGGATTAAAAAGTATTCAAAACATTTTTCTCCATTTTTCCTTTTTGCTTTAATGAGAAGAGAATGAAAATTTAAACGAGACATTGTCGAAGATTAAATAGAAAGTGAAAAAGTTTAAAATTTTAAATTCATTTACAGGAGTAGAGAAAAAAACTTTTGCACTTTCGGAGCAACGTTTATATTAAAAAACTATTAGCCAAACTCATTATTTTCACCATAGAACATAGAACGACGAGAAAACCGAGTCAAAAGTTAACAGGCGCACTTTTCTTTATACGGTAAATTGCAAAGACACGCGTACATATATAAAGTTGTCATCTGAATCGATTGCGTCGGATTACCGCGGACGAGGTGCATATTAATTTAAGTGTGAAAAAAACGCGTCCATCGATAGAATTACGACGCGTCGACTGCACAGATTAGAACGCGGCAAAGGCCCCGACGCCGATACGACAATTATGAGTCAAGTAGCGACGAGTGCATAACTAAAAAACTGGGGAAACTGTAACGCAGCCTTTTCCTCCCGATGCACGCGCGATGATTGATTATTGCCTGCACTAATAATGTGCACTCGACGCTCAATTTATCTTGAGATTCGCTGGACGTGACGTTCGATTTTCAGTTCCGTGACGAAAGCCAATTCGTTGAGTTTGGGGTGCAGCGACAATCGGAGAGCAAACCTAACAACTATTTTCAACTGATGTCAATTGACGACAATGCGCTTGGACTTGGATCTTTGATGAACTGCAAAGGTTTCCGGGCTTCGATTCGATTGTCAGCCACTGGTCATCTATGTTTTCCAGAATAAAGTTACGTCCTACGACAAATCGCACCCCGTTTCCCATCTTTTCGAATCGACTGTTAGCGCCGAGCAACACCGTAAGCTTTGTAACGGAAGAGGGAAAAGCTGACCGCGTGCTTTTCCCCGACAAAAAAATCAACGAAAGCGTCGCTCGAGTTATAGTCAAAGGCTGCTTTGGTGACTCTCGTTCCTCTTTTTGACGAAAACTATGCCAATCCCGATCCCGGATTAAGCTACTAATTATATCGCGCGATACAGCACAGGCAGAAAATGTCGATCTCGCAATAATTTCTGCATTAAACCAATAAATCCAATAACAGCGATGCTGATCGAACAATAAACGTCGGTTTAAAATAAGAAGCGCATCTAGAGATCGAGAAGAATTTTTAATTCGCGAGAAGAGAATGTGCGAAAAAGAAGGGCCAAACCGAAACGCTGCTCTGAAATGTAAGCGTAAAACGATCTTATTCGCAGATGCGAAAATTTAAATAATTCGGAAAAATGGCTTTGTTTAACGTACGCTTTTTTTCCTCAGGCGTATCAATTCAAGTCTGCGACGTATCATCGACAATAATTAAAGGTGTAACATTGAAAAAGGATAACGGATCGAGTCAACGTTTTCTTATCTATTTTCGCGAAATAGACAGAAGACGCTTTTCCGCGCTCTGGGGCTGTCGACTCGTCGTCGTCCTGAGAGTGTAGCCAACAACACTGCGGCACGCGGCTGCGAGCAAAGAAGAACAAGCAATCGGCACTATTTTTGTTAACCTTATCTTTCGTCACAAGACCTTACAGCCGCTTTCTGGCTAAACTCGTCATTTTCACGCTTGCGACTTTACGTTAAATCTTCATCCACGCGTAATGGCGGCAATGGAACATTCTAACTTCTTCCGTTTAAATTTGTTAAATTAAAAATCAGTTAATTATTTTTAGTTACGCGGTTAAAGCGTGATTTAAAACATCCACGGGAAATATAATATCTCCGATTTAAAGTCTAAATCCTTTTTCAAAAAAAGGATCCGGAACGAATGGTTAATTTAACTTAAAATTTTGAACAAAATTGGAGGAAAATTAATAATTTATAGTATTTGCAATTAAGCGAAGAGCAGATTATACGCTCAACGAATAGGGAGACATTTCTTTGGAATGACGATTATAAAAATTTGCCACTGATTTTTCATGTTCCAATAATTTATCGATCGTTTAAACCGATGTTGGGCGCGTTTTATAATTCAAATATCTAGCGAATAATTTTAGCGCAAAGTCTCCAAACTCGAGTTATATTTATACGAATATGTATTTCGCAAGCTTGCGAAAGCAAGGCTTTTAAATATGCCGTAAAAAAATAAACAACGTAAAAATATATTCTGAAAGGCTAGGATTTTGAAAATCCAGATTTCCGCTGCGCGGATTTTGTTACGAATTCGGAGTCGAAGGTGATATAACCTGAATTTAAAAAGTCGCATTCGTAAAAATTTTGAACTGCGAGCAGATATGGTAAGGTATTTGTTTCGATCAGTCGTTTGATCAACGTATTTCAATGGACAAGTACAGGTCACCTGAAATTTCATCGAAAGGTCGATTGCAGGTTTTAATTAGCGCCGACGGAAACCTTAAAAACAACCATCGATTCGAACATTATTATTATTATGGTTATTTTAGGACTGAATTTTTCGGGCGCGTCGTCTAATATTGACCCGGAATTTTCAAATTTGCTCCCTCGTTCGTCGAGAGCAGGAGTCCTTTGAGTATTGATCTGCGGCTAACCCGTCTTTATTACGCTTTTAGCAAAGTTCGATAATGTAAGTCATAATACTCGTAGCTGTAACCATTTGCAACGCGACGACGAGTCGGCTCGAGCTTATAAAGGCGAACTTCCAAGCCAGAAGCAAAGGTGACCGTAATTTTTCAAAAGTGGAGTATAAGCAACATCATTATAAAGCGAACCTTATAAAATGGCGGCGGTAAAGTTGGTACGATTGTTGCTCAAACTCGAGGTGCCACGACTACCGATTTGTCGCTAACGCCATCTTTTATAGTACCCCTGTTTACGGTTATGGTTGCTTCGACCATAATCCCCATCCATAGCGAAATAATGCGCAACGCATCGCGGAGCTTCTCGGTTTTCTAATGCAAATAGAACAAATTTCTCAGTGCAGCATTCGAAGATGCAGTTTCGGCAGTATTACACTTTAATCACGAACCCGTTTTATCGCTTGTCGTCGAGTCTCGCTCGAGTTGTACAAAAGCAGATTGTCCTGATATTAATCCTTAATATTTAAAATTATTTTGGTAGCGCAGACTGGGATTGGCAAAGCGGACGAACGAGCTTTGGGATTTTTGTGGAAAATTTGCGCCACGGCCAAAGCAGATTTCGACTGTGGCTCGAGCCTCGACTTTATCCAGGTGTGCATAACCTGCAAAAGAATCACGGTCGCACGATTGTTATGAATATTTGCACGCTTTTATAAATTAATTCAAGGAACAAACGATCTTTAATTCATCCAATATTCTGGGGCGATTTTAATAAATTAATGATTTTTAAATAACAGATTATAATTCGTCGATACTAAATGCACTATTTAGCCGAAGGAATGAAATGCCTTCGAGTGTGTTCGTTTGCTTTTTTTGCTTCGCAGTCGCGATACAACGAACCTTTGTGTGTATTTTCGCGAATTGCAGTTAATTGCATATCGTCGTAAGGCGATTTATTTAGCATCGTCATCGTTTAACAAAACCAACTTTTAATTACCTAACCTCAAACTATACCTTTAATTTGCAATTGTCATCAAGTGCGCCAAGTAATACAAATGAAATAAAGATAAGCAATGAAGATAGAAAAACATTATGCATACGAAACAGTATATATTGGCTAGTTATCGCGTGGAATGTTAATTAGAAATTTAAACTAAAAGTAGAGCTACAAGTAGGGATCCATCGAATAAAAAGCTGGTGGTTAGTTGAGAGAAAACGCTTTGCGATTGTTCGTATTATTCGTTAAGAAATATGGAGCCTCGAAAAGTGTCGGAAAATGCTCGTTTGGTTGGCGCGCCACGCGATTTGGGTGTAACTATATTTTACGACGTTTAATATCGGAGAAAAATCTATTACAGAATGATACTCGAAAACTCCATGAAATAGTAGAGTTCAGCTGAGGATCTCACAACAGATGAAAAAAAGCTCCTTGCGTCAGGTGACAAAAGCTTTCCATTGCTGCGGGTAAGTGTCATTATTTTTCAACTCGCGCCGTCTCTCTCCTATTTTCATTCCCCGGCATCTGCCCTTTTCACTTGGGTTTTGTTCGCTCGCTGTTGTGGTCACATTCGCTTTTACGCTCCGAGCAAAGTGAAAATGAAAAAAGCAAATGCAAGAAAGGAAAATAGGAGCGCGCGCATTCGCTCCTCCCCTCCTCCTTCCACTTTTTATCGTCCCGCACCTTCGTACTTTTCCGTTTCTTGATGTCCCACTACCAGCCACCCACTCCCTATCGCGATAAAAACAAAACAACACGTGTAACGGAGAGACTCGGTGCGTGATAAGCAGCTGAAACACCCTCTGTTTTTTATTTTCTGCGTTCCTTATTATTCGAGGAGAACGCGTTTTTACCCGAAAAAAGTTCTTCCTTAAATTTAGCGGTCGTATTGCCGAGAGTTAGACTCGAGCGGACGGGCCAACTTGCAATTATTTCATAATGTTTATTCCACGCGTACCAATCTTGCGAACGAGCAAAGTTTTAATTCTGTTAGACGTTAGCAAGGCGCTGGAATAAAAAAACCATCGCTGTCGGAGAATATTGTTGCAAAAAAATTAATTGAAGAGGCCGTTGAATGCGCGAGCGGTTGTTTATTGAAATTACAGTTAAAAATAATGTTTGGACAGTCGGCGGTGTTAAGGTGTTTTTAACATTAAAGATTCGCAGTCCGAGAAATTGAATATAATTCAAACCAATTGAAACTAAATATTATGTTTGAATATACGCGAGGAAACCTTTTCTTTTCAACTTTCGTCTAATCAATTCTGTCTCGTCTAATCAGTCTTTTCAATTAATAGCAGCCTTTTCAACGAGCCTCGGAAGTTCCTGCCTTTAACTGCGGATTTATCCAGATCATTCGTTTTTAATTCCCGCCATTTGCGAAAGTTTAATAACAATTCTCCCGGATTATGAATTTAAATATTATACTTGATAATTATGTACCGTAATAGTATAACGTTGTATCAGAGCAGATAAAGTCTATTTTAGTGCGCGCCAGTTGTCGACATCAAATTTAATTTCTTCAAATAAATAACTTCATTGAGTCGAGTTCATTTAAAGTTACTCATAATTTATTTTTAGCTTTACGACTCGACTGCTAATGAAATTAATTTAAATTTAAAACGACGACCAAGAGTAGAAGCTCGCGAGTGCGCCGCTAAAATGTTCGCCGTTGTAAATTTATTATAAAAATTATTCCACTATCGATTCTCCTTGGTAAATTAACTTTTTTCGAGAACCATTACACGCATCCATTGAGATCAAACTTTTTCAAATAAATTCCAAATAAATTCGCTCTGTTTTCGCTATTTGTCAATCAACTGCATTTTATCAGCTGCTTCGATCGATATTCACTCGCTGCCTAGAATTGTAACAGTAACGTAAAAAATTCCTTTTTTTACTTCTATTGATTTTATTTTTGCTACAGTACTTCACTCGTCTTGTTTCGTGCCTTTTTTCATAATAGTCGAGACTTTGTCAAAATAGTTGATTGCAATAACTTTTTATAGTAAAAACTACAGTGCAGTTGGTAATTTTTTACTTTTAACGGGTATTTACTAAAAGACGCGCAATTTTATGGAAATTTAAAAGAGCAGTATGCAATTACGTTCACAATGGCAAAAATCCTAGAATTATATTATTCGAACGTAGCAATATTAGTGTCGATTAATGAAGTTAAAAAACATTGTTAACAATGGCTAAAAAAGTTAATTTAAAAAAGCAGATGTAAATTATGTGCTTTGAAAGTTGAACTTCAAAAACTTGTCTCTTTACATTTGCTCGATACATTTAGTAATCAACGACGGTTCCGCATAAATTAAACTTTTTTTTAATTACTATTACTGTATACAGGTTAATAGTATTTCCAGAAAAAGCTATGTACGTGTGTGGACAAGTAGACTAAAACGTGATATTTAAAATTACTATTGTCCGCACAATGTGTTGCACTCTTATTGCGATTTTAAATCGTAAAACAGGTTAATTAGAACATCGGTTTTTAATTATAAATTTTAAATATTTACAATGTCTGCTGGCATTTCGCTTATGCGATTATATTATTGTGGGGCGTAAATTGAACCGAGCAGAAGCTCGAGCAAATTAACAAATGAAAGCAAAATTTAACTCGACTCGCGTTGCAATTACTTATTTAAGGCTCGAAACTACTGATTGGTGCAGCAGTTTACTTTGCCTCTAATAGAAGCCAATATTTGCCTATTTTACAAACACCAATTGCCAAATATTCGAAAGAAACACAGAGCAGCTAATTATAACGGCGGCTATAAAATCACGAATTTCATTTCAGCCTGATTTGTATTCGTAAATTTACCGACTCGCGTAAAGCTTTTTAACCCACAATCGGGAAGAGCAATAACAGCGAAATTATCCTTATCGATTTATTAATAATGGCCGCTGAATTTTTAATCTAACCTACCTACTATTGCTCGATGTATTTCCGAAACCCTATTCGAATTCTCCGGCACGAATTCGTACGCGGATGTAAAAAATATAAGCTAATTTTTACGTCTTCCGGCGGTGGTAAAAATTCACACGCCCGACTGCCTTTTAACTTCGTAAAAAATACACGAAACTAACCTACAACACTACTTTTCCAACTCACTGCAGGGGCTCTGCGTTAACGAGCAGACCCAATTAAAAATAGATTAATTTAAGAACGACGCAAATGTGAGGTCTTGAGAATTTTTAAGGAATCTTTAAAAGTTATCGCGCGGAAAATTGGAATCGGGAGCTTACCTTTTGCAAATACTCCGATAGTTTCTCCGAATAAAACGACGAGGATCGATTCTATCATCGGCATTAATCGATAATAAAGAGCGAGAGATTTAAACTTTTAAGTAACTTCTCGTAATCGTCAATGCGGTTGATTTCATCGATCGGTAATGCCAAATATTTGCTAAATATTGGCAGTTTGAAATTTTCCTTATCGGCAGTTTAACGCGCGGACTGTAATTTATCGTAAACGCGACTGCATCTGGAATGCTGCCGAACGTATTTGCAAGAAATGTACATCGGAGCAGTGATCAATCGGCGCTCGATACGTGAGAAGGTTAGCTGTGCAAGTTGCACGAGTGCATTGCTATTTTATGCTCGCGACTGTTTCTCGAAACGTCCCACTCTTTGTCTTTGGCTTGGATTTAAAATTTAGTTGAAAAGTGACGCGTCGCTTTCGATGCTCGCTTTCAACGATATTTCACGTAAATTTCTATTAATGTCTGGATCGTTGGCCAACCTCAACTAGCGACGGCTGCAACAGCCCAAAAGCGCAACATTGACCTTAAATCAACGTTAAATTAATTGAATTAATCGCGAGTTTGTTAACGCGTCGTATGTATTCAGAGGCGAGAGGCGTTCGTGTTTCGTTGAAACATTAACTCTCCCGAGTCCGTGTTGTGCAGGTGCGCGCGCACCGAACTCGGACACTCGACTTTATAAACAAGACACGCAAGAGCACCGAGTGCTCGATTAACGCAACGCAATCCCTTATTCGTTGAACGGATTAAAGTTTTCCGCTGCTGTTTATGCCCTCGGTTGCAGTCCAACAGTTTTTTTTTTTACTAATTCGTGAGAATAACGCGACTATGCACTCTTGGAGCAATCCACGCCCACCGACGCACGCATCCGGACAATCGGACAATGCGCCCTTTTATAAGGAATTTTCGCTTTTTCTTATCCGGCTTCTCGGCAGAGTTTGCCGCTCGTTACTTATCTTATTGACTTAGCCGCTGCTTATCTGTGCTCGCTTTCCCGTATCTGCCGATAGTCGTGGCTCGCCCTAACAACTGAACGCCCTACAGCAGAAAAACCGGTGAAACTTTAAACGAGGAAATATGTAAAGCGGGGCAATTCGTTGTTTGCGCAACTTTTCCACCAGACTCCTAAGCGTCGCACAGTTGATCAAATACGCGGATGAATAGACGCGCGGTGCGTTTGCGCCTAACGAGTCAACGAATCAACAACGCGAGACTAGTGCTCGAGATTAAATTCGATCGGAGTTTTTTCTTCCCGCTTGTAATTAAAGCTAAATCCAAGCGACGACTGGCGCGTTGTTCACGAAAGATAGCGCCGAATAAAAGAGGAGGCACGTTGATTATCAACAATAGCAAAGTTTGTCGCGAGGGTTGTTGCGTTGTACTAACCGAGCACGAAGAAACTCTCCTCGCGCGGATCCAGCGAAATTCCTGGGCAATCCACTGCAGGGACGATCGGCTCGATATTCTTTCCGGGGCTCGTCCCGGGAGAAGCGCGAAACCTCGCCGCACTGGTTTCTCCCCCGAGTCGCCCAACCAACACCAGCGCACTCCTGCCCCACCTTCCCTCCTAATTTTTAATTAGCCGATCTGTCGAGGAGGCATCGCTCGGTGCGTTCGGAGCCACGGCAAATACTTTCGCGCTCCTCGTAATTGGTTCTGGTTTCGGGAACCTCCGCAGTAAGGATTATTGCCACTCCGAGACTGATTTCATTAAAATCGTCCCCTTAATTAATACCATTTTTAAATCAATTTTCTAGGTCGAATGGTTTAATACTGGAGCTGCGCGATTCTCCAACTGCCCCCGGAGGTCCACATTTTTTTACCATCACTCTACCAACTTCACTTTCTATAGAAAAAAAATAACATAAAAAGAAACGATAAAATGTAGGGCAGTCGATTCGGGAGGACGGAAATTATGATCTCCGTACGACTTTTGGAATATTTGTCCGTTTGAATTATTCATCAGCCGCGAACGCGGAACAAATATTTTCGCAAATTTAGACTCGCTACTTTCATCAGGAGCAGGTGCCTCCCCAACTTTTATTAAACAATCCACGACGTTGCTTTGTACTTCGACTACAGTACAGTTGCAACCTGCGTTACAAATTTGATAATTATTTTGCCGTAGAGCGAATTGCGAACTCTCGTTTTTACCCTTGGATCGCTGGAGGAAATTTCGCCGCGAAAAATTCCAATCACATCGCTCCAATTACAGTTACATTTGCAATTACAAATTGCAAAATGCCCTTTCGACGCTCGTCTCAATTATCTTCATTTATCTTAATTAACGCGCTTGCGCTTGATGCGCCGACGAGAGAGTCGACAGAGCCGTTTCCAAATTCCTCCTCGAATCTCCCGTCGCGGTCAACATTGACAACGAAACTCGCTGGCTCTCTGGATAAAGTGACCGCTGATAAATCGACGCGTGTGGTATCGTGCAGATCTTAGACCACCATTTTGAGGTTTCATTCGAATTCGCTACACTCGTTAAAACAGACTTCGGTCTCGAGCTCGTCAAGTTTCCGCGAGTTTCCCAGCTGGAGGAGGCCTTTTTTTCTTGGCAAACGCGTCTCGTCGAGCCTTTCAGCTAAGACTTCGGAGCGAAATCGATCGGAAACACCGCGTGTCAACGATGTCCTTGACACTTGCTCATCTCTAGGAGTTTTGTCGGTGCTTACCCTTAAATCTCACGCGCTGATCCGTCCGCAAATTACCAGCGAATCGTGGATCAATTTTGCTGTTTTGTCCATGGAGAGCCACTTCAAGAGGAATATTGTTCGAGCCGAGAACGACCCGAAATTTTCTACGGGGGCGTTTGAAAAATTGTAACGCGCAAGGGTAACGCCAATTTCCCTCCTTTTTCTCCAACGAGGCTTCTCTTTATCATCCACCCTCGTAATTGTAAGGGTAAATTGAATCGTAACGCAGGGGACGATGATGCCGAATACTACCCTTTTGTGGGCTGCGGCGCGATATATTAATTTTTTTTAGTAAAATTCCTAAAATACACAAACTCGATGTATAGTTTTATCGACTGCAATAGCTTGCAACGCGCACTAATGCACCGCGATTGCAATTGTGTTCTTAAAATTGCCAAATGACAATAGTGTTTGATACGCGGTAAGAAACGCGATGAAAAATCCAATATTTATAATGTTATAATGCGTAATGTAACCAACTGGATTGCGATTTTTTTGCATTCGTGTAACTATTTTAATAGAATGCAAATATTATTATTAAAAAGTTGAGTCGTTAAAATGTTGAAAGCAGTCGCGTTCCAAAGTTTTCTCCTGTGTAATTTAAAATAAATACCAATAGTTTGCTAGCAGTCGCAAAGTTAAAAAAACGATAAATATAGTATTGTAATTGTTAAATCGATGTTGAAAGACGCTAAGATTTTGCAATGAAATTTGACGCGCCGTGAATTTGTATTAAATATTTAAGCGAATGTTAATTCAAGTATACAATCATGGTTTTATATTTGAAAGGCCTTGCAAAATCCAAGAAAAATCTCGAATACTTGAGAAAAATTGAATTTCATTATTTTCTTACTTCAAATGTTTCGAGTATTTCCCTCGACACTTTTACCTCTCTCTCTCTCTCTCTCTCTCTCTCTATCTCTCTCTCTCTCTGTGCGCACGCGTGTTTCTCGTTATTCAATTCATTTAAAATTCAGTTTTCAAAGGTTTTCAATGTTTTGAAATTCAATGTGCGCGTTAAAGAGAAAAACACCGAGCTTTTAAATTCGGCGGAAAAGAATTTTCAGATTAGCATAAATAAGGTGGAAAACCGATAAATATTTTTAAAGCTGTTATAGAAGCAACGACTCTTTCGCAAATATTTAAAATAATTGCAAGGCTCCATTTGGTCGATGAAATATTAGAATAAGTAAGATTACTTAATAGGAACGGTAAATTGACGCAAGTATTTTGCACGAGTGCAAAAGATTATTTAGCAAAGGTTGAGGTGCGTCGCTAATCACCAAATATCTTATAGGATAAAACGAGGATCGTTTGGAGCGATTAGGAGTTGCCAGCACAAAAAGTCGCCATGATTTTATTATTATCATGTTAAATCGCGCAGTTTCATCGCTCGATTTCTAATACAACGTTTTATGCAATTGAAATTTGCTTTGAAATAAGGATAATAACGCAGTTGTTGAACGCGGTGGTAGTGTTTTTAGAGGCGATCGGAGGATTGATTTAAATGCGAACGGCGCGTAGTTTGCTCGACAAGTTAAACAGATTCCATTCGATCTCGGTGAAATAATTCTCGCGAAATCCAGAACCGGCCAAGCGCCTGTGATTAGGACGAACTCAAACACTTAACTGCGGATTATTCGAGGCTCGCCTGCCACGACAACAGCCTTGAATAAACGCAATTGGCGCTAAAAAAAAGCTGAAAATTTCGTGCCTCCGACGCGTGCGAAAGCAGCCGATCAACCACCTCGAACGTCTCTTCCCCGGCGCAGCTGCAGATTTTGCCTCGCGTCGAACTTTGAAACAAACGTCCTCGACCAATAACTTCCCCGAGTAACAATATACAGAGCAGAATTCGCTAGAAGCTTATTCGGCAAAACAGTGTAATAATAGTCTGCTGCCATTCCGTCCAAACTCGTGTCGATTGAACCGATTGAAACGAAAGCAAAAAAGCGACTTCCGCAGCGGCAGGAAAGCGGATCTTGCAGGAGCAGCAGCTGGAAGGAGGTGGGAGATCCGACGACAGAGAAGAAATCGGAAGCCGCGCTCACCTGTTGCTGAAGATGCCGGTGACGGCGATGCGGGGCTCGGGGGTCAGTCGTCCCCGGGGGTTGATCGAGGGCACCTTCAGCAGGTCACAGGAGGACTGGTGCCTACGGTAGTCGCGGCAGCTCCACCCGCTGTCGACGGCCTCCTCGTCCGGCTTGACGGACTGCCGTCGCGGCCCCTCGCCACCCCCGCCCTCCGAAAGATGCCGAACCAGCGGTCGTCTCATTTTCCCTTGGCGAGCTTCCTGCTTGCAAGTCGAGAGTGCACCTTTATCAAGAGCTTTTGCGCGGCTCGGACGACGGACGGCGAGAGCGGAGCCGATAACCGCGACCGACGGCTCGCGCGACCACCACCAACTAATTTCCTCTCCTCCTCGTTCTCTTTTACCCCCTTTCATCGTTAAAATTTTGCAATCGTATGACGTAAAAATTGAAGCTTGAGAAATGTCTACGTTTCGCATCTCGAGAAGGGAAAGAACAAATTTTTCGATCGCAAGGGCGACGCGAGCCTTCGACACGTTTACCGAATATCAAAGTACACAAATTACGCGGAAGTTAAAAGGTTGCGAAAAGGCTCGTTCGGCGCGATTGAAATTTAAAAGATGAATAATGAAAAGCTGCCCAATTATCATTTGCTTTGCACAGTTGTGCTTGTAAATAAAAAATCACCATCGAATGCATACATACGTTTATTTTTACAAGTCTATAGTACGTTCTGTACGTGCGATAAATATTTTTCAAAGATGTGCGCTTATAAAATACTTAGATAACATAATGAATTTGAGGCTCCCGATAGGCTCGACAAATTTGCTTATCCCGTCTGTGCCTGGCACACACAATAATAAATAACAGAAACGTTTTTCGCTCGAAAACAAAATGGTAGTCGAGAAACAGATGCACGTGCAAAGTCCAAAAGTCTCTTTTATGCAAACATCGCAAAAGGTGAAATCCAACGGGTTCTCCGAAAATCTTCGAGCTTCGTTTATTCGTGTTTTTGTTACGACTGTTTGGACAGATTCCCACTAATGGTCATGGCCGCATATGCGCGCACACACTCGCTTGCGCGTTCGAATTCGTAGATTTCAGCACCAAACCGCGCCAACAGATTCTTTTTACAACACTCGGTCCGATTTCGCTCGCGACTCGAATAATTTCTTGGTACTACGTATTACATTGTTCATTGTATCGTTGCAGTCGAACGAAAGATGAAGTCTTCAGCTCGAGTCGCGACGATCGAACTCGTCTCGGATAAATTAATAAAAATGTCTCCGTATTCAAATTTTATTTTTCGCACATTATACGTATTGCATAGCGAGCCGTTCCGATTATTAATGATCCAGCATTGAACGTGTTTAACGAATTCTGAACTCGGCCTTTCACCGATGAGCACTGCGCGCTTCGAGATCTGTGTGTGTGCGCGCGTGTGTGCGTGAATTAAAAGAATTCGTGTTTCCGAGAAGGAAGACACGGCTTTGTAACAGAAATACGGAAAAAGCTTTAATGCCGCTCGTTAAATGGCTGGAGCCGTGCAAGCTCCTTTAAAAGTGTTTGACGTACCAAAGCTTGGAAATTGTGCAACAACGCGTTGTTTTAATAAAAATAAGCGGTAACGAGTGCGAGGACGAGCATGACTTTAACCTTTTAATAATGCATGAGATAAGCAAATGAAACATAAACAATAAGATAACACGCGATAAAAAAATGTTTGATAAAGAAAAGTATAAAGGAGTCGTGTCAATTTTAAAGTTAAAGGCTGCAGCAGTTATTGCCTGTGTATATAACTTCTGGCTAGAATTTCGTAAATCCCGGCGGAATTTGGAACGAAAAAAGAGCTTTTAAAATTTCGTCAATATTCCTTAGTAACGCGTCGAGATGTTTTTCAAGCTATTTATTTCTCTCTCGATGTTGTTATCGAACTTACGCTCACTTGCAAATGTTCTTCCGAGCATTTAACTCGAGCACTCGTTAATCTGTTTCCCCTTTATTTTCTCGCGATTGTAGTTGGCAGCCTTGTGTCCGACTGCCCTAATAGTATAAAAAACGAACGAGCAAACGAGAAATAACGAGCGATCGCGGTTACCCTTCGTATTTGGGCGCGACCAAGAGGAGGAGCTTGGAAGTTGTAGTTTTTATGCAACAAGTATCGCCGCTCCGAGTTGAATCTTTATCGTTTATCTTTTCGGAATCGATACGGTAACTTCGATAGTCCGCGTTGCGACTTCATAAGCGGCCCGGAGATGAAAACCTTAAAAGTGTCGGCGTCTCGCGTTTTATTTAAATCGGATCTACTGAAAAATGCATGCCTCGGAAAATCAATTCTTATGAATTTATGATTAAAGAAGGAAAACATCACTCGCATTCACACCGTATCTTTCGCAATAAAAAGTTTCGCATACACCAGCAGCTAACTAAAACTGCACAGCTTTTCTCGAAAAAGTAAAAGCGTGATGTAAAGCCTGATGAGTTTACATTAAAGAGAGAGAGAGAGAGAGAGAGAGAGAGAGAGAGAAAGAGAGAGATAGCCAGCGAGTGTGAGAGAGAATTGCTACAAGTGTTTTTTCTTAAAATAGATTTTAATAAAGTTTTTAAGGAGTTTTCTGATAGCTAATAACGAAACTCACCTTTCGTCGGTCGATCTCATTCCCTCCGGATTCTGAGATTAGGCGCGCAAACATTTTACGCAGGAGAAATCGAGGCTCTCGTTTACTGGTCGCTCATTTTTGTACAAACAAACCCCGAGCTAATAAACGAATCGCGGGCTCGAACTTGCAAAATCATCGACGATTATCCTCCGCCATTAACATCGGGAATTTCAAATTTACCGAACAGCAGTCGAGACTCGATTTCCTCGGTTCAGTCTATCATGCAGTTTTTCGCTCGATCTTTCGAAGGGTCAACGAAAACTTTTTTATCGATCGAAGCCCGTTCCGTCCACCCTCACCTTCGTTCTCGCGACGACGACTAATCATCCCAGGGGCAAAATAAACTCGCGAAATTAACGAGCAATTGAAACTCTCGAAGCTCCGTTACAACTACCATTAAAGAAGCCGTAAAGCGTCGCAGATGCGTGGACAATAATGACGATAGAAGCTCGGCCGTCCTCCGTTCGCCGTCCGACGCAGGGGTGAACGCGACCCCTTACCTGATCAACAGCTTACCTGATCGAATGGAGCCGGCGGGAAAGCGTGGGAAAAGCCGGAGCGTTTTCGCGGGCGCGCGCTCGTCTCGCGTGGGACTGGCGGTGGTCCTGCGAGCGTCGTGTTCACAAGGGGCGGGCGTCGCGACGCGGGCCTCCACGGGCGCTTCGGAAGACGCGCCGCGCCGAATCGAACGCGCGAGCCTCTTCCGGGATAACGAGGGGAGTCCTGGGGCTGCGCGTGTCGCCCTCGGGCTTTCGAAACACGCGCCACGCTCTCTTAGCATTGGTCGGTAAGCCAGAATTTTGAGATAATGTTAACAACTTTTTTTTTATCAACTGACGGTAAACCGCCGTGCATTCTTTTACATGTGATGATCAAACAGACTTTCTCATAGACCTCGTACTTTGCGGACAAGATTATTATTTTGTCCCCGCCGACCTTTGCCTATAGAATTAAAAACCGTTTTCGTTTCCTCGTAGAGTAACCGACTGCTTTTGCTTTCCCTTTTTGCATAATATGATTTATATCATTTTTTAAAAATCAACCATACAAATCTGTATTAAGATTCTGTTTTTACATCAAGTTGTCCTTTCAAAGGCAAAAAAACGAAAGGATACTTTTGAATTTAATTTAATAATTCCCCTTAGAACTCTATTTTTAATAACTCGTACATTAATTTTGTTAATTTGGGGATTTTTGAAGCATTAATCGCATATTTGTAAATGCTCTATCAATGATTAATCGAAACAAAATATTAGTTTTTGAAATATTCAATAATCGGAACGTTTATTACAACGCTAGAAAATATATTGCAACTCGCATGGATGTTTTTTACAGATCGAATAAAATTTAATCGATAACTCTTGTAATTGAAACTATTTCATTACAAAAATATAATTTTTAAATATTATATATTTCAATTTGTCGAATTATCATTAAAAAAATTATATATTTGTCGATAATTTATTACGAACATATAAAACATTGAAATTGTTATTTAATTACCAACCTCTAAAAAAAAGTTTTGTTTATGTTGTACTTTAAACGTATTTGTTTTTATTTGTCAATGTTTAAAATTTACGATCCGACGGCTTGTAAATATTTGTACAAATCTGTGCATACCAATTTACTCGTGCATTATTATTTTTGTAAAATTCAAACTTGCTATTTTGTTATATTCCTTAATTTTATAATTTTATGACTTATCGAAAAATTGTTTGTCCAAAATGAAAATGATTTTATTTAAATATTAGTTACTAAACGTTTTGCCTCGGAGCAACGTCAAACGTTCCCCGTGACAAATATCGCGATGGAATGCATTTTCGTAAAGAAATAATTTCTTAAATAATATGGTAAATATAACGAATTTATAATAAAATAAAAGAGCATTAATAGTGGAGTAGTCTGTGTCATTCACAAATATTATCTAAATTCTTTTAAATTTAATTCATTTATAACTTTTGAGTTAGAGGCTAAATTAATGGTTGGAGTGACCCTAAGCTTTGGCAGCACACGAACGTATGCCTGTAGATTGTCGTCCGGACTCGTCGTAGCGTTTCGTCTTTTTAATGAAATTTATACTCGAATGAATCCGTGCTGTGACCGGAGCACAGAGAGTCAAGTGCAACCACAACTTTTTCTAGTCCGTCGGGAGCAAAGTCTGTTTCAGGGGTCCATTCGATACGAATAAACAAGGAGCAAGCGATTCGCAAAATCTGATAAAAGACCAATTAAAGCTCATCTTTCAGGGCTCGAGTGTTTCTTTGGTGCGTCATCCTGCGATTTGCTCTCTTTTCAATACGAAAAGTCTCTCCTCGTTAATCACCACGAATTTAGAAAGAGTGCCGATGATAGTTGCGTCTCCGTGACTAAATCAACGCACAGGATTCCGAATCCGGCTCCGGGTCTCTTAGAGTCAAGCCAGCCTGCCTGGGAGATAAAGTAATAAAGTGACGCCGCGAAAGAAGCAAAGTTTACGAGGCTACAGTTCTCTACTGTATCGATCTCCAGCTATTCCACCCTTATTTTCTTAACGGATACCCAATGGAATGACGAGCATTCGAAGAAACTGACGAAATCAGCATGACGAGGCTCCTCGTCGACCCTCGACACGCACAAAAGCTAATGAGTTGTTGTGCCATCGCCGACTCGCCCCTTTCCCTTACCCTCCGCGTGGAAAAATCTTCCGTCCGGATGGGGCGCTTTTGGAGGTTCTGGGAAAGCCGCAGCCTTCGACTCAAGGAGGAGGGTTGCTGTTGCCGAGTCGCGAAATGTTCTTCTCTTGAAACAGCGAGTAGGTGCAATTGATTTCGCGACTCGCAATTGGAACGCGCGATGGAATGAAAAATCGGTATCGCAAATTCATTCGACGAAAGTGCGACACGCGACTGAAGTTTGATAACAAAGTTATCCACGCAGTCGAGGGTGAGAAGCAGCACGTAACCCTCCAAGTGCCAGCCGCGTCTTACAAAAGCAGCTCAATCGGGGGCCGTAGCTTAGCGAATAAAACTTTTATCCGGACGTTTATTTAAATTGTGTCAGCTGCTCTCGGATCGGTTTTTTATTATCCGCGAGCAATTTCACCGGCGGCGGCGGCGGCGAACGCAAGCTTCGCAAAATCGAGCTCGGAAATTGCAAAGCCCTGACGTAATAATAGTCCGAATATTTTCTTATTAGCCGCTGGTAATATTTCAAGGCGTTATACTTGACGAATTTTAGACGTCGCGGTTGTCTTTTACGGCTCTTCTGTCCGACGTCGAAATCTAATGATAGAGAGAAGAAATTTTACTCGAAATAGATGCAGCCACTCGCTCTTACGGGATGTATAAAGTGGCGATTTATATAAGGAAACGTATATCTCGCGCTATATTACGAGTCTCGAGTATTATAAGCCTCTAGAAGTTGCTGGTCCGCCGCCCCGATAATGTGTGTTGTTCCGGTACAAATATCGATTGCCGCCGCTGTACTTTGTACCAAAATACTCGTTAAGCAAACGAGGCGCCGCTACGAATGCCGCGGTTTCGATATTCGTCGCGCCTTTTTTCGTTCGTTCCCCGTCAAAAAAAAAACGCATTAACGGTCCGAGAGCAGCGAAATCATCGTCCGAGTGTTATTGTTTTTAAAGAAGCGGGGGGCGACTCGCGATAAAATTAATCTTCAAACTCGTGCATCAACGCAATGGGGAAGGTCGAGTGTTCCGTTAAGCTCGCGCCGTTAAAAAGTTTAAGCGCTTAGAACGGCCTATTTCTGTAAATTAAAATCCTTACAAGTTATTTTAACTGTACCCAAAAATATAATTGCTACAGCACGTGTAGTAGTGGGAAGGAAAAGAAACAGCCACGAAAATATGTAACGGTCGCTCGAAAAATTTAGCTTCTCCTTTCAGGTTGCATCAAATGCAGCGTGAAATATTATTCCAATTTGCCTCAATATTTTGAGGTTAGCGTAATCAAACAGAGCAAACTTGCTGGATTGTTGTTGTTCTCGCCTTGCCGAGCACGAGAAACATCTGAAAATAATCACGTACATCTCAAAGCAGCATCCAAACGAGTTGCTCCGCCGTATAAACAGCTGTGAACTAGATAGTAGTCGAGTTGATTCGTGTTCAGCCAGTCCAGTTGATAGTTTGACTCCGGCTGGATGTCGAATATCGCGATAAAAGGCTCCGCGCCTCCGCGAAGCTTATGTTTTCGATAAAGAATGTATCCGTTTTAAGTTTTAAAGCTCGGCGCTTAAAGTCCCAACAGCTTCTATCCGAGCATAAACGCGTTAAAACGCAAAATTTTCTCCTTCTGCCTGGGACTAGCAACTAAAAACATGGAACCCCCCCCCCCGCAATACTCTAAACGCTTTATCTCATCGCTTTCGCGCTATTTCGCATCAAAAGTCTATTAAAATAATTTATTAATACATTACCGCGGAGTCGGCCGATAAGAGGAGAGATAAGATTGCGAGTTAATTTGTTTTAGCACGCCAAGCTGTAAAATCAATATTTGTTATTGTTTATTAATCGGATATTAAAATGAAATACTTGGGAAAATATTTAAGTATTGCGAGCGATAGTAGCGAAGATAAGTGGTTACGCGGCCTTTAGCTTTTTAAAAAATAGTATTGTAATTAATTATTTTGGCGTATTAGTTTTCCAATTTTCGCAAACGATTGTTCGCTGATTTTCGCGTTGTAATAAATAAATGGTCGAAAGCCGAGCAGCGAATTAAGTTGCAGATGTTAAGAGCATCATTAGCCGCGAGCGAAGGAAAGTGTACAGCAATGTGACACAGATACAGAATTATAAACAGAAGACCACGAGCACATGGCCATGTAGAACTAGATGACGGCACTTTTATGCGCTCGTTCGCGCTGTTGCGAAAGCGACACTTTTATTTCGCATGCGGATTAAATAATTCAATTGAGCCGAAGGAGGAGAGGAGGCGCAGCAGAAGGAGGAAAGCGAGCCGAGTAAAAATGGAAATTTTTCAAAATCACCGAGAAAAAGCCAAATCGAAACGAGATTGGAAATTGCAGGGGTAAATTAATGCAGATCCGGAGTCACGCAGACGTTATTGAAATACCTAGCAGTGCCATTTTATCGTAAACGGCGTCGTTGCGAACTCGACATTAGTGGAACAATGCACATGTCGCGCTGATGGTGTGACGTAAACACGATACGGCCTGTAAGAAACACGCACACACCGAGAGCAGCCCTGGCGAGGCTTCTTTAATGTAAAAATTAATAGACGTAAAGTGCCGATTGTTCGCTTGTTCGGGGCATTCGAACTCGGGACAAAAAAACGTTCGATTCGACGCGTACGAGTGCACGGACTCGCGTGCAAGTTTATGGCGCATGCGAAAAGAACTCGCGAAATTAAGAGTTCGCGTCTCAAGCTGAAAATTGCAAAAGCTAAACACATTAAACTAGAAATTACACTCTCGAGCTCTTGTAATTGCGCAAGAGCCAAATTTCGCTCTTCCTTTAATCGACGTTTATTTTTTAAATCTTTTCCGACAATTTTCGCAATCGCGAGTCACTTCTTTATATGCAAAAACCTGCATGCGCAATCGAGCGCCGACAACAAACAATAATTAGCATTTTAAACAGTTCTTCGCACGGGATCAAATTTGCAATCAATTGATTTTTCCTCTATTGCCGACTTTGAAATAGTCAAACTTGGCTTATCTTAAAATTCTTTTAACGCGCTTCTAAACAGTCTTTGGCTGGCTAATTTATGTAAAAAGGTTTGCAAGGATCGATCGTAATTATTTGGGTGCACAGGAGCTTTTTTAAAATTGTCCAACACATCCGCTAAATAATCGTTATTTAGAAAGTTATATCTTATCCTAATAATCTAACGGGATCATTCGTGCATTTTTACCGTTCATCGGTTGATACGCAAAGTTCACGTGCTTTCGATACCTTTAGAGCGACTAAATATATAATAAAATAAAAATGTATTCTGTAACCCAATCGAGCATAATTCCTTTGTTGATGTTTACGTAACTTCGGTCGAACACAGTGTTTGACCCTTTCACATACTCTCTTGAAATTTTGAAATTGATGATATTTAGAGATGAAATTTGCCAAGTTTCATTGTAAGTATTAGCAAATTATTATTGTGGACAAAGTTCCCTTCGCAACATTTCCAAAAATGTGTTTTTAAATAATATATAAAGGTTAGTAATTTTTTCTATCGATGTTCGACACGTTTTGCTTGTTTCTATTTTTCAAATTGTATGCAAATTTGCTAGATATGGTAAGAAATAACAAAATACGAATCAACGCTATTTAAATTTATAATTTCGGTAAGAATTTTTGTTGTTTAAAAAATTAACTTTCGGCAAATAAATGTTCGTTCTTATTCTCGCGACAATTGAAAATTCACGACAAAATCTAATATTTATTCGATGGGACCTTTTCAAACGAATGGATTATGCTCAAAATGAAACGGAGTTTAAAAAAAATTAATCGTTATTGAATCAAAAACATAAATAACGATAAATAATACGAGAACGATTAAAAAATTTTGCGTATAATGTTGCTGTGCATTATTGTTATAAAAGATAAGAATATAATCGCTCGTTATAAAAATAAATATCGTCCTTAACTTCCTTGCTTCTCTGCAGGGAATCAATATGAAATTGAAAGCAATTATAAATAATTATTCGTTATCATTACTAGAGCACAGACTGCATTAAATATAAAATGGGATTTTCAATTCGAGGAATCGAAATTTTAAATTGACTGAAAATTACCGCCATTACCGTCACGATTTTAATCATTAAATTAAAGCTTTTTCAATAATATTCAGTTAGACGCGAGGAGCGTCGGTGATAGATCAAGGAAGGGGGCAATAACATAATAATAAGGAAAAGGAGAACAATGAGAGCAGAGAGGAGAGACGTGGGAAAAGGAGACTGGGAGAAAATTGTTCTCAAGAATCATGTACGTCACAAGATAAAGCAAACAGTTTATTAGTCGATTTGCTCACATAGTCGTAAAATATATTATTATCGTTCAATGAGGAGACGTGCGCCGCCGCCGCCGCCGCCGCCACGGACGCCGACGCCGACGCCGCTGCTACTGCTGCAATCATGATAATTACAATAATAAGTTGTTTTATGTACTTTTATTAATTTCCGCTTTCGCGCGGGATTGTCGCGAGGAAAATAAGATAAAACTCTTGTTTTATACTGCCGATTTACATAATGCGTGTGTGTGTATTGTTTGCGTGGAATGGCACGTGTTACATAAAATAAAGACGACGCTACAGTACGAAAGCGACTGATAAACTTGTTTTTAAAATTCGAGATTTATTTTCCTTTTTTTCGTTTTTCCTTCGTGAAGTTTTTGCGTTAACTGCTGCTTTAACAAAAATTTCCCAGTAACATTTTTTGTAACTTCTTACACGTGGCAGTCGAAGCTGTTTCGGTATTACATACGCATACACTCTCCTCGTGCATTTGTTCGCTTTTCCATGTACATCGCGCTTTCGTTGCGATATTGCGAGATGAAGCCAATTTTTGTTTTCCACTTTTTCATCGTCTTCCCCCGCGCCATTCGACGGCATTGATTAACGCCGCAGAAATCGGCCGGGAACGCATTTACGAGCTTTTCGAGGCGCTACAAAATGTCGTCAACTTGGAATATAAACGCAGTATTTATTGGCTTCGTGCGCGGGCAAACAAATAGTACAAGTAGCGTACGATGGACGCCGAAAACGCCGAAAATGCCAGAAACAACGAAAGCTAATAACGGATAAATCATGCCCCTGGCCGTCGGGAAATTTTATCGTTTCGCATTTCTTCGAGCCCTCGCTCCTAGGAACGATCCGTATCTCTCCAACTCCTCCAGCTCCCGACGGCAGATCGACGGACTCTATAAACTCTCTTCGCCTCGCATCTTAACAACGTCAACCTCGACCGATTTCATTAATCGTCCTCGGATCGTTGCACCTCGTACAAAGTTCAAATAAACATCTTAAGGAAAAACAATGGTAATTGCGGTAATTGAAACGAGTGCGACACGTTAGAGCGTCATCGTGATCATCGACGTTACAGTCGCTTCCATCGGGGGAACTCCTGTCGCGCGTTCGCAGCGGGAATCGCAATCGATATAATACACAATTACACGATCTCGTGTCCAACTGCCGCCGATACACACACTTATCAGTGCGGAGTGCGGATTAATTTTTAACGATCGAATTAATTACTCTTTTTGTTAATTTTACCATATTTTAAACTTTAAGTCGACTCACTTCTTATTATTTATTTCTACAGAATGTTAAGCTCGCGAACTCGACACGAGCTCGCTTGCGCCGACACTCGAAAAATCTTTATTATATTTTATTTTTGTTTTATTTATTGATTTTTATGTACTTAAGTTGCTTCGGCGTTTCTCGCGCCACTAGAGCAAACTATATTGTAACTGTAACCGTGACGCCGTCTTTTTCTCTGACTCAGGGTGGCCGGGAGGGGACGGGGGAGGGGGGAGCGGAAGGAGCGGGCCGAAACGAAAAGGACCGACTCGGATGCCAAAGCGAATAGATTGCTTTTTGCGCGAGGGACTTGAAAGTTAGAAAAGGAAATCTGGCTGCGGCTGCGATACCGACAGCAATAACCAGTCGCAAGTCTCGATCCTCGAATAATATTTACCTGCCCAGTGTCCACAAAGTATTTTGTGGTTCAATCGTAAAATCAATAATATCAGTTAAGGTTGCAGCCAAGCCAAAATCGTCTTAACTCAGACTATCAGATTTTGCCACTGGACTTCGAGAATCATCCGCAGTTGCTCAACAAGTAAATACAGTCCTGCATCGAGGACTTCGCGACTTCAAAGAACTGGAGGAGGCGGTCGGATCGTTGGAGGTGTTCAAGACAAAGCCAAATGATCGCGGCTGGTACTCGCGAACGAGGATAGCTACACGTGAGTTAGAGAAAGAGAGGAGGTGGCATTCTTGCTTAGAAATAATAATAATAGGGGGCTGGGGGCTGAGGGTGCGAGTGGGTCCAGAGTGGCGCAGCTACGTCCGGCGTGGCTCAACTAGCAGCCGACCTGGTGCAGCATATTCGCTAGTCTGAAGACGCGCATCCAGGCGAACATGTCCGTGGAGAGGGGCCGGCAGGTGGTGGAGCGCCGCGATGCCGCCATCGACTGCCCGGAGGCCGCCGAGGTGCTGCGTCGCAGGCCGCCCGACGCCCGGGACGGCGTCGCGTTCGCCGAACTCATCTCGCTCTCGGATTTACGTTCCTTCTGCTGTTGCTGCTGTTGCTGCTGGGGCGAGTATTTCATTCTGCGGACAGACAAAGCACACGTTCTCGATCAGAGACGCTGACCGACTTTTGTCGCTCGGGGAGTGTCGAATGCTCAAGGCCGAATTTCCTCAACGAACCCCCCGTCCACGTGCTCGTGCGCGTGCGCCAGCACTCGCGACCGATAATAATTGTCCGCGCGCGTCGTTGTTATTGCCAGCGCCCAACCTCTGCTATTAATTAAGCTTTCGCACACAAACGCCGCCTTTAATACAAACACACTTAGCGTCGAGTTTAGATGGAAGTGAATGGATTTACCTGCGCTTGTTATCGTTAAAGCTTTTTCCAATTAATTAACGTACGGCACACGCAATTCTTGAAAATGTACAGACGCTATTATACGCTATTATATGCAAAGAGCTTAGAGGCTACAAGCGACTTGTTTTATGTTTTTTATAAAACAAAAGTTGCAGTGTCCATGACAATGACTGACGCTATTGATTGCTTTGACACGTGACAGCTTAAAACACAAAACATAAAGCATTAGTTTCGTCTTATTGATTCGCGGGAATAAAATAATAAGCGCTTGATAATTTCAAGTTCGCAACTATCGATTCGGCCGGATTCGACTTGATGAAAATGCTTAATTTAAATGTAAATTGCAGTCGAAATGGCTGACGAATGAACAAGTTCCCAGAAACTCAACTAGAAATGTAGAAAGAAGAGTTATGTGTGTGTTAGGATGCAAACGTGAGAGTGACGTGCTGATAAAACCATTTCCTGATAATAAAAAAAAATTTTTATCCGGTAATTCTGTGGAATCTTAAATCAAATCGATGAGATTTCGACGCGTTTTGCTCGTTGCGAGGGTAATCGCGAGCTACGAGTAATAGAGAATAATAAAGAATAAAAAAGTCGTTTTTACGCTTTTATCGACCGAATAAAAATAATATTCTAAAACATTACGTACCTATTGCTAGTAACGATACGAATGTCCGGCTATATCGGTGGGGTTCAAATAACCCACTTGAACGAACTACTTTATAATCGAGTTTCAATTTGAGCGAACTTATCGAACGATGTGTTCAATGTTTTGATTAGCGTCGAATCTTTATTAAATAGAAATTCAGTTTTTATCCATTTATTATTAGAATTGATCGTTTCAGAAAGAAAAAACGGCATATGCTTTGTGTACACGTACGCACCGCGGTTTCGAAAATATTGGCTACACGCCCTGTTTAGATTAAAATTCAGATAGTCTCTATATTTAAGAGTTAGATTAGATAAAAGCAATTTATCTCAAAATAAACGCATAATTTAAGAGCACTACTTTTACTTTTATTTACCTTTATTTACCGACATACGTTTATCAGTCGTGTCAAATATTTAAAAGGGGAAAAAAATAAACGCGTTTTACGCGCGAAAATATTACCGGCGTATCGCGCACGCAGCAGACTTGTGCTCGTGTTTAAAAAAAGGAGATTAACAATCGTAATTCTTGAAATTGGCATTGTTACGAATCGCTACGAATTTTACGCTCATCTCGGTGGAAAGTTGAGTTGCGTCGTAGGCCCGTGGCAGGACGAGTCGCATTTTACGATCGCAGTCGCTCGTTTTCATCGAGCACGCGTACTTCGAATAAAAGTACGCGCCCGCTAAAACTTTAGAAGCGGAGTCGTCGTCACCCCCTTAGAGTTCGACGTCGCCTCCCCTGTTCTTACCTCGCGCTCTCGAGGATCTTCCTGCACCCGGTGGCGCAGACCGCGAGCTTCATCGTGACCGTCCTGGAGAAAGGCCTCGTCGCGACTGAAGCCGCGTCCCCGAGGAAGTGCGCGGCCCTCGACACGGCGCTCGTGTAAGCGTTGAAAGCGGACGGGGCCGGTTGATCCGTTCGATCGACCCGTGGATGCGTCGTGCGAAACCTTCGCACTCAGCGCTTACAATGCCGCTGCTCTTTAGACGGTTTCTCCTCCGTTTTTACAATCCAGGTTATAATGCCCGCAAGACTCGCGAGAGCGAACGCTTGTATTTTCGATTCACGCGCGCGTAATTATAGCCCGAGTCGAGGCAATAAGCGAAATTCGTCTTGTAAGGCTTAAACAACGGTTAGGTTGCTCCGAGCTCTCGTATCTTTTATTCAGAAGCTACACACACGCACGCGCGCGCACGTACAGTTGGCGCGCCGAGTCGACATTTTCTTTTTGCCAGATAAAATGAATTCTCCCAGCGAAATACTTGGAGCGCGTAATTCCAAATGAAAAGTTGAAGTCGCGGTTGGTTGGTTTTTTCGAGCACGAGCACGAGCTTTTTTGAGAATAACCATCGAAAACAAAGGGCTAGCTTTGCCACCCGAGCTCTACGATCGCGCGAGGCGAGTATTTCCCGGGAGAAAACTGCAAACTTTGAGAAGCTTTGAGTATCGATAAAAAAGCAAGATTACAAGTAAAGCCTAGCGAGAACGGCGGAGTGACTTTAAACGCCGGAAGAGGTCAGAGTGTCTAGCTTCCGCGAAAATCTTTCACAACTTAGTCGGTTCATTTACTGTCGAGGCACGAACCGACTGTGACAAAGTCCATTCGTGCTTTAATTTTTACGGGGATTTTGAAGGTTTGTTAAGCGAGAGGAGCTTCCCTTTCGGTGATTATGGCCGAAGATTTCGAGTTCGAGATGCACTCGGTCGCTGCCCGGCACTTTTATTAAATTCCTTGAAATACGAAACGACGACAGCTCGTGGACGGGGTTACGAGGTTTGGTGCACGAGTGGAGGACAGTGAGAACGCGTAGGCCAAAGAATTCGCGATCCGGCGAACGCGACGGTGACTCCCGGAAAATTTTCGTGCGCATCGAGGCAAGTTTAAAACGCGGAACGAAACTTTCGAGCTCTTCAGCGTTCAACGTTACAGCAGCCCACTGCGTTTTCTGGTTACGATTTTCTGTTTTATTCACAACCCGACACTCGCTCGCAACTCGGTGCAGACTATCGCCGAGCAAACATCCCGACGCCTCGTGTTCTCGATTCGGTTTATTACATCGAGTGTTCTAGCGGGATACCGAAGACCGAAGAGCCTCCACTTTTTCATTCGAGCAAGAGTCTAGTAGACGTACGTAGAGGCATGGAGAAAGAAGCAGAAGGGGCGAGGCTCGACAAATTCTAATTCAAAGTGGATTTTCAGTACGAACTCGCAGGCGGAGAGAGAGAGAGAGAGAGAGAGAGAGACAATGAACGACGCTGAATAAAAGTGTTTTTTGGTTACATAGCGGTTCGTACGGCGCATAATTTCAGTCGCGCCGGTAAAAAAGGTTCTATCCGGTATTAGACGGGAATGAGTGCGCACACGCGTCGACGGTGTCCTTCGAGTGTTGGCTTCCACTGCTGCTGCTGCTGCTGCTGCTGTCTCGGCGAGACTCCGAGGAGAAAATAGAAATCCCGTATGGAAAAGGAAGAGTACCGGGACCGCGCGATCCCCGTATGGAATTCGAAGATCCAGCTCGCGTGAAAAGTTACGCCGAGGAGAGAGAGATCCGGGTTACGCGCAACTGCGTGACGCCCACTATTGCCGCCGCGATATCAGCCATTCGGCCGCGAGAGAGAGAGAGAGAGAGAGCATTGACATTTCTCATTCCTCGAGTACCACCGCGGCGATTGTCTAGGCCTCGCTCTCGCTCTCGCTCCCGGACTCCCAAGTAGCGTTCCTCTGGCTTACGTAAAGACACTCCCGTCCTCGCGCACCACTTGTCCGCTGCTAATCATGAGGTAACGCGCGTTTTTTTGCTCGTGACGCGCGTTTGTTTATGGAAATTTTCAGCGTCTCCGCGCCAGCCGATGTCTTCTTTTCTTTCCTTCTTTACTTTGAGGTCACTCGGCGTGTGTCTATATTTATCTCGCAGAGCCTCGAGTCGTGCGTGCGAATACTGGAATAGGCCTTAGCGTGCTTTTCGCTCGATAGGTTGCTTACTCTCATCTCTCGTTCGGATACTAATTAGCCCGACTTGGCTTCCGAGAGTTTGCATCATCGCCTTAAGAGAGGCGCGACGCCATTATCTAACACGAGCTATAATTAGCCGGTGATAAATTGGAATTTTTCCCCGTACCCCGTCCCGCCACCCTCGGGCGACTGTAATTGTTTGCAAAATCCCCCGTCCCGGTCGCGCTCCTGCGTGACTTGTTTACCTCGCATGCCGTTAGAGCTATTATACACTGTAACAATGATCGCGATACGAAAGCACCTCAATTTCCGATAAATTTAACGACTGTCCGCTCCGACTTTTTGCCTCTCCCGATTTCTATCGGTGGGCAGTGCGAACTCGAAATACGAGCGACACGGCCGACGGAGACGACGGGGGAACGCCACGAACGCTGCGACCGCCATCAACGAGCTTAATTTATGTCGTCTTTTCGCAAGGTTTTCCACAAGGCTACTTCAACCAAGTGCGATTAGAAAATTTTTCACATACTGCTTTAACGATAAGTCGCGGACTCTAGCGTTGAATCGCGCGTTCAATTGCGGTAAAAAATAACTTTGGGCTTGATCGACGCACTCCGTCTCTTGCGAGTGCGAATTCGAAAAAATGATATATATTGGTATTCCCGGTTCCATCACTAGCCGTCCAGTCACTAGCGAGGCTCGTCACTCGCCATCCTCCTTCTCCTCGTTATTACCATTTAAACGCAACCGCAACTTTTCGCCGTTTCCGAGGAGAAGAGCAAAAAACCAGTCGCAAACAGTCACCAGCTAAATTCGCGATCGAGCCGATTCGGATCACAACGAGGATGATAATGTCGAGTCACCGGTTCGAATCACGGAGAGCGCAATTACCTGATGCAGATATGCGGGAGTCAGTCGTCGGAGAGGCTGCGGCAGGTGCGAAGGTCCGGCGTCGAGTGCCGGCGCACCGGTCGCGCGCTCAACTGGGTCGTCACCGCGGCGGCGTTTTCGTCCGGCCCGATCCGCTGGAGGGGCGCCGTCGCCACCGCCACCGCCGCCGCCGCAGCCGCCGCCCGCCGCCGCTTGCGCAAGCCGCTGGAGCCGAGGAGGCTCGAATGGGGGCGTCAAGAGCGTGTCTCTTGTTCCGCGGAAGCGCTCTCCTCGGGCTGCTGGGACTCTGCCGGAAGTAAAAGCTCGCGCGGAGCTTCCGAGACGATTTAGCGAGCCTCGGTCAGCCACGAGTACACGCCTAATGTCGCCTCTTGGCTTAGGCGAGGACGCGCGCGTTAGACCGTTCGTGGGAGGATGTCCTCGGTGTGCTTTTGCAATAATCGGCGAGCGTCCGTCCTTAATTAATTAGCTAGCTGGTAAATTGGAAATCGAAGGAAAGTTTTTACCCGGCGCTGTCCGAGTGAAAAAAGCCGAACTCGCCAGTCCTTTGCATATTCGTCCAATAAAAGTCAACGCGCGTTTAATAAAATGATTTAGTCGGCTTAGCGGCGGCGGCGGCGGCATACCGCCGTGTAGATTCAGTAGGTCAAAGCCGCTTGTAAATGCGCGGATTCTCGTTGCAGGCGTCCATTAAAGCGCTTTTCGCCTCGCGCGCCAATGCAAAATAAATAACGTTGTTTGGGTTTCATGCAAATTCGCTGGAAGGCGCATCTGAAATACAAGTGTTTCCCGCGACAAACAAACGAGTTCGATTAATCGATTACGTAAAGCGCGATCAGGTCGGAGCCGCAACCGCGCTCCTCCTCCTCTCTTCTTTGCCTCGTCGTACTTATCGCTCGCGCATTCAGCTTCAAAGGAAAAGCGCGACCTTATCGCCGGGGCTCCTCGTGCTTATGGACTAGTTTGCGGCGGATGAGGCAACGGGCGCTTCTTTCTCCCCCCCCCCAACCTTCTCCATGTTGTTTTAGAGCCGTCGCTGCAGTTTGCGCCACTCGCGCGACTAAAATTCAATGTACTCGTGGCCTGCGCCGACGAGTTGCTTAGTTGTTGCACTTGCTCTTTATGTTGACAAATATTAGCGATAAATAAGCGCGAGGCACGGAGGCACGTGTTCGCTCTTCAATTTTCCGATGGAAAAGCGGATTAGTCGTTCGCGTCGACGATAACGAGCCCATTTTCATTTTTACGTGCTCCATCTTGTATATTAAGGGCGTGGACTTTCTCGCGATCTTGGCTCTCCGAGACAGACAGAGTCGGTCGTTTGTTTATTTGCTTAATCGTGGAATAATTCGAGTGGCAGAACTGAAACTGATCGGCGCACGAGAATCAGTCGCGCGAGCGACGAGCAGAGAAGGAGGCACTTGGCGCCCCCGTTAATGGAATCACGGGGGTAATTATCGCTCGAGCGGAGTATTTTTAGCCCCCGTCTATCGCGGGTAAATGCACCGAAAAATAGCCCCGAATGGCGGGTGAGAGTTTCGGCGGTGCGCTTCAGGTGATCCAACATTTTTTCGCTGCTCGCTCGAGTGCAGCGGTACATCGGAAGGGTCTTTGACTCGGCGAATCCGACGAAATTAATTAAAGCCGCCGCTCGATTGGGAAAAGCGAAAAGCGAAAACCTCGCAAAGGACACAACGACGTTGGCGCAAATTTTTCTCTCTCTCTCTCTCTCTCTCTTCTTGTGCAGTTGCCATCGCCAAGCTAAAAGCGAACCGCGGCGTTTGCGCGTTCGCTTTAACGACCGGCGTAAAAAGTGCACGAGATGCGTTTAATAAGCGTGTAAACGGATGCAAACGAGAGCAATAAATACAGCCGACGCTTAAAACAATTGCAGCTGCTTGTAAAAAGCGTATTTTTGCTAATTATCTCGATAATTGGCGGGGCGCTAATCGCGAAGAGCCAGGCGCTCGGGCGAGTTTCGTTACTCAGTCGCGCTAAATTCTGGCTTTTCCAAAGACACGGAGTTTATTTTAACGAGAGCCAATATTTATCGTGGAAGTAAAGCGAAAGCGCACCGGGTGATGGATTAGACGGATTCGACGGACTTTAATGCCATTACCGATTGCCGATATCGAATCAACGCTCTCGTGAAAATAATTACCCGAATAAACGTGGAGAATTGGTCGAATCACCCAGTGGGTCGAAACTAAAATAGCGCCGAGCTTCCACGTCGGCGAGCTTGAATCTATAGCAGCGCTTCCTCTGATAACGATTGGCATGTCAATTACGTAGACTAATTGTCGGGACAATTGAAGGGACGTCCTCTCGACGGGGATCGTTAACACTTGGGCTCTTCTAAATAAAGAAGCGTTCGCGCACTCGGAGACGAGATTTGCCGCGTCCCAATTGTCGGGAGTCCCCCGTTGGCGGCTCCCGGGCGTCGATAAGAGCTCGGAGACGAGGAGCCCTACCTAACCACCGAGTGTCTCTCGCTCAGCTGATCCCCTAGACCTAGTTTTAACAGCCAACTGCGCGCAATTCGAAATTGCGGTTGGGTCGTTGGGCAATGGTGGGGTCGGCGGGCTCGACTGCCCTAAATTTCGCTCGTTCGCTCGTCGAGGCCGCGCAACCGCTCGTCCAACTGCGCCTTATCACTTATCTGCTTGTCTCCGGTTTGCCTTCTTCCTCCGCCAACTTCCAGAAGCCGACTCTTCCATTGCTTTTCCATTTCCCGCCCGTGACTCCGATTAACATGTGCTGGCGCTTGTTACACCCGGAGACCGTATTTCACTTTTAACTGCTCGAGCGCTTTAAACGTTTGCCGATAAAAATTGCGTCCATTGATCGCGTTTGGAGCGACTCGCCGCTACGCGCGACCAAAGATCCAAACTTTTTTTACAGCTCGTGACGAATGCGACAAACTGCGTGTATCTGTAAGAACGCGACGAAATTCTCTTGCTACCTCGCTATAGTTGCAATTCAACACACGCGCGCGCGGTTCAATTCTCGAGTTTAATAATATTCAGCGCTTTGTGTAAATTAAAATTAAGGCTTACGAATCGCATAAATTATCAGCGCGATGATTATGTAGCTATAATTGATTGAAAATACTGCGCTTGATTAATCGAACAAAGCGAGCCCCGCGCATTTGTTCGCTGCCGTTTTTCATTATTCGTGAGTTAGTTTTCGTGAGAAAACGACTACTACAAGGTCCTCGCAACTTGCATTCGATGCCATAAACTCGTAACAAAAGTGGAATTGCAAAGCATTTTAGAACGATTTCTATTCGTACGGAAACCACTCGAGGTTACGGCAACAAAAACAAACCAGAAAAAAATTTGTTGTGCAATTATTTATACCGACGATGAAAATTCGCACTCGCTCGTTTGAAATATCATCTTATATAAGGGAATTATACACACGAGTCGGGTAATTAAATGAAAAAGTTGTTTTCAATTCCGCAAATTATATCGGGGCCATCGCTCTGATCGCGCAAGACCAATTTTATTAAATTCGTCTTAGGGCACTCGCAAAAAGTTAATCGACGCAACAACCGTTCCAGCACGACCGTCGCTTTAGGAGGATAATCCGATATGGACGAAGTTTTCCATTTTCCCGACTGATTACCAGTACTTTCCCTCTCGTAATTTCAATCATACCTAATCCCGCATCCTCGCTGGAAAAAGCTTATCGTCGAAAAATTAAAAACGGATTTTAAGGAGCTCGCGCTAACACTAGGGTCGAGCATTTTTTAAGGCGGAGCGCGGATGTGTGTGTGTGTTACGGATTGCTCTTTACGCTCTTGGGAAGTGGCGCGAGCATCCGCCGCGAGTGTTTTTAATGGTATTCGTTTATCGGGCGCGGGCAGATCGGAAAATCGGCCGTTCCAACAACGAAACTCGCTCTCGGTCGAAGACAACAATGCGCAGCGGATACGCGGATTTTGGAAAGTTGTAGGTGGGTGTGGGTGTGGACGCGGGCGCGGCCGCGGAGGCTTCCACGGGACTTTCCCGACTTTCTCCATCTTTTAGCGGCTGAAAAACTACTCGTGAAAAGCCCCGCGACGAAGCAGCCGCGCCTTGCCAGTCGCGTCGAATCCCACTTCCGGAATCCCGTTTAGCGCTCGAAAATTGATTTTCCGTTTCAAGCGGGACAAGCGACTCGTGCCGCTTCTTTTTAAATCCAAACTGTGAGGGCGATACGACGGAAAAAACTCTCGCTATTAGCAGAGTTTAGACGGCTTGGCCAGCGAATGCGACCAGCTAACTTTTATTCGATTATCTTTGGTGGTCTGCGCGGGTTCGTTCGACATTAGACTCACGTCGCTCGTTTGCACGGGGTTCGAACGCGAGGCGCATCGACAACGGCGTTTCTCGGAAAAGGCGAAACGCGGAATTCGGCAGGAATCGGCCCTGATCGGACCAATTTCGGTTTTTTCGGCAGACAGCGTCGCCGAGCAACACGGACAATTGATAAGGGCGCGCTCGTCCAGAGGGAATAATCGCAGCCAGCAAGCGAACAGCTGTTTCTAGCTCGAACTCGAGCTCGACTTTCGGCTGCTGCTTATCGCCGCGTTGCATAACAATGCCTCGCTTGGCATTAGCAGGATTCGCTCCGCGCACAAGGTAACGCGGAACACGTTCCTGCGCATTCCTATTGTTTACAAATACGTGTTTCAAAGAGCGAGGACGTCGCTGCTTATTTTTGCGACGCTCGAGTTGTTCCGTCGCCGACAACGGCGGCGGGGGGGGGGCGGCAGAGGAGCTGGCGAAAAGTGCGCGGCGCCGATATCCCCGTGCGATTACGAGGCGCTCGCGAACAATCGCTCGGCTATCGATCGCGCGGAGGGGAAGCCCTGACACGGAGAGCGCGGCCCGAGCCCCGCGCCGTCTTCTCGCTCGGGAAAGAGGCTCGCGATCTAGCGCAAATTGTTTTCGCAGCCCGTCCTGGCGTCTGATGTCACTCGGCGAGATCACGCGCGCGCGTTGAACGAACCCACACACGCGATTAAAGCCGCGCGCTCTATTGGCCGACTTTTTAGAGCCGCCGCCGCCGCCGCTCGTTGTAAACATTGCGTAAGGGCCGAGCGCGCGCGGCTCGTGAAAGACGAGCAAATCGCGCGCTCTCTCTCTCTCTCTCTCTCGCTCCTAATAAAATTCCCGAGATTGGCGTTATCCGAACGCACATCTGAATTTCAAGCGCGAGCGCAGCGACGACAAAGTACATCTGTGCGAGGAATGAAAACGAGAGAACGACCGTTCGAGTTGCCCACGCGGAAAATATCTTCATCCAGCGCCGCTGCACGTGTCGACCAAAAGCGCCATTACAATGATAAAGACAGCGGCAGCGTTCCTTTAAATCAGCTAAATTACGAAGCAGCAGCCCATCGGCTAGTTTTACGTCTCTCCCGAGGACGACGCGCCTCTAAAGCTCTTCGGACACTTTTAAATGTTCTCGGCACTAGTCTAGATGCGCGCACCTTCACCGTTCGATAAGGCGACGAGCAATTTACGTTCGTTAGTCGCGTTGAAGCAACTTTCTCTCCAAGCGAACAACGAGCTGAGCTCTTTTATAAATTGAGCCTCGTGCCGCTCGGGCTCGTAAAGCAAACCTCGAGACGCATCGGGCGTTTTTCACCTCGAGTTTTCCATTCGCGAACGCACCGGATTAATTTTTATTGCTCGTGACGAGGCGAGCGAAGGAGTTTTAAAAGATTTCGATGCGTCTCGACGAGCAGCAGCAGCAGCGGCACAACAAACAACGACACTCGCGACGACCGTTCATCCGGAAAAAGCGCGTTTCCAGGCCGCCCTAACGTTGCTCGGACGTCCTGCCGACAACAACGGAGATGCTTGCGCTGTTTTGTGGCCAGCTTCGCACAATCCAGGGCGCGAGCCGCCTAGTAACCGAGTTGCGCGAAATCGGCGCTGTCGCGGGGATCGATCAGCTGCCTCTACGTTTCGCGCCCGCCCCTAACCCGACAACCACGGCGGGGAAGTGGGGACTGGAGGAGGGGAGCTGCTCATCCCCGTCGCCTGACCCAGGACGCGCCACGGCTGGGGATCGATACGGGAGCGTCCCCGTCGTCCCCGAGGCTGTTACGTAAGGGTTGAAGCCGTTGCGTGGGAGTGTGGTCACTTACCTTGGGTGGCGCTACTCGGTCGGCGCTGCCACGGCTGCCGAGTCTACCTCTCAGCTCGAACCCTTGCGTACTGGTCCGCGACGCCGTGCGAGAGGAGACAGCGACGTCGACGAGGCCTGCGCAGTCATCACCGCCGGCTCCACGACGGGTGCATCGAGCGACTCGAGAGGAGGCACCGGAGGAGGGACACCGAGGGAGGGGCGCCGACGATCCGGTTCGAACTCGAACTGGATTTTGTCGGAGGCTCTCGGGCTCCGGAGCGCGCCGGCGCCTTGCCCTTAAGCTTCCTGGACTGCGTCGCGTTGCCGCGCGCTCGAGGACGAGAGCCCGGGTGGCTGCCTCCGGGGCGCCGTTTCCCGTCTTTCCTTTCTCTTTCTTCCCAATGAGAAATTGAAAAGCCGCGGATCTGGAGCATCGATTTGCGTCGGATGCTGCAGCCGATGGAAAATGTTCGATTAACTAATTTGTGCATTTTTGCACTTTTTGCACACTCGAGCCTTTTTCTTTTCTTTTGGAAAAATAATTGAAATCCCGCGTTCCTCTTCGACCTTTTTCCACGTTCCGTTTGTTGCTGTGGTTGCTGGAGAGCTGAGATTACTCGCGTCGCACCCTAGACGCGATTGGCGGTTGGTACGAAAACACAAAAATATGACCTTTCGACTGCTAACGCTTCGGACGTTTAGAATACATTTAGAAACTGCGTCGCATTTCTCTTCGCTGGAACGTTTCTACCCTTTTTACCGAGTTGTTTTATCATTCGTGATACCGTCGCGTATCGTACAGTTGGAAGACCATTTTTACCTATAACACTTGAAATATCTGACGCGCGTAAATTTTGCAAAAAGTTTACTCGCAAACGACTGGCGACTCTTGTTTACAATTCTTACCCCTTCCATTTATGATTATATCTCTAGGTGCGTTTAGAGACGAATTTCGAGAACGAACTCGTGCGAAGGTGCAGAGAAGACTTTTACCCCCTATAATCCATTCGATTTGTAAAAATCACGCGGTAAGATGGACACGCGTGTAGCAACAAAGTCCAGTCGATCGTTTTAACCCCAAGAAAATATCGAAATTCAATAACTCGAACTTCGCCCGACCCCGACTATCTTATTAAATTTGTTCTTTGTCTATTTTTTATTTGGAACTGATTTCAAATTTCGAGCAAACGATTTCTCGTTTGGGCGGATGAAGATATATTAATTTTACTCACCGCGAAAATCTTCATTAGCAAAATAAGCAAGACTCGTGTATTATACAATTATATTCCACTAATTCAAGTTTAATGCCAAGAGCGCTTTCCTATTTTCCGCAGATTTGGCGAAAGGCTGTGTTATTTTTTATTTTTTAATACGCTACAAAATTAGGCCTTTAGTGTCGATTCGTGCACTGGTGCACGCGTGTGTTACAGGTGCACTTTACGTTCGTCACACGTGTGTATTTGTAGTTGCATGCAAGTGTAAAAAATCGATCGAGCTGCTGCGAATGTGGAAAATTCTTGAAAAGTGTGCCGACAGACTTCCAGTGAAAATGGAATTTCGAGATCAAGATACACTTGATATAAGTGAGGCTTTGCTAAAACCATTTTTGTAAATGATTTAGCGTTCGCACGAGTCGGACTTCTGAAGAATTTGCCGCTCGAAAGATAAACCTGAACTTGACTTCAAATTTTAAAGCCAAAGTTACATTTTACAGCTTGGCGTTCGAATGTAGATGATTTAAATCGCTCCACGGTTGTTCCGAAATTACAACGAACGCCAGTGAGCAAGTGAGGAATTACAATTTAGAAGTTGTCACCATTGACTAGATTTAGCGTTTAAAGGTAGTAAAACAGACGAGACGTTTTTAAATTTCAGTTTGTAATTATTACATCTTGATGTATAAACTTGCTAATGCCGCGGAAAGTTTCGAGTTATAAAAGCGAGCATTTTTCCCGTTGCAAGCGGCAGACGTTAAAAATGAGACGTTTACGTTTACGAAATTTGTTGGCAAAGTAAAACTACGATTGTCCGTTTGAAGTTCCTTACAAGTCACTCCTAGTACATAACGCGGTTAATTTTTAGTAAAAATGGCGTTGCATCGTTCATTAGGATCGCCTATGCTTCGATAACACTTGCAAGCGTGTTTACTCAGAATTTAGTTGCTCGCTTTCTCGTATCTACGCGTAGGTGCTTTCACTGGACCGAAGATGGACCGAACGTAATCGAGTGCACGAGTGAGCGCGAGAGAGCAATCAAGCGTTTTCAGTGACGCGAGATTTGTCCGGAAATATGACGAAAGCGTTATGCGCGACTAATTTGAAATAGAAAGCAACGACTCGACGTTAAGAAGATGGAATTGGTTGCGATTGCTCGTGTTCGATTATAGATTATAGATTTGGTCAGGAGTGACAGACAGGCATCTGACGTCGTGAATTCGAAGTGTCGCGCCTTATTTAGTGCACCGACAATCTACACCAATGTTTTTGATACGTAATTTTTTAGCGAAAGAACGTCACGACGCGCTCGATGACTTTAACGCCAAACTCTTTCGAATAGCCTTTTTTTGCTCGAGTTTGTTAATTACGTTAGACTGCTAATTACGAAATACATGGTCAGGGGTCACGCGGAATTTCCGCGCTGGCGCAGCTTGCAGCTATGGTTTTTAATTACGAGCTTCTTTTTAATATTAAAAGAGACGACGATGAGTTAATTAACGTGCGTTAGGTTCTGCAATGGAGAGAAATAAAAAGGCCGTCGTAACCCACCTTTTCCACGGGCCTGAGCTTAACAATCGACGAGCATTCGGCGGCTTTAAGTGATTAAGCCAAGCGTAATATTTTCCTGCGAACGAAAGGGGAGGCAAAGTGAAAAAGAAGTAGACCGACGCAACTCGAAGTAATTGTGTCAGTCCTATTAACTTAAAGTCACTGCTTCAACTTTTGCAAAACAATGACTCCTAGATGGCCTATAAAATTACGACTTCTCCACCGCGTCCCGACAAATAAAACGAATGAAAAAAGTCGAGGAGACAAAAAATAGAAACAGAGAAACAAGCGTTCCTCGACTTCTTGCTCTACAAAACTGAATTTACCTTGGCGTAAACGCTTCTCGGAACTGCGACACGCGCTCATCTTTCTCGAGTGCACTCGAGTTTTTCTTACGTAATTTGCTCTCTGCTCGCTCGATCTACGTAACGGCGAGGGCAAAGATTTTCCTTCACACTCGCGCTGCTTTCTGCCGACGCCTCGCAATCGATACGAGCCTTTTCGCCTTCTAATCGCAAACGGACAGCTCGAACAAACTCGCGCACTCGTGATCGCGATCGCGTTTGCAGATTGATGTTAGTTTCGCGTTTGACCTTGGCGTGACCCGCGGAATGAAGAGACTCTCGATCAATATCGCGCAAAACGATCCGTAGATGTTTTCTATACGTTGGCTTGTTATAATTAAAGCCAGTTATAAGCGAGGACACAAAAGGCTCTTGTGCTCGACGTCGATAATTTCGCACAAACTCGAATCGGGAATAAAATCGTTTATAGGTTTACTCGATTTGCCCGAAACTATTGCTTGCGCTCCTGTATTAATCTGCTAGTTTATTAAACGTGTGTGACATTAACACAATGTTTGCACTAGATTTTCCCATCGTCTCGCAATATTCACGGAGGCTTAATTACTTTATTTAATCGATCGTTGCGAATACAAAACACAAATTTGCTAAATATTTTCACAATCTAGCGTATTGCTTCGAGCGTTTTTCCCCTTTCCCCCGATAACTGAAAAACGACGAAAAACGACGTTTGCAGCTCAAATTTTACAGAGCATCGCTGCGAGAAATAAATTTAATTCGCCAAATAATCTCGCTTTGCGAAAGCATCGCTCTCATTTGTCAGGCTAATGTTGTTATTTACGTAAAAAGAGAGCAAGCCCTTGGCTCTTCCACGCAAAGCCACACTCTCCCTCTCGTTTCTAATCTTTTATCTTTTTCCGAGAGCGCGGGCGGCAAAAGAAACCCGAAACGATCGTCCGGGGGAAAAACAGATCCGACACCGACAAACGGTTTCGCAAACAAAAAGGGATGTCAAGGGCTGCAGATGCGAGCGAGAAGGAGGGAGGTAGTGGCGAGTCTGTCCGCTCATCCGTGTCCCCGTTTTTTCGCGCAGAAGGTCGCGGTGGGCGGCGCAGCGACCGAGAGACAAGGTCCGACAAGGGAACAACCGGGACTCCGCGGAGGCGGTGGATTTGCGCCCTGCGGCGAAGTAAACACTCGAGAGAAAGCGAGGGAGAGCCCGGGGAGGGGAGGTCGTCGTCTTTGTCGCGGTTGGACCGCGGGGGTGGACTCGCTCGCTCCATCGACCGAAGCTCTCTTTCCTCTTTATCTCTGCGACGTCCCTCTCGCCCCGTCCTCCCGCGTGCTTTTTTCGAATTTTCGAGCTGACCCGGATCGCCGGAATAAGAAGAGACTGCGATCTTGCGGGGGAGGGGGGGGCGGGGCGACAGTCGGCGCTCGTCTCGTTTCGGGCTTTTCCCCGATGATTGACGACGACTGCTGAGAAATAACATCCGGTTTCGACGACGATCGATGTTCGAGAGACCAAACTTCGAACCGAGTATCTTCATCGAGGGCCACCGGCTGTAATTGATAATTAATCGAACGGCTCACTTAAGAGCGACTCGGAAGTTTGCGCAGGCGATTACCTTTTGCCGAATAGAAGCGAAAAAAGTCTTACGAGCCCTAACGGCTGTTCCTAGACCTACTGCCCAAAGTAAGGACGCCGTTTGGGAAAAGTGCAGCCAACCGAACGAGCGTGGGCTGGTAATCAAAAATACTCGAACAGCTTTTCGCCGTTAATTAAAGGCGATTGCTCGCTCGTTCCAAGTAGCGGAGGGGCAACGAAGTGGCCCCGAGACCGGAACTGCGCAGGAGGAAGCCTTGGACCGAGGCGATAAAATAAAAACGCCGCGAGAAGCTCTTATTCGGCGTCGCGTTCCAAATGCTGCTTACGGCGGTGCTCAGCTTATCGGCCTGCTCTATTTTCCGAGTCGCTTATCTAGCCGAGCACCGCGTCTCGGGGAAAGTGGCAGGAAAAATAGAGAGAGCCGCTGATAATTGGCGGGATTTCGGAAAATCCGCGAAACTGGAGCAGCGGGAGCGCGACAGCTGCGCGGGTCACCCCCAGCCCCTCCTCGTACTTGGACTCTGCCGCGAGGAGCGGAGCGCTTTCCCAGACAATGGGATTGTCCTCCTCCCCGACGTCAGCCGCGATTTTGGTTGGCGGTTGTAGTCGCGACGCGTTGCTGCCCGACACGTGACGTATCGCGCGCGCAAAACACCCCCCGATCGTCTCCTTTGTTGCTGCGCTTACGGCGATCGTCGAGGAGGTCATCGCCGGTCGAACGTCCGAATGTCTCCGAGATACGATAAGATTTGCCAATTACGGCGAAATATTCAGTTCACTGCGTCTCGCGATTGATAAATATGTATCGCTCGTTAGGGGAAATAACCAGTCGGTGCAGCTTATACTTTTATAGATCACTCGCGTATTCGATTCAATTTATTCAATTTGTTTCCTCGTCGGTGCTTTTTTTAGCGCTGAAAGTAATTTGAAAACTCTTTGCTCAGCCGCAACCCCATTTTCGCTCTTTCAGTCGGCAGCGTTTTAACAGCTGATAGCTAATAGCTAATTAAATGATTGGGCTAAAAGCATTTTTTGATTCTAATCGACTTTGTTGTCGATAGATGACCTAGCGTGTACATCATAATAGATTTATATCTCTTGAACTGAGATTTTAAATGAACTTTAGGCGTTTGACCTACAGACTTGGCGTTGCCTTTTATTTCACTTATTTCGTTGCGATTATAATGAAAATGCAGCCGCTGCATATTAATTTACATTTTTTTAAATTGAATATTTTTAAATTTCACAAGCATTTTGCGCGAAGATAATTAAATTTCGTAATAAAGCCAAATCGAAATGCCTCTTCTAAGACATGTATAATTTTTTTCTTTTTCTTTTTTTTTTACAAATTATTCGTCACTAGCATTGCAATTTATTAGGCTTTAAATCATTTTTTCCCCGATATTCAAGCGTGTGAGGACGAATCGCGCGACGTTTAATACTTTTGCGGACGAGTATTTTATTTGATTGCTATTGCTGAGCGAAAATTTTTGCGATAAAGTATACGTTTCCCTCTAATACTATTCTTTAAATATGTGCAGGGCATTCAGTCACTTTTTCGAATGACAGAACCTTCGCACGTTTTGGTCTAGAGTTTTTTAGTCGAGCATTTTAATCCAGGATCGTGGCTCGTGTGCGAGCGTGTGTGTGATCGAGCCGACGTAACATTGAAAAATGCAAAAACGCATTGCCTCGTTCGCGTTAAAAACGAAGCTAGAGTCCCGCGCGCACACACACAAGCTTGGAGCTTTTGGAAAAGCCTAAGGTCAGGTTTGGCTCGGCAACATCCAGTAAGCGCGCGTCAAAAGCGCGAGAGGGGAACGCTTTTTCGTCGACGGCGCAGCGCAGAAGGGCGACCTTTCAAAACGAGAAAGACAAGGCCCGAGTCGTCAGCTTTAAGCTCCCCACCCTCTTTTGCAGTCCCTCGAGGGTGGTTGCGCGTAGCCTTGTCCCCGTTTGCTGTGCTTGTCTCGCCGGGGCCGGCGAAGGGCAGAGCTTTTGTCTCTCGGAAGCTCCGTCTTATCTCGAAGGGACGGAGCTGTGCAGAAAAGGGCTCGTCTTTAAATATCGGTTTCCTTCAATGACGTTCCTCTCCTCCTTTCGATGTCTCTGCCGGCGCGTGTGTGAAAAGGGTAATTCGGAGGTCGATCGATTTCGTTGAGAATTCACAAATTACCATTGAAATCCCCGGCACCGAATACGCGTGAGTGGTTTTTTTAAGACGATTTTGCCTTCTCGTATGGCAATATAATACTTTACGCGAGCATAACGCGACGAATTATGCGTCTTTAAAGTTTTTACTGCGTTTCAGGTGTATTGATAAAATTGAGATTACATTTGCGACAGTCTAATTATGCTCTTTTTTTATTAAATGCACAGGTTTACTTTACGTACGGTAATTACGTACATTGTATAATATTTACTGAAAAATTTATTTTTGGTCGCTTATAGAATTTTAACACGAATACAATACGAGTTCTGTTCTGTATAAATCTCTCGAGAAAAAATAAAATGTAAAAAGAGTATTTTTTCGAGTCGTCGTTGCACCGAGTGCTGCAACTCGCCTTAAGGAACCGACGATCGACCCGAAATTTTCCACATCTGCTCTGTCGATACTTAAATCTTAAATAATAGAAGTTTATCCAAAATTTTGATCGGCGATTTTGATTTTCTGTAACCGAGAACCTTGAAAAGCCACATGCGTCATGTTGCAAGCTTAAATCGTAATTGCAATAAAATTTAATGTTATTTGCAAATTCTCTTGCTCATTTTGCTTTTTGTGCTAGTTTCTTTTTGAAGGACGAAGAAATTTATAAAATGAAAGGCCGCTATAAAGACAAATAATGAGAAAGACAGTGCGATAAATTTCTCGGAGTCATGAATTTTTATGAACCATACATAGTAGGAGTATTAATATTTTACGAAGATGACGCTCAACTTTATATCGAAGAAAATATAAAAGAAAATCCTACGTTAAAACTTTGTAATGTCGTACTGTCAAGCATAGCACTAATTCTATATTCCTTAAATTGAATTCGGTTAAAGACACATCAATTCGCCAGTAATAGCTTAATAAAAGGGGCTCCGAAATTTGTATTCGCTCGACTTTGTTTCAAACTACTTTAAAATTAAAAGTGAATTTTTCCTTCTAAACTGCCCAGCTACACTCTGCGGATAAAAAAAAACAAAATAAAATAATAAAAAATAAACATAAATGGGAATGTTTGTTTTATCATTTAGTGCCATAAAAGGCTTTCAACTGTCGATGGACTTGACGAGCTCCTCGTAATAAGATTATATTTATAACGTTATAAGTATCGAGTGACCATCGATACCGATACAGTTACATAAAAATAATTCAGATACTCGATACAATTTCCGCGCAGAGTCATTGCACCAAAGTTCATTGCACCCGTGTATTGGAAAATTTTTGCGAAAATTTGTACGCACTTATTTATGAAATAATAAATTGTACAAATTACGAGGGAGCCTTCTTTATATTTACTGAAAATTTAAGTTGATCGCGTCAATATTTGAAAATATCAAAAAACGACTAAAAAGAAGAAAATTAGGTGTAATAACTTTGTAATTATAGACCGTTAATAATAATATACGATCGTTGTGATATCAGAAAATTAATAATTGATTATAGGTTGTAATTACAACGAGAATTAGAATTGTTTAATGATATTGAAAAATGACTTTACGAAGAGCTTCGTACGTCGTCGATGTTTTGACTCTATTGCTCGTTCAACGTCACAAAAATATATTTATTTTTTCTCGCGAGATACTAATCGGTCAGCTATACAATACTACGAGAACGTCACTCTTTGCAGCTAAATATATTTTTTGTGTACATTATAGAAGAATAGAGAAAAAATTTAATTCGATAAAATTGAATTATCTAGGTTGATCCTTAATTAAAAAAGGAATTGTGATTGAATTATTGATATTATGTACTAAAAATACAATTTTTAATCAATAATCATTGTGTAATAAATAGCGAATGCATTTTAAGTAGGTGTGTCTGAAATTTTCATTGTATTTTATATAGCGGATATTTTGATATAGGATAGTTCTATGCTGACCTTAAAAGTCTTTGTTTATAGAATAGTGCATCGCTTAAGTCGTTTCGTGCAACAATATACGTCACAATATGCATTACAGCAGCTATTGCGCGTTTATTGAAAGATCGAAAACATCTGATAATCACAGATCAGCTTTATCTTTCTGGAATATTTAACGAAGAAACTACAAAAATTCAGATATCATAATTTTCATCAATAAAACAATATACAAGTAAAAAATAAAGATTTAAAGGAACAAAAACAAATTCAATTTTCGTAATTTTCTCGTAAAAATTCGATGTTTTCATACTTGTGTTTCCATGCTTAAGAACAACACTGCTTTAATAGTGCATCGTTGAAAACGTTATATTAGAAATAATTCATCGCGACTCTTTTTCTGAAGTCTAGAATTAGTTTGATGTCATTTGAGATTATATTTTAATTCATCTAAAATATAAAATTTGTATAAAATTATCGCGCGTTCGTATAATTTGTGTGCAATTAAACCAATTCTGGCTTATGACAAATGTTCCTTTGTTAATATAAATTATTTGAAAGAACAAATTTCATTTTTAACTCAAGAAAGTAAACATGCCTACTAATTTGACATTTTTATACGTAGGTAAATAAAAAATTTGAAAAACAAAGACAGAAGCTTTTAGTTAAAAAAATAAATTTAATTCAGAAAGCATATTGAACTTACAAAGTATTACTCGAGATTGATAGATTTTTAATCGAAGGGTAACATTTTGAGTTCATTCGTCGATAAAGTAGAATGTTTTTATAATAATTTTTACTCTTGTTAAACACTAAATTTTAAGTGCTAATACCAAGAGTTTTTTTTAAATCAAACTCAGAGTTGAACATTTACACGTTCAATAAACATTTTATTCAAAAAGTTTGATTTTTATATCGATGGAATCGACTTAACTATTTTAAAGAGTAATTATAAAAATATTGAAAATAATAATTGCTTATTTAAATTAAAGTTATAATCCAAGTAATTAATTATATTTTTTAATATACTTAGAAAAACTAGGTATGTGTGTTTAAAATTGTCAAATATTACAGTTTTCTCTCCTTACAGTTAACATCGATCTACTTAATTAATTCGAGCAAAAATTTAAATTTAATCCAGTAAATTTAATGGATCACAGGTTAATGAGTTAAGATTCTTTAGGACATCGAAGCATTAGTTTTATTTAAAAATATAAATAAAATTAATAGTGTTACGATTTCATCTTTACATAAAATATCAGAACAAAGTAGAAAATCGTAAAATATGTATCTAAATACAAAATCGTACATCGTTAACTTTCTTTTTAGCTTGAAATCGTCATCATTTTGTCATTTACGTTTAAGAATGTATACGATAACATTCTTACATTAGCATAAAATAAAATTTTATGTTTTGTGTAAACGGAAGCTCAAAATAATAAGGAATCTGACGTTTTACTTATAAACAATTGTATTAAAAACTTTTTTGCTTTTGCGGAAAAAATAATTACGCAGCCTGGAATATTTTAATGTTCGAAGTTTGATTTTTATTTTGAACTTTTAATACTCGTAAAATTACATTGATTCAAAGCGTGATGAGCTGAAAGCGTCAATAATTGATTTAAACATTTATGTCATCAATTCGAATATTTTACCATACTTTGATTAAAAAATGTCGTCGATCTGAGTTAGGTTATTGTGAGAAAAGGGGAAAACGGTTGTATAAAATTTAGTTTTCAACGATTTGTTTCGTTATTTCATAGCTAAAATCAGGCGCGATAAACGAGACGCGTGTCGTTAAGAAAATGCGATAACGAAAATAAGCTGCATTAAGTACGTTTTTTATCATCCACGTGCTAATTGTGTTTCATCGCGTTGCTGAAGATTAGTTTGATAATATTATTTAAAGTCTAAAAATATATAAGTGTAGCTTGAGTAGATGCTCCTACCGAACGCTCGTTAAAAATACCAACTTTAAATGCAATCATCATCTTTAATTTTAACTTTGTGAGCTCACTTTTCTTTAAACTCTGCCCGTACGGCAATATTACCATAATTTTAATTGGTCGATAACGTTGTATTCGCTCGATAAATTTACCGGATAAGTTTGTCGTTCATCCGGAAAAAAATATGTCCAGGGCCAAATGTTAGTTTAGGTGGCCGATATTAAGAAGATTGCCCGCAACTTTATTCGAAGAGTTGCTCGATGAAAATTATAATTTCGCATTTTCAGTTGAAAAATGCGCTCGATCAAGGCAAATCTGCGTATTCGGGGAGAATTGGAGCGAGGAACGTTTTCCGTTGGACAACATTAAACTAGGTAGCCTAGGCTCGCGTCCCAAGCCGCGTTAAATCGTTTGTCGCACTTAGTCTCTCGGCGAGGTGATAATCGACAAGAATATTTACCGGGACAGTCCAAAGTGCCAAGGGAGCTTTCAAAGCTTTCACGGCGCCGAGAGTTCGAAACTCGAGTTAATCGACGTTTCATTAAAGAAGGTTTTCCCTTTCGTCGTCCGCGTCATTGGATTTAGCTCGTGCCTCGACAGCTCCGTTGTTTTACACGCACTGCGCGATACTTTTTCTTCTTCTTGTGCGCTTTGCGTTGGCTTGTCGCGAGTATCAGCTCGGAAGCCCCAACCTTTATTATTTTGACTGAAAATGCATTGGACAATTTCAAAAAGAAAAACCAGTTTGGCTAGTTTTACTTAAAAGAACCAAATAATGTTAACTGATTTTGGCTCTCCGTTGCTTAGCTGCCTTTGATTCAGCTCGTAAAAGTTCGCGCAGCACATGCGATTTATGATTTATATTTATAAAGTAATTAGCAAGATTCACGCGCGGAGTTAGCGGCTCGACTGCTCCGACAAAAAGTGTCGCTTCGTGAAATTCAAAAATAGTCGATGAAGGGAAATGAGCAAGAACTAATAATTTCTGCTTCCTGCTTCTAAAGACCACATCCTCTTCCTTGCCTCCAAGTATTTTTATCTTCAAATGTAAAGTCGGTGCCGCTTTAAGAAATGATTGTGTATTTGTGAAAAATACAAAGTAAAGCTTCTAAATAGCTTGTCACTTTATTCTTGAACAATACATTTAAAATATCGCGCAATTGGTTTTGAAGAAATATCACGTACATATAATGCTTTAATGCTTTAAATATCGCACGCGCGCGCGCGCAAAAAGTCTTTATTCAAATCATAAGAATTGAAACACGTCGGATTACAGATGTTCGATGTTTTTATATTATTCGTATTCCAGCTGTGTTTTCTTCTTTCGCTGCATATTTAATACACAAAAGAAAATCACATCTACACGCACGCACACGATCGATACAAGTAACGAACATCGATACGGCGTTAAAAAATTCGTTAAAATTTTATAAAGCAAATAACAATTCATCTCGAAGGCAAATTAGTCGCATAAAAAAACATTCGTGGATAACAAAATCAAAAAATACTTTTAAGGACTCTGCAATGAAAACATACTGTTTCGTAAAAATTAAATATATGCCACCCACTCATATATATAAATGTCTATTACGAGTGTGTCCACGAGTGTGTGTACACGAGCTTTCCAAAACCTTTTTTCACGCCGTATCTCCATTTGAATCTGAACGAATTCATAAGAACTTTCATTTGTATTCATTCGAAGGCGGGTCTAACACTAGTGCAGCTATAACCGTACAAATTTTATACGAGGTTGTCCTTGTTGCGGCAGTACAAAAGCGTCGCCTGTTTTTAACAAATAATTTAAATATTAATACTACGCGTACGATTAAGTTAGAATAAATTTGAAAAAAAATTTGAATTATGATTTTTGTGATAAGAATGTTCTTTTGTTAAAACCCTTCGCATAGAGAATGCCTGTATAATTTAGATTAAATAATAACAAGTGCAATAACAATAACATAGGTTTAACGAGCAATCGATTTTATGCGAATATTTTGAAAATACCGAGTCTATTGTGTTGTTTGGAAAATTAATTGGTTTTTTATCAACGAAGAACGCGAGGGAATAATGGTTGATTTTTAATATATTCGTGCCCAATTTCATAAGATTTAATCGCGAGTAAAAAAAAATTCATAAAGTACTTTTGATTTATGATCGATATTACTCGCTCCTTAAGCCTTTGTTACGCGAAAGATATTATTTATACGCATTAGTAATTATTAGAAAGATGTCGAATAAGTTTTAACGATAAAATTTTTAATAATTAAAATTTGAGACAGAGTTGCGCGCATCTGAAGATTAAATAAGAAAATTATTTAAATATACCCATTGTTAAGTCTTTAAAGTTCATTGCCAAACTTATTTTAAACGTCGTTCATAAAATATCATTCATAATTAAAAGTTGCTCCGAGGCATCGGATTTAATGGCATGTTTTTTTAATCAATTGTAATTTTATTCACAAGTTTTGAAACGTCGATTCTTAGCACAAAAGATGTTACACAACTACGTAACTAAGCCATAAAAATAACTTTATAAAGTAGTTGTGAATAGGGAGGCAGAGGACAATAACAAGTACCTACTAAATTACAATCTTTGCCGATGTTCATATTTGCATAAACGTTGCGCTTTATTTTAAAGAAAATTCCGAGATTTAGAATGTAAGGAAAATTTGGTATCATACGTCTCGCAAACTGGCGATAAAACATCTATTAAATAGAATAAAGTACTCGTTTCTTCGTTGCTTTGTGTTGCTCGAGATTATTAATAAAAAATTTCCCTTTTCTTTTATCAGTGTATGCATGTGAATTTGGATGTTGTATCGGTATATTTTAATTCATTTGTGGTGACAAGTTTTTAACAATAATAGTCTTTGACTAACGCGACGTTATAAATATAAGAAATAAGCAAAAAATTTAGAGGAGAACGTAAGGTTTCCTCCCCTCGTTTAAATTTTGATGCGCGTTTATTTATTCATTAGGACGTTCGGCCAGGCACGTATCTTCGATAAGCCCCTAATAGGTGCACATGCACTTTATTTACACCGTCGCACTCTGTGTAAACAAACGAAGTTGCTATTCGACAAAATAACAGCAAACGTCGTGATCTAACACAGTTTCCAACGTTTAACCTTTTTTATAAGTTCTATAGAATTTTAAAAGGGGGTTGTTGCATTCTAGATTGTAAAGGCACGATAATGTCCACTAAACAATAACCCCCCCCCCGCCTCCACCAAAGTAATTAAAAAAACTTGTACATTTTTTACTAGCAATAAAAATCTCGTATCGCCTAATCGTAAGATTAAACTTTCAAACTTGGGAATTGTTTGGTCGCCGTACAAGTATATACGTTACAACGAACTTCAATCATTTAAAAATGCATAATCGCAGTGAAAATTTTGTCAGCTTGAAATTATAAAACTTTTCGAGAATAAAAAGATATTAATATTAAAATTATCCATATTATTATCACGCGATCTTTTCTATAAATAAAACATTTACGGCTACATTGATAATTTCAATTTCAATTTTATTCGACCTTCGCTATTAAATTAATATCAAAAGTAAAGACAAAATTCGCATGACTAATGTTCGTGATGAATCTCGTCGTGTTGACAGTGAATAAGGAATTTAATTTTAACGCTTACCGCAATATCGACAAAATTACAATGTATCGCGATTCCGCAGCGCAATAATATACGTTTTGGCGGAATTTTGTATGTTTTTGTTAATTCTTGAAAATACCGCCGATGTAAATAATTTTGTCAAAAGCTTCTTTAAAAGTTGATTTTGATATTTTTCTTTAAAATAGATTCGCGGTGCCAAATTGCGCGAAGAATAAAAATAAGCGATTAGAGAATCGATGCAGAACTTAACGCGTACAACCGTCGAACGATAAAGAGGAACATCTTTTCAGAATAAAACGTATTGCATTGCTTATTAATGTAATTACATCCGATGCTTCGAAGAAAGAATTACAGAAATGAAAAAAATTAACTAAAGAAATAACTTTATCAAAGCAATTATCGACTAAGTATAGATAAAGGATAATTAATATTATTTAATTATAAAAGTGCAAGTAGAGTGAACAAAGGAAAATGGGTGTGCGCGATCAAACAATCATGCGGACCGTTCCCATTTCTATTCATAGTCGACCTTTCGTTGTCATTAGAAAGAGAGAAAGGAAAGGGATAAGAAATTTATCCTCTCAATTCCACAAGGAATCAGCACTTTAACAACTTCAATAGGAATTAGTACATTTTTATTATTTTATAATTTCGTTGTGTAGACTAGACTAGTTGCGTAACGTTTTCGATTGCAATTTAACGGCTCCTTTGAAGCTTAAAATTTACACTCTGACTATATTAAATTCCACTTCTTTCACTGAAATTTAAAGCGATAATCTATTCAAAATCGTTATTGTTTCATTTTAAAGTTACTCGTCGAATGCGAATAAAAAGTTTCTTAAATCATGACTTTCGAATGTCTTCTGAAAAGCATCGATACGAGTAACAAGTGCTTTACAGCCTCGTTATTTTTCATAAATAATAAACGGCGAATAAACTCTTATGAATTACGTTTATAAGGTAAACTTAATGGAAATATTTATCTGACCGGAGAATTTGGCAGATTGACAATTTTTAAATAGAAACTGTTGCAAATCTACATTTTGTTCAAATATCTTTCAACAACTGGTATAGCTACTACGTACCCAAGTGTAATCGAAAATTGTGGCTTACTCGATCAAACAAATGCATTTCGTATATTTATTTAAACAATGGAGATAAATCGAAAAATGTACATCCGTTCTCGATCAACGCGCTTCCAAGCGTATCAACTCTTATTTTCTCCAAGATGATGAAAAAAGCATTAATTCCGGAGCGCCATGTTGCAGAAGACCCTTGAAAAGGTTTTACAATTGTTTATCTAAATGCAGATAATTCGAGGGGTACTTTTTAGAAGCGAATCTAAATAGCAGACCTCGTCTCGCGTATTACCAATACTCGAAAAATTACAAATGCAACTGAAGGAAATGCACACAATGTTACATAAGTCGCGTGCTTCACCTTATATGCGATACGAGTTGAAATGAAGTAATGAAATATAAATATTATTCATTAAACATTTGTATTTCAGTGACTGGAGGAATTACGGTTTCTAAATTTCAAATTTCATCAATTCGCAGTTCTACGGTTGTATGCAAATGTAAATCCATAATGAAACGAGAATAGTAAAAGTTTCGCATTTTTCTCGCGTTTTTTTACGAGCAGAATAACAAGTTTTGAAGGATATACGAGTTATTTATTTGTAACGTGTGATACACTTTGGACAACGAAAATAACGAAAAAGAATATATTTCCATTAACTCGTATCCCGTTTAGAGACAACAATGCTGGGAGAGAAATTTAAACGACATTTTTACCAGTCAATAAGGAGGGCAAATTTTGCATTATGTTTCGGTACGTAGATTTTTTTTTTTTTTTAACTTAGAATAAATATAGATTATTGAAAGTAAATGTATACAAGAGTGTGTATTTGTGATGCTTTTAAGCGCGTGGCAACGAATCCCAAACATTTTTAAAGTTAATAGATGTTCTCGCTCTTTTTATTCTATTTGTCGCTAAACATTCTTGTTTAAAAGATTAACTTTGGGCGTTTGGCACAGTTGGCTTAGAAAATTATTATTTTGTTGTTGTAAGCCTTGGACATTATTTTGCAGCCGTAATATCTGTATAACTTACCCGCGTGATATGCAAATAACTCACCGCGACGTTAAATAAATACAAGATTAATTGCAATCGACAACAATGCAGTTTATAAATTCATGCTCTTAAAATAAATACTAAAGTTGTATATTTATTAAATTTTAGTCGTTATTTAGTTTAATCGCGACATTAATCTCTCGTACTTTTTTGTCGTAATATTTATACTTTGAAAATAAAGTTTGTTCACAATGTAAATACCGTGTAACACATTTATTTACTAAGAATGCTAACTGCAGATTTCATTATAATAATGTGTGCATAACTTAAATAAAAAGCGACACTTAACTTCTACGGACAAATATCTCTTTATGTTTTACAATACGTCTGCTGTCTGTGTTCTATGTATTTGACAAATAAGCAAACAATGTCATGGGAAAATGATGCATTAAATTAGTCTTTTAATAATTAGTGTTCGTTAGACACGTCGTAAAAAGGTAGTAGTCCGTTAAGGTCGATAATCACTTTATGTGTAATGAATATTCAAACGATCATAGTAATTATTCGTTCAATTTTCAAATAAATTAAAATTAACGATTTCGCTGACATAAAGAGGAGTAAGATTTATTTGCGGTTCTTAATTTCACCTCTTAAATTTCCTACACGCGTGTTATTTTTTATAAAATCAGGCCTTGTACTTTGTTTAAAAATTGCTCGATTATTGTGATTTAATGTGAAATATAAATTTTTTCCTTTTCGAAGAACGAACGATTCAAAATTATCATCAAGGACCGAATCATTTTAAGTAATTATACGTTAAATACTAGAAGCACAGAGTCATTAATCGACCTTTGCAAGCGGTGCGTATTTCAGTCATCCATTCGTCAAAGTTTTGTCCATTTCATTGTATTAAATACATGATGTTTAACCGACAACGTGACTAATATTTGAATGTTAAATGATAATAGACTATTAATAGTTCTCTTATATTTTTCGTCGTAAAAAACACATCACAAAGTTTTTTTAATAATTTTATACGAGACGCTAAGTTTATTTAATAATTGTGTTAACAATTATTTTTGTTTCAACTATGTTTTAACATTTTTATGGAACCGAACAGCAGACTGCGTCGCACCAAAATTCGCTTAATTTTTACATCGATAGGGTAAAAAGCTTTTTCCGCTCGATAAAAGATTATAATTATTAACGAGAAAGATTGCAAAAGTGCGACAATTATAAATACATCGAGTGGATAAAACGAGCGATAGATAATTCGTTAAAAAAACTTTAAAAAATGAATAAACAATAACGCTTTTGGGAATCTGTACAGACACGTCCAGATTGTTCTCTTATCGCACTGACGAAGCCGCTTATTAAGCAAAAAGTGTGGGAGAGATGATTCAGCCGATTTTCTCATGAGAACGGGGAAGACGGTAATTTGGTCCTTCGAACGGTAAACAGGTAGAAGACTCTTGAGGAAACACGAGTCGTACTGAATCGTGACTGAAATATGTCCGCAAACGCAATAGAACTGCCTGATTATTAAGGAGTCATTTTGTCATGTCTACTTTCTAAACTATAATTTTTACAAATATATGCTATTTTCACGATAGAAATCACTCGAGTTCTCCGAAGGAACTGAAAAATTTTTTTCTTTGCGTTTTCTCATTTTGTCAACAGCAGTGTTGTCATTACAAATTACGTTGAAGAGTAACGATTTCTTGAAATTCATGTGATGCCTAAATATTTCGCGTTAATGATTAAGAACGCCATATCTTGTACAAAGATAGAACCTTGTTAATCGGAATAAATAAATAAGTAAACAAATTAATCGATCAAACGTGTATTTTTATGTATTTGTTTCGCCGAATGTCGCGTATTTCTTAAAAATTTATAGAAAAATGCAGTATTTATAGGTTAAGCTAAAGCTGCAATATAAAAGAAAAAAGAAAAAACTAGGTAGGTCAAGCAAAATAAACGGTTAAACATCAACGCAGACATATTTTAATTCAACTCTTATTTATTTCACGAATCAATTTTAGACCAGAAAAAGGTGTTAAGAGAGCGAAAGATTAACGTTCTGCAAGTCACTCTAGAGTTTCTCGTCTTACAATTCGATTTAAATCGTTCGTGAGTGACGAGCTTTGCGATTACTTTATGAACAATTCATAAAGTTCGTTATCGACAAGCGCGTCCGAGTCGCAACTCAACTTCCTGGATGCCTTAGCAATTAGAGGCGACTGCTGCCGGACATTTTTTACGCGAATCAGTCTTTTCCTAGCACAAGTAGCCTTTCACGATGGAGATTCAATATAAACAGCACTCTTTTTTGTTACACGCACACACTACACGTGCATGAGATTTTTTATCTCTTGAATTCATAATAGAAATGATTAAAGTACTTTACGTAAGTGTTTTATCACGTTTCGTACGTAAACTCGCGCATTTGGTTTAGGACAAAGAAGTCGTTGTAACCGATTTTTATTTTAATTTATTATAACGATAAATTTATAAAATTCTTTATCTTATTTTACCTGCTAATTGATATATAAAATATTTAACAAGCTTTTAAAATAAAAATGTGATTAAATACTTCTTTGTTACGTCTATTGCTACGAAATGTAAAAATTGAAATGTATTTATTGTGAAATAAATATATTTTCTTTAATATATAAATATATAAATGTGCACACGTGCTACATCTGTAGAGAAAAATGGGATATAAAGTACGTTGTGTGCCTATGGTAATCAATGATACATACGTGCTTTTCTGATTACCAGCTATCGTTATACATACAAATTACTTTTTGGTAATTTATAAATATCTTAGTTAATTTTAACCTCAAATACTAGTAAAAAAACTAATATTACAACTGTAATGTTAAAGAAAAAGTATGTTATTGTATAAAAATTTTATTTTATTTACTTTAAAAAAATTTTTTTATATAATGTATTCTCATAATTCTCATATGCACTTGAAAAAGCACAACAATTAAAATAACTAATTTTTTAAAATTTACTTTAACTTATATCTTACAGTTTATATACTTTATACAAAATAATAAAAAAATTATTTTAAAAACATTTTTCTATAAATTAAATTGTATTTTAAGCTCTGTAACTTTGTAGAAACGATACTTCTTCTTTACTACCAGCCACTAAAATAAAAAACCATGGAGTACCATTTTTTACAATAAATTTCTCATGTTGTAAGATTTGTCCTAAGGATTCGTCTATTTTAACTTTATAAGGCATTTTATTGGTACCTTCAAAGTAGACATTTAAATTTTCTATTTGATAACGTTTATTATTGTCCCAAGCAGGTGGTTCTTCAAAGAATTCTATTAATTGTTCACGAAGTATTGTTGATTCGTGAAAGTTTTGAACAAAATCTGTTTGACCATTCTCAGGATAAGCAAAAATCACAGGCCAAATAAGCATATCTGGATCTTCTAGATGAACATGACATTGACTATCGTAAAATAAATTAGAAACATCTGTGTTTATATTTTTAGATTTTATGAGTTGTATTATTTTATCATTAAGTTGTTTAGCTGTTTTTTCTTTTAATTTTTGTAACCTACAATCTCTTAACATTAATTTCTTATTTTTTTGTGCTTGTACTTTCATAGTGACAATTTCATTGTTTGTTTCTTTGTCTGTAGTTGGAATCTTTAAAATTTGATCACAATAACTGATACATTCATCATATTCTTTGATATTAAAATAACATTTTGCTATAGTATGCAAAGATTTTAAATAATTTGGTTTTAATTTTAGTGATTGCTTACAATCTATTAAACTTGATCTGTAATTTTGCAATTTTAGTTGTGCTAATGCTCTATTGTTGTATAACTGAGCTAGTAAATCAACATCCTCACATTTCGTTGCAATTCCTTTTGAGAAACTAAGAATTGCTAAGCGATATTTTTTATGTTTGAAATTAAAATTACCATCTTCTTTATAGCTTTGAGCTAATTCATTAGGAGTATTGTATTCTTCACCATATTTTAATTGCTGTAGTCCTTCAATAAGCGGCGAAATTTCATTAGGATTTTCAGGTAGCTGAGTCATAAAAAAGGGATGTTTTTCCATCTCTTCTTGCCAGCAATCTTCTGGCCACCCATCAGTATAAGCTTTCTTTTCCAAACTGTTAATATAATCATCAAGATCCTGATCAAGTTTTGCTGCAAGTTCCAGACGCTCAGCATCTGTCCAAACTTGTTTGTGTCATTAATTCTCTTTAGTGTAGCAGGTTTACTCGGCGAGATAATTGTTAAAGCGAGAAGGATAATGTAAGGTTGAAGATGGGTAGGGTGTAGGGGTGAAAAAACTGGAAAAAAGAAAAATGAGTAATAACAGTTAAAAAAAAGAATATGAGAACAGAGTATAATTATTTTATATGTTTTTAACTTACTTACATTAAATAAGATATTAAAGTTATTTGTTGTTACTTTACAAGTTCAACAGCCATCTGTAGCACACATTTAAAACTACTCACGAATAACCTCTTTCATATTTAAAATTGTATTATAAAATAAATGTTTTTCTAATTTACATTATTGAAATTTATGCTTTAATAAATATATTAGAATAAATAAAATTATTTATAATTTTATTATGATACAAAAATTTTTTAATTTAAAAATAATAAATCACCAATTAAATTATTTAAAAAATTAAAAAAGGATAATGCCATAAATTGTTTTAGGATAGTGTATTTAATTCTACTAATATCTTGATAAAAGATTACATAATTAATAAATATTTTAGTATTAAAAAAAACCTTACATTTAAATAAATCAAGATTGAAGGTATAAATAATAAAAGTTTAATTTGAATTTCATTTATAGAATGTGTATTTTACTGCAAAGAACACATACAATTGATCAATCGACATGACTGATGTCATTGGTATGATAATAAAGAACATTAAAACTGATCTTGAGGCGGTTGCTCTACAAAAATCAAGTGATCAACACTGCAATATTTTGAAGATAATTTATTACTGGATCTTAATCCATGTCAATGTACAATTTTCGCAATGTTTTTTTTTGCTACTTATTAACAATATTTAATATTTTACACTAGGTGCTTCATTTTGAAACACAAGTTTCATAAGAAGTCATTTATTGAAACCTAGATGTATTGACTGTCAAAATGAGATTTGTGAAAATTGTCCTAAGAATCCCATCCTCCAGTTCAATCATCTCATTGAAATTTGAAATAGACATTATTGAGTTTACTTCGAGGCTGATTCCAAATATGAAATAAGATCGGCTCGTTCTTGCGGCTTCTTCAAACCAGCAAAGACCATTTTTGTGCCTGGAATGTACTTTTTGGGGTTTTCAAGATATTCAAACAGAGTATCTTTATTCCAAGTAATTCCTATAAGAAAAGTAATATTAAATATAAAATAATATCTTATTACGATTAGTGATAATGATCTAAATATTATCTTAAGATTGAACTAAGTTTACTTACCCTTAGCCTTATTGGCGTCTGTGTACGCATACCCTGCAGCTTGACCAGTTTTTCTGCCAATTAGACCATGTAGATTGGGGCCAACTTTGTGTTTGCCACCAGCTTCAATAGTATGACATTGAGCACACCTCTGAACAAAGAGCTAAAAACAAAACAAAAAGTGCTATTGAATTAATATAACGAATAGTTAAAAGAAATTATTGAATATTAAATACATAAATATCTTAATATAAAAAAATACATGATATATTATTTATTAATATATATATATATTAATTTTATTTTATTTTTTTTCTATTAAAAGAAAATGAATTGTAAAACTAAATCAAATATAGAATATTTTAATAAATAAAAATATTAACTGTAGAACTATGTTATGAATTATGCACTTAATTTGAGTGATTTAATATTTATTTATTGAATTATTTACAAATTTATTCTGAGTAAAATTGTTTTCTTTACCTTTTTTCCCTTTTCAACATCACCACTTGGGACACCCATGACTGTAACCTATAAAGAAATTAATTAACTTTATATTTAATTCATAAAAAATAACAAGCAGGATATAAATCTTTATTTATATCTTTTCTTTATATCCTCTTAAATATAGCTTATAACTATAAAATTATAAGCTTATAAAACAATTATATTTTTTTTGCCATATAAATTACAAAATAAACAAAAATAACTTAATAAAATAGTAATTATTCAAGGATAACTTAAAATTTATAAGCATTTTTTAAATATAACCTGCGTTAAAATGTATTATTTTACAATTGCATTAAGGTTAATTTACCAGTGAAAATACAAGAAATAAATATGTATGTAAAAAAGAGCCAAACGTCCTGTTATTTAAAATTTTTATAATTACAATAAATTTAGATAAATTATTTAAATAAAAACTATTAAAAAAATTTATAAAAACATTAAACTAATAAATGTTACCAAAATAATTGCTAATCATAATTTAGTAGATACAAAAAACAATAGAATGTTTTAATCACATTTTATTAAAATACACTGTGAAAAAATTGAATAAATATGTATTAAAATTATATATAACAATATAAAATGTTATTAAAATTAGAAAATGCATCTACATATTTATTCATTTATGAATGTTTCAAAATTCAATTGATTCAATTAATTAAAAATAATATTTGCTTGATTAAAAAATTAAATTCTCATTAATTTATTATAAAATTAAATTAATAAATAATAAATAGTTAAAGTATCTGTCTAATATTATATAATTAATAAGATATTTTTTAATAATTACTACGAAAATTATCGATTAATTATTTATATAATTAATTAAAAATTTTAGTTAAAAGCATAATTTTTTATTTTTTTTTTTACGAAATAGAAACAGGATTTTAAATTTCGATTTTAAACATAAGACTTTTAAAAAATCGTTATGATACACGTGGAAGGCCGACTTTGTCCTTGAAATTCCGGTGTGCTTTATACCAATTAACCTTTTATTCAACCAATGGCATTGTTTTACAGAAATATCGATATTGTAAATTAAAAACTTTGACAAATAAGTTAAAGAATTAAAAAAATTTATTTTCATTATGCACAAAAAATTTGAAAAATAAGCTTAACTTATTACATAATGTTTTGTCTAAGATGAATTTATCGGAATTAAAACGAAAAAAAGTCTGTTAAAAATACTTTATAAAACTTTCCTAAACAATTTTAATTACTTAAGATGTAAATTTTGTTGAATAATGTATTATATTACTATTTATGAAATATGGTTGCAGCTCTTTACGAAATTTTTCACTGATGACAATTAAAAATTTATTTTTTGAAAAATTATACTGCATACGGACGAATATAATATTAATAAATTTCTATTAATTTGTAAATAAAAAAATAAATGCATTTCCATTAGTGTAGTATATTTTAACAATTTTTATGATTAAAATAAAAGTTTATACTACAAAAATCTTTATAAAAATGTCAAGTCATTAAATCTTACATATGAAATTCCTATTAATTTCAGGATGCAAGATGAATTCTTTTATTAAAAACAATCGATTATTTTATAAGTTAAAATATTATTTTATAAATTATTTTATATTGATGATATAAATAGATAAATATTTAGATTGTAATTATGATTCTGTAAAATAAAAATAAAAATTATATTATCTTTAATTATGCAAATTCAATTTTTTCAACAAAAAATTTGAATTATTCTTAAAGTGAAACTACTTTTTAAATATTTGAAGCTTTGCCAAAGTATTTCTAATTTTTAATCATCATACGTTAAAAAATTATTAGAATAGTTGCTTGGACATTAAATGTTTTTAAATAACACTGTTTTAGTCATTTGAATAAGTTTATAAATAAAGTGAAGGCTTTTAAACCTTTTTTTTAATTTTTTTTAATATACACGGATGTTACCAATTGAGGGAAAATCAGACGCAACCAGATAAATTAAGAAAAAAGCGCGCGAACACAATATAAATATATAACTTTCGTAATTTTTCAAGAATAGATGATACCAATTAATAGTTTCATAATATTTGTGTTTAAATTTTTTAATGTTTTTTAGTTGAGTCTGGCTTCAAGTTCATCTGATAACAACGTAACAACATGCAATTTTAACTCAATGCTGTCATTGAGATTCACGTTTTTAAGTCAAGTTTTTAACTATCCGAGCAATGTAAAGTAAATTTTTGGCATCCCTCCTACAAGATAAGTCATTAGAATTTACAAAAGAAAATTGAAACGAAGGTCTTAATACATGTACAATCTGCTTTATATCTGAACACTCAATCAATAAAATAATCATTTTGAATTATTTCGAAGTATTTCTGGTATTTGTAGATAGGATCGGCATAAATTTACGCATAAAAAAACATCTTAAAATCTTAGGTCAACGTAAATTGAACTTATATAATATAAAAATTTGTCGAACTCCTCTACAAGTCCACACCCACGGCTTTTTCAAGACATTTTTGGTCGAAAATAGCACATTTTTCCGCGTTTTCTCGACATAAAGGAGCACGTGCTACATTACATAAATTAACCATATAAGCAAGGAACGTGATTACGCTCGTCCATTCAATTCAAATACACGACCTACCTTTTGCTTCCGAGATTAACTTCCGTTTTTAGTAAAAGTGGTATTCTTGCTTATGAAGAGGTTAGAGGAATGTGCTCACATGAAAATAAACTTTTTTCATAGGGAATAATTTGAATAACTTACCTTTTTGGTACTTTTACAGGGGTGAGTACGAACTGCTGAACGCGACTCGACCGACGTCCGACCGTGAATAAGCGGGTGCTCGATCGATATTCCTTGTTCGAGTTACTGTTGAGCTGCAGAAAATACTGGTGCTGCTCTCGTGCTTCTGATGCGATGTCAAGGATGTCTCATGGCTGACGCAACTCTAGACCTCGAGAGATTTCGAGCAACGACAATAGCCACCGCGTGGTTATTTTAATTTGGATATGTTATGTATCCAAATTAAGTTTAAAAAATGATTGAAACTACTACGTTAATATGGCATTTCATTTAGTCAACTCAATTTTTCAAATAGCTATGAGATATTATTTGTATAAATTATATTATCGCGCCAACAACAAATTTTTGATAATACCAGAGGTTCCGTCAAAAATCTATCTCGTTTCGGTAACCGACCGTCAATGCTTCAAATAAATCAGCCCTGCTTCTTAAAAAGTCTACTTTGGCATATGATAATTTTATTTTTAGGATCGGTGGTTAGCTAGTTTGAGAATTTTGTTACACGTTTAATAAACAAAGTGCACGAACTGCTAAAATAATGTAGATTGTCTAGATTAGAGTCATTTTTAACAGATGACGAAAAATAGTAGACCATCAATTAAAATAAAAATTTTGTTTCTACTTAAAAATATTAAAAAAAAGAAGAAATACTTAGCATTTAAATTTTAGGTTAGAATTTTTTAAATAAATACTAATTTTGTTTTCAACTACACTGTATAAAGTTCTTTTTAACAAATATTTTTAATATTGCTACTTAAGAACACTACATAGCATTGCTATTTATAAATGTTTTTTGCATTGTGTTTTATAGAAAAATACAAAATTTATAACTTATTCATATAAGTATTTATATTATTATTGAATATACTGTACGATTAGGGCTTTAAAACATAACTTAAGTTTTATTTCCAAAAGTTATTTAAATAATATTATACTATGAAAATTTAAACTTTTTGTAGTAATTATTTATATAAATTATAGTTTATCATATAGATATAAATGTTTTAATTCAATTCTTCTAACAAACTTTTAAATTAAATTTATTTAACAAAATTTGAAAAATAAAGGCTTAACTTGCTAGGATATTTACATGAAAGCAAGTCTTTATAGTTTTATATTTTAAGACATAACCTACAAATCTTGAATGTAATATGAAACAGTCTTCTTCGCGATGGTGAATGTTATGAAAGGAATTTTAGTTGAATGGTAAGCATTTAAAAAATATTATTTAAGCAAACTTTTTCGATTTGCACGAGACAAAACGTACAAAACGAGTATGCGAAAATAATTGAGTATTGTACTTTAATCTATGTAGTCAAGTTCTTCTGGAATGCGGAATTGTTTGTTTAGTGTAGCTTCTTCAATATTAAATTTCTGTTTACACCAAGTTTTTAGATTGTAAATATTATCCGTCCAAGTATTAGCACCATTTTTGTAAAACTATAAATTTATTATTAATGAAATATTTTTTTAGTGCAAATTTATTGAATATGTTTTAAAATTACCTTTGCTTTTTCATCAAGTGCTGCAATCACTGTTGGATCAGCATCATTAAACTTTGCAATTTGTGATTTTAATTCTGTTTCTTTAGTATGTAATACTTCTATTTCTTTGAGTAATATTTTTGTTTTCTCAAAATCTTCTTTATTTGTCTAATTTTAAAACATATCAAATATTAAACTGAGATATAATAATTTAATTTTTATGTAATAATAAAAGATTACTTCTTCATTTTGTATATCTGATTTTAATCGTTCAAGTTTTGTTTCAAGGGTAAGGATTTTTCTTCCTGTTTCTCCTATTTCATTTTCTAAGGCTGGTATTCTTTCTCTAAAATATTATGGTGCATATTAATATAAAATAAAAGAAATCAAGTTGTTTTAATAAAAATTTTTTTGTACCCGGGAAAAGACCAGAAGTATACAGATGTCCCTACTTTATCTGTGTGAACCAAGTCATCATCTATTAATGCTTGAAGAACATCTTTAACAGCTTGTTGTATTATTCCACATTCTTTTGGTATAGCAGTTTCTAATTCCTTTAAAGTATAAAACTCTTTCTTCTCATGAAAAAATTGTATCATTCGTAATCGCTTTTCATCTGCTGTAACTCTTTTCCTTTTTGACATTTTTAATCTAAACAAAGTATATTTATATAGTTAATTAATTTATATAATTTAATCAATTAATTTTTATATTTCAGTGATGAAGCTATGAAACAATTTCTATTACATTTAGATGATACATTTGCCTTAGGAAGAAAATTTATAATTCAAGATTTAGATGAAAGACATTTATTTATTTCTGCTGACATATTAGATACTTTGCAAGCAAAAGTGGATGATTTAATGGATCAAATATCTTTTCCATTGACTGAAAAAGGAATATAAATATATCAGTATTTAGATTTTTCTAATTAATTAAGAGCTAATAAAAAACATGGCTGGACGAGAATCAGGAAGAATCAAAGATGCGATTCAAAAGCGTATTCTTGATGAAGATGCTAGAAAACGTAGACAGAAAAAGGCCTTAGAAGCCTTAGAGCAAGACAACTTTCATGAAGATCCTCATGCTGATTTAGGTAAAGTTATATCTTTATTAAAAACATTTTTGTAGTTATAAAAATGTTACCTAAAATAATATAAATTTTTTAATTATTTTAGAAAACAAATAAAGAACTAAAATTTAGTTTTAATATTTTTACTGATATAAACATAGAATTCGAAATTATTATATTTATCTTAATTATTTAATTAATATTGTATTTTATAAATATATATATAAAAAATTGTTTCAGTAATGAGTAAAAAGGTACCCAAGTTTCAAGAAGATAATAAAAATTCAACTCGTAAAAGGAAGACTCGATCAGCTGAATATTTTAAACTTAGATATCGAAAGAATTTTCTTCAATTGGTTGAAGAAGATCTAAACTACAATAGCTCTTCTCCTAATTATACTACAGCTCAAGTTTCACCATCTTGTTATCCTGAAAGACATTTTTGTGCAGTGTGTGGATTTCCAAGCAACTACACATGTATTCCATGTGGAGCAAGATATTGTTCGGTTAAATGCCTTGGAACACATCTAGATACACGATGTTTAAAATGGACGGCATAAATTTAATACATAACATAATCATTAGTGTATAACATTTTTTAAAAAATATCTAAAATTCTCTAATAAATTAAATTTTGGAAGAAATATTTTATTTTCAAATAAAATATATATTTATATTTTTGTAGCAATATTTTTTTTTAATAAATTTAAAAAATACATTTTGTAATTAATTGGAATAGATTGGAATATGTAATATAATAAGCAATACAGAAGAATACTAATAATCAACTTTGTCAATCTCACATTTTATAAATGAATGAAATTATATTGTTTCAGCTAAATATTATATTTATGATTAATTTAAATGTTAATTTTTTATTATAACTTATAAGTTTCTAATCAGTTTTTTTATGAAAAAAATTAGATGACTCATACAGTTCCTATTTATAGTTTTTCTGACATTTAAAATTATAAAGTTGAAAAACAATTATAAAAAAAATGGTCCAGACAAAGATATATTATATAAACAATAGTTTCATCATTAATATTTATATCAAATCATAAAAAAAAATTAACATTAGAATAGAAATGAAATGTGCTTATTGAAGGATGTAAAAATAGTAAAATAAACTGAATATTTATACTAATTATCGATTAATTTCTTATAAAAAAATATAGATAAATGTAAGTTATTTACAGTCGGCTATTATCAATAAAAAAAGAAAATAATTTTTTTTTAATTGTCAATGTCGTAGACAGTCGTTACAGCGTAACGAGAATAAAGTAAAAGTACAGTTGTTGCATGTAATTTTAAAATTTCCCATTGTCGGGAAAATAATTCAATTTATCTACGATAAAGTATCATCATCCACGAGTAATGTTTTCAAATAATTTTTCATGTTTTGATCGCCGATTCGTTAAAATAAAAATTGAACTTTAAAATCATCAAGCATAAAGTATGATAAAATTTAGAAAAAAGTAAACTTATTCAAAACTGATAAACATTATTTTCAAACACTTGTCTAGTTGATTATTTAATAATTAAAATACTATTAAGATTTAACGAAAGTTACAATTTAACACACACATAATTGACGGTGCAATTGTGCCGTATTTTTAAGTAATTTCATTGTATTATTGTTTATGCTCGCCGTGATTTATGATTGGTCTACGATATCTTGATTAAATAATTAAAAAGGAAATCCTTATTTCTCGATCGCTCATAGTTTAAAGGCGAAGAAACGTTAAAAGCAAATAAATTATAGTACCCGTGACGTTTTTATTTGAAATTCGTCCCACGCTTTGAATAAATAAAACGTAGCAGCGAATACTTACAAAGCGATTTACATGTGCAAAACAGTAAATAAGAAAAAATAATAACCCAAAAGTTCACGCATCACTGACCGTCAATTTACGTTCGGTTGCGCACGTATATTTAGAAGTCCTCTAGATGATAATAAAAAAACACTCCTCTGAAAAGATAATAATAACAAAGCACGAGCGCGCGAGGGAGAAGGAGGCGCGCGAGGACGGAATAATTTCGGGAAATCAGCTGTGCGAAGCGCAGATGCGCGTCTGGGGGGCGACTCGCGAGAGAAGAGAATCCGGGCGCGCGGGATGGAATACTCGGGGCGATTAGCATAATTTTGCTCGTCAAAACACGGTGCGCGCGCGCGAGCGAGCGCGAGCAGCTCTCGGTACTCGCGCACGTCACTCCCTACAGCTTATGGCGTGTAATCGTGGTATCGCAGTGCGATCTAGCGCGCGCTTAGAAACTGACGCGTTACGTTTGAAATCACGGGAGCTCCGCTCGTTGTTTTCCCCTGCAGCGCGTAGGAGCCGACGGGAGCGGTAAAAAAGAACTCGCTTTCGAAGGACGTTAAGGTTATGTTACGAGGTACCGAAGGAAAACTCTTACGTACGTACGTTTTGTTGTTAATATACCGCGTTACATAAAAGGAAAGTGGATAATCGCGCGATTAAACAAACTGTCTACACTTCGCCTCATCATTTGGCAAATATTTGCCTTACTCATTTCACTTCATAATCTTGCACATTGTAATCGTATTAACGTTACGCTCTCTAGCCAAGTGGTGGCATTGAATTATCAAAGCACTTAATCCTTACTTTAAACACTCGTTGATCAGAGAAGTCACGAGGCGAATAATTTTTTCCCCAAATTAATAACGAAGCACAGTTTGTCTATACGCAGCCGCGCATTGTTATCTTGTATTGTAAAGTTGTTTTGCAGTCACGTGAGAGCTTATAGATGGCGCGATTATAACCGCTTCTCAGCGGCGCTCCTTTTATGAATTTTGAATTACAAGTGCCACCCAAACTCGTATGCCTTTGTTTTGAACGTTTTTCACGAGCGATTGATATTTTATTAATATTACCATTTCGTCGGCTTTGGCTGTTCTGAAAAATTAAATTTATATCTGTTTGCTTTATCGAGCTTTATTATGCTTGAGACTGCGAAGTGTAATTATCGCATAAAGAAGTTAAATGTGTTGTATAAGAGACAAAGTAATTAACAAGTACAAAGTAATTCTGTTGATAAATAACGTAAACTGACATCTTAGTTTTATCACTAAGCTATACCTACAAATGCATAAGTTATTGAAACGTTATTTATTTGTTTTCTTTAAAATGTTTATGAATGTGCACATTAAAATTTTAGTTTTCTATTTCCTTATTGATAAATGATTTATCGTAAAGTAAAAAATTTCTCGAGTTCAAATTCAAACGTACAATATGTACAAAATTTATGAATATCGGAAAATTCAATCGCAAAAATTCTAAATTTTATATTCTATAAAAGCATGATGTAGTTAATTTACACTACTGTAAATGCGAGGAAAAAAGAATTTACGTGAATCATAGATAAAATAAAAACAATACCCAATAAAGCATTGAGAATGTTATGTAAAGTTAAACTAATTCTATTTTCTTATAATTCCTAATACTTACTGGTACGTTTTTTCTTTTTATTTTTTTTTTTTACTCCAAACGATCTACATTTGACATTTACCAAGTTTTTTTCATCGCATTAAAACGAAGAATGTCTAGCATAGTTTATTTTAAATTACACAACGAAGGATGCATTGAAAATCATAAAAGAATTTTAATGCCTGCAATGTTATATACAAATGATGTGTATACGAACAAGCTATAGATGTATTATTTTTAAAAGTTATTCTCAATTTACAATTTTTCATTTCATTTTTCAACAATTAACCTAACAACGCAAACTACAATAACCATTGCGAATCATTTATAATTTGGTAAACATAGTCTTTCCGATTAAATAAATTTTGAGAATATATATTTGCTTAGAAACGGACGCTGAATCATAATTAAATATTATTCACTCACTACAATAAAAAATACTAAACGCGAACGAAATTTAAGTGCCATTATAGTGTGATATTGGGAAGTAAAGTATATATATTTTTAGACTTTTGGCACATTTTCGCTATTCCGTTCAAGTAAGAGAAGCTACGATGATCTAAAGATTATTACTACATTATTACTCATATTATTACTGTTTATTACTACATTATTGTATTTTTATGCTCAAACTACGCAACCAAAAAATTAAAAGGAATTTACTACTTCTTAAATATATAATGCTTGATAAGAAACCTTTGAATTTCGTGCCATTGCTCAATTTGCACAATATTTACGCTGGCATATACATATGTGAATATACATATACACAATATATAAATGTATAAAAGTAAATGATAGCTGAAACGAGTAAGCTGGTACATGTGCTTAGTAGAATTTCCTATTTTAATAAATCTCTCTTACATTTCCCCGTATTATTTAACTAAGAAAAGTTATTAACTCGAAAATCCCGACGAAGCTCCGATAAATCTCGGACCAATATTATCCTAATAATGTTACAAATTAAAATTTAGCAAGATCAAACGACTCTTGTGTAAATATGCACGGATGAATTTGCACGTGTGCGCGCGCGCGCGCGCGTACATTGTGTGATTCCAAGCCGTATAAGCCGTATGTTTTTGTTTCGTTATATCATTAAGCTAATTATTTTTAATAGCAGTTTAGTTTCGCTCTAAAATAAAAACTGATTCCTAAGAAGTTTAGCGTTCGATACGTATATTATTTTATTTTATAGAAACACATTGCCTTGTCATTGGTGCAATGTGAAAATTGCATGCTAAACTGTAAGCGACGATAATAATTTCGATAATATTATTTAGTCGATTTTTCGGTAATTAGTTTTATTAAATTCGATAATTAATTTAAAAATGTTTGGTAAAAATATTTTTGTTTGTTAGCGAGACTCTTTGAGCACTTTATTTGATTTTTATTATTAACTGAGAATGGCTTTAAGCAATTGGCCCACGTGTGAAATTTATTTAGAGAATTTTCATTAATTTTATTAATTAGTTTCAAGATATTTTTAGAAATTATATAAAGATTTTTATTGTTTGAAAACGGTGGATAAAGTGCAGTTGCACTTTTAAATTGAAAAGGTTATTCTAATAGGAAGACGTAAAAATGAAGAGTTAGATTATTCGTATTCGCGAAAGAGTTTCTCATTAATTGCATCCAAAGTACAAGCTCTTCTGTTTTATTCATATATTATTTATTTAGATAGAACTCTAAGTGACTATATTTTGGGAGTAGTTTTCATGTCGGTCATGAACTATTATTAACTTATTTACACGTGCTTACATACACGTCTACATATGCGTCTTCACCCACGCGCATTCACACTTCTACGTACACTAGTTTAATTAATGCTTTAAAACTACGCACAACATTTTTAAGCAACATTAATAGTGATTGATATTATTTCAAAATTTATTTTTAAATTCATTTTACGTGCATTTTATCGCTCAAATTATTCTCTGTCGAAGATATTTATTTATACTTTTTAAAATTCTTTTCCGTTAATATGAACGCGAACGTATTTATTCGAGATAAAATAAATGTAATTTTTTATAAGAGAAATGTACGACTCGTTGAATGAATTAATAAAGTTGGTTACGTTCCTTTCTCGCTATTTAAGGCATTTATTCGATGTTCGTAATATATTTAGCGGCGATATGTTTTACTACGATTCGAGTTAAATATACTATAGTAACGATGATGATAAACTTAATGATTTGAATAATATGTATATACAATTGAAAGACGCGCGTGAAATCAATTATGAATATTTCAAGCACACGAGTTATTTCAGACAACAGTTTTAAGTTTTAAGTTAAAACAATAAAAATTTATTCATTTCCTTTATATCGACAGAGGAAAATTTATGCTATGAATATTATTTTATTTCTCAGTCATTTTTCCGCATACGATAAAAGCGAGTCCTCGTAATAACTCGAGTAAATTAAATTTTTTATTTATAGATTTGATATTAAACGGAGAAAATATAACAAGGAATAACTCAAACTAAGATTTAGTTAAGTAACTAAACGCTTCAGTGTTGTATTTGTTAAAATAAAAATTACGACGGTGGTGCAATAAAATTTAATTTATGATCAAAAAACAAATTTCAATACTTAATATTTTCAGTGATTAGCAGTTGATAAATAATGATAATACGGAATTGTTTAATATTATTTTTGCCGTATACATTGATATTTGTTCCTTCAAAAATTTACGATAAACTTGTCGGAGCCAATAATTTAAGAAAATTTCAACAAAACGAGGTATTGCAATTATTATTACCTAACCTAAAACTTACAAGTATCGATGATAAATATTAATTAATAATCGTTACAGTTACAAACAATAGTTAATATGCACTTTGTTTTACCAGGACAAGGAATAATAAAAAAAAATTAATTTTTATTTCTTATTGTCGGGAAGGTAAATGGCGTATGTAATCGCTTTTTAAAAAAATTTACGAGGCCCGCGCAATTGTTTTTATAAACAAAGAGACATAAATAAGAACTTCGAATGATAATTTAAAAAATGGAGTCATAATAAATCGGAATAGGCGATAATGATGCGCGCAGCACGCGCGTAGTAAATTGAAAATAATTAGCATGTAAAAAATAGTCGAATTTCAATTCTTTGTCTTTCGAATAACACACACTCGCTGATATCGCGTTCGATTACACGAATGCTTACCTGCCGAGCTTAAAATGTTTTCGCTTTAATTAAGTTGATTCTAATAGGGAAGAGTTAAAAATTCGAATTCGAATCGTCACCGGTCGTCTTAATCGTATTTGCTTTGACTTAACGAAACGCTCAAACAACAAAATCCGAGAGCCGAGCTCGCGATAAATATGATTTTAACAATCAGCATTCGCAGATAAGAATCGGATAAAAACGAGAGTAGCGGAGCAGCTTCGAAAAAGGCAGGCATCTGCTCTATCCCCTGCGGAGCGCGGAGTTGAGTTACTTTTTAGGTTATATTTATTGGCACGGCGGCACGGCTCGAGCGGTTTGAAAAGCGACGGCTTGTAAAGAAAGTCACGTGGCCGCGTCGAGGATTTCGGCGAGGTCGATTCGAAAAAACGTCATGGTGCGCGCGCGCAAATGAAAAAGAAGGCGGTGGCGGCGATCGCGCGCACACCACGTTTTAGATTTCAAAAGTGTAATAACGTTTGAAGGGGGAGCAGCGGCGGATGTTTGCCGTAGCTGATTTTCAACGCTAGAGGAACGCCCGAGAGTCATGGAGAGCGGTTGCAAGGCGCAGATCCCACTCGGGCTCCTGCCCGAGGAAACCACCTTGCTGGACACCCAAGTGGCCGGACATCCTTTCGACCTTGAAAAGAGGAAAATAGGTAAACCCGGCGCCCGGCTTGACTCCTGTCGAGATCAATTTTTTTGTAACCGTTTTCAGGTGTCTCGATTACACGCACACGCGCCCGGGATAAGACAAAAGCATCTTTTCAATGAACGCTTTTCATTAATGAGTTAAATTAACAAGTTTCGCAAATTAAACGAAAGTTTCGCGTTGTCTCGACTTAAGGAAACGAGTTGGGATTTGCTATGAAAACATCGCGCTTCCTCCGAATTATTTTCATTAGCTCGTTAAATCTTCGAGCGTAACGACGATTACTTCTTCGAGCAAATACGACGATTAAATATTTTTCCTTTTTAAAAGCGTAACGTCACTTTTCAAATGCCGCGGACGAGCGACAACGTAACTTAACTACACGTTGTAATTGTATTCTCAAACGAGCAACTTGAAATGTAAAATGAGAAATAATAAAAGACAAACACGGGAATTATAGTGCTGGTGTTATCAAAAAAGCGTTAAGTACGTTAGTCTGAACTAACGTACGTTCGAGCCTTGAAACGGTTTACAATGCTGCATTAGAGGAGAATAATGCTACCAGCTTCCCTCTTAAACAGCCATAATCCCGAGTCAAATGTGTCGTTAAATTATCAATTTATCGGTAAAATCGGTAAAAGATCGCGAGACGCGCAGAAACAGCCTTATATCGCGCGACGCGCGTTTGAAAACAATTTATCGTTTTATCGATCAAAATAGACAACTCAGCGCTAAACTGTAAGCAACGGTACAAGGCGTTGCTTATTGTTTAACCGCGAGAAACAACGGAATCCAACTGAATCACGTCGATAATTAAATCTATAAATTCGCTGCACGGTATACGCGCGCAATGCGTCGCTGCTTTAGAAAAAATGAGAGGACATTTTTCTAAAAGCAAAATTGACGTTGACTTTCTCGTTCGCGATTGATAAAGTCACGATCGAATTTCTGTTTGATTTTGAACGACTTATTTTATCTGCCATTATCTTAAATATTACACGATTACAAAAGGTTTATCTGCGGCGCGAAGCGATAAAACGAATCGGCTCTTATTTTTTCGAACTGCATCGCTTAGCGCTAGCCGTAAATTTCACCCACGTGTTGACCTTAATGGAGTAAGCGAAGCGGGGGTCAGTGTTGGCTGGCCGCGATAACGCGTATTCGCGCACCCGGGTTGTCGCGACTCCAGCAAATAAACTGTCCGCAGGGATGCTGCGCGGACCCACCGGGCGGGTGTTCAAGCCTCTCTTGAATCCATCCCTGGCCGAGCGAGAGGTCGCCTTCTACGAGAACCTGCGGATCTCCGGCAACCCGACCGACACCATGATGCTGAGGCACACCCCCACGTACTACGGCACCAAGGAGATGAAGATCTTCGACAGATGTTAGTAGTCCTGCTCTGCGCTATGGGGAAGCTGGGGAGGGCGAGAGTGACGCGAGCGGCTGTCACCGCCGGTTTCGCTTGGGTACATTAACCGCTCGGGGCGGCGCGTCATTTTATCGGACGCGCCGACGAGGATCTTGCGCGCCTTACCGACACTGCTGGAAGCGAATTTTTCTCAAGCCGATCGCCTGATAACGAGCTATTCTCTCTCTCTCCCTTCCTCTCCTTCCATTCGATCAATCGCCGCGCGTTAATTTTTCAATGCTACGCTCGAGATGGTAATTGCTGGTAAAACGACGTGTAAACGTGAAACTAACGATGCGCAGAGCGAAATATTTTTATTAACTCGTGTCGTGCTTGTGCTTTTATGCTCGACTCACAGAGATAATTGTACTTTTTGCGCATAAAATTATCGTCGCTTCACAACGCTCTTACGGTTTTACGACAGGACTTTTCATTATAAATAAATTGCACAAAACACTGAATTTAATTGAAGCGCGAGCCATTAGTTTAGTCAAATTGCCATTACATATTTAGGTTAATCAATAAAGTTAATCCTTGAGAGTAGACTCGCATCTCAGGAGAGGGAGACGCGCGCGCATCTGTTCGATAAATCGTTTAATTTTAATTATAAATAAAGATCGACGCGATCTCAAAAGCAATGGCAGTCAACTGCAGCAGCGCACCGAGAAATCGTGTGCCAGTTTTTGCGTAGTTTTTGCGCGTAGATGATTGGAAAGCGCAAGACCGACTGCTGCCGCGCTCCCGCTAACCTAATGATCCGCGATTGCGCAGGCGTCAAGTTCATCGAGCTCGAGGATATCACGGACGGCATGTCGGAGCCGTGCGTGATGGACGTGAAGATTGGCCGGAGAACATGGGACCCCCTCGCGGGGCCCGAGAAACGCGCCTCCGAGGAGCTCAAGTACGCGGACTCCAAACGGGCCTTCGGCTTCTGTATACCGGGTTTCCAGGTCTACAGGATACCGGCCGGCAGCCTCGGCAAATACGATAAGGACTACGGCAAGAAGCTCAACTCGCAGACGACAGTCGAAGGTGACCATGATTTTCTTTTAAGGTTGGTCGCGAGTCTGCGCAAACGTGACAGCGAGTTGATGGCCGATCGTTGATATTCGTCTGCTCGACGAGCTTATTATCCCCCGCTTCGCTCGATCGAGATTAACTCTGCGCGATTCTTCTCCAACGTTTATTGCTCCGATACAAATCTGAGGCTCGGCCTTTTTGTTTTTTCATTAACGGTAAATAAGCAAATAAGTACATTCGAAGGACTCGCCAAGATAAATATAGTAAATGTCAATTTACACAAACGACGATTGCCGTGATTTTTCAAGTAATCTTTTTCTGGTGACGAGCTGAGCAGCGACTTTTTCCATCGTCAACGTCTCTTGGAGTAACTGTGCTTTTCTCATAAAAAAGGCAATATTTCTTTGAAACGCCAATAAAATTATATTCAACGCCAAACTTATGTAATACGGAGTTTACGTTTCCGAAAAATATGGCTTTTTTAAGTGCACGCTATTTAGCAACGGACGGTAAAAAATATTTTACATTTGGCATTATTGGCAAAATTAAGGGAGTAAAAGGAAACTAAAATTTATAAATTTTTATCGAAAAGCTTTTAAAGTACGAAAGCTAGAAGAAGTCTAATACCTAAAGGTACAAACTTCGTTGTTAATTATTCATTTTTATTTTTGACTCGCGCGTCACTTGTTAAAATTCTATTCTTCCTTTGCTCGGCTCGAAACTAATTTAGGGAAAAGCGAATAATCCGTTATTTAACTGAATCTCATTACCTTAGATTATAGTGTTTGTATAAATAACTCGTGCACGAACTAATTACATAAATTATTACAATCGAATATTTAGATGCTATTATCGTTTTAACCGACATTGTCAGCTTTTTTCGTAACGAGTCTCTCGGCACATAATACAATCTTATCGTTACTTGTCAAATACACATTTCATAATTCGCCGTATAACGCGAGAAATATGTTTATAATAAGTGTACTAATGACGAATGGTTTAACAAGGGAAGTCCTTATTTAGTGACTTTGAACGTAAAACATTCGATTTCTGCGCGAATCTGCTCGAAATTCGATTGAAATATTAAAATCCTTGACAGGTGACCTGAATAATATTCGTCTCTCGAGCGTGTTATTGTTTATGTATTAAAACAAGCGAAAACGCGTTAAGAAACGACTGGCGGGTAAACAAATTTTATTTTACGAAGATCCGAATTCAGGTCAGAAGATCAAGCTTATCCAAGTATTTCCATTCGCTGCCGGCCGTTAACGTAATTACTCTTATTAATATTGGTGAGGCCACTTATTGTTCGCAAACTCTTTTTGCATTGTTTTTATTTTAACGTTTTTTCGCGACTACTGCTCACGATTATCTTCGTGACGTGAAATTATCTTCCGTTTCAACAATTTTTCTATAATTTTCGAAAGCGCGCACCGCGAGAAACTTGCCGTACGAGAACGTCTTATTCAATCATCAGTCGCGTCGCCGGTCTTGAGCAATTGGAAATCGTTATCCTTTCAAGGCTTTCGTTATTCCTGAAAAAATAAAAAAGCCACGCGTGTCGTCGTCGGTGTGTGTCGGTGTGCGTGCAAGTCGCTGAATTATTACGCTACTATTTAAATTCGGTTTCCTTTCACGAACTCATCCCCGCGCGGCTACGAATAATTCTTGCCGAAAGAAGCGATGCATCGCGTACGAATGGGGAACTGCTGATGCGCGCCTAGAAATTCCCGACGAAATTTCATAAACCTCAATGCCAGGCCGATTTGAATAAACAATACAAAAAACTCGCCGAGATTTGATCAAACTCGAGGTATTTTTTCTTTTCATTCGCAGTTCACTCAGGAGCGTCCATTGAGACGATTTGACCTTTGTTTCAATGTCACAGACATACACTCGTGATTCGTCACCGGCTGTAATGCGTTGTAACAATGTTAAGTCATACGTGACTTTCTTTATCACTCGGGTGATTTATTTGCATTGCAATTTTGAATAAAATTTCAACAATTGTGAAATTACTTTAGAGTTTTTAAACTTAAAAGAAATCTCGCGCTCGGTCAATAATTCAGCTAAAGCTTATAACGCGCAAGCAATCGAGATATTAGAACTCGAAATTGGAAGCCGGAATCTTCTCCGATATCGATTCAATAATCGATTATTTTTTTAAATGCTTCCCCGTCGCTTTCATGTCCTTTGACTGACTACTCCGGTCTTATCATCTCAGACTTATTCTAACACTTTTAAAAGCATTTATTCCTACCCTATATAAATAATCCCGACTTTCCAAGAACCTTTCCCGCGATGTTTAAGCCGCTTTGGAGCACTTCGTTCAATAATTTTCCTCAAATTTAACGCGCGAATCTTTTGCTCTTTCGTTCGAAATATTTCAAAATTGCCGAGCGAGAAAAAGTTCAACCTTCTCGCTCGGCTGTCAGTTGCCCAAGTCAGGCGGCCTACACAGACGTCGGTAATAAATATACCCAGAGGAGTAGGGGATAAGTAACAAATGGAAGAAGAAGCGCCGCGACATTTTGCTTTGACTCTCGCATCGCACGCGCGTTTATCGTCGAAACTTATAATCGATAACAGCCCCTGAGAAAAGCCTGGGACCGGCGACTTTTTGCAACTCCGCGGCTTCGAGGCCTTTTTTACGCGCAAATTTACAAGCCTCCGAGAGTTTTCCCAAATTTAAAGCGAGCGTTAGGCGGGCCGTTATTTTTCCGGAAGGAGCAAATCCTAACGCAGTTGGTTTACCGACGCTCGCCAACTCCTAGACGAGATTCGAAATCGCAATTTTTGCCGACACGGCCCATCCACTCGGTGCGCCCGTTAGTCAAGACTCGATTAGGCGACTAAAAATATCCCCGGTCCCGCTTAATTTTACGGCACCCGAGCGCAACTTTCTCCAGAGCTGACGTCGCACATTTGAGATCTCGGCAGGAGTGATTGGTGATGACTGTTTGGCTCCTCCACAGCGCTGTCGACCTTCCTGAACGCACCCGCGGGTCGGCCGCCCTGTCGGGAGCTCGTCGTGCGCCTCCTCTCGGTCCTCTGGAAGATCCTGGCCCTCTTCCGGGAGCAGCGCCGCTACCGGCTCTACTCGAGCTCCCTGCTGATCGCGTACGACGCGCGCCGGCTCCGACAGCACGCGCGTCGCCAGCTGAACAACAGCGCCGCGGAGTCGGTGCTCCGGGCGCCCGTCAGCCGCAGCAGGAGCGGCGCCGCGCGCAGCCTCGGCTCCCTTAACCGGATCCACCAGCCTACCACCACCCCCAGCCCGAGGTTCGACTCGCCCACCAGGAGTCCGAGGGTCAACCGCACCATCGACAGGCTCCAGCGGCTCAAGAGGAGCATCAGTCTGCAGAACTGCGAGACGCTGCCTGAGAAGAGCAGCGTCGACTTCGGCAGGTAGAGTCCCTTTTCCAAAATACGAACTCGACTACTCGTCGAATTTAAATTTTCTTCGAACCGATCATCATCGAGATTTTGATCGCGTGATACTAGAACATAATCCTGCCCCGGGGCAACTTGAACCAAAAGCCCGATGCGCTGTCTCGGGTTTTCTTAGTCTCCTTGACCTCTGCAAATGCCAAAAGCGTTTCGCTGTTAAAATTGGATTCGAACAAACGACGAATTCTGAATGGCGAATTGCGTAAGTTGGAGCGGAGCTAGAGAGATAAGCTAAATACGAATGAATTTTCAAGTATTGCCGAGCGCGCGGTGGCGCCGAGGAAGCCCCCGGATCTGCACGTCCACAAGCTCTGCCGCACGCACTCGTACTCGAACAACTTCGACGCGGACATCGTCCAGATGAAGGAGGACTACGCGGTGCTGCTGTCGGAGCTGAGCAGCTCCTGCGAGGAGAAGCAGAACTGGGTGCGCGTCTACATGATCGACTTCACCCACGTTTTCCCGGCGGAGGACGGCAACCTGGACAACAACTACCTGGAGGGCATCGAGAACCTCATAAAAATCCTCGAGAAGTTTCTGGCGTGACGCGACGACCGAGGCACGCGAGCTTGCAACGGTTCGATATTCTCCGGGAATTCGCTTTCTCGTTTTCAATTCGGAGCATTAGAAACGAGTCATCAGACTGAACGGTTTTCCTAAAATATCTGTGACCCTCGCAGCTTATACATATTGGGCCTGCCGTTTCGATTTCGATCCACTATTTTCATGTACGGGGAGCAAAAAAAAGCTTCCGAGCTGCTAAGAGATTCCGAAACGTTTCGCAACGCGCGATTCCTCCTTTCAAAGTTCGCAGCTCATTTCGACTGCCTTGAACTCTTATTGAATTGTACTTAAACGATGATTGATTAATTAATGACTAATAGGTACTTACTCTGAATCTATTTACCTGTATTAGTTTACCTTTAACGCTATTAATAATCGAGTATAGAGAGAAAAAATAATACGATTGTGGCTTATTAAAATAGACAGAGCAGGCATTATTTGATTCGCTACTGTACTGATTTACCATGTTTTAAAATAATTTTTACGTTTTACTCCTAAGCAGTAGCTTGTAATAATTATTGTCGCTCGACAATCAACTTTATGGATGAAACTCTTCTGTCGCTGCTGCGATCCGTGATCACACGCGCAAACGAATATAGCCAGAACTATCTCCCTAATTCGCACGATGTAATTGAATTCGTATTGAAAATAAGCCGAAGGGTGCGGTCGAAAAATGTATTACGTTCTGTTAAATACGCAGAATCAGAGGAGCGCAACGCAGTGCTGGCGAATGTCGAACCCCGTAAAGGCGTCTTCCAATTGTTCGATCGATAAAAATGAAATATCAAGTGCTTAGACGAGACTTTTCCAGCGAATGAAATTCAATGTTTTTAAATGGAAAAGAAAACAAGAAACGGATTGAATTAAAACTAAATAACGTATAATTGTGATAGTGAATAGATTTATTAACGTGCATTCTTATCGCTTACATTTGTACTTATCGCTATAGTATGTAAATATTAATATATAGAAGGAAAAAATTATGATTTTGAAGACATGATACAATTTTCGAGCAACGAAAATGTGTAAGAACTGATTAATCTAAATGTAAAAACTAAATCTAAAAACGTAAATGAAAAATGCAAAATATACAATTAACGTGTATAACACAAACCTGCAACAAACAAGCACAGAGTATTTCTACATCATTTTTACATACAGAAATAATAATAATTATACGTGTAGTAATAATTCGTATGTATGATTTACGCCAACAAAAGTTACATGTCGTGAAAATCTGTACTAATCGTTAATTATTTAACCGAGGCAAGTACAATAATTAAAGTATTATTGTAATTATTGTATGTTTGATTATTTATGTGTATAATGCGTGTAGCTTTGTATATATACACACACGTTTCTTTTTAAATAAATTTTTAAGTTAACGAAATTGTTATTAAATAAGGTTGTTATTTATTATTAATTTCAACACGCACTCAATTAAATTATTGTATATTTCTCACACTTTATTAACAAATGCTTTAGTAAATCTTTTATACATGTGTTAAATATATATATCAATATTTTTATAATTCCAATGAAATCAGTATTATTTAATGACGCTCAATTGGAAAAATGATTTTCAACAAATAAGATAATGAGACAGCATATAATATCTGATTTTATTCGTCGTCTCATTTATTCGTAAACAATTTTCATCTTTTTCTTTACAATGGTCGCGAAAACCGCTGCCTAGCAACAATTATTATTAACTGGCAATAGTATTCCATAATTTTCCTTAAATTATCCAACATTTATTATAATAATATATCGATTGTTTACGTCTGTCTAGTTCTTATTCTCGTGTTACTTTCGAACATCTTAACTTTGTTTCTCACATTGCAAGCGATAACAATTCAAAACACATTCAATCTCTCTCTCTCTCTCTCTCTCTAACTTATCCCTCTTCGTTTAAATGCAGCTTCAAGTTTTTAGCATACGAACAATAACATTTCACGGCAAACATAACATTAATGCTACACACAATTTCATATAACCTCGTACAACTTTACATTTGGATTGAATTAAATATATAATTTGATATATAAATGTACACTGATAAAGATTATCTCTAAAAATAATAGAATATATATTTCAGATGCTGCAGTATTATTATTTATTTACAGGAGCAATTTTATATTTGCAATGAATTAATTACCTTATTGAATTAACAAAGTACGAAAATGTAAAATATTGGTTCGATTAATATCTTATTCTACATTTGTAAATGTTTTAATTATATATATTGCGTTTAAAATATATTTGCTTTAGATTTATACTAATCCATACGTAATTATTTACGAGAAATTTTACAAATACTAAATAATGCATGTTCAATGACGTCAAAAAATTTTGTTTACGTAAAAAATTTACATATCCGTTATAAATTTAATTATATAACATTTGCAACATATTTATCGACTTAAAAATTTACCCAATAATTTAATACAAGAATATATATTTCATATTATAAATTAACAATAGTGGATGATAATTTAAAAAAATATGTATTTCTTCGTACAAGTTTAAATTCCAAAGATAATTGTAAAACAAATGTTCTTGATTAAAATTCGTAATTCAGTTAATATATCAATTTATATTGAGGAATGAACATTTTAAATTTGTATTTTTCGAATCATTAAATTTATATTTTCCATAATAAAATCTTTGAAAGATTAATAATTAAGAAAATAATTATTAAATCTCCGTGCAAAAACTGATTCATTGCTAAATATTGCGATGTGCTAATGAAAAAGTGAGTTTTTTATAATATCCTTATCTCTAACATTTAACGTATTAAAATTGTAGAAATAATAGCCACTAATTATTATTTTCTTAAAAATAAAGGGAAAAAATGCGTTTCTATTTTCGTTCGTAATTTAAATATAGTAAGAACATATTTTATGAATTTAAATAATTATCAATGAAATTTATACAAGATGCCATTTAATAAAACTTAACGTTCCGACTTTCTGGCTTTTTTCTTCCTCTGCTTCTCGATTTTGCACAAAGTACATTTATAATCGAGAGCTGTAATTAGTCCTTGCAAACACAATTTACATAATTGGAGTGAAGCAAAAGTAGCGTGAAAATCGGTCGCCCCTCTCGACTCTCTCTCAATTCGGTAAGTGCAGCTTTCCTCGCGAGTAACTTTAGCAGAGAAAATTTGCACAACGGCGCACGAACGAGACGACATCCTGTTTTATTCTCGTAGGCTCGTTGTCTTCCGCCGCGCGCTCGATCGGTAAGGTAGTGGCTCGTTCGTGCACCGCATCGATTCGTGTTCCGCGAAGAGCGAATGTTCGAGCCAAACTCGAAATCCGCGCAGGAACGATGCACCTGAACAACGGCGTTCCGTTAGAGCCGAGGCTTTGTTGGCGCGAGCGATGCAACGATAAGAAAGCTAACTTCACACCAAGTTCCACGACACTGAGCCTCTGTGTGTGTGTGTGTGTGTGTGTTTGCGCGTCAGTGAAAGAAAGAGAGTCGACGAGATTAAAAAGAGCCAGAGTTTTATCGGGATAGTTTTAGGGCCGAGGCAGACAATCGCTAGCGACGGGCGTCACCTCGAGGAAACACGTGAAAGCGACTATACCATGGCGTGTCTAGTTCCTCGTAAAACGCTTGACTCGACGACTGTTCCCCGATGTCGGAATGACTCGCAACACGAGTCGAGTCGAGTCGAGTGATTTCTTTATGTTTTAGCTGCGATTCAACGCCGTTCCCTGTACTGCGAATATGAAGCAAGTCGGACGCCGAAAAGAGGAGGAACTTAAATTCGACCTCTTTGAGTTCAATTTCAATTTTTACGAAACGATAGCACATAGGCGCGATTTGCGTGCGTGCGCTTTTTAACTGGACCTCGTCGGATCGACGATTCCTTAAAAAGTAGTAGATTATCCTCGACTCCTTGCATTTTTGAAAGCTTCGACAAATTGCTCTTGCTTATCTCGTATCAACTGCAAATTTCGCCGGAACGAATCAAGCCTACGTGTAAAGCAAATAATAACGTTGAACAAATTTTATAAACAATACACGTTTCGCCGATTTGTTATCTTGAATCGCGTCAGGTCAGTTTGAGCAAGTTTTCGTAGAGCGGTGCAGTGCAGTGCAGTATTAAAGTTGCCGTAGCGTCGGAAAGTAAAGTTCGTGCAGTCGCGCGGTAAATGTTTTTTACGCGTAACTAAAATGTGAGCAACGCAATTACCGATGAAAGTTCTTTCGACAAATTGCTAGGCGCGACTGAAATTAATTTTTTTCTTCTGCGTAGTTATGCAGAAAAGCTCTCAGGGCAAACTCGATCGAGTGCGCGCCTCGTTATTAAAAGCACCCGCGTCAAACGTAAAAAGTGCAAGTGCACGGATATTCCCCCGAAAATCTGTTGGATTGCTCATTAGTGCACGCGTCGACGATGGTTGCAGCCTAACACGCGCGCGCAACACACATGTCCGGAACAGGAGTTTTCCGCCTCTTCACGTCGAACGCACAATGGCTGCAAAACGTGGCTGCCATTCGTCGAGCCGAATTATAATATACACTACATCCATATGTCACGGACAAATTTTAACCACTTTTACATATTTTATGGAATACGAACATCGCGGACACCGAGCGAGCGCCTCTGCAAACGAGCGGAACAATGAACCGCGCGAACTTTTTGCAAAGCTCCCGTCCACCGCAATTTCCTTAAAATTTTTCTCTTCGATTTCGTAATTATAACAATTTATGATAATTGCTAATGTTAGATTTGCATATTTTCAGATTACGAGCAAAAAAGGTGAAATTATACGTTACAAACCATGGAAAGCAGGTAATTGCACGCCGTACGAATATGTAAGTGCATAGAGTTCCTATCCGCTCGTTAACGAATTTCATTTACGAATTCCCGAGGGCTGGTAAACAAAATGAATGTCAAATTTAAACTGAAATACATTTTTCGACTGCGGCTGCTTGCGCTTGCGTTTTTCGCGAACGATTCATCATTAACCGTTCGACAAATATTGCGCCGTAAACTATCACGCGTTACGCAGCATTCAAAGAAATCGCTTCCGAACAAAATCGAGCATCGAATCTCTCGCTTCAGCCGCTAAACGATTACACCGCGAAAGGACGATCAATCGTGAAATCGCGTCGGCCACGCTTTTAGGGACTGATTTCGAGCAAAGTTGCCTTCCGTCGCACGCTCCTCGCGATTCGGCACAATTATCAACCGTTTCGCTTTCATCCCACTCTTACGCTGCACCACAACCGGCTTTTTTACGAGCTCCGATAAGTTTTAACGATGTCATTTTAATCAAGCGATCCAATTTAGTGGCAAGTGAAAATTAGTCTCCGTTGGCTCGCGCGAGGCAAACGTTTGCTCGTTCGGGCCTGGAGAGAGCGGCGGAAAAGCCAAGACTTTCCGCGTGGAAAAACGCGGCAACAGGGGACCTTTGTCTCTTTCCTTGGAGAGCCGCTGGATTTACGGTTTTTTTAAAAAAAAAAAAAAAAAAAATCTGTATATTGACGTTCGTGAATGGCGACTAACGAGGCACATTGCGCTAGTAGAATTCGGCAAAATTAATGGGCCGCGGCCGCTTTTACCCGTGCGTAACGCCCGATTACTTTACTGCGATTTCGGAATGCCGAGAGCTGAAAATACCGTCTCGTTTTGTTTCTAATTAATGGTCCGTTAGAGGATTACGCTGCTCCTTTATTCGCGTAACGAGCGCTTACTTGGGTTTTTTCTACCCTCGCCTTTATCTCTCAAACCTGATTTTCGTTTCGCCATCGAACGCTTACGCGACAAAAATCAATCGAGTCCAGTTGTTTTGCCGATTGGCTTTTTTATCAATTCCTCCGAGCCAATAATATCGCGAACCCGATTCATCGCCGGACTCGTAATTGCAACCAATAAAAGCAACGATTGCGTCTTCGTAATATTTACGCGCGGAGTTGCACATTCGTAGCACCAAAAGCGTTCTTTGAAAAAAACGAAAAATACAAACAAGGCCTTTTGTTGTCTTGACGTTGCTCGGAAGCTCACACGTCTGGCCGCGGCGATTCTCGGCTCGGAAAGCTTGAATGCGTCTGCCTCGCCACGTTATATTTCGCGAAAAAAATACAATTGTGTCCGATGAGAAATGCAAAGCGCGACAGAAGCGATCGGCCCCTGAGATGCGCCGACTTTCCTTCCTCCTTTATAAAGTTGCATTATCAGGCGGATGATCCGCTTTTCCAGCATCCCCCCCCCACCCTCCGGTGCGTCTTTTCGTCTGGCTCTCGTCGACTAACCTTCTCCTATCGCATCGGCAGAGCTTTTCGCGGTGTAGTCGTCGACCGTACGTTCGTGTAGGAGCGGAATAACAGATAAATTTCTTTTATCGCTCGCATGAGCTCGATGAGACGGATTTTCCGATGCTCGGGAAGAATTAAATGGAATCGAACGGGGCGAACTTCTCTTTTCTTCAATTACAACGCGTGATTGTAGCACCGATGTATTATTTTTGAGTTTAATCATTTCGCGCAAACACGAAAAAGCGTTAACAAAGGAGTTCGTTTATGTATTTATTTATTTATTTATTTACACGCGCGATTGATTCGCAGCCATTGTGTTTGAGACATGGGGTGTGATGCGCGACTGCATTTTTTAGCACTAAAATTGCGAAATATTCGTTTTATGCGAGTGAAATGTTGCGTTAAAGAAAATAATCCACGCACGAAACAAATTACTTACTTGTCGCGTCTACGAAAGCATCTCCACCTCGCGATACGAGTGATTCTTTAATTGAAAGAGCAATTATCTATGACTTGAGATTTATCTTATTTTACGAATAAAAATTAGTTCGCGTTGCAGTTGCACGTACAAAAGCATCGATATCACGTGATGCTCACGATTCAGCAACGCAGCTTCTTCGAACTACGGAGCAGCAGGCCGAGAGAATCGAGAAAAAACGGAATTGAGAGCCACTGCTAGATCAGCGACGATCTCCGTAACAGGAGGTCATTTAATAAACCAGAACTGATCGGTCTTTCCGATTGATAACTCCTGAATTTTTATTTCAAACTAGTGCGCGCAATACGAGCTCCAATTATTAAGTGTGTGCACAATGACGTTTACATAAATTATCAATAAGTTATTCTTTGATCGAAGTGCATCGCGGAAAACGAAAAAATGAAAGAACGTATAATGTAAAGTGTATTGTTAATTCTAACGAGCGTTATTTTGTATCAAAGGGCTATTTTTCCGAGAAATCGATTACCCGGTTACAGACTGAATTAATAACTTCGTACTCGGAGTTGAATAAATTTTTAAAAGTCAACAACATTCTATTATTAAGCTCTGACAAGCGTAGTTTCTGAGAACTGTGCGGAAAAATCAACCTTTCAACAGTATTCAATCATTAAAGTAACTTTAACGACCCAACTTTTTTGTAATTTATGTTTATTTCACAAGAATTTGACGTTATTTTCGACCAAAAAAATAAATCGTCTCGACGAAAGATCTGCTTCTTGAACACGAATTTCAAATAGGTTACTAAACTGAAACGAGTCTTTTGATCGAATTAAATGTAGAGTAGTAAAATTAAATACTTACTTGTTTAATAAATTTTCATTAGTGCCAATCAAGTGACCGTTAAATTTAAAAAATTTCTTTTCTAACCAAGTTTTTTCGTTATTACGCAATCGTTACGTGCCCGCAATAAATGGTACTTTGTACGATTGCAATTCGAATATACGAAATATTTGTCGTTTCGTAAAGCTGCTGCGTCTCGATTAAGAATATCGAGAGTTATATTAAAATAGGAGTCCAGGGAACAAATCATAAATCATAAACAAAATGCATTTTTTTCCAGATACGTATGTCTATTTTCATTAGTTTAATCTGTTTATTACGCCGTCGCATGTACGCGCGGTTATACCGCCGCAGCACATCGACCGTCACTTCGTCACTTCTCGTCGTCGTCGGCAATCTCATATTTTCGCTCCTCGTCGCGCACTCGCGACACGACTTCCGTTTTTATTTATTTTTCATTTTAATTTAAAAATCATATAATATACGCTCAATAATTCGATATACAACACACTCGCTCGGGTTTCTCTTCATTTCCTGCATCTCATTCATCGTTACAATTAATTATTCCATGCTGTCTCATCCATGTAGGTCGATACAGATAACATTATAGCTAATTATTTAGCTTTGTAATAATTATATAATTATTTATAATATTTATCTATATATATATTATATATATATATAGATATGTATGTATATATATACATATATATACACATAAAATACATCAGGCATTCACTTATTTACAATACATTGTAGCTCTCTCTCTCTCTCTCTCTCTCTCTCTCTCTCTCTGCATCAGTTTACTCGCAATCACGCCCAGAGATGCCCAGCCACACACAATCTTCGTGAAAATTATGCTAAATACGCGGTCAGCTCATTCGAGTTGTTTATTTAAAAAAGGTAATAAAAACAAATGACGAGACAAAAGAAATCAAAATACATAAATAAATCATTCGTTTTAAATGCCTACACTCCCAATCTCGAATCTCGCGATCGACTAAATACACGAAGTTCATTCGTAAAGCACACGATTCTTGTAAAATTGAAAAGAAAATTGTAAAGAACAGTAGAAAGCGGCACGCGAATGTAGTCGCGTGACATCGAGGAGAGTCGAGGGGCAAAACTGATCGCCGTGCGTCGCGTGTGTTCCAAAACACATTTTTAAAGGCAATGATCCTCCCCACCGGAATCGAGAAATTTTTACAAAACCAATCGCTAATACAGCAAAGTCGCAATTATACATTAAATGGGTTGTGCCGAGCGCTGAGCTTTTATTTTAAAATTTCGTTCCGTCTCTTGGCCGTTGACCCGTTAATTCCTACAAAAACGAGGCCAAACGCACATACTCTAATGAATCAAGAAATAAATTTTGGGGACGGTTCGAATGTGTTTCAGAACTTTTGACAATCTAGGTTCCTCGAATTTTTACTGAAACAATAATACAACATAGTCGGTATTATCGTTTTATCATGCCCAAGCGCCTCTAGGTTTAATAAAAATCTTTTCTTTACGATAATCACAACAACATAAATTGGTGCGATCGATTTAACGCAGCGCACAACTTTAAAAATTCGTCGACAGCTAATTATATATTTATTAAATCTATTCGTCTTGCTGCACGTGGCAGTGGAAAAGACTTCCAATGAGTTGGAACAATTACGTACATAAATAATTCGATTGCATCGCGACGCCCGACAAAAAGCAGGAAAAATTCGCATTATATTTACAAATGTTTTTCCTCGTAGAAGGACAACGCTTAAGCTCAAGGACTCGGTGCGCAGAATTTATCGGCCACTCGCTCGACTCCTGTTTACCCTTTCTCATACTTCACTCCCAAGTCCAGTCGAATAATAAGCATAATAAATAGCCTAATTACTCGATGATAAGGAAAAGCGACGAGCATTCGTCGTCGGTCCTATGTAACTCGTGCAACCCTCGCGCTAAACCATAATGAAAATTCTCGATGGGGCCTCGACCTTCTAATCTTTTCCTACTTATTTATCTCTTAATACAGGATGTAAACTCGACTGCCATCGACGATCGCTATTCATCTCTTAACGACCGGGCGATCACGTCAACACCAGCTGTCAATCTTCGCCGGCTTACTCACTTTTACTGCATCACCGGTATACAGACTTTTATTCGTGCTCTTACGCTTTCGTGAATATTGATTGTTTCGTTAAGCGTTACTTACGATAATCAAAGCGTGAATAAAACATGAACGTCCCAAACGCACATCGAATGCAAAGACACGGCGCGCTTAATTTTCTCCCGAGAAATGTCTGCCGGCGCGATCATAATAATAATAAGCAGAAGTAATAATCAAAACGTTGAATAATTATTCAGCCTCTTGCAAATCTGGCTGTTTCGTCGATGTCGACCAAAGTTGATTTTCCATTATGTTCGCGCTTACTTTAGGAGGCGTTCGTTCCTTCTTCGCGGATCAGTTTTGAGCCAAAGTGTGGTTATGGTGCAACTATCGAGATTCAAAGGGAAAAAGTACAGCGAAAGGGGTCTGCTCTTTGTAGTTGCCGTAATTTAGTTACCAGGAAGAGCAGAGAGCGCCTGCGCTTGTTCCTCGAGTTGCTCCTCGTCGCGTGACCCACACCCGCTAGCCCACGCATGCGTACACGCGCAATTTAATCCTGCGGCCCGATTGCGCGCTCTTTGAGGTACTTCGTCGACGAGACGAGTACTCGAGTCGCGGCGCGAGGCGGACGTCCCGGACGGTTTGAGTTTCCGGTTAGACACTTTTTGTCCTTTAGGTTCGTTCGTGGCTCTAACGTTTTGCCTTGTTTTTGGTTTCCCGTTGCTCGTCGAAGCCCCTTTCCTCATTGTTATTTTACAGCCGTTATGTTGACTACCCTTGGATTTCTGCGAATGTCAAACTATTAACAACAAAATGTCGAATACTTCGAATGCGAGTTTAGACAGTTGAAGATGTTCAGAGGAGAAAGAAGCTCCGCGATAAAATTATTTTTAAATATGGTCTCGGTCATTCGCTTAATCCTATAAATATTCGCGCAAATTGCGTTTTATTCGTTACTGCGTTTGAGAGGAAAAATTTTGTGCTTTGGTGGTCGAAATTGCCAAAATTATTGAAATTTATTTCAAAAGTTCGCGGACTTTAAATATATAATTGCGCGAATCGAAACGAATCGAGATTGCAGGTAAGACTGCATTAATTACAACAAAAAAACAATAGGAAACCAGCCATTAATCGCAATTATGATTTTACGATCATTTTTTCTCGCACTATTATAATGCACGTGATTGAATGCTCGGATGTCAACGTTTACGGCGTTATAAATAAGAATAATTTTATAAAGATTATGCCACAAAAAGACATTAAGCGTTTATTTATACACGTATGTCATGGTCACTTTACGCGTGTCCGCCCGCATCGCATCGCATCGTCTCGTGAAGAGAGAAAAGCGTTAAAAAAATAAAAATAAAAAATAAAAAATAAAAATAAAAAATAAAATAAAAATAAAAATAATATGATGATGATGATAATATAATAATAATAATATACTAATATAGAATATAATAATAAGTAGTAGTGTAGTAGTAGTAGTAGCAGTAGTAACAGTAGTAGTTGCAGTAGTGGTGGTAGTGGTAGTAGAAACAGTAGCGGTAGTAGTAGTAGTTCTAATAAAAATAAAGAAAGGAAACTAAATAAAATAAAATAGGAGAGAGAACGCATCACACAGCAGTCGAGCGGAAAAAAGACGAATATTAAAAGTTAAACGCTAGTCTAGTAAAAACATTTCGCGCACAACAGCATCTCTCCTCCCCCCACCCACCCTCTAAATCAGGCATCTATACAAATCCACATTTCCCCGTGTTTTCTCTCTTCCGTTTAACAATAATCATTAGCTTCATTTTCGGCTCCCGTGAGCTCCCATGTTCGGCAGCTTGAGCAAAGAATGTAATCCTCCGCATCCCGAGGACTCGTTCTCCTCTCCTAGGACACGTTTTTCCACCCTTTTCCCACTCCAGTTATCGTTCGAAGTTCACGAGCCTTGGCCTTGTCGGTATTTTCGCGCTCTCTCCATCCTCGATCTTCGTCAGCACGTGTCATCCTCTCTCATTCGCACTCACTTTCATTCACTCTCTCTCTTTTTCCTCCACCTCCACCTCCACCTCCACCTCCACCTGCACCTCCACCTCCCGGGACCCCCGTCGTGGGCAGTGCCTTCACACGAACTAAGGATTTGCAGGGGCAGCGTAGCGTTGGTTAGTTGGGCTGGTTGGGGACGAGGCGCGCGCCCGATTAAACGTGGAGAAGCGTGCGCCCGCCGAGGACGAGGACCGCCAGAAGGAGGTGGGGCACCCTGGGCGCGAGTTTCAGGCCCGAGCTGGTGGGCTCCGATTCGGTATTGGTCGGCTGGATTGCATCTGGAAAAACAAGAGAAAAGACGTTCGTTGTTAGCTCAGCGCTTCGGAGGCGTCCCTTCCGTCTTTCGTTTTTTTTAGATTATTCAAATTTTCGTTCCGGACGCTCCCAACCTGACGAACGTTCGTCTACGTTTTCCTTTTACTTCGCGAATAAAGATTTTGTCGAAAATTTTATTCCGATTAATCAACAATTGCGCGAGCACATTGCACCCAAACTATCGCAATAACGTTATTTGCCACTTTTTAGTCTTCAATTTCAACTCGACAAACCTTACGAGATCGAAGAACGTAATAATAATAATTAATGTTGAGCAAAAAGAGCATAAAGGAAATGAACAACGTGAACATTAATATCAAGCCAAATTATGCCGTGCGAATGTAAAATTAGCAAATATGGAAGCAATTTAATCGTTAGGTAACCCCGTGAGTTCTCGAATCACGGCTTTGAAATCGTTTAAATAATTCGTTAAACTACATTGAAAATTAGTTTTGCGTACCGGCGCAACCAGACGTTATTTTCTTTATCGTTTTTCCCCTATTTTTTCCCTCTCACGGCTTCGGATTAGCATAACAATAATCTATTACGACTGTGCAATTCTTATTTTCGTTACGAGCGAACAGCCATTAAAACAAAGAGCACGCGTTTCGGCTTTTTGTCTTTTCCCAGCTGCTCGCAGCGAAAAAAGGTTTGCCAACCGCGGCTTTCAAAAGCAAATAAAAAATTGAAAAATTTTCAAGTGCTCCTAAGCTTGTAGCTATTGCGGTTTGGCTGTAAAGCACCGAGAGCCATTTTAAATTTGTTAATGAATTGTTGAAACGGCGCGAATAAAGATTAAAATGTTGCAAAAGAAGGTAAACGCGAGTGCACATTGACGTATTCATTATCGGGATTATTTAGCCGCTCAAGACAGAGATGGATGTGCCTTAGCCCGAGCAGTCCTCGAGTCTTTGGAAAAAAGGCCGGTCTTTTTTCACTTATTTGAATAATATCGATTATAATAATAAGGTTCATTACGGGCAGGAAGAGCCAAGCCGGCGAGTGGAATGTACTAATTAACATTTCTAATATAAAAAAGCCGAAAGCTGACTCACTTAACTCTGATTGATGAGCGTTACAAGGCCTCGAACATGACTTTACTCTTTCATCCAACGCTGCCCGTATCGCGTGTGTCGAACTTTACTTAAAACACAAAGGCCGCGTATAATGCATAACCCGCGCGGTCAAAGAGTAGCACAAAAGGATGTTGGCCAGACTGAACTTGTAAAGCCTGCAAAGCTTGCAAAGCTTGCAAAGCTGCCTCACCTATGACCGAGGGTCCCATGCCGGATCCGGAGCCCTCGCCGTCGTCCCGGTCGTCATCCGTGTCCTCGTCGTCGCTGTTGACTTCGTCGATACCATGGCCTGGTCGCCTGCTACCCCCAATGGACCAGTCCCCGCTTCCGGAGCCTTCGAGCGCCTCGTCGGCGAGGAGCGCCCCGCTGTCCGGGACCGTCGTCAGTTGCGACTGCACCATCTGCGAGCACAACAGCCAGGGCTTCTATTAGTTTTTGCGGAAGTGCGTGCGCCCGCTGTTTGAGAGAGAGAGAGAGAGACAGACTCTCACTCGCCCAGTCGACGCATTTTTTACGAGCGAGACGTATTTGCGAGTAATTGCGCGGCAGACGCGCACCAACGGCTGCGTCTGCACAACCTCTCCAAATCGCCGTTTCGAGAAATTCAAATTTATGATAATCGCCGGATGAATACTAATGCGTGCGCGGCTGTAATCTTGTGCGGTAACGAGCAACTCTGCGGAGTGTCAACGCGTACGATCTGAAATTTTTCTCCTCTCCTTGGCCTCGAGCACGAGTAATATTATTGAAATTCAGTCGGAGGATGTAAAAGCGATCGGCGCTGACCGACCGACCGACCGACCGCTGCGCCTCTATTTGCGAATTAATGCTTTATGAAACGACGAGCTCGGATGTCCCCGCTTATCTAGGGAGCTTCCCCAGGTATTAAGGGCCGGGATTACGAAAAAATTTCGGATAGCGCGGTTGGAAGGCGGATTAAGAGCGAAGCGATTACGTCGGTTATTGCTCGTGTCTCGGCCCTATAAACGCCGTTTAATTGCATCACCGACGTTCAACGGCTAAATTAAACTATAATATTCATAATAAAATCCACCGAGATTTTATTACCGAGGCACAAATTACACGGCACGGCGTGTTTTCTTAATACTCCGATCAAAAAAGCTGATAGACGTCGTAAGAAATATTGGCGCAAAATTAAACATACTTTGGCTCGTCTCGCAGATAAAGATCCTTGCGACTTAAAATACAAGGATCTCAATTCGCGCACATTGCGGTAAATTTCTCGCGCAAAAAGCGATCGCGTACATTCAAGACTCTATTCCGTACTCTTTTTACGATTGAAAGGTGTAGCGCAAGAGACGATTTAATTAGCGTTCAAATTCGCAAGATGCTTCTTTGTTTTACGAAAGCGCTTTCGATGAATAGCGTTTTACTTGTCGGGTGCTGCTTTGTTTGCTCGGTAACTAAAAACGCGATACGAGAGTGAAATAATTATTGGCTTCCTCGAGCCTTACAATGTCGTTGGCCTTTATTAAGTTCGTTTCAGTTTGACGGAAAGGTCGTTAAATTTGTATCGAACAACATTTTTACACTCGCGTAAATAGCTAAATAGACACATTACTCTAGGACGCGCGCGGCAATTTATATTTATTTTCGGCAGTTTTTAACGAGTTTTCCGATTCGATTTTTGAGCGACGCCGCGGTTAAAGGCTCGTGCGCGACGCGACCGTATTAATTTACATTGTGCGATATTAGCGATATTTGCGAGCAACGACATTCGGCCGCAATGGCCGCGTAATTCGAGTCCCGAACAATTTCAACAACAGTAGCAACGGAGTAATGTTGCGCGGATGTGGTTGTCGCGCAGCTCACGACTGCTTTCGATTTCGGTACGATGCACTCGAGGGCTACCGGGGATAATTAACTTCTGCGAATTCTCCGCACGAAGCAGCGCGAGTTTCGCCGTTGAATACCGTATTATTATAGCGCTTTCCTACTTCGATTGCATCCTGGAAAAATTACAATAATTGAGAAATTAGTTTGGGCCGCGAGTCGAAAAATCTATTTATAGCTGCACATGCGCTCTTTGATTTAAAAGCTGGAGACGAGAGCCAAGGCGACGAGTTTCAACGTATCTGCGAAAGATCAAAAGATCGAGCGAACGCGCGTCGAGACGGAAAGAGACAGAAATCACGAGTAGCTTGTTTTTAACGTTTGTATCAGTGCGTATCCGATTATCCGCGTGCAGGGGTAAGCACTAATCTCTTCCAGGTACTTTATTGTTCGCTACTAGTAACCACAAGGGAAACATCCCGCGATATTCCGCACCTACGAGCATCGCGGTGGCGGCGACGGCGGCGGCCACGATGCACACACCGCAGTCCCGCGGAATGCTCGCCGCCCAAAACAGCTGACCCTCGTCAGAGCGAAGGACGCGCACGAGCTGCCCTGCCCTGGAGATAAATCCAAAAGAGCAGGACGCGATCGTATCGGCTGGGTTTCTCGCACGCCAAACTCTCGCTCGACGGAAGGACCCTGACGACCATTTGGTCGCTGAATTACGCTGGAAACGGCACGACATTTTGAATTTGCCCACTGCAACCGCTTCGCTTACGCTTTGGATGTTTAAGAACCGATGGATCTGCTCGAAGGCGAACGCGCCGGACAAGTGTCGAAAGCTTTTTCGCATCGGAGAATAGCGAGTGGTTGATAACGATTTTACTATTGGCTAGCGCTAATTTGTTTGTGTGCCTGCGAATTATACACCAACCGTTTCAGGGATTAAATTAGCTGCTCCTGTAAATGCTCTCGTAAAGATTCTCGCGAGTGCTTGGCTCGTTGCGATCGACGATCGACGAGCAAAGGTTGCGATATTTTCAATAATAAATCGGTTGATCTACAGTCAAGATAATCAATTTATGGAGCAGTTTGTTACTTTTCTACTCGAGAATTGCAAAGTGAAAATTCAAAAAGGGACACCTGGAAATAAAGGGCTGATGTCGCATCGACAATCTAAACTAATCCTTATAGTTATTTCGTAGTAACTATTTGTATTTAAGTTGCACTTCGACCCAAGTTAAAAATGAAATATTAAATGTTAAATCGATCAAATTCATTGTCGGTTTTAAACTCCAACGTGGAACGTCACGTATTTATCTTCTGTCACCGATAGTTCAATAAAATGCTAAGAATACGCGTAATATTTAAAATTCGATCCGAACTTAGTCTCGTTCCGCTTAAAGCGAGACTTGGGGAAGATAAAAGCAAAGGTATCCCTTGTAAATGCTGTTGTAGCCTAAACGCGATTCGGTTGAAGGATTTTTGAAAATTGCTCGCGGCACGGAAATTCACCGATGAAAAAAAAAAATTGAGCAATCCGTGTGAATCGTGATAATGACTCTTGGAGAGCTTTCGTTTATTCGTCTCCTTGTGTCGGCAAAAGGACTACTTTTGGGTGCTCGCTGAGCGTCATCGAGGACACGTCCGGCTCTGACGCACTCGGGTAGAAGCGAGCCAAGCGTCTTGCACGTTAACAGCCGAAGACGATCGAGGACGGCGAAAGCTTCGGAGTGAATCGAGCGGATTTCAGGAAGGAGCCGCCCAGGACTCAACGCAGCTCTCGAGGACGTGTGCGACGTCTGCCCCCGTACCTGTCCGCATCTCGACGGCGCGACGGGGGAAGCCGCTGGACTGGCTTGACAAATTACCGCGATTTTAATCGTTGGCTATGTCGATCACGTACGAGAAAGATTTAGTTTGCTCCTTTATTTATCGGCGCCGTCGTCCGAACGGTTAATCTATTTTTGAGGCTTTTATCGAGCTCCGGTTTATTTATTTCCCGTCAATAAAACTAAATCTTCGTCCCAACGTCTATATTATGCTTTACGAGCACGAATTATGTACTGGATTATATTTAACGCCACCGATGGCCGCTTCTAATTTTTTACATTTTCTTTTCGATTCACTTGGATTGTACGTCAGCCGTAAATTCGTTAGTAGATTTATGAACAATCGATTATAGATGCGCATTTTTTAAAACGAGCGACGCGAGCTTCGGCTTTTTTTACGCGAAATACACGAAATAGACCATAACTCTTAGCAGTTGTAAAGAGTCCTGACACTCGTTTAAATTGAAAATTGAATTAATTTAAATAACGAATTCAATGATTTTTGTCGGCCAAGTGAACCGCCGGTCACTGGCCGCTCGTATCGTTGACATCTGCAAATGTTCCCCCCCCCCCTGTTCCAATCCAATAGCTCACCTTCCTCGGTGCGATAATAAATTAAAAAGCGCTTTGGTGTCGGACGGCGGGGAGTTTGGGAAGATTGAATAACTCACCTGATCGATGTGTCTCAGTTGGTCGATAAGGACACTCGTGTTTGCGTTGGTGTAACCTTTGTTTTCTGCACTCGGACTCGACGTTAAAAACGTGAACTCGGGATTGTATCTTTGCGAGATTAAACTAGAATCGACGACTGTTTTGGCGTATCTGTAACATAAATTAAAAGACGATAAATTTTACAAATTGTATTTAATTCGGCGCCTTTCCATTCCAACGCTTTTGCAAATCTCATTAGCGTACATTTCCAATATTTCATTCGAGAGGTTTCGCTAATTTTTCTACTCTCGCATTATCTTAAACGTGTTATGGTAAATTACAAACGACTCGTTATGAATAGGACACGAGTAACGGTTACGCGAAACCTCGACAAAAAGTAATTGGGCGAACGACAGTCGTTAGTGAAGTCTTGCGAGGAGCGTTGATAAAAAGCTGCAAAAATTGGCGCGAGCAAAGCTATCGAGTGTTCGTCGTGTAATAATCCGATGCGAAACGAAGCCTTACAATTGTGAATCTCAACGCCTAAAAATCGAGGCTTAAGATGCCGAAATACGGCCAAGAAGCGACGTTGTCTTAAAAACGTTTTTGAAAAAGCAAAAGTTAGTCAGAGATGCCATTAAGCGTTTATGAACCAAAATACGGTTTCCTGGGAGCGAGACGATTGTTGACTCAACAAAAATCACTAAACTCCTTTGGATGGTCTCGGGGCCGAGCCATCAACTTTGTAGCCTGTTAAATCGATTTGAGTGCTTCCCAACATCGGACCGCGGGCTCGACATTTTTTCAAAGCGATATTCTAATGCTGCCGGCTGATTGTTTCCTCCGCATTACTAAAGCTTCCCTCCAGAATTTCAACGATGTCGAGGAAAAGTTTAATGCTTTTCCGCTTTATCTCCGCTCTTTGTTTCCAGCCGAGAGTCTGACGCGACGAATTCGAAGGAGCCTTAGAGGGCGCCGCTTTGAAAAAACAATTGCCGCGAATTTCAATTGCTCGCGTAATCTCGTAGACGTCGCCGGCGCGCACTTGGAGGCTCGTTTTCCTCAAACTACGGAGAAAAGTAAGCAGCGTCGATCCGCTCAACTCGGGCGATCCTCCGTAGGCTGCGCCAACATAACCCAAGTTTCGCGCCGGAGGAAAAGCAAGAGGTCGCACTTTACACTTATCCAAATGCATAATGTGCCCCCGTCCCTCCACTATTATAATCCTCTCCGCTGCAGTTGCGCCCTCGACGCTTTGTTGCTCAAACCTTTCGAGCGGCCCAACACACACGTACACACAGTCTCGCTGGGCCAGTGGATCGTGGCAGGAGGGAAGAGAGACGTTTCGCTGCTGCTCGCGACGACGGCCAGCAGCCATTTTTCCGAGGGAGTCCTTATCCGTCCGACTGCTTTGACGGCTTTTGGCTTTCGAGCAAAGTCGACGCCAGGCCCCTCGTCTTCTCTTTTAGCTCTACTTTTCGGGTAGTTGGTTAGGTTGTGTACTTTCGTTATTGACTGCGTCTTCCTCGAGGGAAGAATTGCTTTGAAGTCCGTTTTTCGCGTCGGTAGTCCTCGGATACGCGACGCTGATAACGAGAGCCGGGGGCGGGAGCGTTTAAAGAAAACCCGCCTCCCCCGCCCCGCGGCGCGCTTGTAACGAGCCTCGGCTGAAGGCAGCACGATTTCCAAGCGACCGCGAGGGTGTAATCGCGGATGCTGCTGCTCTCGAAATGTAAATAACGACGTCGCGCCGTCGGGCAAAAAATCAATTTTCCCACGGACAGGAGTCGAGGAGCCGACAAAGTCAGCCGCCGCAAAAGTCGTTTTCTGCAATATTGAATGCGTGCAATAAAAGATTACAGGCGATTCCGCGCGCGCTAAGATGATGAAAATGATTGTTTCAGTCGAAGCGCAACCGCTAACGTCGATTTGAATAAAAGTAAGTGCCGAAGCACCTGGCGAAACGAACTCGCAAAACGACGCAGCCAGGAGGAAAAATAAGTCCAGAAGACCGAAGGAGCGCAGAAACAAAAAAGGAAAATCAATTTCTCGGCTCGGTCTCGCTTTCGCTTTCCCTCTCGTTTATGTTGCTCCTCGTTATACACTCAGCGGCAGCTTAAAAAACAATAAAGAGAGCGCCGCGAGAGTTCGGGGAGCGGACGATTACGATTTCGTGTCAATTTGCTCGAGAGAGAGAGAGAGAGAGATGGAGAAAATAAGAGACCACGGGACCAAGCAGAGAGACACTGGCCGTAAAGCCTTTGTCGAAAGTGATTTACGCCTTTTATTAGGTGACGCTGTGCTTTCGAACGAACGAAACGAGGAATTCGAGGCCGGTGGTCACGCGCACTCGAGTGATCGATCGGCCAAGAAGCCGCCGTTCCTTTATTCCCGATAACCGATCCAAGCGCCGTTTCCGTTTCGCACTGCACCGCAAGATGCGCACCGTTTCCGCTTAATTTCAACTTTCGAGCGGGGAAGGTCGCCCCGAACGCATCTTTACTGCGCGACCACCGGAAATGCCCCTACGAATACCGCGCCTTTAACTTCAACCTCGGATTCAACTCGGCAATCGTTATTCTAATTACTGCACCTTTATTAAATCTCAAGCGCCTCGCAATTTCTCGACGCTTTAATCTTCTGATTAGATTTCCTCGCGCGAGTTAATGAATTTGCTAATCGCGTTCGCTGATTACGCAACGTGTGCTCGTCCGCAGCCCCAGAGTCCGATCCTGGCCAGGAATTACCAATGAACGGCCAATATTTCACCGATATCGCGCAGCCGGTAGCCTAAGAGTTTTAGGCTCTAGTTTAACCAAAACATCGCTCACCGGGCTTTTAAAAATTCTCGATTTATTAATTTTGGCGACGGCCCCCAGGCGCTCGCCGTCTGCTGTCCAGGTCTGGATAATAGATTCATAGCTCGACAAATGAGCGAACGGGAAAAACTTTCTCGAGATCTTCTCGCCGGATTCCTCCACGGACCTCGAGGGAATAATCCCGAGGAAGTTCGCGCGTCTCTCGCGGAGGTTAAAGCGGACAAGTGCGAGCAATCGTTCGTTCCGGCACGAGTGCGCGTTAATAAATAGCCGGGAATACGTCATTTGCATTAAAGGAAAGCAACGGCATCGAGGCTCTATGAATCATCTTTAAAGGCAACAAATAAATAACAGAATCATTGTCTTGGAGTAAGAACGGCAGTTGCGCGCGTGTGAAAATCGTACCTCCGCGCGAGGGAGAGCGAGTGCTGCTGAATCATCGGTGTCGATAAATCAAAGGCTGCAGTTTCAATAAAACCACGAGACAAAAATGTTACGCAGCGTTCCAACAATCTCCCATTGGACGCGAGCGCGAAAGCCCCGTTCGCAAACGCCGATATTTGGTCGAATTTGGCAATTGCTCGGGGGGCGGGGGGGGGGGAGCGCAGTTGCACCCCGGACGACGACGACGGCGATGACGCCTGGGCGAGAAAAGAGGAGCGTGCGACCTCTGGCGGACCTCCGCTCGCAACGCGGACTGGAATTTTTCTTACGAGCACCGGGGAATTATTCTCTTTTTATTGGCTCGGTATGACTTTGCATCGAACGGATTATCTTGTAGCACTTAAAAGAGAAATTCACGGTGTACCTTTTGTAGGGGAGGATCGCATTCGTTGGCTAACCGAGACGATTATCGATAGCCTGGAGATCCGCGCGAGATAAATCCCTCGTTATTCGTTTCGAGTATTAACAAAAGTTTCGTTTATTGAGAGATCTTTTGTGCGCCATTGAGACTTATAAACAAATGCTTGCGAAATTTACGACAATGAAAGGTAAAGGCGGAGTTCGCGGCGGTCCTTTTATTATTACACATTAGCACAATTGCGATACGAAACGTTTATTAGAGAACTGCGATTATTCATCGAGGCACATTTGCAACGCTCCTTCAACACGCCGTTTAAAATCATCCGTTCATTGTCGTACACACCTGCGTTGCGCTCTTGCGAGAGAACTAATTAAAGGCGTTTCTTAACGAGTGCCAGAAGAGAAGCTGCGGACATCCTCCGCCTTTGTTTTCGGAGCGAAAAACAAAGAAATAAAAAATTGAATTATTCAATCCCCGAAACCTGTGTAACTCTTAGCCGATATCAGTAAAAATGTAAGAGACCGAGCCAGTGCAGCATTCTCGGCAAGATCCTCGGTGCACTTTTCTCTTGCGTAGTTCTTTTTTGTTTTACAACCAAATAAAATACAGCAAGTTCTTTCGATTTTCCGTAAAAATGTTCGACCGAATCCATTTTTGTCCCAACAACTGCTGGACGCCGCCGAGTAGAGATTTAGGTAATTATGGAGTCAAAAGGTTGTAAAACGTAGTGTGCGTCGTAACAAAAGCTGATACTTTTTACTAGTAGACTGCAAAATATGTGTTCGCCCTTTTAAATGATACGAATATTGTATCCGAATGAAAAATGTTCGTATCGATGAGCAAAACCAATCTATGAAAGAGATAGAAGAGAAAAATTACGTTAAATTAGTCTTAGCTCTTGAATAATCTCCGATAATTCGAACAGAATCGATTTTAAAGTTTTGATACTCCTTTCGAACGAACGTTACCTTTTGAAATTAATTCCCGAAGAAAAAATGAAATTCGCCGCGATCGATAAGGAAGTTTTTCATTGTGCCAATCAGATCTTAAGATAGAAACGTTATTACGTCACCACGATATGGAACTGCGCAAAGCTTACGCATTTGACTTTGAATAACCTTTAAAACTTTGCAATATTAGTTATGCCATGTTTCAACGGAAGAGATAAAGAAAATCTCTGCTTTGGAAAGACTTTGGATTTCGATCTTTCCGACTACAAGTTTCCTCTGGGGGGAATTTTCTCGTGCACGATTCTTGAAAAATATAAAAGTGCCCGGGAAATTTTTATCTTTACATCGATGTTATTATTGAGACCGTCGCTAATAAAACCTTAATAATTTTTATACTTTGTGCTTTTAAAATTGAAATAGCGGCTGAGTCTCGACGGAATTAATCCAAGTATCGAAATAAATCCAAGTTTTTACGTTGTTATCGATTAATTATATTTTAATGAAATCGATGTGTTTTACTAGCGAACGACTAGCGCTTTCCATCGAACTACTTTGTCGACTTTTGTCCTTTTGAGGAAACGCGAATTATTAAAACGAGCGCAAGTTGCGGAATCGTCGTTGCCGATAAGCGGCTCGCCACAAGTCTTCCTTTTCTGGCTCCGAGGTGTCCAGTGTTCGCTCGTTCGGTGCACGTGACAACCTTTCAACGCTCGCTAACCGACAATTTGCCCTGGAAGCTAAAGCAGCGTCTCGACGGAAGCGACGTTACCTCGTTCGAATATCGGGACGCTGGCTGAAAGGGAGCTAAAGCGGGAGGGGCTAATTAAGCGGAAAAACTAGCAACCGATCGAGGGTCCATTACAAAGTCCAAGAAAAGATCGAATTTTAAAAAAGGGCAGAGTTGAAACAGTAGAAGCAATAACCCAGTAAACGAAACGCGCATTTCCGAAACGGAGTTTCCACGAGATTTTCTCCATTTTGCACTACACTTATTGCATTGACTCGCAATGGGAAAGGGTTTCGTTCAATTTAATAACTAACGAACGCGTAAATGTACAGGAGGACTCGAACTCATTTCCACGTTAAAAATAGCTTTCGTTGTGTAGGTGCGTGTAAAAGGTGTCTCAACGAAAGCAACGCCGTTCTCTTTGGCACTTTTTAATCGCACGCGTTTCGCGGTGAAAATTAGACAAGACCGAATGGACTTTAACCCGATCGTGATTACATCGAATGCGCGCGTGAAATTATGGGCAAAACTCGTTGCTTTGCCGAGGCGCACGCGCACACATTTGAACCTCGTTGTTTGCATAAAATAATTATTTCGCGGGCCTACTTTGTCCCAAGATAACGCGTTCCTCGAGTTTATCGTTTATCGGTCAATTCCATTCGACTGGTCGCGACAATTCGCAGACTCTCGCCGAGAAGTTTATGTTCTGGTTGGCGTGCAATACGATCGTTTAAAATTAAATGCTGCAGAAAAGCTTTTCCGAAAAACTAGACACTTTCGTCAGGCCACAATGGTTTCGGCCCACGTACATTTTGTAATCGAGACGGAATTCTAGTGTAGCGCGTCTCTAGCCAGATGCCAGATTTTCGTCATATTTTCGAGGGGGTGGGGGTGGGGGGGCATAAAAAGACAGACTCGAGCCAGACTAAATATTTTCGTTCGAGAAAAGCTAGGAAGCCAAGATTCGCTGGCGGCGCAAGACGTCCAGAGCATTGCGTAACGCGCAAAACAGAATCAAGTTCATCTCGTTCGTGTCGCATTCGCTCCCTTTACGATTCGAATCTCGGTGCACGACAAATGCAGTCGCGACTCGGTATTCATTTCAAGATCGCGTACTCGCCGGAATTTAGTTTCGCAATGAAATTTATTCCGCGCGATTTTCGTCTCGTTGCTGCTTCGTAAAGCAAGCGCAGCTTTTTGCTGGGCAACAAAATTTAACGAGTTTATTTTTGTAAAAAAGGAATGTCGAATGAACGGAACGTCAACAAAGCATTTTTCTGGAATTCCATGCGTCGACACATGTGTGTGCTGTGTGTGGCGTGTGCCACCCGAGCTCCTACCAACCTAAGCGATTTGAATTATTACATTTTATTTTCGTTCGCGGACGGTATTATTATGCGAATCTCTTGAACGGAGACGGAAGGACGTATTGCAATAAGTTGGTATTGACTATTAAACAAAATGGCGGTAGTTCTGTCGCGTTAAAGGCACAGCCGCTCTCTATTAGAGATTGTTCTTCGTCAGAAATCGATCGTTGCACAGTTCGATACCAGAAAGGAGTTGGCTTTTTCTCGAGAAAAGAAAAGTTGCTGCTAATAAATAATCTCCGATTTCAAATTTTTTAAGGCTTCGAGAGTTTCATTTGCAGGTCATGGCAAATTGTTATAATTAAGCGACGAGGAATATCAGAAAGACAAGCGCATTTTGAACAATTTCTATTTTAAATTCGACCGTTATTAACGTCCAATTGTCGCCACGAGCGAAATCTGGAATTTTTCTGAACAGCGTTAAAGTGGCTCCAGTGGTTCAAGCGAAAAGTTACTTCGTACGAGGCCAAATTGGAAGATCGAGCGGCAGCAAACGGGAGTAGCTTCTCATCTCAGGTGCAGCATTCAAATGTTCAATCTGCTTTATTGCGCGTTGGCCGAGGAAGACTCGGTAAAATAAATGACTGCAAAAAATAATTAGGAGGCGACGAATTTATTTGCAAAAGCCGTTTATAAAAAAGACACGAGCAACGCGTCTATAAAAAGTTTGTAAGTAATTTAGAATTTGAATAAATACAAAGGAAGATATTGTGCAGCAAAGGACTCTCTTATGTAATTCCTAGTGTTGGTACATTGTACAAGAAGTAAATTCTTAAGATAATTGAAAAGCAAAAAATTCATTTCTCATTTGGATAAAAATAATCTTAAATAAACAGCTGTCGTACGTGCAACAATACGCAAAATGTCGGAGAGACAAAGAGGGCGAGTGTGATTTCGCAAGAATGGGATACATGGAATTCAGCATTCAGCAGACGAGAGCAAGAGAATAAAGGAGAAAGAGTCGTAATTGAAGTCAAAGTCGATGCAAAAAGCTGCAGCAGCTCAACTTGAAACGCGCGTGTGCAACTTTTTACTCGGCTCTGTCTCTCTTTCGCTGCAATTGCTTCGGGCAATATTTCTCTCTCGCTTTTTCTTCTTCTTTTTCTGGCCGCGCATGTGCTCGCACACTCGCGCGCGCGCGCTCACACAGAGAGAGAGAGAGAGAGAGAGATCGCAATTGAAACACCTTTTACCCGTCGCTTTCATTCATTTTTCTCGTGCATTAACGCGCATCCACGGCGAGCGGCGAGCGTCAACCTTCGACTTCTTTTACAAGATGTACGACTCGTGTTAATTGACACGATACATAATTCTCTTTAATTGTCATTACGTTACGAGAGCCTCCCGGACTCGCGTTATTGCTAATTGTAATTCAGGAGTTTGAGCAACTGCTTCGCTCTCGGAATAAATTCAACAATTGGATCGATACTCGAGCAGCTCGGAAATACAAATACGTCGGGGCTCGAGTATTTTAACGAGTCGACGAGGACGATCCCGTCGCGTTCCTGAAAAATTAATAAAATTATCGATTGAGCGGCACCGCGTAATGCAGCCCCGATAATAAAACATTCGTGGAATTTGTAATTACCTATGCGTCCCTGACGTTAAAAATTTTCACTCGGTTCTCCGAAGCAAATTTTCTTCGTCCGGTAAAAATTCTTATTAAACGCGGCTATCAAATAGTTGGGCCCGATGCTGGTGCATCGTCATAAAAGGCCTGTATTTAAATAGAATTTAATCGGCGAGAGATTAAAAGCCAAAAAGGCAAAAAAGCAGCCAGCGGGAGAATGTCAATTGGCGAGATGCGAAAAAGTTGCCAACAACGTCAACGTTTGCGGCGCAGCAGCGCTTATATTGGAATGGAGGAACCGGCCCGCCGAAATTTACTGCAAAGCGCTCGCGCGACTCTCTATCGCTTTATCTTAAATTTAGCCGAACCGCGGGGGCTAAAATTAACTCGCGCCAATGAACTTCATTGTTTAAAAGCTCGAACAGCGGCCGAATCTCGGTTGGATGGATCGCGGCAATAATAAAAGCTAAACAAACGGAGAAAGAGAAAGGAGGCGCACGCGCATCAGCTGCCAGCCTCGTGTGGATTTTTGTATTTTATTACGAGACGCGGACGACGACAAGAGGAAGAAAAAAGATGAATGCACTGATAAAACGAACCGGTGGTGTGCCCGTAAAAGCGTATTTAATCTGTAAGGAGGACGCGGATATATTTCATCCCCGGACGATAGCACAGCATTTTTCCAGCTCATTCCTCGGCCGCAGCGTATAAACATTCACACACGTATATCTCCTCACTTTCATCGGATAGCTTATCTCCCCATCTTCCTCTTCTTCCTTCGAGTACTCGACATTTCCATGTATCGGCGGCGGCGGCGGCGGCGGCCTTCTTCTTTCGTTTTCTCGGGTACGTGCGAGCGTTATAATTATAGCCACACCTGCGCCGGCCGTCCAGCGACGGATGGCTCGGGAAACGCTACGGGAACCCGTGCGAGAGAGTGTCTTTGTCTTGTGCATCGCGCGTCCGAGGCTGCGGTTCGAGCGCCGGTTTACGCGTGCACTCGCACGCACACGCCTGCAAGCTTGCGTTTCGAATCCCCCGCATCGCGTTCCCCTCGTCGAGCCGAACACAATGGCACGACGGAAATTCGTCGTTGAATTATGACGGGACGAGCTGTTTTTGATTTTTCGCTCTCGCAAACTCGATGCGTCGCGCAGTCTTGATGACGCGGATTCGACAGTGTTCGCCAATTATTGTACGATCGTTGATTAATATCCGAAACTCCCCGGACATGCTAATGGGAAACTGCTCCAGTTAAAAGTCTGATAATAATTTTCAATTCTCTGGATGCTCGCAATTTTTCTCACAGCACGCGTACCCGACTTGCAATTATTAATTACACGGGCAACCGACGGCGAGGAAAAATTTTCCAAAACGAAAATTATTCACGAGGGAAAAATCTCGCGCCGAGAATTTTTTATAAATTATTTTAGAGAACGCTGCATCGCTCTCTATCGTTTTTTAAAACATTCTTTCAAAGAAAAATATAAAAATATTTTTACATAATACATCGTTTAAAAAAACATCGATTGAAATTCTTTCGTTAAAATTGAAAATCTTCGCCGATAATAAAAATGGAGGACAAGTTTGGAAATTTTACTTCTTCAGCCGAGGCATTTTTCTCAAGTTCCATACTTTTTCATTATGCAGATGTCGATAATTATAAATTCGTCGCGCGAAGATATTTTAAGCCTCAAAATAGTAGATGGAAATTAACTTTCATAAGAATGGAAATGCTCACGTTTGTGGTGAGAAATGAACCAATCGACTCCCTATTATCCAACGAGCTTGTAAAAAAATTTACGAAAGCCAAAGCAAGACGTTGTGCGTTTCGGTCAATATTTCGGTCAATGAGCCATTAGCTTTTACGAATTTGCAAGAAAATCCAACAAAAATTTTCTTACGATATTCGCATATATTAAAAAAGACTGGAGAGAGCACGAGTTTATACATCATCAGCAGGCCGCCAAGAGAGAAAAATAGAGAAAAATAGAGGACTCCGCGACGCAATCAAGAATTTATGAAATTCCACGAGGTCGTGGTCGTTTCCGGACTTTCGTACCTTCATCGTTTTAGACCGTTAATGCCGAAGCGTCTCTAAATAGATCCCGGTTATTTTATTCCCTCCTCCCATATAAACTTTAGAATATTCAATTTATGACCAAGAACGCGCGCATGCGTCCGCGTATAAAGCGAGATTTTATTAATTAATAAGCGCGATAAGCCTAATCTCCCTTTGCGACTCGCTTTTCCAAAACGCGCTTTGGAATAATATAACATTTGCTACCATTCGCTCTATTTGCGATACCGGAATAATTTCATTTCAAAATTCACACGAACCAACGATAAATAAATAAAGCGAGTGCACCAATCGCCAGCTTCGTTATTTTATTATCTTTTTAATGCAATTTGAAGAGCAAATCCATTGTTTAAAGAAAAGGCTATAACACGAGGATAATATTCAAGAGAATAGCCAGGAGGTATTGGTTTAGAAGCGATAAACTGCGAAGGTGCTTTTGAAGATAAAATAAAGAGCAGAGAGGACGCGAGCGGAGAAGGATGGGTGACGTGGAAGAAGGACAGACGCGCGCGATTAGACGGGGAGGAGAGAAGAATATAAAGGTAAGGAAGGAAATAAACTAGGAGCGGTAAAGAGGACAGAAAACACGGAGAAGGGAAAAAACTAAGAATAGCGGCGTTTTGGGACGTGAGAGGGTGAATGCTGCGAGTGAGGAACGAGTGGAAAAATGGAAAGAAAAATATAAGGCTGGTTGGGACGGAAGCAACAGCTGAGGGCTGGAAAGAAAAGCCTGAAAGGGAGAACGAAGGATGGGGCTTAGGAAGCAGCGGAAGAAGCGAGAAGTGGTGACATCAAGTGCTGGAACGGGAAGAAAGAAGAAAGAAAAAAGAGGTAATGAGGAAGTACAAACAGTTGAAGGCCACGAATAGAGAAGAGGATAGGGAGGGGCACTCGAATGAGAAAAAGAAGCACAAGGGAATCTTAAAAATGGAATATGAAAAGGGATAGCGAGAGAAGTCGAACGAGTCCAAGTGAGGGACAAATTTAGAAAAATGAAAAGGCTTCCAAAGGGCAGTTGATAAACTAACAAACTAATAAGCAAAAATAAACAATAGAGCATATTTGCGGAGGAGGGTATTGAATGGAAGAAGAAAAATGAAACAACAAATATAATTTAAACTTAGGGAATGTACAAAGCCTGCGTTTATAACAATGTACGAATTTTTCGTAAATAAATGAATAAATAAACAAACGGATAATTAGTGGGAAACAGGAATTTTCAATTACGCGTGTTATTCATCAATCATAATGAATATACGGGGAATGGCTAACGCACTAATGATGCTTCTTCACACGTGATCCTCGGTAGAATCGACGGTCGGTAAAGGATTTTGATTTTTTATTAATACGCATTTGTAATGCTGCGAGATAATCCATCCCGACACACCTGGGGCTGAAAGAGTCGGTGAGAACTGAGCCGCGGGGTAACGTAAAAAAAGCAAAGACGAACCTGCGCAGAAGGTATTCAAAGCGGTTAAGTAGTTTAGTTTTTAGCTTTTGGTACTTATTCAAACTTCGCTTCTTTGAAAATTCTTCGAAAATTCTTTGAATTTTCAGATTAAGAATGCGCGGAACGGAGAATTATTCAGTTAGAAAGTATATGAGAATTCTCGCATCGCATGAATAACAATATCCTCGCGGCGTATAAGCCCCTTTTTACAAAAGAATTTTTCAATTAAATATGACACCGAACAATTGATCTAGACAATGCAATAAGAATCTGGAATGAATTTCAAATAATCTCGAATGCGCCTTTCCTTAAAATTCGACGATTGACTTGAATATTCAATATAGCAGCGCGTCTACTCAACTTTATCCGCTTCGTAAATAAGAATCAATAGGCGATCGGACGGATCGACCTTGCAATTTCTCATAATTCCTTAAAGGAACGATGATTTCGCGCTCAAATTTAGTCGGCGACGCGTTCATCGAGTGCATCGCGAGTTCGGGGCTGGTGATCGCTGGGCGCACAACGGCGCGATCACGTCCATTGATGCAACTGCAACTGGGGAGGGGAGGATTTTAAGGGCTTGGTTATAATAGGACGCGATAATGGCCGGAATGGGCGCCGATTCCACGGGGAGGCGCGCGCGACGCTCATTTTTCAAGTTGACGCGGCGGCCGAGCGGAGAGGAGAGAGATTTGGGCCGGAGGGAAAGCGGAAGGCGAGGAGGGAAGGGAAATCAGCGTCCCGGGATTATTAATCAACGAGGGGCCCTCGGCCTTTTCCTTTCTTCCTTTTCACCCAATCATCGGATGACTTGCTTATGCATCTCACCCATTCGGCGTCACACATTCGTGGATTTTCGCGCACCGAGCGCCGCTATTAATCAGGCTTTCGGCTCCGGAATGCACGCGCATTCTCGGCGATTGACGCTTTTTGCGGCCCCGGAATGCATTCGCCGCATCCGTGGCGGATCGATTTTTAATAGCCAGGGGCTCTTTCACCGAGTTTCTCCGAATGCCGTAACCGCATGGGAACCACCGCAAGCGCCCACCTCGTCCCTGGATTCGCATTCGCTTCCTTTTTGGACGCTGGTTGGGCTGCACCCGCGCGCTCCTTGGCGCTCCTGTCAACGCCCGGAATGCGGACGGCCAGCCGACTTTTCAATACACCCGCCGGCCCCTCGTCCCGCAGCATTGTCACCGAGCCTCCCCTCCCCTTATTCATCCAGAGCCATTTTAATTGACGCTAAAATTTAATTTCCCGATCGCGGGGCCCGTTATTTAAATACAAATCGCTTCATCTTTAAGCGCGAATAAAGTCCAAGACGAATATTAAATCGCCATTAATAACATTGTAAAGGCAATTTCGCAAAATATTACGTTTATTGGCTCAAGCTTAAGAATAAGTAAAATTATTTTAATCTGCAATGAATTACTTGGCGAGAAAAAATTATTCCCAACTAAAACTGTAATTTATAGTTGCAATGAATATAAATTGCTAGTTAAGCCTTTGCAGATTATACGTTAGAGCTACCTGCGACTTTTTCTTCTCTTTAGCTCCGCTAAAACTTCTTTTAATTGGAATTAAAAATCTTTAAGACTTATTGGCTATTTACGACAATTTTGCGACCGAATGCGTTTTATTAGCCTGGAAACGCGGATAAAAGCAAAATACTCCTCTCGTCTTGCGCCTTTGTTTTACCAATCGCAAATTAATAATTCGATGCTTTCGAGTGAGAGCGCGAGTTTCTTTCCAACGACAAAAACTCGCAAAATACCCAACCATGCGATCTATTTATTTATTCGACTCAGATGTTCGAGCAAAGGGTGCACTTTTAATTTTGCCTTCGTTGCACTCAATTTTTTTCTCCGACGACTTCAACTCGGAGTGCACGAAAACATTTAACGTCTAATATGCGTCGACATTTTTGCGACTACGAGCTAATCCCCGCATTCAACCTTGTTTTATTGGCCAATTGTTTCTTCAAAAAGAACGAATTGCAAAATAAGATTTTTGAGCGCGTTCGTTAAAACTCGGATTTAAGTGGAATTAGTTTTAAAAAATCGACTCCATTTTGCAAATAATTGGACCAATAGCGCTATTGAGAGTAATTTCAAAAACATTTTACAATCAATCCATTGCTTTTTAACGCACTTTTCAAGATTCACATTCGTGGATAATAAATAGCGAGCGATTATTTTATTTCTCGTTTTATTTCACAACAATCAATAATCACCGACACTCGAAATCATTTAAAATTGCTAAACAAAACGTATATGTTGCACACTGACGTTAATTTTATTTATAGAATGCCGGCAGAACGAGATACATCGTTTTTGTTTTTGCAGATGAAAATAAAATACTGCAATATCAATTATGCGTGGAAGATGACATTACAAAAAATTGCACATTTTTTCGTGAAAAAAGACTCGAGTTAAAAATATCGTACAGTAGTAGTGAAACAAAATAAAACATTTGAAATATTTAAGCGAAAAAGTCGTTGCACAAGTTAAATCTGTGCAAATGCGTGGATATCATTTGTAACTGTGAATAATAACGCGGCTATAATTATGACTTTCATTATTTCCATTTCGAGGGAAATTCACGCACAAAGTGCCACTTCGCTCGACAGAGAGGAGGAAGACTCCGAACGAATTTAACCAAAGTAACTCAATACAAAAGTACTTTACCTGCTTTTATTTAGGATCGGGAACTCTATTCAAATATCCTGCAAGTCGATTAGAGAGGAACACCCACCTCGGAGGAACGAAATCGCTTTTCCGAAAATCTTCGGCCCGAAAGTTCTAAGCCTTTCAAAACGCCGACACGATTTCCCTAGCGGCCCTCGGGTCATAGGCAGAGAGAGAGAGAGAGAGAGAGAGAGAGAGAGAGAGAGAGAGGGAGTTGCGAGAAAACTCAAAAACACGAAAAAAATCCACTCGGAGACAGTTGCAATTGCCCCCGTTTTCGCGTTATCGTGTCCAGCCGCGACGAGTGCATTCGCTCGCTTCCGCGTGGCCGTTGCCAGCTGCTTTTTCGCGAGCGAAGGCATCTGACGCTGATTTCTGGGAAGTGCGCCGTGGACGCGGCTCGATTGGCGAACACTGCGAAGCCGACGTTTTGGACGACGTCGTTCCGCTTTGGCACGTGAACTCGTCGATCAGAGCAGGAGAGCTCCGCGTCGCAAAAAGCGAACCGCCCTCGAGCACCTCCCCGCCTCCGCCGAAGCGAGAAACAACGACAACGACAGCAGCAGCGATCGCGTAATTAAACTCATTATAATCGCGCGCGGGACTCGATTAACGCCTATTGTCGGCGTCTCATCAGCCGCGCGAGCCGATGAATCGACTGGTAAAACTTCCATTTCCAAATCCGATCGCTCGCTTCGCTGAAACTTCCGCAGAATTAGTCATTGACTCGGCGCTCGAAACATTTTTTAACATCGGCCAAGAGCCGCTAATTGAAAGGGAAGTCGCGAGGGACATTTTTCGCTGAGCTTACACGGGCAAAGCGAGCCACGACTAAACGGGCTCGCCAATAAAACTGTCCTCGTAATATATTCGTGGCAGCTTCGTTTAAAGTTTGGAAAAAACTTTGAAACGCTCTTTTTTTATGATTTAGTAAATTGAGGATGGCAGTTGGCTGGTCGCGCGCGCGCTGTTTTTCAGAATTTTTCAGTTTATCCTCGACGCTTTTAAAACTTAACTAAACGACGCATCGTAGTTGTAGGAGCTGCACCAGCAGTCGGAGACTGGCATTATGTTACCACGCGAGGGATCCTTCCCCTTCTCCCCTCGAAAGTGTATTTGTATTCGTTCATTATCGAGCTCCTCGCTTGCGAATACGCGCGCAAATTGTGAGCGCTTAAAATTTGGTGCGCAGCACGCACGTGGGGTGCGAATATTCAAGGACGTGCAATCTTTCCGATCGATCGCAAGCACTCCCTCGAAGAAAAATGTGAACAAAGACCACTCGAGGGACTGTTAGTTTGATTAGCACCTGTACTTTATTGTTGCGCAAACGTCGAGAGAAGAGAAAAAGCGAGCCTTGGTCTGCTTATCCGATGGAGAGTAGCATCAGTGATATCGCAGTTAGACTCTTAATCTGCGAATCGGGAACATTTTTATAACTTAAATCGGCCTTCGTAGCTTCAGCGATGATTGGATTCGATCGTTGTTGTCGTCACATGGGTCCAGTCTCCGTCTGGAACCATATTCGAGCCAACGACTCGCTGCGTATGGATAAGAACGAAGCGAAGCCAAAGGAGCGATGGTTGTTGCATTAATGGTTGGCTGGTGTTGCGAGGCCCACATCTTGTTGAAGACGACGAGTGAGATGTCAGCCAAGGAAAATCCCGATTGTCTGCCGCAGTCGTTAAATTCTGGTGCCCGAAGCGGCTTAACTCACTAGTCGGATGGTGCAACACACCGAGCTGCCAAGGTCTTAATTGTGTTAGTCTTGATTATGCTCGGTTAACTTCCTTATCGCGCGAATATTAGAACGAATGGCTGAACGCGTGGATGCTGTTACACGAAGCAGCGCGCAATATTACTGAGCTCGTGCTCGTTACATTAAAATTTGAGAAAAATGTTTGCACTTACCAAGTTATGAGTTTACAATGAGTTTGCGCATTGTTTTGCCGCATTCGAACGTTTGCTCGTACGACCAGGTGGTTAAAATCGCAAATTAAATCGAATTCGTAATAAATAAGTTTTCGCTCAACGACTTTTGCGACGAAGGTGTTTTTAAAAACTATTATCTATCGACTTTTCGTATGTACACGAGATAAGCACCCGGAAAGCGTGTCGACAATTACGTTTTAGTGCACAAAGCGATCCTAATTTCGAATAAACTCCAAACAGAAATTGATTTTCCGTATTATAGCTTCTTAAGTTTCCATACTCCATATTCTCGATTTCTTGGGCGAGAGGATCTGGTTTGTACTCTGCCGCAGAAGCGTAGGCTCCCATAAATTGTTTAAACAGGCCGCCCCTAATCCGGAACTGTTCTGGATACGGATGCTGTAGTATATATGCTCTAAAAGGATCTACGGCCGGATCTCGGGGATGGTACTCGCGAGTGCGTTGTATCACTGGTTAAGCTTCCTTAGCTCTTTATGTCCCGCGTAAGAATCTTCAATCATACAAATCTTATTGCGATTATCTGCAGCTCCTTAACGTTCCTTAACGGATTTTTTCTCTGGGCTCCTAATAATTTCTCGTATAAACTGAGCCTGCTTGAGTATTCAAGCGTCTTGAAGGGGTAAAAATTTGACTAATGCAGTTAATATCTTGGTCGATCAGAGTTTCTCGTACTGTCTATTGTTTTATGCTTTGCGACGCAGATATCTGCTTTAAGAATATCTAGGATGGCGATAGGCTTCTTCCATTCGGTTACGGTCGTTATCTTCTACAAAAGTATTTCCGAGGGACCTGGGGCTTGCGATTACCTTTGCTCTTCCATTAGTTTATCTGTTATGGAATGTGCTGGACAAAAACACAAATAGTGCAAATAGTACAAACTGCGAATGAGAAAAGTTCAAAATAATTCAGCTGGCCACATTGTTTAAACTCATCTGTCCACCGATCGAGGGATGCGAGGCTGGGTATAAGAAAATAATTCAACTAGTGTTGGACCAATTTGAATCTGATTTTAAGATATTCGATAGGGTTGAGTCGGTGTAGCGATGATCGACAAATTCTGTCTCCGCCAAAAACACGAGAACGTGAGAAGCTAGAGCCCAACACTTAAACGTTCCAACCTATCCCACCTCTCTGTCCTTATAATTATCTTCAGGTTTTTCGATCGTCCTTGCACACTTCTAACAAGAACTATTCATTAAGTTACTAATACTTAGGAAGCTGGAGTATGAAGCCACGATACCACAGTCGGTCAATAGATTTGCAGGGGAAGAAAATCCCGTTTTGATTTTACTGGATGATGTATTGTATCGAAAAGCTAAATCTTTTCCAGACTCGAAATAAGAGATGAAGAATTCTTCGATAAAAGAGGATTTCAAGTGTAATTATTAAGAATTCGTTATCATTCGTGTAAATAGCAGACAATAGATGTCTGTAAACTAAATTCTATTTTATGTCTTTTATTTCGCTTTCTGTATTATCGATTGAAAGTCAACTGCCAACAATTGAAAAGAGTCGCGAAGTGAAAAAATAGAATTTAATAATGAAAATATCAAAGGGTTTCAGTTGTTTGAGAATGACGGAATTATTTTCATTATTAATGTTTCCCATGGTTTATGTTGTACCACGCAGATTTCAACAAAAAGTTATCCGAATTTGCAAAAGTTATTTCAAAAACTACTAGTACTTTATCTTCGAATAGCGTTTCGTCGATTGTCATTGATAAAAATCCCCCTTTCTCTTCAATCTTTGTTCGCATTGCGCGCAACCAAAGTCCAGATAAAACAACGACAAATGTTGTAATATCTACCAGTAGTTAAAAAAGTGGAAGCGCCGAGATAATCTCGTTGTCTTACACGCTTTTGTAACTCTTCTTAATCGTGAATCACTCGATACATCAGTTGTAAATTATCGAACGAATTTACGCTTCGGTCCTCTTGTCAAACGAGATTCCATTTTTTCACTACAACTATATTGCTGTGTCATCGAAGCTTCAAAAAAATATACAATAATTTCCTTTTTCAAACGAAGGTATTGCCACCCTCGACTATTTTAAATTTGCAATCCATTGCGATACAAATAAACCAATAAAATTTTGTGAAATGATTCAACGATTAAGAGACTTTTTTACGTACAAAGTAACATTGCTTTTAACAAATAGTCAGTCTCCAAAGAGTAAAGTTAGCCGCTCCTTTATATCGATTAAGACATCCAATTTCGAAATGTGCTATTTGACGGAAAATCGAATAACTATGAAACTAATTAGACATGGAACTTTATTCGTTCGAGTTATTGCCCAGGAATTATATTGCGCGCGTTACAAAGGACATTCGCATTACGCACACAAGACGAAACGTCAATCGCTGCACGCACTCTAATCTAATTAGATCGAAGAAGGTTGTAATTTTGTTGCTCCCAAGCAGCTGCTCAGTTTTTCTCCACGCTTGTCGTCAATTTGGCGTTAATAATAAGAGAACGTCTGGGAAAACTCGTCGCAACTCGTCGTCCGTCATTCAGAACCATCGCGTCGATATCAGCGAGTGTCGGTGGTGCAGGCGCCATCGCTCTTTCCACGAAAAGTGCAAGATTGCATCGCGTGTCGCAAGCAAAAAATAACGCTGCACTCCCCGGCAGCGTGGGAGCCGCCCAAAAGTCCCAGCGGCCGGTATCATCTTTCCCTTAAACGCGCAGCCCGCAATTTCGGTTTATCTCAGGCCGCACCGCCAGATATATTCCGCCTAACCGCAAAAGCCGAAATTTAATGTAAAGACCGCGAGAAACGATACCAGATTTTCCCCCCTGACTCGCCCACGCCCCCCCCCCTCGGACCACCGCGAAGCGGATCCTCTCTTTTTCCTTTTGCTCTCCCCTCCCGCCTCTCGGGGCGCGTAATGACTTTGGAAGTCCTCGGCGGCTCTACGAACGAGCAACGCTACCCCGCGCGTTCGATTAAAGGACGTCGCAGTCAGTTGCAGTTGCAGCTGCAGTCCGGCAGCCGATCGATCGGCCGACCGGCGATTGAATTCGATAATGAAAATACTTGGGCTCGCGAAAACGGACGTTTCCCGGCATTCCCCGACGGCTTCCGTCCAACTTTCGGACACGTATCGGCGGCGCGACCCCCAGCCCGGGTCACGTCATTCTCGTCTCGAGTCTCGAGTCGCTCGCCCTTTAACTACTCCAAGCGAATTTCGCCAACTGCGCCGACTCTCGATTTTCATTCGACCGTCTAAAACTCGAGCCCCGCTTTCCTCCGAATTCTTATTTAGCTTTTTTTAATACGCGTCTAAGCTGCGGTCCGAGTCGGCTGAGAATTTTTAATTTTTCATCGCTCGGCTTAAAAGGAAAGAAGGACCATTTGCGCGATAATTAAATTCACCGAGTGATTTATCGATGCAGCGGGAGCTTCGCCTCCCACGATCAGCGCGCGGGGGGTGGGACACGCGCGTCGCTGCTCTATCTCCAAAAAGCAACGACCTCCTTCTTTTCGCTTCAGGTTTGGTCAACTTGGCTCTCCACCGATCGAACCACTCGACGAGCTTTCGCGAAGCTGCACGCGAGCTGCACTTTGTCGGCTCGCGCGTGCATCTTATCTTACGCGACTTCCTCCTCCTTTATCTCCGCATCTCCTCTTCTCCCACACTCCCGTCGGCGTGCGCCTGCGGACGCAAGCTTGTGTGTGTGCGCGCGCGTACGTAGGCAGCCGCCGTCACTCCGTCGGCGTGCATTATCGCGTGATCGCAGATCTTTCATTTTAGGCATCGGGATTATATGCTTTTGAGAAGTCGCCTTCCCCGTGAATCTCGAGGCTTTTCTCACTTTTGCTATCTTTTTCTCTGCGCTCTCTGCCCTTTTTATCAAACAGGTTCATCGTTGAGGCGCTGAAGTGTTAATTTAAGTTGACGAGGATTTATTTCTTTTTTCGTACCCTATATTTTATTACCGCTCTGCCACGAGTAAAAAAAGTTTGAGCGAACGAAAAGAGTAAAGAAAAGAGTGAAATCCATCCAAGTTCTGACTGATTGATTATGAAAATTTCTTGTCCGTTAAAGTTTATTAACGATATTATTGCCTTCTCGCTTTATTAGCAGATGAGAATTTTCTGGCCTGGAAAACTGACGCGCGCGCAACTTTGATAAATGTTAACGACGAGATAAATTTTACCAATTACCACCGCTAAATTGAATAATTTCGTTGAATTACGAGCGCGAGCAATAACTGCAATACAGATTGCGGCTTGTATTGGAACGATTGAAAAATTCGGTATTGAAATGTACTTGCGTAATAAAGCGAGAATAAATCAGCGCGATAATGTCTTTTCCAGAATTCATTCCGATGACGAGTTATAAATGAAGCGGAGCAAACGTTCGATTACACACGTTCGCGATTGTGCCTACGAAAATTATCATTAGAATAATTTATGGATAGAGCAATGCTCGATGTTTACTAGTAACGAAATCGGCGAGAAAGTCAGAGGAGCACTTGTAGAAGTAAAGGTTCTCTCCTGCATCGAAAATAACGAAAATGCAAGGTCAACGAGGAATGATCGATAAGCGCGACTCGTCGACTCATCCAGAAGCTGGAAATAACGGCGTCTCTTTGTTCCTCCGCTGGTGAGGTCGGACACGCGAACCAAAACAAGGGCAGGCTATTGACGGAAAACGTTTGGATAAATGTCGCGAATAAAGTACCGAGTGTGGCAAGCGCGAAAACTTCAATGTTCGAGGCTTAAGATGGCACGAGTCGCGACGTCGGACGACCTGAAAAGCTCCCAAACGGTGCAACTTCAATCGCGCTCCTTTTCATTACGTGAAAATGAATCGCCGCCCGTCGATCGAGACGGGGATAATTTGAGAATACTCAAGGACGTCGGCCTGATGAGAGTCCGTCGTTTCGTTGGAGGAAGAAAGAAACGGGTCGCGAGCGAAACCTGCTTTCCCGGGTCAATCCCCCCTCCCCCCCTCCCCCGATCGATAAACCCCTTGAAAGGGCTGAATTCGATTGTTGAGGGAGCAAAACAGCAGGCGAGGCGTCAACTTTCCAGGTAAGTACGTACCGCCACGGACTCGACGTTGAAAGTTTAACGAGCCCGAGCTCCGGATCGATCCAGCGCAGTTTTCCGGCGACGCCTGCGACTCGCGGAAATTGCGTCTCGTGTAGCTCTCCTCGACTATCGGCGGCGTCTCCCGTGGCCCCGATTTACGTCGTCGGTTACTGCGTAACGACGATTAGCCCCGGCACGTGTCACCCTCTCGCTCCTCCGCGCCACTCCATTATTTCCCCGTCATTTTAGCTGAAAATTCGCACCTCCTTGCGATCCCGGACTGGAGTGCTTCCGCCCGCGACTCGTGCACGTGTGCACTTGGCGGAAAACGTTGAATCGGGCCGAGGCTAAAAAGTTTTTCGTCGCGCGCAGACCGCGCACACCGATATGTGCTGATCCACAATAGTATTAAATTAGACAGATACGTGACTGTTGTTACGTCGCTTAGCGGCCCTTGCCGATTCAAATTTTCGGACCACGTACTTCCGTGAAATTGTCAGAACCAGTTATGCCCTGCAATTTCCAAGTTTTGTTCGGAGAGTTTCGAACTATTTGTTACGTTTCGAAGATCGTGCGGCTCCAGCTGCGCTCGCCAAAAAACCGGCCAACCTCTTTCATCGCGTTTCAAATTCTTTATCAAATTTGTCCTATCGCCGATCATTTCCCTGCACTTTTTCGAAATAACCCGTTAAAATTGTCCCCAAGGGTGCTCGCGACTTTACATCAAAGCGCCGCGGACCGAATCGGAATTCATAAATATCGTCTTTGCTTCAATTGCCTACGCCAAACTCGCTGCGAAATCGTCAAATTGTCAAAATCCATTAAACGCAGCGTGTCGATTTATCGCGAAAGAACTTGAATAAAATCACTTGTATTCGATCGGTTGCGTTCGCCTGATGATTGGCTAAGGTTACAAACTAAGTCGAGCATCTCTTGTTTTTAAGGCTCCAGCGACGCTCGGTGTGTTTAATGGAGAAATAGCGCGTTATTTTTGTAGCAAAACGCATCGTTCGTTTGTAAATTTTGAACCGGACGAGTCCAAGTACCAAATGGTTTAGGCCGTCGAGCGTCGAAAACTTGGATGCTACGGTTATTCGTTGGTCCACCTCTAGAACCGCATTATGCGTAACGATTTACGTCAATTTTACGAAATAAAGCGAGAACTCGGTTTTAAAAAAGCCGTAAATCTCGCCGAGCGGGATTTGCAGTAGCGTTTGCCGATCTTTCGCGAAGACGAAAAGAATGAAAATACGAACAATCGATTGGGGAGAGCGATGCGCGTGAGCAATGGGGCCAAAACTTTCCCTAAATTTTCCTAAATTTCCCTTCGGACACGGATAAAGCCGGGGCTCGGAAGAGGGTGGTGGCCGTGCAATAATCGAGGAGGGGGCGGGCACGTGCGCCCAAGGTGGCCCCGAGCGAAGTTAGAAAATTCGTAGGGACGTTAGTTTCGGAGGACGTGACGTGACCTGAGCAGCGCCTCGGCAGGCATAAAGTCGCCGCGCATCCGTCGGCGCTTTTTCGTCGCATTCTGTCTTTGGTCTTTGTGCAGATCGTGCGATTGGAAAGATTCTTGGGAGTTCGTGGAAAGCGTGTAGCCGGAGATCCCGATCTCCGATACGCAGAGGCCGATTTGCTCCTAATCTCGTCCTGATCCCTCAATTTTCCTATTTAGACTGCAGAAAAATATCTATTAAACCCGACAACTCGACAACAACTCGACAACAACTCGACAACAACTCGAGACGCAATAACGTATTTGCCATCGCATTAGCTAGTTTTCGCTTATCGGATCTTCCGATCGCATTTTTTCGTCCGGCCGCTGGCTTTTCCGCCGCAACCCATTCAGTTGGAAAGCACGAGACGCCGCCAACTAACTAGAATTAGAATCCTTAATTGTCAACGCGGCCGCAAACGCACCGCGCAAACACATTCGAGTACTCGGGTTGTTGACAAACGTCCGAACCTGCTCCAGCCGCAGATCGCTTTATTTCGACTTATTTCTGCTTTACTCGCAACCGATATTTTCCAGGAGTAAAAGTTTTTTTGCCGGCCCGTCTTCGAAAAAAAGGCCCGTATTAATTATTCGCGGTATTGTCGTACTCGTTCGTCGAATTTTTTAAAAAGTCGAGCGACGACGAACGTGCGCTCGAAAAAGAATGTAAAATATGCCTCGAGCGCGCTGGTGGACGTCCAAAGGGGACGAAAAAATTTCCGCCAGCTGTATCGCGAACGAGCAACTAATTAGCAATAATTTATAAAAAGCACAATTTTCAGATGCGCGTGCAAGCATTAGAAAACTGCGAGAGCCGTTTTAATGCCGAGGCTTCGTTGCTAACGTCACGCATCCGTCGGATTGGCTAAGAGTCGCTTTGAAAGATTTCAAAGCGATCGGTCGGTTGGTTCCCGTTTACCGGCAACTGTTCTATCCCTCGCCGATGCCAAACCAAAACGGCGCCGTGTTTTTATCGGCGCAAAATTGAAAATCTTCAAGCCTGCTTGCCGAAAAGGAAAGGAACGATGTTCGTTCGATATTAATCTCGAGGAAAGCGTGTAGTTGGTTCAAATCCAGTTGTCGGCCGATTTGTTCCAACTCACTCGCTCTCTCTCTCTCTCGACGTCGCAGGGGAACGCGAGGAAAGCGAAGGAAAACACGCAAGTTGAAAATAAAGGATGACGGGCATTGTTGGTGAGCGGCGTGTGGCGGCGGTCAAGGGACAAAGGGAAAAAGCCTCAAAGCCTTATCAGCGCAAACAAATTCTTTGGAAAATGCGGGAAGCATTAGTTTAATCTCGCGTTGTTTAGGTTGGCCGGTCCGTCGCGCTCGGTTTGCGAAACGGGCACATCCGGTCTTATCTCGGGCTGCATCTGATCCCCGGAGGAAAGGAAGAAACGAGGAAGACCGCCGAGGCAACTACAATGGCCACGGGAAAGTTCACCGAGAGTTGGTCGAGAAATGCGTCGTCGCGGCGAAATTCGAGTCCCCGCGCGATATCGCGGAGGGGGGAGCCCGTCTGCGCTTTTTCCTCCCTCCTTCTTCGCGGTTTAGGCTTACGCGCATTTTTTCGACGGGGACGCGGGTTTTTGGGCAGCCGCTGCTGCTGCTGCTGCTGTTCTGCAAAAAGTCGAGGCCGCAGTGGCAACTGCGGTGGCCGTTGCGTTCCGGCACGTGCGATCCGCTGCTGCACCAGTGGCGGCCGACCCTCCGGTCCTTGGGCTGTATCGGCAACTTTCTTTGCATACCCTCGTGCGGTGATTCATCTACCACCGGTTAGCCTTGGTGGCAGCTATGAGTACCAGCGCTCCTGTGATTTACAGCACGAGAATGCGGTATCTGCAGGGGCTTTGGTCACGGTGAGGCGGGGCTCGTCCCATCAGGGCCTGAGTTCGATTCTCTCGCCGGAATTGCCGCACCGCGCAAGCGCAACAGGTTGCGCCGATCGATGTCGGTAATTGCCGCAAGTGGAGCTTTGACAGCCGTCCCGAGTCCTCTCTGATTTTGGGAAACCCAGGAGGAGGAGGAGGAGGAGGAGGTTTCGCGCCTCCTCCCTCTTAATCGAGCCTTTAATTTAGCGAGCCCTTAACTTTTCGCGGGACATACGCCAAACCTCGTCCGTGGTTTTGAATATTTCTTTCGATCTCGATTTCCAACGTAAATGTAATAAAAGAATGAGGTATCGTCAGCCGTCGACCAAAATCACTTTTACGGCGACTTCGCGTCGCGATCTCGTCGGCTCGTTGACACTTGGCAACGAGTACAATTAAGCAAAAAATCGACAATCTTACGGCAATGTTAGGCAAGATTTATCGCGACTCGAGTCCTCTATCTTCGCTGCTAATGGAAAAACGGATTTGCAAAGCAGATTTGTCCTCTCGGCGCTAAATTGGCAAGACCGCGGCAAACTTTCTTGAAAAAACTCTTACGAGAAAGTTTCTCGGCAGCGAACGAAGTACGAAAGAGGCGCGAAGCTACAAGAAGGAGGAGCAGGATTTATAGATTTTCGCAAATTAATCGGAAACGCATCCTCCGATTAGTGATCGACGACTGCGCGACCATTTCGTAAGACGGATAAGAGAGAAACGAGGAGAGGAAGAATTGGGAAAATTGGGCGAAAAAGCGAAGGCAGCCTTGGGCAGCTCGGAAAGTAAAGCAGCGGGCAAAAATAAAAGATAAAGCGGAGAAAAAGGATCGGGCGCGAAAGGCGTCGACGGCGACTGGTTCGACGGCTTTTGCCTCGCGATCGCCGGCCCAGCCTTTCCGGGCGAAAAGAAATTCGAATTCGCGACAGCCGTAAATCAGTCGGGGCTCTCCGTCGCCTCCACGTAGACGCCCGTGTGCGCGCATATTAAATAACGATGGGGCGCGATTGATACTATTCGCCTTCGCCGAGACAAGCCTGATAATAGTCGGGCAACGTTGCTGCTTTATTCTCACGGGCAGACCAATCCCGAGCGCCCGATTTATTTCCTCTCCTCTCTTTTTTCTTTCTCTTTTCTTTTATCGCGCAGATAACGCATTGGCAGATTCAATTTTTCAGTCACGCGCGTTTAAGGTGCGGACAACGAGCGACGAACGCGCTCCTTTCGAATCCTTCCACTCCGAGTCGAAAATGCTTTTCTCATTAAGCATCTCGAGATTTGTTCGCGCGCGAACGCACTCGCGTATTCTCGCTAACAAAGTCCAAAATGGCGCTCGATACCGGTCCAAGTTTCGTCGCGCTCTTTTGGGGCTCGCCAATTTTCGCGCTCATTTTTATTTCTACGTTCCCGCAAAATAACACCACTTATAGTTGCGGTAAAAAGCGAATCCCACCCAGGAGTGGCGAGCTGCCGATACTCCCCTACGGGAATCGGGTGTTTCCTAAAAATGAATTGCCCCATTGCTATTATCGCACGCGTACACGTGTAATTGATTTCTGGCGAAATCCGAGCCCGAACACCCGAGCTCGTAAAGCCAAAGCCAAAAACTCGGTTTTCGAGTCCGCAACAAAGCCAAATCGCAATTACAGTTAATATTTAAACCACAGAAGCTTAATCATCTACGTAATGCGGCAATTATTTAAAGTCCATTAAGCATTGGAAAGTGAAGCAGCGGCCCAAGTACTAAAGTGGCCCGTGGCCCGAAACCGCAAACAATCGAAAATAATTACTCGACGCAATCCTATCGAAAATCCGGTCATGCGAGCGCAACCCGAGGACAAGCCGCCGCCGCCGCCGCCGCCGACGCTGAACAAACCAAAATAATTTTCAAGGGGTTGGTGCATCAGTCGCGAGCGTAGACCGGACCTCGGTTTCTGGGTAAATAGTCGAACGGCTCGAGTTGCCACACGCAGCATCGGCTTTAATTTTGCCTCGAGGGCTACACGAGCTCCGCTGTAAACAACAACAACAACAACAACAACAACAACGCTGATCCAAGCAAAAGTTTCTCCTTCGGGGCATTCGCGCGTGACAGTTTGAGTTTGGACAACCAACTTTTGTCATTACGCGGTCTCTGGCGAGTCGCGCAACTGTCAAGACTGTTTTGGCGCTTCGTGTCCGCGAGATTAAAAATGCCCTTCCACGCGCCTCAAAACTGCTTTATCGATAAGCCTCTCGAGCTTTACCATTGTCCTGTAATTATTGTGACGTGTTTTACGATAAAAATTGTCGGCGTCACCCTTGACCGTGGCTGTTTCAACGTTACGAGTCCCTACTCCCAGGGGTAGCTGCCGTCGACCGGAAACGAGCGGCAGTCTATTCTTGAAACTAGGAGCAATGGTTTTCGGGCAGCCGCCGGTAAGCGGCCAACGATTCTTTATAATTGGAATGATTAGACGTAACGAGCGGTGCCCCGTCATCAAACTTAATCAGCCTTTCGAGTTGTTTGAAATGCAGCAGCGAGGCGGAAACGTTCGAGCGCATTCGACGAGATCGAGAGTTTGGAAGCTTTCGAGGCGACGCGTTTGCTTGTTTCAATGAAACCAAGATCGTTTCGTTAATTCGCGGCCCTCGAGCTGAAGAATCTGGTTTGACGATCAACAACATCTGCCTCATTCGTACTCGACGCCCCCCCCCCCACCCCTACTCGTGTCCAAACTTTTCATCCGCAGTGCACAAGTGTGACGCCACTGAATACTTGCCGAGGATTATTTGGCAATAAATTTAAGAGCCAAAACTGATCGATATTAATAATAATTTCGTGACTTCGTACTCCGAAAGCAACTTTTAATCCGCACTGCAGGAGCTGCGGTAAATCATGTGCCCGTTGCTCCCAGACATCCCGGGGGGTTGAGAATTGAGAAGCGCCTTGCTACCACTTCTCTATTGTTCGATTGTTTTTTTTTTTCAGAGGCTCCGCGAACAACGACGTTGATTCTGCGTCGGGAAACATCGCGATGCTGAGTCGATAAGGAAGAAACCCAAGATTTGTCATTACTCGTTACATTACATTACAACATGCGTGCATTGTAAAACGTTTCAAGTTTGTAAACTACACGAATCGATAAAAATTTTTTACGGCTGCATCGAATATTCCGCCGTTTTATGTAATACACGTTTCGAGATGCAACTACTGCACAATAAAATCGTCCGCAGCTAAATTCTTATTGCGAAATAACGAATGCTATTTGAAAATCTCAGAAAGGTCGATCGGCTAATGGGCGGGTATTTACGGTAGGGGGGGGGGCATTTTCGAAAAATTCTCGAACAATCTCCTATTAAAAATATTAATTGTAGTCGAACGTAGAGCAGTCGTATGAGCTGCTTTTGTTTTGTTTTTGTTTTTTTTTTTTTTATTTTCTGTAATAAAAACCAATCGACGGACAGATTTGTAAGAAAATTTAATGCACGATTCGAGCGAGTGTAATGTATAGGAATGGGTCGTTCTTTCCAAAATTATTGATTATTTTATTGCGCAGCCCGAGTCCGCGATTTGTTTTATAAAACGGGTAGCTTTTAACGAGACGAAGAGTGCGAAAAGTATTTCAATAGCGGCGAAAATCCGCGAACAGGATCGAGACGGAGTTTGCCTAAAGCTGTTAGATTGCAATGCCAAATATGATGATTTGCATCACAGACACTTTGGAGGTTCCGCACGAGCGCACCATCGAGTTCATCGATTCGGCGTACGTAGTTTTTTGGCGCGAATCGTAATGCCTCCCCTGGACAAAGCGCGGACCAATGAAAAAAGGAGATTAGGAATTAACGCAACTTATTAACTGCACGCCAAAAATTCTGAGCGCGCCAAGTAACTGTTTAACCAACATTTATCTCAAGTTTAGGGAACTGAAATAAATCGCGTGCGTTGAGGCGAGTCGCACGCACACGCACGTCTGCGCTGCGTACGTGTATGCCAGTTCGTTTTGCAAGAAAGGCGCGAGCGTGTGCGTGTGCGAGGATGCGAGTAACGCCGCCACCGCCTGTATCCAAGTAGTTGACCGAGTTATCCCGAGAACGTTATTCCTTCTAGTCGATCGAAAATAACTATATAACCGTGATGCGGCTATCGATCAAAATACAGCGTTCGAGGCAAAAAGTGTTCACCGATGATCACTGGCTGACTTAAATATATCGCGTCTTTGATTTCAAAAACTCCGAGGGATAAGTTACCGTATGGATGGCCGGCGTAGGATTTTTCCGATTTGAAAATAAATTTGCCGCGACACACGTGCCAAGCGCAACGACGATAGTCTTCCCCGATCGAAGACGTTCTGGCCAATTCGCGCGAACGTTTTTTGCTTCTTGAGACCAGAGGGATTAGTGATCGAGACTCGGACTGATATAAAATATAAAAATTGATCAAACGTCGAGAAATCAGCGTTAATGGTTTTATTATGCTGCAGTAATCGATAAATACATATCGAGGTCACGCTTTCACAATTTCTCTTTTCGCTCGTTGCTAAAAATTGTTCAATTATAAAATTTAACGTATTTCATAAAACGACGCGGTTGTATCAAATAATAGTTATACTCGCTCGAACGTTTTTGTTGTTGTTGTAAAATGTCGAGACGTGTGCGCAGGCTTTTACGTCGATAAATATTTACGCGATAACTTTACTATTGTCGAATAATTATATTAGCGACGATAAATAAAAGCAAAACGATGGCGCGCGCGTGTATTATATCCCCGTTAAGAAGGAGAAACAATGAAATGAGTCATCTTTAATTAACGTGAAAAACCTTAAGCCGATTTTCAAAATCGCATTCGGATATCGTAGTATTAAAATTCGTCCTTGAATTAATATCTCTTGAATCATAATTCACGTATTGATCATTCGCTTAACCGTCGAAGAAAAATAAAATACGCGAGTGCATTCCGTTTAATCGCGCGAAAAAGTTTAAATAAAAAGCTAGACGTGCCTACGTAAAGAAGTGAAAGTGTACGTTAATTGCCGACGCGATACGTTTTTAAGCGTTGAAGTATTTTTTGTCGTACTAGTAGTCGAACGTGTGAAATAACATACGGCACATTTGTGTCATCCGTACGTTTTTAAAGCGCAACGTTCTCCTTTTTTAGAAGAGAATTTAAGAAACTGCAGCGTCGGCCGCATCGGAGAATAGGAAGAAGAAACGAGCGCCCGAGAGCTGCCCGACGAAGAATTATTAGAAATATCGTCGAATCAATTTTACTCCCGTAAAGCTAATAACAGTTTGAGAATGCAATTGAATTTAAGAAACGAGCCGCGGTACGAGTTTCAAAACTAGAATCTAGGGATTACGAGGAAGACACGAGGATCCTAGTTTCACAAGCCCCAAGTGAACCGACAAAATTGTAGGTTAGACGCAGTTGCACATCCTTCGCTTTCGCCCCGTCCGAATCGTTGCTTAATCTTTTTCAGGTTCAAATCTCGCAGCTTCTGGAGATAAAGCGACTGCCAACATACGTTGCGATTAAAATATGCGACTCGTCAATTGCCGCCCAAAAGGTGGATTTCTCGAGCCAATTTAAAAATTGACCTCCGACCCACTGGAGCCAATTATCGCTCAAAGGGTCGTCACAATAGCAACGGGAGAAGACAAATGGAATATTGTAGTCCGAATAATGGCTCGATTAAACGACGATGCGCGTGTGTGTAGGCCTATAGCGGATAGTAATACGCGGTCGCACCCACGCGGCTCCTAATTCGCGTTACAAGAGTCGTTTGCATAATCCAGGGGAAGGCAGTAATCGCGATTATTCGGTGCGCGTGCTCGATTAAAAATAAACGCGGCCATTAATCAAAATAAGCTACTCCCCCGGAGCGGCCGCGCGAGCCTTTAAAAACTACCGTAATCCCCGGGCGTTCGCGGCCCCAAACTAATAAAATTATTGCAGCCGAGGTCGCCAAGACTCGGCTCTTACCTACAAGACGAGCCGCGCAATATTGATGGCGCGATGCGAAAGGAGGAGCCACGCCCATAATGCAGCGCAGTGACTCATCCTCCTCGTAATTCACGTTCAGGTTCACACGGCGCGGCTCCTCTCGCGATTATTAATCTGCAGAAACTTGTTACGAATACAGAGAAAGGGGCAAAAGCGCCGCGCGCCCATAACCTAAAACGCAACGTGTTTATTCAGGCGCGCACGCACACGCACACGCACACGAGGCCCCGCTGAATTTACATAGACTGCAATTATTCAAATAACCGCGGGAGGAGCGCACCGAGCGAGAGGTACAGGATGTCGCGGGAGCGTGGGAAGAGGAGCTCGGAGGGCCGAGAGGAAGTGCGCCGGCGTAGCGGTGAATTGGCACAACGGCGGCGTCCGGGCCGCCCGAATGTCTGCCACCGAGATCGCGGCCGGCGCCGTCGTGTCGGCGAAGCTCTATTTCCCGGTGCTCGCTCTGCCCCCGAGGGCCACCAGCTCCTATCGACGACGTTAATGGACCTCCCGTCGGATTTCCCGTCGGATCCCCCGAACCGCGGCGATTTTTTGTCGCGAGGCCGCGCTCCCGACACCGCCGAGGAAAACAAGGCAGTCCGGGCGCGGTGTCACGACGAGTGCCACGCCGATAATAAAAATTAATTGCCTATCTAAAATCAATCGCAGGCAGCCGTGGAGGGCTGAACTAACCCAGCGTCTCTATTAACGTATTTGAAGTGCAGCAGGGAAGGTTAACTTTTTGCAAACCCTCGGGGGAAGAGAAAAAATAAGGTTTTTGCGCCGGTGACAAAAGCTATTGCCAAGATTTTCCGTGAAATTACACGAGGGCCGAGCAAGCGATTTCTTTATTGGAAATAGCGAGCGGTTATGGAACACCTTAAACGAGTCGTATCGAATCCTAAGGCCGAATAAAGAAGTTGCACAAAAGCATCGAATACCTCGTCGTTGTGTTCTTCGATTACATTATTACTTTCAAATTGATTGCTTTCAAAACGTCGGCGTTATTAGTCGAAGAAAGAGCTCGACGTATAAATTAAAGTCCCTCCTCCTCTCCGACAACTTCAATTGCGCCAACTGTGTCAGCCGCGAGCACGAGCTCGGAATATCGGAGCAATTTAACACATTAGTTATTGATTCTGCGATACGGACTAGTGCCACGGATTCGCCGATATTTGCGCAATTTGTCCCCGCGGACTCGGACGCGACTAAAAATGTAGGTTTCGTTCGACCGAGTGAAAAAATAAAAGGGGCCGCTCTGCGAAATCAAAGCCGAGCAGATCAAAGGCTCGCCCCGTTGCATCAGTTGGCTATGGAAATTTCCAGTGTTTCCAGCAGCATCCCAAATCTCCAGATTGCAATATCGGGGATTTTTTGCAGCAGCGCTCGGTGCAAATATTTGCGAACTGCAAGCGGGCCCTCGGAGCGAATCGAAGGAGCAAAAGCGCGCGTCGGGCAATTATTCACAAATTAGCAAGAGTTTTATCTCGCGAGCGGACGAGAAAAAGGCGTTAGTTACCGGGAACGATGATTAATATCCGCGTGATTCAGCCGGAGAAACCACGCGGACCAGCAGCGGCACCGCGTGGAGGGGATAGCCCGAGGAAGCAGTCGAAAAACCTTTACGAGGCGCGATAACGTCACTTCTATTGGCAGGCGCGAGCGAAATAATACAAAAAAGCGGCGAAGGAGAAGAAGGAGAAGCGCAAATATCACGTCAGTCTTTCCGGCGTACCAGAGCGATTAGCAGGCTGCCTCTTCCTCCCTCTTCCCTCTTTTCTAATTTATCACTCTTTTGTGCGTGAGATCATCCTGCCGCTCGAGGGGCCACTCGCTCTATCTATACGCGCGCTCGTTCGCAGCTTTTGGGCGTCCCTCTGCCGCCCGTCGCTCCTGTCGAGGCCCGGATTTTTTCAGCTAACGAATCTCTTCTCTCCCCCGCTTTTCCGAGAGCTATTGTCGCGCAGCCTCCTCTCTTTAATAATCTTCCTCGCTCGCGTAGGCCCTTCGCAACCCTTCTCCTTTATGATGGCGCTGCCCCCCTCACTCCCTTCCTACGGCTTTGTGATTTTTCAAGGAGCCGCGCAAACTCTTGAGCGAAGCTTTTGTCGGGAAATGTTTTTGCTCGCGCGTACTTCCTTCTTTGTTGGAATTTTGTTGATTACGCGAAATGCTTTTAGGGTACGATAAGCTCCTCTCGTCGTATTCCTCGGCTTTCCGCTAATTGCCAGACTCGGTTCCCGCCAACAGAAATTGGCTAATTATTACGCGATCGAGTGCAGCCTTAAATCTAAATTTACAAGGACAAGTTGCGCTTGACCTTACGACAATTATACTCCTGCTCTGATCGCGATTTATCTTTTCTACGATTTGTAACTTGGCGCGTCACGAGCGCTGATCTCACGTCTATAATTAGAGATTTTTAAATTCCAGATTCACAATTCAACAATCGACGCTCTTTGCATGAGCAAACTCATATCCGTATTCGCGGCTGAAAAGAATTGCTAGTTTGTTTCAATAACAACAACGACGACGACGACGATATTTGCAACAGTAAGACTTTGCAATTAACGAGCCCATTTTCCGAAATAAGAAAAAATATCGTCGATCGCGTCGGCGAATTGTCTAGCTCGGTTATCGATTTATCGTGTTCGTCATTAGCGAATTCGCATTAAATGTGCAGGACGAGAAGGACTCCGGGGTGGGGTGGGGTGGGGGGCAGAATAAGAATAATCGATTGACACAGTTCGCGGTGCCGTAAGCGAAGCGGCAAACGTGAATCTGCGAGCGAGACATATTTTCAACTTCGTCTCGACTCGTCGACGTATTTTTGTGCGATTAGCGAGCGAAAACCTTGACGCGATCGCAGCTAACCCCGATTGGAGCGACTAAATGTTTCAAGAACCTCTGATAAAGTTTACGAGCGGAAAATATTAGACTCGGACCAGCGCCGGTCGCCAACTGGGATAAAGACTTTTTAGCGCTACGACCGCTGATACTCCAAGTGCATAAATTTGGCAAAACACCGAATCGCTGCTGGTAAAGAGCAGCGCTTTAATCGGGGCTGTCCGAGCGTCGTCGATCCGAGAAAAGAGGGCGGGTGGGGGGGGGAAGCCTCCGAGGAGTCTCGACGCTTTGCCGAAAAACGGGGAAACGAGCCGAGGAAAAGGAATGGCCGCCGATCGGGGTTCGTTTCTCGTGTTCGCGCTCCAACGCGACGGTCTACAATACAACGCGCAACACCGGCCGAATTTGGCACTGTTTTTACGCTCCGAGTTATGGACGTGTTTCGACTCTCCGCACTCGATACTTTGCTCCCCGAGCTTTTCTCAGACCTCGGCTCGAGGACTATTAATGTCGAGCATCATTTCGGATTTACGGCGGCTCGCGCACCGACTGCAAGGGTAAATAAACCGACGCGTCGTACGCACTTGGACCAGTGGCCGAAAAGCCAAATTAAATTTCAGCGATCAAAGCGGCGACGAACGCGGTTGCGTCTAATTTCAAGAGCGAAACATTCCCGAGCACGACCGCTACGACTCGCCAATAATTTAATCGCGTTTATTTGGTATTCTCAGCAACGTCTTAATTGCAGCTGGCAAATATCGATTTGCGCGGGAAAAAACGGAGCTGCGAGCGTCGGCTATTCGATATTAAATACAAAGCCTCGAGCACGTTTCGGCTGCTGGTCGATAAGGAGGGGTGGGGGCAGCACTTGTTGAAAAACTTAGAGGCGCGGAGCCCTCGGGCCGCGGCCCCTCCTATCTTTTCCTCCCTCCCGCTACCTCTTCTTCCTTCCGCTCCCCAGCCGACGCGTACGTACGTGTCTAGGATTACAACAATCGAACTTTGCGAATACTGCAACAATGGGTCGAGTCATCGCCGGGGAACGCGAACGCTGCTTCCTTCCTCGGATCCTCGTTTTGCATCCTTTGTTTTAAAAAACTCTCTTTCTCTCGCATTTCCTTTTTCTTTATTTTTGTTCTCGCGTACGCAGCCTGGGGTGTTGGATTTCTCGCGCAGTTCTCGTCGGACGCGAACGCGTAGAAACGCGAGACGATAACAGCACTCGGGCTCGGCATTACCGGCGAATTAATCGACTCGCATCGGTTCGGTTCCTCTCTTTTTCCCTCCTTTCCTCCTTTCTAACTCTAGCTCCTCGCTCCTTTCTCCAACTGCAGCCTTTCTTTTTGCGCGTTCCCTTATCAAGAGCTGACAACGCTCTCCTCCGTTTAATCATTCGTCTGCCTGCACGCGAACAAGACCGACGCTTCTCGCGCCAACTGTAACAGTCTTCGATTATTTAAAAGTTGTCGCTGGCAATTTCGATCCCGGCGAACATTAGCGTGGCGTCAAATATACGACGAGCATCGATAAGTTAATGGCAATGAGCGTCGAGCAACACCACCTACACTGCCAGCTGCTGCCTAAAGCCTGGGATAAAATTAGCAGCGATTCTCAGGTCAAGAGCTACGAATGATAATTCGGGAGCTCGCAACGCGGCTCTAGCGCTTTATTCGCGCGATCAAATCTGCAAAATCTTTGTTACTTTTGTACCAGAATAACGCCCTTCAAAAGTTCGCAAAATCTTAGGCCAATCGAATTGATCGCATATTTTCGTTATCCTCGATATAATTGATAAAGTTGATGCCGATGCGAGGCAAGTACTGAGACCGGCTGATAAATCAAATCGATTCTCGCTTCACGCATCTGGATAGCATTAATTCGCGACAAAATCAATAACGATTTCCAAACGCACATAACGAAAATATACATTTCGAGGATCTTTTTTATGCAGTTTCGAATAGTTTTAAAATGTTAAGGTCATCTCGGCTCGTTATGATTTCCAAATCATTTCCTTCGCCAATTTACTTCTCGAATAACAAAAAGACTGTCCTTCCAGTCGGTTTAATAAATAGTAACCCACGCGAGCAGACTCCCGTAATAAAATAATCCCATGGCGGTGTTGAGTTTTTACTCTGCCGAAGCAGTCAAAGTACACAATGATACGCTTAAAACTTGATTGGTGGTTGCTCGGAGAAAAGCTTGGAGTTTTCCGCGCGAGCCTACGAGTCCAGGATGGAATAATTTATTTTGTTTGTTTTATTCGAAGGTGTGCGCGCGACGTTGAGCCGTCAAAAATTAATCGCGAGGAATGCGTCGCTGCCTGAGACTCGGACCGCCGACGACTCCTTGTACAAATAGCGAAAAAAACTGAATATTTATAAAGCACTTTTCTTACGATTCCATTTCAAAAAGATAAAGTTTGCTTGGATTGGGATGACGGGAGAATATCAATATTGCGATGATCCCATCGTTATATTTAACGCATTGGCCGTGGGGGGATGCGCTATTTTTTTAAATTTGTTGCGATTCGTTGCGACTCGTTCCCTTCGATTTATAAAAATGATCGACGAATAACACGAATCGCGCCAACGTTGTAACTTAGCTTAGCGATTTCGCGTCGCCCGAATAAAAGAGATACTTCATTTCGGCCGCCGCTCGGGCGGTTCCGAAAATTTCAGAAGCTTGGAAGCGTCGCAAAGCGAATCCAGCTGAAACATTTGTCTCGAGTTTTAAAAAAACCTCGCATAAACACACGTTTCGCGTGGTATCGCGCGCACATCTTGCGTGAAAGCCATTATTTACACCAATACACTCTCCAGCCGAAGCTAATCCCACGCAAAAAGTGCCGATCCGTGTGACTCGGCCGTCGCCGTCTGCGTCGCCGTCCCCGTCGGACTTTTAGCCAAACTGGTCAGGAAACGCGAGGCGAACGCGTCGCCGCCGAATTCCGGGCGAATATAAATTAAAACTGCGCTGTAAAATGGCGTTGTACTCACTCTCCGACCCGTTCCCCGTTCCAGCAGACCTTGTCGGGGTATTCCTCGCAGATGGTGTCGGCGAGAGTCCCGTAGAAGGTCCTCGACCTCACGACGCTCGCGAGGAAGTTGCCCAGTTGGGCGTGGAGCTGGTTCGGGGCCTTGGGGCCTTGGGTTGACAACGGCGGGTGCACCGGGGCCCCGAGCGTCCGCCCGTCGAGCCCCAGGAGTGGCCCGCCGGCACCGCTGGCCCTCGTCGACGCCGCCAGACTCGCTGGGAGCACCAGCTGCGAGTTGCCCGCCGACAAGGACGACGACTCTAGTTCCGGGCGGCCGCAGACGTTCCTCACCTGCAACATCGACAAAAGCTCGTCTCGTACAACTTGTCTCTTCTATTTATCGAACAACTCGATCATCGTCCGATAAACGAGATAAATAATAGATAGATAAATAATAAATTAGAACAGAGTAGTTTCTCGTAGCCTGTGATAATACTAATTTCATTCATTTATTTCAGAGAAATAAAAGTGTTACAACAGTTGCTTTAACTTTTACGCAGCCCGAGTGAGAGAATTGCAAAGATTTAGGAAGAAGAAACGTGTAAATCTGTCCGTCCAATTTTTGTCGTCTCGAGTTTTGTTTATCAACGAGCCGATGAAATATAATTTAATTTTAGTCCCGCACGTTGCGTATCCTTGACGAACAATTAACGCGGCACTCGATTACGCATAGGAACGATTATTTCTTGAATAAATAGCGAAATTTGATTGGGACGAGGATACGAAGTAGCATTTCTATTTAAATGTACGGGAAGGCCATTTTGTAATTAAAACTGTTGTAAAATTTCTATCGCTCTCGAGACACGAGGACGAGTATGGTAAACTGACTATGCTAAAATACCGTAAAAATCAACCTCGCCGACGCGTAAACTGCGTGCTTTCAATTAAACGCGCGATCGATGAGTAGCAACGCCTCGCCGACGTCCAAAGTCTGCGTCAAAACTGTTCGAGAACTGTACTTTTGTTATTGTCGAGAAAAGAAGAGTCGGTGCAGGTATCGCCCCTCTGGATAAGGCGAATCGTAAATTATTGTCATGCCTGGTTGTGGTGGTGACACGACAACTCCGCGTTCGCGTAACGATAATCGGATTCGGATACACGGTTAAACCAATCCACGAAATCAGATTAGTTTTATGCTTCAGGCGCGTCTGGCGAATCGGTTAATAATAAGAATCAAGTACCGACACCTCGCGTAACGGGATAAACCGCTCGACAATTATTCGCAAGCGGTAATGATATAATTTCTGCTCAAACTGGTGCGAGACGCTAACCCAACGCGTCGAACGAACTAATAGAGCAGCCACTCGCTGAGCTGCGCTGATCCGCGCTAAATCAAATCGAGTTGGGGAAATTCGGAAAACGCGGGCTCGACGCTAAGGGACTTTTAAAAGTCTTCGGTACATCTGGCTGTGTGGCTGACAGGATAAACGCGAGACTTTATAGTTTTCATCTTCGCGAAGAAGAGCTTAGCGACGATTTAAAATCGCCTACGTCGATCGGCGATTTTTCCGCGGCTCGCGCGACTCGCCATCGCCACGTAACGCGTTCGGAACAATGCGCGTATTAAAGTCCTAATGCCATCGGCGCTCCTCGAACCTCGCAATACGCGCGCTTTGATAATCCTGAATTTCGAGGCTCGGCAATCGCGCGTCTCGCAACAATCACACCTATACGAATGTCGTCGACTCGAATTCGCCGCTTTTCAGGAATACCGAGGAAATCGGTTGCAAAGGCGTTTCGGTGCGCCAATTGCGTTGTCTTCGCGTTTATTTACATCCTTACGCTGGCTTACGATAAGAAGGAGGACGTGGGACTTGCCCCCTTTGTAGTCGTTACTCTCTATTCCCCCTCCTCCTGCCCTTTCGTTTCGTTTCGTATAAACGAGCTTGAGTAAACACGCGTAGCCCCTCTGCTTTATTGTTGGATTTGACGTTTGCTCGATATCGTTTTTCGAATCCAGAACTGTCACCGAAAGAAATTATTGCTGCGTTCGATTTTACGAGATTCGAGGGATCGTTATCGAAACTCGCGCGATACAGTTCGAGCTTTATTGTTTTCTAATAATGAGACATTAAATTCGTATTTGATTCTCAATTGTCGGTACGTGCGAAGCGTCGCTTCTTGGTTTCGGCACTGCATTTTTATTTTGTCGTTTGCCTGAAAACACGATATGATACCGCAATACTTGGTGTACAATGCTAATCACCAGTCAGATTTTTTGTTAAACGATTTTTTCTTATTTCAAACGTGTACATTTTGCAATTGAAAATAAGAAAACTGCTCTTTTGTCTTTAGCAATTAAAAAGAGGACCTTTCCGTATTAACTATTTTGAATCGTTCGAACTTGATTTCTGTTTTCTTTCATTTAAATCGGTCGATTGCAATAGTTTTACGAATATCCCCATTTTTTATCGAGTTATTGCGTTTTAATACCAAAACTCTACCCGAAAAAACGTTCTTAAAGGAATTATTGGGGTAAAGAAATATTGCATTCCAACTTATTTACTTTTTATAATGAATTTTAAATTTACATTTCATATTCGGTATCGAGCAAGAGAAATTAATGTTAACAATTGATTAAAAGTAGCGATAATTATGTTTGTAATCGTGTGCAAAAAAAGTCCTTCTCCGCGCTATTTCTTAATAAAGAGCAAATTTTCGTTCGAGTATCGCCGAAAAAACTTTACTTTATTTATATTATACGAGAGATATTTTGACACAACAAAAAACATGATCCTATAAAGAATTGCATACGTAGTGAAATTGATTTTCTGGCATCTTGTTTATAAAAGGAAGTAATAAAATGTCAACCGACGCTCTGATAAAACTACATTGTTTCTGTAGATAATAATTCTTATATTCGTCAAACAAATGTACAGATAAATGTTGCACAATGTGCTTAGTTTGTGTAATTTTTTGCGATTATCATAATTCGGCAATCAGAGACTTTGCTTAATTAAACGTCGACGAGGATATTTAAAAATAATCTTTTTGCGAAAAGGTTCTGCGGTAAATTTATTTATCCGTCGTAGCTCTTGGTCCGTGTACCTCGTGCAGAGGTAGACGACACTTGAGCAGAAGGAAAGAGGAAAAGAAAAAATGTCGAGTAGCGAAAATACAATAAAAAAATTAACAAAATGTTTAAAAAAGAACGAGGTACGCCAAAATAAATCGATGAGCATGAGACTTCGTCAGAAAGAGAGAGGGGGGGGGGTTGCCGCTGTACGCCCACGTCCCTCGCGTTCTGTCTTAATTAGGCGGGAGGTCCGGGAACGACTGCCTGTTTTCATAGTTGAAAGAGTCGAATCACCTCTTGGATTTCTCGAAAGGATCTTTTAATTATTAAGTCATCGCGCGCCACTTGAAAGATTCTTTGTTGCGTTGCTGCTGTTGCTGCTGCTGCTGCTAGTGCATTGTTGCGCGCGTTGGCCAAGCAATTTTTTATCGACAGATCTGGTAATGTCACTGCGTCCTTATTAGACGCTTTTATCGTTTGTTGAATATAAAATATTTCAGCCGAGGCTCGCGTAAACGTTTCAACGTTAAACGAGTCAGAACTTGTTCATAAATAACTACTCTTTCTTCGCAAGTGTTGCGCTTTGCTTTGGCCAGACGATATAATTTTACTTAACCTTTAATTAGTCGCGATAATGTTTTACGTTACAACTTGAACTTGAAAATGTGCTTTGTATAAATTTCCTCTCCACTCGAGTTCCCCTTTTAATTATGACGTTGACGTAAAAATGTTTATTTACGCGTTGATCCGTAGAGTTTATGGTCGTCGCTGGCGAAACGACAATGGTTAACTAGTTAAATTACGTACAAATTTAATGTTTGCGTTATATTTAAAAAGCCAACGTAACGTTTATTACGCGCAATAATTTTCGATGTATATTGCGAATAAATGGCAGCAGAGCTTTAACATTAAGGGCTCGCGGTTTCGATGCACAATCTGCAATACCGACAGCGCGTAAAAGAGAAGCTTTAAAAACAATGGCGTTATTTAATAAACGTTAAAATAATTACTGAAAAGGTTGCGCGACGCACGGCAACGATTAAATTGCGCATCGGATGGAATTTTAAATGTGGGTATGAATGGTGTGATGGGTTCGACGATGAAAATCAGTATTACACGCCTTATTAACCCTTTTTACGAATGTCACTCTATTATTGCGAGACGGAATAAATGGAGCCAAAAATATAAGCCGTTCAATATAATTACAAGCGTAACAAAAAATTCACCAGATTTTCAACTAGCGTAGAGTGAACCAGGCTTAAAGAATAAGATCGGGTTCTCGAAATGATTCATGATCTCACACTCGAGAAGATCTAGTTTTCGCCATTAGTAGATTAATCAAACGCGTGTAGAACGAATGTTCTTCTCGATATTAGAAGTAAATTTTCATAAATAATCTTGATTGCAGACGTTAAGGAAGGAGTTTAAACTGCGGCCAAATCGATTGAGACCAATAACAATGTGAGAGTCCACACTCTTTCACTAATCGTTCAAATGGCTTTTTAATAGAAAGCAAAGACTATTTGTACAATCAAAGATCGATTATCGTTGGAAAAAAGAAAATAAATCGTCGGTCTGAGAATGAAAAGCGCCGTGGAAGCGATTGTCGAAAGACAATCGTATCTCTCTTTCTCCTGCACTCGACTCATTTGCTCGCTTGCTCGGTAATAAGACAAGCATATTAACGCATTAACAAATCTATGTTATCTCGATCGATATTTCATCGTTACGTGCGGCAATAAAAGCTGTAACTTATATCCGGTGCGCAATAGAGCCCAGCGCCAACTTTTCTCACTCGCCACATGTATTTATTGCCTCGACTGTGTGGAAGCGAACTGGCGTGCCGGCCAATACGTAGGTGATCAATAAAAATAATCTTGGAAGAGGAAAAAAATAGAGGAAAAGGAGCGAGACGGAGAACCCGAGGAACCCCCAACCATCAGAGCAAGACGTGCATTTTTTAAAAAACTAAGAGACATTTCGTTCGTAACGGGCTGTGAGCGCCTGGTAGTTTCGTCGTTGGCTGCTCCCGTTACTCCAAAACTCGATCGATTCCAAGTGGCATTGAATAAAATGCGGAAAGACGCAGTCGGAGCCGCGCAAAAATAGGTTAACAACTGATGAGATGAGCACAAGTGGGAAAACATAAAGTTGAATAAACCAATCGCTCTCTTGTCTTTTTCTTCTTTCAACTTCGGCTAAAATATAATTCGAAAAGCTCGTCAAAAGTACGAATGAAAATAGAGTCGGTGAAGCTGTAAATTCCAACATTAATGCGAGACGTGGCTTGTTAAATCTTTAACGTTGCTCAGTTCGGCAAAATTCATCAACCGTCTTTGTTTACTTTTACTTGATTGTGGAACAAAAATTAGTGGCGGTATAAGCGAATTCGAGCAATCGATCGGATACGCACAATTGCGACGTTACAACGACATTACGAATAATTTAATTTACAATTTAACGCGAATAAAGTTGGCCCTTGCCATTGTAACTAACCTCTAGAATGTCTAAAAAATGCATCCTCATGGGCACGCGTCGTTCGGAGTTAAGTATTTTTTTTATAAATAATTTCGACAACGTGGTCCGAGAAAAACTAATGAATTACTAATGCGGGACCTCGGACAGACGCGACGGCGACTATCTCTTAAATTGCATAATTTTAAATATAAAAGTCGAGCGCTTTATTCGAGAGTTGTAGCCTTTTAAAATAAAGTACGTTTAAATTTGAAATTATAATTATTTGTACATAAATTAGTTTGGCAAAGGAAACTCCATTACTTCCAAATAGGTCAGAGGACTTTATCGATGTAGCCTTATCATTGTCGGATGGCCTTTATAAGTCGCCGCGCTAAAAAGAATTCCAAATTGAAAGCTGGGGAGGAGGAGGAGGAGGAGGCGTTAAAAAGGATGACACGTCGAACGGTCGAATTTGAAATTTTGCAGTTAGATTTGCACGTAGTAGCGGCAGCGTAAGGACGCGAGGATGTCGGAAATAATTAAAATAAAGTCCCGTTACGGGGTCGCTCGAGACTTTCGATAAAAATTTGTCTGAAAAACGCCGGCAGAGGATCGCGCATTCCGCGCTGGTTTTTACGCAGTTCCTCTCGATCTAGGGAGAAGCTGCGCTTGGCAGTCGCGAGTAAAAACGCGCAATCGTAAAGCGGAGGAAGGCAGAGAAGGTGCGAGTGGGACTCGAGGCATCTTGCCCGTGTATTTTAAATTTAACCGTAACGTCGCGGCTCCTCGTCGCTCTACAAAAAAACACGACTAAAAGTGACGATAACCGCGCGTCCCGATATCCTCTCAAGGACGGCACGCGACCCGTGAGATTTGGCTCGCGACTGCTTCGAGCACGAGGTCCTGCTCGCACCGGAAAAGTACCGCAAAAAGAGCCGACTCCTAGACAGACACTTGGCACTGTCTCCGCGCTCGATAATATCTCCTCGTTCTTTACCGAACCGAATTGCGCGCCGATTTGTCACCGCTGCTCTTCGATACGCATTCGCATCGCGACGTTTCAATTGCGAATAAATCCCGGTCTCGCTCGTCCTACTTTATCCATGAAGATGCAATCGTCCGCGATCGGCCAAAAAGTCATACAGTCATTCAGTTACGCTTGTTGATTCTTGAACTGCGACGGTTAAATTTATTAATATTGTAATAATGTCGCATCTGCTGAAAATCCCGGCGCGAATCAAAGCAAACAACTTCACCGACTCTTACGTTCTCGGGAGTAGAGAAAGAAAATGTTGCCGACAGACGATAAATCTCGCCCTCTACGATTCGTTAGACTCGAGAAAAAGATTGTTATTTTGTAAACGTCGAGTGTAGCGTAGAAGAGAGTAGCTTTTGATCTCTGGGCTCGTACTCATTTTCTTGCGTTCAGTTGGAGGGATGATAAGAGGTCTCGCGCAACTCTCAAAGCCAACCAGAAAGAAGAAAGAGAAAAACAAATTGAAAGAGCGTCGAGGGGATCGCTTTTTAAGTACCTATGTCGAGACGAATCTGCTTTATGAGTTCTTGTCTAGAGGCTATTAGGTTATCTAAGTGCCTTTTCCTCGCAACTGGATAGTTTTGTGGTTTTGTCGAGTGTCACCAGATAGGACGACACACGACGGCCTACGGGTGAAATGCTAACGACGTGTGCGCGTACGTGTGCGACTCCGAATAGGAAACGCGGGGGAAGCAAAAAAATTGAGAACCACCGGGGCAAAGTAAATAATACAATTCATTTTTCGTTCTCGGCCGGAGCAAGTTAAGATAAGCAGAGTTAAAAATACGTACTCGCGCTCCTCTCTAATGAAAGTAGATTTTATTCGTATCAATTAGCCGATCGATCTCGCGGGCTCTTAACAAAAATTATCGCTTTTCATTTGTTTTATTTGCGTCCATCGCCGATCGCACGGGCTTTCGTCGTCGTCGTCGTCGTCGTCGTCTATTTAGAGCTAAAGAAAGAAAACAACCAGCCTCCGCGATTCTGGATCCATATTTTCGGATCGTTAAAAACTTTTAAGGTCGCCTTCGACGCGACGAGGCCGAGAATAAAACATTTGAGAAAATTTAAGTCTCTTAAGCTAGCAGCCAGGGCTTTTTCCGCAACTTTTTCAAGCCTTTCCAAGTCTATTGTGTTATTATAATTTAAAAGCTTTTTTGTCAGAACGCGTCTCGCACTGGCAGCAGTCGAGTTAAGCCAACCGACAAACTTGAATTGCTTTTCTCGTCGGATCGCAGTCGAGCTCGCGTCGGTCAACGATCGAAAATGATTCGATTACCGTTGTCACCTGTCCATTACTTTCTTAAGTGACAACGACTCGTCGTGTTTATCTTACGCGGGTTCATTCGCAATTGCGACAGTCATTTGCTTTCAATGAGTTATTGTAATACGACGCTGGGAGCAGTTGTCCGAGTGTCGAATCGCAGCAAAGTTCAGCCGATTGTCGTCGTCTCCGTTCCTCGACCAACGATCAATGGTCGAAATCCATTGCGCGCGAGCAATGAAACCAGCACCGGCGATTAATTAGAAAACGGTAAATGACACTTTTCGCTTTTCGGAAAACAGCACCTGTGCTCGATCGACGCCTGCAACGCGATCTTCGCTCGACGCCTGGGAGAACGGGATTTTATTTCCGACAAAAATGCGACCCTCGGCTCTAGGGAAGGAAGCCTAACCCCTGGCTAGGGGATGCGAGCCGCTTCCCGCAGATTTCCGCGAAAGAGCGCCGGATTCGATAATTGCCGAGACCGGAAGCAGGAGGGTTCGGTTACGGGCGGCAACTCGAGCCGCGTGCGTGTGCGCGCGCAAACCACGTGGGAACAAGAGAACGAACCCGTTCGCGGGTCTTCTCTTTCTCCTTATTTTGATTTTGTCCCTTTAGGTGGATCAGCACTGGCGCCGATGCGACGCTTCTACCCCGTTCTTAGGGGGGCTTCGAAAGGTCGCGCACCTCGTGCTTTCGAGCCTTTTATCGACGCGTATTTTCTCGGAAAATCGACTGGAAATTAAGTTTTGTCTCGAGCCAGAAAGTGGGTTAGCGTAATAGCGTTAGATGATGAATAGGACGCTGATTATCGTTCGCGCTCGCGTATAAAACATTGATTAATACTTAGACCAGTTCCACCAATTAAGAAGTTACTAGAAAGGCATTTAGATCGCCGAGATTTAATTTAAAAACTTTTTATCATTCCTGCTCAATTAAATGCTCGGCTATAAAACGCGCATGTGCCAGAATTAACTGAAATTGAATTAAATTAGGAGACGTTACGTATATTTCGCCATAACTAAAGTAAATATAAGAATTCCTCGAGATGCGTTACTTTCGTATCTTGCAAAAATAGTTTTTGCAATGAATGCTGATAAAAAAGACGAAACCACTCGAAACTGACTCGAATTGTATTGTCAACGGCGGAGCAAAAACGAAAACGCCGAGTCTCGTCGTTAATTCTTACCGTGGCTCGAGCGATAATCCACAGAACCAACTCTTGACGGAAAAATAAATAAACTTCCAATAAAGAGGATTCTGCGCGTTTAACTCAAAAGTGGACTTATTTCGGTGTTGCACGAGTGCAGAGGAGAATAATGCACTCGTGAATAATCGATCGATCGATCGATCGACGCGCTGATAATTAGATAAATATTTCTAAATTGTCGAAATGTACGGGGAGAGTGTCCGAAGAAACATCGAGCGAGCGGCGATGACAAGACAATACGAGCAGGCAAAGGCAAAGCTATTAAGTCGTTAAATCAGTACTCGAAAATACTACTGGAACTTTTCATAACTCGAAACCGACGCAGCTCAGCCTCTCAGCTCTCCTTTGAAACGTCATTCAAAAACGAATCTCTGCCTCCGATTGAATAAAATTACACAATATTTCTCTAGCGTTGGTCGCGCCGTAAATTCTCATTAATAGCTTAATAAACTAATCTTAACTGGCTGCACGTTATCGTTTTTATGTATTTCGCAGCCGAGTCAACGGACGAGTCAACGGACGTTGCTGCGGTTTTACCCTTTACTCGCTATTGTATTGCATCGGAGGTAAATCAATGATTTCCATCGATTCCCCCCCCCCCACTGCGCACTCGTAACAGCCGGTATTCTCAAGCGCATTAGATTGGCTGCAGTCGACACTAATTGCTTGATTGATAATTTCATTTATCCGCAAGGTGTCGTTAAACTAACGGTTATCGATAAATTTCACCAGTGACTTTGACCGAAACTTCAAACGGGCGAGACTCGAGCCAGACAAAGTTACCACCATGCGTGAGTAACCAGCAACTTTATACTTTTAATCGAAATCTGATTTACTACCGTCGACTGCTGGTCAACGACCAGCGAAAGAACCTGTTCCCGTCGCGCAAAAAGCCAGCAACACTCGCGAGCATTTTTATCGACGACACGGTAACGTTGGCAATAAGCGCCTTGCGCGAGCCGCCGATGCACCTCATTTCCATAACAAACGCACGCGAATTAATCGAGATAATTCACATATTCACTCGGGGAGTGGGGGGGGGCGGGCGGCTTCGAGTGCAGCAGCGGGACTATTGGTTGCATAAAGCTTCGTTCGACTCGCGACATCATGCATTTTCGAGTTTATGCGCCGGCGAGCCAAACCGCAGCGCCTGGCGAGGATCTTCGTCGTCGGCGACGGGCGATAGACCGCGACAGCAAACTGTTCTCTTTTGTCTCGGTTTTATGATTTGGCATTAATAGGGAACGAAAAAAAAGCGAGCGAGACTCACTGTCAGCGCGCGAGAGAAATAGACCGAGAGAGGAGTTCAGAGTTCAGCCAATTTAGCGCTTACGTCATTGGACGTCAGCAACCGGATTTCTCTCAAACGGGCGAAAGTGCTCTCGTTCGCAATACCGCGTCTTCGACGAGAGCAGCGGAGAATTCGAGGTCGCGATCACGAGTGCAATGTCCAATTGGCAGCATCGACGGCTGATTGGAAACACCAACAACGGCGGCGAGTCGCTCAATTGCAAAACTAATCGCTGGTTCGCGAGGCTGAGACTTTCGGAACCGGCGCCCCGACCTTTTCAAGCGCGGAGTTTCGCAAATTGATAAATAGCGACGCGAACGCGTTGGCCATTTTCCCGACTCAATAGCGAATCGCCAACGACGTGGAATTTTATTGATTCTTGAACGCTAAAAACTCTACAATTCGCTTTTCCTTTTTCGTCTCTTCTCGTCGCCTCGACTTCTTTCGCTTCGTTCCTCTTTGTCTTAAGCGCGTGATTTGCAGTTATTATTCCCCCCCCCCGTCAAGGACTTTGCGCTCGACTTTCTTGCGGAATTAGCGATCGCTGCTGTGACTGACAATTTTGTTTTCAGGATCAAAACAACTAATTTTCGCCTTTGAGAACTGCTGATTGACGTCTTGCCATTTGGGTTCGCGAATTATTAAACGTAGCGAGGATTCGCGCTCGAAATTGCATTGCAGAAGCATAAATACGAGTAATTATTGTTAAATAATGGTTTTGCTCCAGCGCCATTAAAACCAAAACAATGTTTTCTCAATGTCTGCAATAAGGAAGAAATTAAAACTAAGCCGTAATTATTTTTAATTTAAACATTACTTTTCTCTAATGTAAAATTCCTTTCGCCGGCACGACTCTCGTAAGAAACAACAATTTAATTGCTTAATACAGTAAGATAACGAAATCCAATACGTAATTAATTTTATTTACGACCGAACGCAAACTAAATATTCATTGGGATAATAAGTGTTTGGTTCCATGAGAAATGTTTATTCCATTGCGAACTTTGACGATTACATTAATAACAATGCGGCTACAGTCGTTCGCGCGCCGATAATTCAGCAAACGAAAATCAGCGACTTCTTGTTTCGATTTTCAACTGCAGTTCTAAAATCTTGTATTGAATTTTCAATGTGGCTCTCTTGGCGACTTAACTTTAAATAATTGCACGACTTCCTTGATTGAAATTGAATTTCATTTTTTGCGTATTATTAAGCAGCAACTAGATTAGATTTTCGTTACAAGGAAAAGAAATAAGTCACTTTGGAAAAATTTGCCGTATTATTTAAGACGAGAGAGAGAAAAAGAAAAGCTTCCCTTCAACAGTCTTGTCTGCTAACGTTCAATTCCTCCCGAGAAGAGAAAAGGGAAGCGAAAAGTTGACGGAAAAAGGCAAGCGGCGCATCTCGCCTCTTTAATAATTCAATATTCGCTTTATCGCCGGGGCGACAGCAGCATCAGACCTCTTTTCCTCTCTCCGCTCTTCCCTTTCCTCTTTAGAATTGAAGTTAATTTTGAGAAGTAATTAAAGGCGCGCAACATCGAGAGAAGACAAAAGAAAGGGGGGGGGGGAAATGAAGGGAAAAATAACGTCGTCGTGAAAAGTCAGTCAAACTTTGAAAAATGGAGGCGAAGGAGAAATTGGCATCAGCCGCTAGGCGCGACGAGAAGAGAAAAGTTGACGAATGAACAAGAGAGAGGTTGAAAGTCTGCAAAGGAAAAAATGTCGGAAAGCGATGAAAATGCAGGAGCAGAATTACTCGCCGTGGAAACAGGACACGTGCAGGTGGCAAAACAGCCGAGAGGAGTCGCGATGGATTATCCGCGGTAGCCTCTTATAAAATGTCGCTGCAATTCCAACATTTTTAATTCACAATCGGCTAAGCGGCAGAGGACGTTCGTCGACAAACTTTTCCACCCGGTCACTCGAACTAAGTGTCCAACTCTGAAAGAGCGAGAAATCACTTCTGCTCGAGTAAAAAGGGAGTCGGTCTTCGCTGTAAGTGAAAGTTTCACCCGGTTCGAGGAGTCTCCATTTATTACCGACAACGCGACAACACTCGCAACAAGGACAATAACTTGCTAACTCCTCTTCGGCTTTGGTTTTTAACGAAAGTAAAATTTGATCGGATGCGCAAGCCGACGCGACACTACTTTAGTCAATGTCTGATTTGCAGAAACAACAGACGTCGTCCTCAGAGTCACGGAGGAACCGCATCTCAATATTGTCTCTGAATTATCGGACGATTTTCCCAATTTTTAATCGAAAAATCATCGATCTCGTAATAGAAGAGGGAGCGAGCAAGAGCTTCTATTATTTTTTCGGAGTGAAAAATTAAAAAAATCCTGTTCGAATCGAAGATAAAACGGCGGAGCGGAACAAGATTCGAGGCGAGGGACGTGCAGTAGAGGAAGCGGGGTGGCTTTCCCCTTTTTTCGCGAAGGAGCTCTTTTAAAAATTGCGCCCGAATCCCCGGAAAGAGGGGGATGTTAACCACGGATCCGACCGGATCACTCTCCCGATGTTTGTATCCCGCAGTCCACGATGCGCAAAAGGTTTGATTCGCCTCTCGCTCTCGAAATAGCGCCCGCGCTCGCTCAACTTAAAATTGCCGGCTTTATTAATCGCTTTTAAGGTCCCCCCCCCACCCTCGTTCGTTTCCAACGGCGCGAGCAATAGCACCAAAGCCAATTTACCAAATTATTATTTCCTTGTTTCTTTCTCCGCTCATATCAATTTGCAAATGAATATTTTTGAATCGAGCGAGACGATCGCATCTCCGGCTCGGGCCTTAAGAGCGCGACTTTTGTCTCAGGGCCCGATCCCACTCTAGCGAGGAGCAACGAGCACCTCGCGAGGTCCCGCGATCGTTCACCATTTCGAGGAGCGCAAAAGTCGTCTGCATTTATTCGAGACGCCAGTTTGACGCTTGTTTAAGGGGCTGGGCGGAGGGAAGAATCGTCTCGGGAAAACGAAAATGAACTCTCGCCGAACGCAAGGAGCGATTAGCAATTAGTCGCCGCGTCAGTATCAGTCGGTCGAGACGCCGTTGGAAGCTGGAAACTATCGTCCGTAATTTCGTAACCCACGCGGAGGGAGAAGAATTCGAGTTGTAGGGTGCCGGTGAGATAAATCAACACCCACGAAGCCGATAACCAATGACTTGGCAACTCCGGCCACAGGTAGAATTATAACACCCGAATCGGCGGCGGCGGCGGCGCATTATAATAACGTAACGAGCCGGCGAAATTTTCTCCGGCCGAGGTTGCAGAGCTCGAAAAGGCCGGGCTCGGCCTTCCTTTCCTCTTTCTCTGAATTCGGGGACCAAGAGAGCAAGAACTCGAAGAGCGTAGCGAGCGAAGATTAATACCGCCGAGATGCGTTTATAACTAGACGCGAGGAGCGAGGCGCAAAAAGGGCCCCTTAAATACGACAGCAACAGCGACAGCGACAACGACAGCGATTTACAAAATTCGCGGCAGTCGATTCGCCAATCCCGGAGAAAAAACAATTGCCTCCAATAACTTTGCTCGGCCTTAGAATATGCAAATTGTATCTTGCAACTGCAACTTGTTCGGTTTACCAACGGTGGACGCGAAATTTGTCTGAATAATAGAGATGACGTTTCAAATTGCTCCGCTCGTTTATCAAAGCACTTTCTAGTCGCTTAAATTCAGACCTTAAATTAAAGAAGACTGATGTAATGTATTGCGTACATGCGTAGCAGCGAGCAAATTAAACGGCCGAACTATTTTTGTTACACATTTTTGTTAGAGCCTCGCGAATTGCAATTACGCAGACCGACTGCTGCCCCTTAATTTCAGCTAAAGTGTTAGCTATTGTACAATATAAATTTGTTTCAACAATTACCGGTCTTCGATCTCTCATTAATGGGCGCAAAAATATTGCACGCGTATTTTTGCAAATGGCGCGTATTATACCAATTTTGTCCCTTTTCTTTAAACAGTAGATATAATCTTAACCGAATAAGTTTATCGAATCAACATTCGAACTGCACACGTGGCTTGATCGAACAAATGCTTCGTTGTCTCGAAATTAAAAAAATTCCCTTATCGTTGATTGGCATTTTACACGTTTAATTTTTAACGAAAACTTGTAAAATTTGCTACCAGTAAAAAATGATCTAATAAATTGATTCGAATTTTTATATAATGATGTTGGGTTCATAATGCAGATTCAAATATTTTAAATAAAGAGCGGCGAATGTTTATTAATAACTGCGGATCGGAATAAAATCAATATTCGTATGTGCACCCGAGCCATCAAATTGTCAAATTGTCAAATTGTAACTCAATATTCAAATTATTCGAGAAAGTAAAGTTAAATAATTTATCTCGCAATTGAATATTGAATTACTCGATCCGTGCATTTAATTGCTCGTGTTTTTACACGATTATTATCGTCGCGGAGAAGCGTAATATTACAGGGACTACATTGCCGAATAATGATTTATCGATGAATTATTAATTAAAGTATTAATTTCCATTCCAATAGAGGCGCGTTGGATATATATTAAAGCTACTCGAACATCTGCTTAAAGTTATTCATCGTTTTTCCTTTTCCCAGGTGCCAGTCCGATATTTCTATTATGCCATTGAAACGGATTGCTTTGTTCGTCGAATCGAGCTTTAAACATTGGAAAATATCGTAAAGTTTATTTGCAAAATGCAAGGGATCCATTAAAGCGTGAATAAACAACTAATATGATATAATAAAGAGAATGGAAGACAAAGAAAGGCAAAACAAACGAACGGAGAGGAGGAAGAGGAGGAGGAATGCACGATAGAGAGGGAGAGAGAGAGAGAGAGAGTGAGGAGCGAAGGGTGCGAGGGAGAGAATGCACCACCCCGCGGCGCGCCCATCGCATTCCTCACATCCTTTGCTCGGTTTCTGCCTGCTTTGACTCGCCGCGCGCACCAAACGAGAAGAGGACGAGGCCAGCGAGCGGCCGAGCGAGAGAGACGGCGAGTTAAACCTGCTCTCTATAGATTGCAGGTATTTGCGGCTTCAACGTGGGCCCCGTGTGGCCTGAGCTTCCGCTCTTCTCGTCACAAGCCAACTGTCCCTCCCTCCCTCGCTCTCTCTCTCTCTCTCTCGCCCAAGTGCATTCACTTTCAATTTTCTCCTCTGCTTTTCACTCTCGATCTTGTTCGCTAGCCGCTTATGTACTTTTGTCCCGTCCCCGCCGGAGCTTAAGCGCCTATCCCCATTTCATCTTTATCTGGCACTGGACTCCATCTCGTTTACGAAAGCCGAATCTGTTTAGCATGTGTAATCGAGGAAAATTCTCGGCCGTTCTTCCCTTTTTCCGGCTTTTCTTCTAATATCGCATTCTCGATAATTCGAGTTTAATCGAGAGGCACCGGCAGCTCTGCATCCGTGTAGAGGAGCTGGATTACGCGGATCTCTGTTTTCTCTGTGCTCTCTATTTTGGTTGGACGAACTACGGCGCGGATTACTCCGACGCTCCTGCTAAGACCGGGAAAACTTTTGGGCCGAAAGTATCGTTTCGTTGGCTTAAGGCTGGGGATCTTTGAGACAACGCCTCTAATTCGTAATTGATACGATTCTTGGAAATTGCCAGCCACAGGGCGCCATTTTCCTCCCCACTTTGCGCTGGTATTAAAATAAAAAACTACCGTAGCGAAACCTGCACGCGTAAGGGCGATACTTCTCGACCGGTAACGTCGTTAATGTTTTATTCGCGCACGTCTATCGATGAGGCAATAAAAATTAAACTCTGTCTCGATGTTTGCCTTAAAGTTTTCATCTCTAAATAAGCAGATCCGTGCATTCGCTTTACTTATATCCTATAAATTAAACTAATTATTATGTATTTAATTTGTAAAGCATAAAATTTAACTGCGAATTTACCGGCGCGTATAATCAACGCTATTTGTTGGCTCAGTTGATAATAATAAAGCCTCGAACCCCATCAAAAGTGCCTTATAAAGTATAAATTTCCATTGAAAATAGAGAGAGGGAGGTGAAATTTTTCGTGGCATTAAAATGCTTTTAAACGCATTTCAAATAAAATTCTTATTTATTTTTGGCGTGACGTATTATTGAAAATAGAGAGATAAAAGAAAAAAGAAATCGTAATTTTTCTTTACGCTTTACTCCGTATTGGGCCAACATCTAAATAACGAGAATTTTATACCTGCAGAAGAGCGAGAGGGAGAGAAAGAGAGAGAGAACCAGAGAGGGCTATCAGGAAAAAGAGGAGAAGAGAAGGAGAGATACTACTTTAGGCATCTTCTTCTCGTTCTCGCGCTCTCGGTGTTCCGATTCAGAACTTCGCTCTTTCTCTCTCTCTCTCTCTCTCTCTCTCTCTTTCTCTCTCTTTTATCTCCCTTTAGCTCTGCCCTCGAGTTTGAAGCGTCTCGTGCCAATTAAAAGCACTCGAGAGAGGCCTCTTCCAAATAGTTTCCTAATCGAAAAGCGGACGAGCATTTCTGCCAGTCTCTCTCTCTCTCTCTCTCTCTTTCCCTCCCTGCCTCTCGCTATCTCTCCTTCCATCAACCTCTCATAAGGCTTCAAAGCGTTTTGGCCGTCGTCGACACGCTTAAGCATGTGCAATACGTATGCACGATACGTGTGTGCACTTAATAGAGTAACAATTCAATAGGTGAGGCGCCGGCGAGAGGTGGGGGAGGGAACTACCTTTTAACTATACGACCCCACACTTCAGGTACTTCAGGAAAATTTACGGCTACGATCTGGCAACGATGTATTTATTGCACGCGGCATTTTACAATTCTCTATACAAATTGCATAATTTTCGCCCGATGATTGTTCGAAGGGCTGAAGGTAATTCCCATAAACGGATTTTTTCGACACTTCCAGCAGCTTCTGTGCACAAATTAGGCCATTTTTATAGGTATTAACGTATTTTACAACTTATTAAAAGCTTTCTTTTTTACTCGCGGATAAAATTCTTTGACGCGATAATTTACGGAGGAAACTTTGATTTTAACAATCGAATCAAAGTTTAGCATAATATAATTGGCACGATGACTTCGATAAAACTTGACGACAATTTATACAATAGCGATACGAATTCATTAGAAATATTGTAATATTTTTTAAGCTCGATACGTGAGTAGAAATATTTAGCCCTAGTCTCGATAGTAACTAAAAATTTAAAAACTGTGCACTTTTTGTCCGTTTTTATAATACTAGTTTATTAACGCCGGTTTAAATTCAAAATTTCTGACGTGTGCGCGCGCGCTTTTAAATATTACACGGTTTAATACGTATGAATTATTGCTAAGCTTTTTTAGCGCGTACAACGTATCGGCTGTATGTTTACAAGAGAATTAATTAGAATAGTATGTACGCGCGCGTGTGTGCGTGGGTGGATACGTTAATGCGTATGATTAATATCAGATTTTGTAAATAGGATTAAAAATTCCAACGGTGTTTACTCAAATATGGTAATTTTTACGAAACGATGCGAAAAAGTTGGAATGTAATACCTTGTTGAAAACTGCGTCATTTTGGCTTTCGATATTACAAATTTCAACTAAAATTCAAAAAGAAGCCACTTTAGCCAATCGACAATACCTTTACAACGTATGCTCGATCAAACTTTATTAAGGGAATGCGATAAATTTTTCATTTTCAACTACTGCTTAGTCGCACGTGCTTATGCATTTAGCCGAGAGCAGCACAATTTATCATAGTTGTTAAAAAAGCACCGACGTTTCGCGTAGATTGAACTATGCAATATTTAGCAGTAAACTGATACCCAAGAATGCCAATAGTAAGAATTCCTCAATTTATAAAAACGAGGAGGACGCGAAAAAGAAAAAACGGCGCAGCTTTGCAAGAGTTCCAGTGGCTGACAAATTAGAGCAAAGTACAGCAAAAAAGAGTCTCCTCGGGGCGCAGCAGAGCGACGAGACACGTAATTTCTCGCCGAACAATATCGGATTTCTAATGCCCGAAAATCGGTGAAGCGTTGACGAGGAATCGCGTTTATGTCCGCATCGAGTAAAGAATGAGAAACATGCATAACACGACCTCCGGCCAAAAACTGCGATGCCCGAATTCCTCGCTCTATCTTGCGGCTTTATGCCGCATGAATTTCATTTTCATCCCTGACAAACGCTTCTTAACGCAAGAACTAACAACGTTATTACGACCAAAGCTTCTGGAAAATTTTTACTTTTTCAACGCGATTTATGAAAATCGTTAAACTCTAACCCAAACTTTCCTCAAACCACATTTGCATAATGTTTTAGCCTAACTAACCCTTTGCTTAAGTTTCCTCGAATTCGTTTTAAAAAGCTTAGCGCACTTTACGCCCTTTAACTTTCGAAAGCTTTATTTATATTGATAAATATCCAAATAAACGTCCGCGATAATTTTCTTTTAAACGCGATCCAACTAAAGATCATCTTCTTTAAGCTAGAAGAGCCATTTACTTAATTTAATTGCACACCTACCTACTTTCGTCAGTTAACGCGCAAGTGTAACGACCTTTATTTATAGCAATCGTCATTGCCAACATTACTTTCAAGTTTATCTTTAAAGATATCGAGCAATTGATTATCTCGCTGCGGTGTCCTTTTCATTATGAAGTATTTTCATTTAAATTTTATCGACTTCAGCAATTAAGATAACTGAATTGGCGCAAAATGCCCAACTGAAATGAAATTAAAAAAGAGAAGGAATCGAAGCAACTTTTATCATTCGCTTTTTAAAAACTTGTTATTCTACGCTCTTGTAAAAATATAATATTATCTAAGAAAAACACGAAAGCGCGACGCTGTCGTTTCGACAAAAAAGCAATGAAATAAAACCGAGAAGCCGTTAGAATGTTTTCAAAGGATTCGCGTGCATGTGTATAAAAGTTCATCGTGTACCCCAAATCCTTGCGTCGTTCACCTTCACCGAGTTATTCTTGTTTTATCGAGCGAAAATGAAAAAACACGCACCGCGTCTCGAGAGGGAAAAGAGGGAATAGTAGTGAGCCTCAAAGGGAAAATGGCGTAAAACAGCTTTCGAGTCTTTTTTCATAAAGTCTCGCGCGACTCCTTGCGGCTCGAAGCCGAACACACACACATACTCGTTTCGACAATTACGAGATTGAATGTTCTTTGTGAAAAGGCCTGGCGATACGTGCACCGGCACTGGACGTCGACTCCTTTTGCCCGACACGGAGCCGTCGAGCTTTTCCTCCCAGCCTCAAGAGTCGACTGACTTTTATCGGAAATACGAGCGGCTGCGTCATCGCGATTGTTCTGTTGGTATTTGCAAAGGAAAAAATGGACGCACAGGGATATCGCCCGGGGAGTGGCGCGGGAAGTTATCGCCTCCAACTGTTTGGATTGTTAGAAGCTATGGTTGGAAATCGAGATGGAGTTGCAGTGTTGTTGCAGTCAAAATACGTTGAGAAGAATTGTTATTCGAGCTCATAACGGAGTTGAATGGGAGCAGGTGTACAGTTAGTGGCGAATATCGTTGTGGTGAGAAGCAAGAATTATTTCGCTGCTATGTGTTTTGAGGCTTTTAACGAAACACGCGTGCGTTCGATGAGCCAAAACAACTGTTTCCCCGATTAAATGTGCTCTGATTGTTTATTCGCTGGTCTTGGCCGCCGACGAAAGGTTTTCTCGATCTTAACAAAATGGAGAAATCGCGGAAGAAAAAATTTCCGTGTCCGTGCGCTGGAAATTATTTTTAATTTCGCAAAAATCTAACTCCAAAAATTCGACGATTATTTTATCGGGAAGAAGTATACTTGGCAAAGTTGCAGTTAGTGGGAAGAGCGCGAATAAAATGTTTATCTTGGAAAAGCTACGTGTGAAATGAAAATATTTTCGCGACGAAATTTAGGTTACAAAGTCAAGAGCGATGGCTTAAAAGTATAGGTAAAAAGTAAACGGTAAAATGGCCGCAATGGAAAAATGTTTTATTAAACGAAGCACATTTAATATACAATCAGACTGTTGTCTTTATAGATAAATGAAAATTTGTACTTGCTTTAATCGTCAAAAATTTAGTCAACAAATAAATTTCGCTGAATAAATTCAGAGCAAAATAGAAAAATGGAAAGTTCAAGAGTATTCAGTGTTATTTTTAAAAGGAATGCTGTGATTTACTAAAATATATCACTACCAGTCGAGAAAAACACAAGCCCAGTTTTAAATTCATGTTGCGTTTGGAGGAGGATATAAAAAAAATTTGTACTTAGCGATTTGAGAATTCATCGCAGAGGATCTGCTTAAGAATCTCTGTAGATACGTGTGGTATCGTAATAGATTTTGCCTCTCCCTCTGTGTGTGCGTGTGTGTGTATGTATCGAGGCACGAAAGGAAATTACCGACTCCGAATTTATTATCAACTCAACGATAAAAAGCGGTAGCGTCGATATCGAGGCACCCGCTCAACTCATCGCTAGGATGCATTATGGATGAGAAAATGGTGCGTCTTTCCGCGAATCGGGCCGCGCGATACATTAATCAAATCGTAAAAGTTTTTCGGGCCCCGATTACACTGAAGGAACGCGCAGGGAGACAGGAAACCTCTCCGGCACTGCATTCCACTCCCGGCCTCAGTCTTATCGCATCGGGAATTTATGTGCTTTTCTTCGGTGGCACCCGCTCCCCCTGCCCGCCCCCTTCGGCGCTACTTCGCTTACGAATTTGCTGCGGCTGGGTGACCCGGCTGAGCACGCGAAATGCAAACGAGAATAAGTAATAATACATCGCGGTGTCATAACTTTGATAAAACGCAAAAGTATCGCCGCGCGGTCTGGTGCGACGAGCTGCTTCCGAGAATTGGAGAAAAACACGGTCGGTCTGCTAAAACAGCGATAATTTCAGCCGTTTTGTGCTCGAGCGCAACGAGCGCGTTTATTGGAAGCGATAATTTCGGAGAAGAGCTCGTGTGCGCGCATACACGCTCTCGCTCGGATTTTCGCAATTGCAAACGGACTCGGAACGAGGTTAGGATGATTTGCACTGCTTATTCATTTGCCGAAATTTAGGCCAAAAGCACTCGAGAAGTGTATTACGGCGCTTCTCAACCTTAGGCCAATGCCAACTTTTTACCATTTGCTCTCAAAATTAACGGTTTGTTTTGCCGTTGCCACGCGACCGTAGCAACTGTAGCAAATGAATTTCACAAAAACATAAATGCCTCCCGTGAATGCGAATACGAGGAGGGAAAACTGCGGCTTTGCTAAAATTATGCCTAAACGTATCCGTGGTCTTGAATGCGTATTGTTGGTTCGACCGTTCGTTCGACTTAAACACAATCGTCGGTTGAAAATATCGCGATAATTAGGAAAAGCCTGCACAGGAGAAATGCAAGAGGAAAATCAAAATGGATCCGGTATTGTTGCGTCGATCTCGCTTAAAAATCTCGGAGAGAACTCGCTTTCAAAATTTATAGAATCTTTCCTCGAGCCCTTCTTTGAGGCGTGTGCCAGCGCGAGAGCTAAGTAAACCAGTAGATTTATTTCGAAAAACGAAAAAGAAAAGCTTATCGGCCAGTAGTGGAGTGGCAGTTTCCTTCGCATTAAAGCTTTGAGTCTATCGTCGATAGAATCGCAGCGTATCGCGAGCAAAGTTCTCTAGTGTAATAAAACGAGAATTTCTCATTGACGATATTCTTCGCTCCGTCGTTCTTCATTTTTAGTGAATTTGGAGGTTAAAGGCCGCGCTGGAATCGAAAGCCGAGCGGAAGTGCGGAAAGCTCGATGAGTTCGAAACAAGCGGCGCCGGTGCATCGAGCGTCATTGTAAGTAGCTTTGCCCGGAAGGGCATCTCAACGTGAATCGCTCGCGATATGAAATCGGTCACCCCCTCTCTCCCCCCGAGCTCTTCATTGCACACGGCCGCGGAAATGGAAAACCTATTTCGGAAAGCCGAGGAGATTGTAGGTTAGGTTCGCTTTATCTCGGCGCGAATTCGGGTTATTCGCCGACGACAGCCGTGCGAACGGAGACGCGTCAGGATCCCGCTTTCCTACAGCGCCGCTCTTCTCCACCTTAAACACGTGCAATTATGTATTTCTCTAGTAAGTTAAGTGCATTTTGGCGAAACCTTCCATCATTCGAATTATTTTCGCGTGGGGCTCGTCAATGAAATAAAAATTTGTTCATCGTTTAATGCTCGAAAGAATTATTGCTTATTTTATAGACCGTAACTAAGAGTATGCGCTTCTGTAGGAGGGCAGAGATCGTAATTCAAAATACTACCTTCTTCAAAATGCTTTCCATTTTCTGCCCGACCCAAAGAGCATAACTCGAGTAAATTGAGGGTTTACGAGAAAATTCGAGTTGCGCTTTTTGCGCGCGCGCGCGCCGCGAAAAGTGATTTTCAATTAGATTGCAAATGTTGTAGGAGCGCAAGGCACAAATCTGCATATTGAGAGAGGGATGTGGCGGAGGGGAAGGAGGGGTACGCAAGAAGCACCGTTTACTTCTACACTCCTGCAAAATTAAAATTACATTCTTATTTGGAAACGCGGCGGAATGCTCCTCCCCTGGTTCTCTTCATCAACGGGACGACTCTCTGGTCGCGCTACGAGGACGTAACGTCCGAAAAGCAACGTGACTTTTTGCTCGCCTCGTTGTAAAATTTATCACCACGACAATTCTAAAACGCACAATGCCAACAGAGCAAATTTATCGCCTCTCAAAGATCGATCTTTTTTCATAAATCGTATCGAGCATTATGCAAGGATGCAGTATCTCACCGGCTGTTTTTTCGCTTCGAGTGATAATTGAAAAAGTCTCGCGACTGCGATTGAAAGGAGAGCGATAAGAAATGCATTGTGTCGCGCGAGTCGAGCTGGTAGAGCGTCAGGTGTGGCAAGTCCTGTACATATTTATACGCACGGTTGTAAACGATATTTTGCTAAATATTTGCTTAGTTGGCGCGGTTCTTGAAAATCGAGCCACTTTTCGCCCCGCCGCTACGATATTTTTTAGCTGCAACTGCAGTTTTGAGAGAAGAATAAGCGCTGGGGGGCTCGTCAAATGTCTCTTTTCGCTCGTAATAATCGATGAGCTATGGAGGAACTGAGATTGCGATTCAATAATTGCCGGGGGGGGGGGGGGACGAAAACGTCGAGTTTACGCTTGTTTCGGTCTATAGACACGTGCTTTGCGTTCGTTCGGATGCCCCCTCTTAACAAAAAGCTCGTTCGACACTCCATTAGATAACAGCAGCAGCAGCAGCAGCAGCACATTCTCATTAACGAAGCAACAGCTTTCCGGCCGAATTTTGGCTCGGGCTTAAACGATCGCTGCGTCGCCTTCGCATGCGAGCCGAAAAAGAGGAGGGGAAGAGATCGGAGGGCTTACAAATTGCGCGTAAAATAATCAGCGCGAGATAAGCGAGACCACGCGGCGTCCCAGCATCGCCGGAGGAGATAAAATTTCGCTAATGTTTACAATGGTCTGCGCGCGCGTTATGGCGTTGCGTACGTGATCTTTTTGTCTTTCCGCGCGCTCGCTTTTATCGCTCTATCTTCCAAGAGATAACCGAGCAAGGCTCCCGGTCGAATCTCCCCGAGAAGGAGGAAGAGCAAAGAGTCGCGGACGATGGGGCGCGGAGGCGCGAAATGGCAGCTCGGGAGATAAGCGGTCTCGCGGAAATAAGACGCGCGCGCGCGCGCATGGAAAAATCTTTATGCACACAGCGACGCCTGGAATATACGTAGGTATGTACGGTTGCGCGGCCACATGGCAACAGCAATCTCGGCGGCACGTTCGCGCTCGTCCCTCCCTCGCTCCCCGCACTCCCCTACGCCCCTTCATTCAAAGTTAGTGCTGCCGCTGCCGGTGCTGCTGCTGCTGCTGCTGCTCCATATTCCGGTTGCCACTCTCCGATATCGAGCCAACGAAAGAGAAAAGGCTTGCCCCTCTGCGAGCCGCCAGTATTTGCGATGTCGTAATGGATTTCCCCCGGGAATCGCTAAAAAAACTGTTGCATTTTCACTCAAAGATTTCATCCGAATGGAAAATAAGTGATTGCGCTCGCCGGGAGGAATATTGAGATATTTTATCGATTCCAATCCCGTCCACGAGGAGTCCAAATTTTATCAGACCTTTTTTGCACCGGTTAAATAGAGACGGCTGATCTTCCTTCCGAATAATTAAACTTTTCGATCGACGGTTCGATAAACGTTGCCTGCACCAATTGTTCCAAGTATAAACTTTGAACTGTAAATTTAATCGTCGCCTATAAATTGAAGCTTTTATCCGAAATAAGTAGTCCGTGTATTGTTTAACTCCAGGCGACTGCTGGCGCAGTTAATCGGTATGGCGCGCCGATAAAAATATTACATCCTATTCGATTGCAGATTAGGAAGACGAGTTTTAAACTTGGAATCGGCGGGTAATTTACCGATCGAGAATTCGCTTAAATTCGACGATTAGATTCGAAATTTGTAGAGGACAAACGACAATCGAGACGCGGCTACCGTCCCCACTAAATACGAAGCCTGCATTGCCCCGAGCATCGTTCGCACTTGCTTTTAGGTTCGTTACGCGCCGACACTGCAAAAATGTCCGTTTATAGACGGGACGCGTATCGCAGGCGGCCCTCAGGTGCGTTTTGGCCAGGTAACCAACCGACTATTCGGCCTAAATACGATACTTTGCCACAAAGCGTTTAGTCTTAACAATAAATACGCGTCTTAAGTTTATATCTGTTTCCGGGCACCCACACACGGTCCATTTAATATCCTATAATTTTCGTTCTCGAATTTTACACTTGCGCCGTAAATTATACGGACTCGGCGGCCGGCCATGCGCGTCGTTAAATTTTTCAAAACTTTATCAGAGTGCGAAATAAAGACGAAGGATTGAGAAAAGATTAGAAGGGAGACGAGAGATCGGAAATAAAGAATGTTGGGTCGAACAAAGATAAAAGAGGAGAGTGGCGCGAGTCCTCTCGCATATATCGTTAGGTAAAAGGCGGAAAGGAAGGGGCCCGAGGGAGAGCCAAGGATGTATCGCCGCTACAATTCTTCTCGAAAGAAATAAGCTTACAAGAAGGCAAATGGTTTTTTGACTCGCGCTAATATTTAATGTCAAAAGCATCGGAGGAGCCACAATTCGCATCGTGCCTTAAATAATTGCGAGTAATTTTAAGGAATATATTAATCTTCGGCGCGGCGTTCGGCATTCCAGAGGTGCGTTATTCCCAGCGCGGTGCAACGACTTTTATTGCTCGTTGCGCTATTTTGCCCGGACGAGAAATAACAGTCTAGGAGTCGCCGCGTATCGGGAACAACATAATGGACGTAACAGAATCAGCGGAGATCAATGCCATTATTCGAGGTAAATGTCAGAAGCAGAGCCTCTTCGTCTTTATTATTTCGAGCTCGTAAAATTGATAACTTTTCAAAAATAAATTGCACTATTTTAATGCCTTTCGAGGAGTCGTAAAATTATAAATTATTTCGGCTGGAAAAAGGCTCGCTTTGATAAATTAAAGAGAGCGCGGCTGCGATCGATAATTCGTAATCAGACGATCAAATATTAACTGCAGCGCGAGTCCGTTCGATCATCTTTTGCAACTTGTTTAACGTTCCCCTGCGTTTCTCGTAAGCCTATAGATGATTTTAAAGTCGAGCGGCGAGAGGAAAAGGAAAAAGTTCCCCCCCCCCTCCCAGCTGCTCGCATTATTATCGATTCGAGAAAACTTCAAAACGAATAAAGCGGATTGACATTTAATAAAAGGAGGAGCTCGTTAATTTTTAAGACTGCTTCGGTTGTAAAAATATTGGAGCGAGATTGCGAGCTCGCGTTGGTTAAAGACGCGTTTTTCAAAAGCGAAACGAGAGCGACAGTGAACGATTATCCGTTAAGTGACGCATGCGTGCAAGCGCTCATCTATCTTCCGCGCGCCGCAGGATCGCGCAATTTATAAAAAACTCGGGTAATGCTTTTTTCGGTTTTCTTCGTCGTTGCCTCTCGCAGTCTCGTCGACCTACATTTCGCCAAACGGGTTATTCTCGCAGGCTATTTTCCCCCCGTTTTTCCTTTCCGGCTGTTCGTTCGGCGCTTATTGTCGCTTGTCGCGAGTGGGGCGCGATTCCGCAAACGCTGTAATTGACTGGTGGGAAAAAACCGTTTCGAGTTTGATTCGCCGATTGGCACCAAGAGCACGGAGTGCAACCCGCAGCCGGGGCCCCGAGTACAAAGAAGAGGAATTTGAATCGAGGCACAAGCCGGCGCTCCTTCCAAATCATAATATTACGTATCGATAATGACCGCTTCTTTCAGGAATTCCAGCGCGACCTCTTTTTCTCCTTCCTTCCTTCCTTGCCTCGCCGCGGCCGCGAAGTGTTTGCCGAGACTGTAGAGCCAATACATCCTAAGGTACGCGCCGAGGGAGAGGAGAGAGGTGATGGCAAAGGAGAGAAGGAGCTACTCGCGATGCGTGCGAGGTTTCTGCAGGTATAACAGGTTCGGCCAGGGGCTCGCTCCCTTTCTCTCTCTCCCCCCGTTTGGCTCGCACACGTCCGCCCTCGCGTGCCAACGTCAGTCCGCGATATCCTCTCTCTCTCGGGCTCTGTAGGTATACGCGCTGCTCACCACGACTACCGCCGCCACGACATTTCGGGGGAATTCCTCCTCGGTATTCTCGGCTCCTCTCTCTCTCTCTCTCTGCCTCTCCGTGGCGCGTATGTGGGAGACACGCAAATCGGCCTCGAGAGCTCGCACTCACCCAGTGCTCTCCAATTAAGCGGCATGCGGCGGTGTGATTTTCGCCGGGAAATAAGTAATCGTCTTTCTGGACAGGTGGCGCGAACGCGAGGTTCCTCGCTCGCTGGAGGAAAAAATGATCCCTCTTCTTCGAAACGAGGACGGGAAAAGGCGCAGGATAGTCGGTGGGGAGGTTAGGGAGGTCCTTCCCTCCTCGTAGCCGATGATTCATTCTCGTTCTCGATGCAACGCAGCTCTCGAGAAACACTCGACTGATAATACCTCGAGCAAAAAGAAAACCTAACCTCCTAATCGTTTTTTATCCTTTTTATACGCGAAAGAATAGCCGGCGATATATTTCTTGGGCTGCTTTTTACTGCAGCATAAAAAATATATACGCGAGAGCGATGACGAGGAGCGAGAAAAAATGAGAAAAATGCGAGTCAGCAGACAACCGGAAATGAGAGAGTGAGATATAAAGTAAAGTGTGTTAAGTTATGAGAACTGATTTGCGCCTCCGTTGAAAAGGAGTCGATACGACTTTTAGATTAGAGCTACAAATTTTTCAAGTCGAATGCCTAATAAGCTATTGTATTATATTACCAACGCTAATTCTGCGCAATTTTCATACGCGAGCCTCTAATATTAATTTTAATTCCTTTAAAAGCGTTCGATCTTTTATAATCTTCGAGTTTAAAATAGCAGCGAAATTGTTCTTACTTTTTTCCAACTGACGAAAGATTGCAAATATGTTTATTCGAAATTTCGCAGCTTTAATCAGTTGGCAACGCTTGATAGTTTGTAATCGTTAACCTCCTTTTATCCGTTGCAATCTTCCCGCAAACATTTCCTTATCAGCGATTGCTCTCCTTCCTCTCGAACGATACTAAAACTGCAAATTGTCTAAAAATAATTCGCGAAAGTTGGGGCGATTTTCGAGTACGAGATTGAGCTTTGGAAAAAAAATTGCAGCCTCGATATTTGGCGGCGCTTCGAATAAGACACATTTTCCACGGCAATTCAATGCCAGAAAATCAAGAGTGTGGGGACTAAAAGAAACTAGCAATAATAGCATAAACGAAGAATCGATATCTCCTGATTCCATTCCGGCAAAGAAAGAAGAGAAGGAGAATTTACGGTCTCGGACTCGGATAAAGACGAAATAAAGGTCGAGCAGTGGAGAATCGAGGAAGGATGCACCGAATAGATCTAAGCGAGGATGTACGCGCGAGCGATCGGACCGCAGTGCGAAATGCATCATCCTTCCCACCTACACACTTTTTCCCTCTGGCTTCGTTCCTCCTCCGCTCATTGTCCCTATCATTCTCTTCCAGCGTGTCTATCTTTCACTCCTCGGTCTGCTCGGCGTCTCGCACGAGATCGCGCATGTGCGTCACACCGTACGTGCATCCTTCATCTCTCCCCCGAACGTCTGTCACTCGGGCTGACCCTCGTCTGTCTTACTTGGCTTCAGCTCCGCGGCAAAGAAAGAGTGAAAACGACGACGCTAGAGGAGCGGGCGCCCCCATCCGACCACCAGAAGCTTCAATGCTACGCGTAACAGACGCATCCTCGTGGTCGATTTACTACCGGCCAGGCGAATGCCGAGGATGGCTTTCTGACGTAATTTCGATTATTACGAATTGCCGAGCCGACTAATTATTCGGATAGAAGCCGCTCGCGCTCCGACTCCGACTTGTGTGCGTGTTGCGTTAATAAATCAATGGGAAAGCTCGTTGCGGTCGTGTAGTCGAGCGAACGTCGAGCGATTATTTGCTCATCGTTGCGTGGGAGCTGATACCGTGATTCAAATTGACTCGATAAACGTCTAGATGTCGGATTCGCGTTGCGCAGCAGACTTAAATTTAGACGAATAGGTTGGGGTGCAATCGCGCGAAAGATGCCGAGCCAAATTGAAACGATAACGAGTGAGAACTGATTTAGCAACGGGAGCGGTTCTTTTGCCGATCAAAAAGTTCCCGACTCGAGCGAGAGAAGGAGGAGGCGCTCAAGGAATAACGCAACGCGATTATAATAAGAGATCCGCAATCGCTCGATCTGCTTATGATTTATGAAAAATTTCCAAAGACGCGTTAAGCGCTTAAATTGCACTTTGGCGCGCGCGCAATAAAAAATTGAAGAAGAAGAAGGGGAAGAAGAAGAAGAAGAAGATGAAGAAGAAGAAGAACAGGAAGAAGAAAAAGACGAAGGACGATAGCAATCGAAAACACGGTGTTCCTTTTCGAATACCTCCGAGGCATTGCAATGGCAACGGCGCTAAAAGGACGAACGTAACGTGCACTTTTACGCGGAAGAATTCATCCATAATGCGAGGATGCAAAGATGCACGGAGCTTTTAAAAAATACGCCGCCGCGTCCAATATAGTTAGAATTTTTATAGTTCGGATCGGGAATATTAAATGTATTTGGGTGCTCGAGCAACGACCGGGTATATTTGGAAAAGGCGCCAGCCCTTGCAGTCGGTGTGTCGGAAAAGGCAGTTTTCGCCGCTACAACAAATACAGTTGGTCGCGAGATAAAAGAAAGTGTGCCGGGTGAATTCCTCCGGGTGAAGTGCTCGTAAAGCGCGCGGAACAAAGTTTCATAAACGCTCGCATAATTCTTGGCTCGCATCTCGGGGCTGCGTTTCGAGCAGCGCCAGGGGCTCTTTCGCCTCGACTTGGAAGGGAACTCGCGCGACCCTTAAATCGGGACAGTCTGCGTCCGCGTAATGCGGACTAACCGGGAGTGCGGGGGTTCGTCCATTGAAATCCACGCGCGAAACGTGTTTGCGAGCGCGTCGATGTAACAGGGAACGAAGACCCGTCCGGAGAAGGAGGAGGAGAGGGAGAAGAAGAAGGAGCAGCGGAGTAGCGAGCAGCACGAAGTTTAAAAGCAAAGAAGGCCGTCGTCGCACGGTGCCGGCAGACCATCAGGCGACTACATCGCTCCGTCTCCCTCTCGGAGCTCGTCCCCTCCGGTGCCAAGGAATGCGCCGCACCGAAATATCGGCCCCGACTTTGCTCGCTCGCTCGCTCGCGCGTATAAATTACACCGCGGCCGCTTAGCAGCAGCGACGAGCCGACAGGGAGCGAGAGGGAGCGCAGTGCAGCTCTCCGATGGACCTCGCTGATTTCGCCGATTCCCGCGATCCGGCCACGAGCAGAGATGTATTATACATGTGCACGGGACGCCCTTTGCACTGATTTTTCAGCACCAGCGCGTGTGCGTGTGCCTGTGTGCGAGCCGCGCTTCTCCGAACCTGCATTTTCACGCCGAATCCCTCTGCCGTCGGCGGCCGAATTCGGCTCAGCTAGGCTCTCTAGGCGTGATTAATCTTTTTGACGCGCGCACTTTGTTCCTCCATTGCGCCGGCGGAGATAAGCCGAGCGGCACACAATGGGACTCGGCGAACAGTCCCAGAGTTTAAGATTAAATTTGAATGTTACGCAGCCGAGCTCCGACTGCACTCGCGCTCGTTTACAAACCGACTGGAATTTACACGCATTTTCACGCATTTTCACGCATTTTGCACGCATTTTGCACGCATTTTGCACGCGCTCCCCTTTGAGCTTCTTCTTACGCGCCAATAACTATTATTGTTATTATTTTAGCGTCGCACGCCGCGTAATCCTGCTCGCGCTGCACTTCGCAAATGCGAGTGCAACGCTCGTCAAATTGCAGCGTGTAGTACTTACTAATCGCTGCGGACGGACGTTTGCTTCGACCCGAAACAGACTGTTGTCGTCGATTAACACGAGGAGGAGCCTCTTGGCGATCGATTACGTTTGACGCACGAATTAAGAAGGACAGCTGCTGCAGCTTTTGAATATTCGCGCAATGCCGTTGTATCCCCGCGAGGGAATAATATTACTCCAAGGCCAAGTTGCTTTCTCGACGACAATTCGGGGGCGTAGACATTGCGAAGATTGTCGGCTTTTAAACTTTATAACGCAGCAGCTACGCGACCAATAATACGATCTATTAACGACAGAGGCGACGATGTCGATAAAACAGTTAAGCGTGGCCCAGGAGGAGTAACGCGACGCGAGGCCAAATTCGAAAACAATCATTTGAAGCACCATTGGACTCCTTTGGGCAATATCTCTGTTAATAATTGAGCGGGCCAAGTGTCGCGGATATTGGCTGGCGAGAATAATTAACGACGACGAGCGGCGCGAAATAATTTAGCGTTACGGTCGCTTGCAGCGTTGGAGCGGCAAGGAAGGCAAGGGGCTCGCATGAGCGCACCGAGCGCAATACACCGATCTAGATCGAATTAATGCAAAATCAAGAGGGAAGAGCGACGAGTCGCAAATTGCTCTGTATTTATCATGGTCGAGGCTTGTAACTTATTAGCGAGCGATTAAAAGCGAAACTAAGCGTCGCGAGTCGAAAGCAAAAGCTCTGCACCGAAATACCAAAAGTGCAGTGCGGGTCATTGATTCCAAAAGAGTGAAGCGGCAGCGTGCCAATGCCTTCGCGGTATGTCGTTCTGCTCGCTTTCTCTCTCTTTTTCCTCTCGCGTACTTTCTTGAGCAGCCCTCCTCCCCCTCCTCCTCCTCCTCCTCCTCCTCTTTCTCTCGCACTTGTTACTCATTTTTACTCGTCGTGCCTTTCTCTATTCCGCTCTCCGCGTGCCCCTTTCTTTCTCTTGTTTTCTCACAATTTCATTTCTCTTGTTCTATTCTTTTTGTTTTTGCGGTATCCGGTCATTTATTCTCTTTCAGTCTTTCTATTTGTTACACATTGTTCACTTCCCGTGAAATTTCTTCATTTCTGACGACGCTAATTTACGTAATTGGAATAATTTTAATGGCTCGTAAAATAGAAGCAAAATTATTTTCGAATACCGCATCTATTCTTATTAGCGATATTATTTATCTCCTTGCACTTTTTCCATCTTTCACTGTTAATATTAAAACTAGGAGTTACAGCCCGCGACGGCATATTCGTTAATACGCGGACTATATTTATCCGAAGAAGAAGGTCAAATTCTCTTTTACTTCGAAAACTTCATCGACTCTACTTTGCGTCACCCTCTTTACGGACTTTAACATCGCCATTGATGTATCAAATTCATCAGTTTTATCAAAAGTTGTTTTTCGGCACGCGAGTGAATTTCCTTTTGTACATCAAACAGGGTACATGGATTTTCCCAAACTCCTGTTCCCATCCTCGTCCTCTCAATATCATTTTTGCCTTCATTTTAAATTTTATTAATTACCCGCTGGTTTTGGTGATTCTTCTGCACGAGTTAATATCTGATAGTGATAAAAAAAAATCCTTCACACGACCATTTGATGTCTTTACTTTATACACGACTAAATTTTATATTAAAAAATGCTCGCGTTTACTCGTATTCGCACGAAATACAAACTATTAGTTTTGGATTTGTCGTGTGCTTTTAGCATCCAACTTGACAACTTGACAACGATAAAATCGCGCGCTTGTAGTTGGAGCAATTTCTCTATGACGACTCGTTTAATTTGGCCCAATAATCGAATTTCTGCTTTACCAAAGATAAATTTTGATTTGAAGAGCATAAACTGATTTAAGCATAAACGCCGTCAGTAATTCCGGCGTCGCACACGTCCTCGATCGCTACTTCAGTCTAATTTGTACGTGAAAAAAGTTACTGCTACCACAAAGTGACAGTGCACGTAAAGAACTTTACAAATCCCCGCAGCATCTCGATGATTTTCCCCGACTCTTACATACTCGAGTTCCCTTATCCTCTCGAATCCTCTTCTTTCATTCATCGCTTTCTCCTATTCTCGACTTCTCTCCTCGTCACTCCGCAGTCCCTTGCGGCCATTTCGTTCTGTTCATGCATCGCCGTTCAAATCTTTCCTTGTAGTCGACATTGTCGTAGTGATCGACCCGAGACAGAAGTATGGAAAAACACAGTGAGAGAGAGAGAGAGAGAGAGAGAGAGCAAGAAATGGTGGGAGGGTGTAGAATGATTATATCGACCGCGTAGGAGGAGGCTGGAGTGCGGCCAGGAAAGCCATTGCAAAGTCGGCAGTCCACGGTACGTTGTACTCGAGCTCGTCTCTCTCTCTCTCTCTCTCTCTTTCTATCCTTTCCGTCTTCTCTTTTCTTTCATCGTTCTTCCTCCTTTTTTCTCTCTCTTGTTCTATTATTTGCTACCTATCTTTATCTAACTAATAGTAGTACGGACTACTAATAGTAAGGCGTTGCTGCCAAGCCAACGAAGCAAATCGAGGTTTCTAGTCGCCGACTCTCTTACAGCCCTGAGTAAAAGAGAGAGAGAGAGTGTGTGTGTATATTTGCACTTAGCTTATGGTATCTTCACTTGATCCTCGGGGTAAAATACGAGTACAACAGCAACTGAATGACTGATCGCGGTGATTTGTCTTTTGGTGCATTGTATTAAGTATATTGAATCCAGTTTCTTCATTTTTCACAAGACACTTTTTTAACCCTTTTTGACGATTAAGCGTTTAATTCAATATTTTATACGCTCTTTCTTATGAATATAATTTGGATGCTGTTTATATGTGCACATATGTGTCTACACGTACGCATTTTGATCGGATCGTCGATGCTGTTTAAACCAAAAGAGAATTTCAACGCGTTATCATCGCGTGCGCATTTTTGTTAAAATTTATCTATCGGCGATAGTTGTAAACCCACAACATTAATCTGGCTCATTATCTCCATAAAATGTAGCTTATTTTATATGAAAATCCACACACAATCTGTAATCGTATGTAAATACAAGACACAAGTTTTAAATCAGGAGCAACAATATGGAATCGCACGCTATTTTGCCGAGCAGTAATATTCAACCATCGAAGCTATCGTAAATCCATTACACAATGGCTCTGATAAAAGCTTTGATATCCGCCCTCTAACACGAGAATCAATCTGAAAAATGCAACTTTTATTGCCAAAAACAGTCCCAAAATCAGCATGACAATCGCGCAACATTACGAGACGAAAAAAAAGAAAGATGCAGCGACAGGAAGTTGAGGCGCCAACAATAGAGTAATTCCGAGCTTTCCTTCGTACTCGGGAAATTCTGGCTTCCCACCCTCGGGAAAATTAACAATCGCACCGTCGGTAAACTAAGTTTCACTCTAACGTTGATTCCTTGGACGCGTACGAATACTTCTAAAGACTTTTTTGTATCACTCGCGCTCGCTTTATAAAATACCAAGTTGCAAATGCTCGGTCATTTCGTTAAGCGTGCAATTGTAATGGACCCGTATCTCTCTCTCTCTCTCTCCTGGGAGAGAAAAGCGACCCTCGGGTGTGTGCATACCATTGCCTCGGAGGTGAAAAAGCGAGCAACAAGAAAACGCGCCATTCCGCCAAGCCGGTAAAACTCTTCGTCGCCTTACTCTCCACTCGATCCTTTCCACCTTCTTCCTCTTTACTTCTCCCATGCGCTCTTAAACGCGCACGCGCGCCCGCGAGAGAGAGGAGAGCCGCCTTAACAAACCACTTGGCGATTTAGAAATGTAAATTTTGCACAAACCTTGAAGCTAAGCCGGTGAGTGGAAATGCGCGTGCAAGAGAGAGAGAGAGAGAGAGAGAGAGAGAGAGCGAGAACGAGGGTAGATATAAGTAGTGGAAAGCCGAATGAAGGGGGGGGGGGGAGGAGGCAGGGGGCAAAAAAGGGGCGAAAAGAGGAAATAAAAATCGATAATTTATAGCGACGTTTTACGAGCTCCTGCTCGAGCTGATCGTAAATGGCAAGAGCGGGAAAAGGAGAGATAGAGAGAGGGAGTGAGTGAGTGAGTGAAAGGAGCGGAGGCGCACTGCCGAAGATTCCGATCGCGAGATTAGGAACATGCGAAGAGCCTCTCTTTTCGCTTCTCTCCGAGGCAGCGCGTATACCTGTGTACGCACGCCTGTGTGTGCACGCGTGTACGTATGCGAAGGAAGGACGAGGAGGAGAGAAGAAGAGCGACGAGCTTGAGAATGAGAATCGCGGTCGCAGCCACAACAGCAGCAGCGGCAGCGGCAGCATCGGTGGCGGCGGTTGGGCCCCGAATTCCTCGGCATAACTTCACGGAGACCCCCGGGCCGCACGAGTGCGTGCGCGTCTGGATCGTAAGACCGCTAGCGCGAAACTCTCCGTCTCAGTCGGGCTGCATTTATTCAACTGCTACGGTTCGTGGCTCGTGCCGCGGAGGATTGAAAACTTCGCCCGGGGATTTTGGTTTCGTCGGCCGTAACAATGGGCCCGAGGACAGTCGGACTCTTACAGCCGGTTAACGCCGCGTTAACGTTGATGGCCCCGCCGACATCTTGAATTCGTCGGGACGATAACACCGACACTGACGCGGCGCACACGCGCAAACCTTCGCGCCTCGAGTGCGACGAGTGCGACGTCAACTCCGGCGGAGGCTTCGACGTTCGCTCGTTTCGAAAGTAAAAAATGTCCAATTGCTTATCGGGATGGTTTATGGGCGATGAAAGGACAAGTTGCCCGAGAATGCGGCCGCCAGTCGTCGGGATTCGTCAGCTCGACGAAACTCGTAGATAAAACGCGGAGATCGCAGTTGGCATAACTTCATGAACTGGGCTTTACTCCAAATGTGCGTTATTTTTTATCTTCGCCAGGACGTTGGGTTTGGCGGCCAGGGGAGCGGGAGTGCGGCGAGCAAGTGCACCGACCGCTCGGGTGCGCTCCGTTTATTTTTCCCGGAGTCGCAACTCACGTTTCCACTGGAATTATGCAAACCTTAAAGCTTTTTACGACTTTTTCGAGGACCTAGAAGTGCTTTAACTGCCTTACGCGCCGTCCGAGAAGCTTTTTGAAATATTCGGATGACAATGCTTTTTATTTCAGGGCCAGCCTTGGAGAATTTCGTTGCTCCGGCGAATGTCTCGATCAGCGTCGATTAATCGCGCGACCCTCCCCCATCGAGAAGGAGCTTTAGCTGGGTTCCGGCCCGACTCTGGGGAAAAGCCGACTTCCGGGATGACCGAACTTAAGCGCAACAGTCATCCCCGAGGTGGGCGGGGGGAAAAGGCAGAGGATCCACTTTTGGACCACCACCACCGCGACTCGGAATCAAACGAAAGCTCTCGCATGCGCTCCCAGCACGTGCCATTCCCTCCTCCTCCACCGGTCTTTCGCTCGTTCTCGCCGCCGCTTCCTCCAGTGCCTCACCTCCGTTTTTATCCACGACTTCTCGGAGCACCCGCTTACTCGCCGCGAACCTGACGTCGCGATAAGCGGGCCGTGAGACACTTCCCCCCCCCCACCTCTGCTCAACTCTCACTTTTAGGGGTTGGGTTTTGCGCTTTTCTCCGGATTCCTTTTCCTCTTCGATCGGATTTATCTATCCTCTTCTCGAATGAGGCCCTATGTATGCATTCTGGGAAAATTTTTATTTTTAATTGGGAAAATTGGGAAAAGCAGTTTTTCAGATTGCGCGAGTGCGCCCCAGCCAATTGTTGACGTTCGATTAAGCTGCTTTCCGAGCAAGAGTTTAATACGGAAAACTTTCTCGAATTTAATAACGAAACCGCGAGTTTGATCCGAAAGTTGCTGCGGGCAATCGATGAATCTAAAAGAGCTTTGATTAAACACGTTCACGCCTTATGGTCCAATAAGTAGGTTAAAACGTAATTAAAATAAGAATTGCTAAATTGCGAAAAAGAAGGCTGGGTACCGAAGTGTTTTAGTTTTCAAGCTTTAATCGCAAAGGTTTGAAGCTTTGAAAAACTAATTTAGCATCGGAGCAACAACTTGATTCTAATTAATAGGGACAATCAGTGGAAATTGTGGATTTCGAACATTGAAATTCCTAAATCTTGAATATCTTCTTTACACGTGCACATCCGAGACCCTTATCAGGCGTGTTCCGGTGAAAGCGTCGAATATTGCCGAGAGCGAGTAATTTTCGAGCCGTTGGTTTGTTCAGGGAAGACTAGCGAGATTTCGCGAAACAAAAGCGCGAGCTCGCGATACGCAAGTGCAGTTGGGTTTTTTCGCCGTCGTCGTCGTCGGATTAATCGAGTCGCGTAGCCCGTAATGTAATAAAAGAAAAAGGGGGTGCGCGAGTGCGAGGCTCTGCAATGTGCGGAGTCATGTTGTTGCAACACGCATACAGACACACGCGCAGGGACACCTGCGGTAAATCGGAACGGTGAGGCCGGCGCAGTCGATATTACAATGTGCGATAAAAGAGTTTATTCGTTCATCGAGCCGCTATTAAAAAGGAGAGAGGGCAAAGCGAAGGGCTTGCGAAATGTTTAAATCGCGAGTTGGAATAAGACTCGAAACGTCGCACAGTAGTAATTCAAGGCAGCTTTGTTGTTACGAGTGCAAAGTTCTTGGTAAGCGCATCGGTTAACTTCAAACTCTAATCTTTCGCTTCATTCACACTCGATCGTTTTTCTCTCCTTTTTGCTTTTGAAGTTGTATCTCGCGGCTGTCGCCGTCGCCGTCCGAGTATTAAATTCGCAGCGTCAAATGCGTTATCCGTTTCTCATTTTCGTTTTCGCTGCCTTTTTTTACAATAAACCGACGTTTAACTCTTATTATGTCTAAGCCCGCACCAATCCCCTCTCTCTCTCTCTCTCTCTCTCTCTCGACGCTCTCGACGCTCTGCCCCGTGCGTTTTGAATTACTTTTTACGAAGTATAGATTATGCAATCGAAATGATAATGAGCCTTCGTGTTGGTCGCGCGTTCGTAGCTGTTACCGTTGAAAGCGATTACTCGGGGCCGCGCGCTTTTCAATTTAAAAATTGGCTCTATTCGCTTGGCTCGCGCAGCCTCGAGATCGATTGCTCCTCCAACGGGCGCAGACTATCGCCGCGGCGCGCATATTTTCACTCGGAGTCATCGTCCCCCGCCGCCCCGATCTCGATCTCGATCCGCCCGCTGGAAATCAGTGAAAATGTTAATTTCCAATAAACCAACACGGATAATCCATTAAGATCACTCGGCGATAGCCTTCCCTTTTTCTACATATTTTCAAATAATGAGCCGCGATAAGAGATGGTTTAGGGTAATGGACAACGAGGCCCCAAGTACGGGGCTAGTAACTTTCCATCGGCGGAACGTCCTATTGCCCGTAGATAATATCGATACCTCGAAAGCCTTTACGAAGGACTCGACGAGTCAGCTCGTCTTAAAATTTTATCAGGACCTTTTACCATTACCATTTTAAGCCCCCGTAATTTCGCCTCAGGAGTTGAGTCACCAGCAGCCCACCTTTTCCCTGTTCCCGGGCTCGAGCTCGGCATCTTTCGCGATTGCGAGGACCACGACCACGAAAGCTCTCGTCAAATTCAATTTGGAGTGCGAGTTGCCGAGGGGCGTACGTGCCCTCGCGGAACTGCCGCGAAAACGGTGCTCCGGAGTCTTCCCGAGCCACTTGACGCTGCTGCTGCTGCTGCTGCCGGCATCGGGAAAATACCCTACGTGCTCGTTGCGCGACCGGAGACGCGAGGGGTGAGGCAGAGCCCACCCCCGTGGTGGAAACGCGGAGACTTGCTACTGGCGCCCCACGGCTTAATTCCTCCGTACGGCAAACGACTGGGAGACTCTGATTTATGCGATCGAAGCAGGCGACTCTCTAGTTTTATTCGCCTTTATTCGTCGCTCGCTCCTTATTTCATCTGTGAATAATGGAAGGAAAGAGAGAGAGAGAGTTGCGCTTTTTAGTTCTAGCCCATCGATGAACGCGCCGAAGCCCCGCTTTTCCAGAGAAACAACCTCTGGTTTCCAGTCGCCGAGGAAAGCGCTGGTGCTGGTTTAACGCGAAGCTTTGCATTTCCCCACAAATTTGGGAAAAGGGGCGAGAGGATAAAAATTCCAATCCAATTATGCGAAGCGCAAGCTTATTCAAGGACGTCGTTGGCGAAGGATAATTTTTGTCCCCGGCGATGCTCGCCGCCAATTAACCGATCGAGCGATCAGTTGCGAATAAAAATTGTCGAATCGGCTAAACGGAATGCGCGCGTCTGTCCGTTAAAAAGGCTCTCCTCGTTCTCGCGGAGCATTTGTTTCGTTGGTCGACAAAATAATCACCGTCAGGTTTTTAATTACCGTCTTCGAATCTTGGTGTATCATTGTAATTTATAAATTAATTAAGCGAGTTAACGTTCTAATTATGCGAATAATTCGCTACGCAGGAAAGCTCTCGTAAAATCAATAAGCATTCATTATCCTTTCGGATTGTAAAAAAGCCGCGGCGGGGGAGAAGCTTGTAATTTATTTCGGCGATTTGTAATGCCAAAATCTCTATTATAAGATGATGATTCACGCAAAGTCGGAACTATAAAGAAAAAAAGGAGTCGTAAATCGCGGCCACTCGATTCCTTCTAATTTAATTTTGATCCCATAAAGGGCCATTCAACCGCTACGTAAATTTACCGGGATTTCAGAGAATCGACTCGTCGTTGCCAGGCGCTAATGCAACGATTCGCAGTCGCCTCGGGACGATACAAAAGACCAATAACGCCCTCCGCGTGCCCCCGATCCTTCGAGCAAACATTTTTCGTCCCGTCCCGTCCCGTCCCGTCCCGTCCCGTCCCGTCGAATCGTGCAAAAAACAAAACAGCCATCGGCTTTTTTCACGGATCGCACGCATTAAATTAAGAATTACTTTCTCGAATTCGTTTAGGAAATGGTAATAACCGCGATACCGAGGCCGGATAAAGTTAACTGCCGCGCGCAAAGCCGTTGCGTAAGTTCGACTTTGACTTCTGGTCGTTAAAACTGTAGCGAAACGCGCTCCTCGGGGCTTTTCTAATTTTCGATTATTGTCAAGTTGGGCAGCGCGCCGGAATAAGCGCGAAGAGGCCCGAGGGCCGCGTGAGAACGAGCATTTGAATTAAAAAAAGCTACCCTATCGTCGTTATTTTAACGTAGCATTTAATTAGCTGAGGCGGTGCGGCCGAGCAAAAAATACTTGGCCGCGCGTGTTCCGTCCTCAAAGGATGCAGGCATCAAAAGGCGCAAAGAAGCAAAGGCCGCACACACGCGCGCACACAACCTCGTTGCCGCTGGCACTCGAGCTCTCGAGTTATTCCGCGTCACGTCCAAACCGCGAGCTTGCATTTTCCCCTCGTAACCCGATAGACTACCGAGAAAGGCGGGGGGGGGAGGGGAGTTAGTTTTTAGCCACCGAAAGGCGTGGGAATCGAGAGCGAATCGTCGGCCTGCGCGACCACGAGTCGCGCGAAAAATCGCGCGCTCGCCAAATTGTCGAGTCCTCGGCTTGGAGGCTCCTCTTCCCCCCCCCCCTCGCCCCGCGTCACTTTTCCGAAGCCCCGGCAAAAAACACTTAGGGCCGATTACCTGCACACGTTGCTCGATGGCAAATTATAATAATAAGCGTCCGCAGTCGCTCGCACGTGCGCCGCCAAATTAGTTTAAAGTGCGGCGAATCAATGTAATAAACAAGCGAACGAGTTTCTCTCGCTGTTTCGTCTAACGGCCAAAGTATCGTTATTAAATTGGAAAAAGATCAATCGTGTACTTTCCGTAATGACGCTTGGCGCTCGCGCAAAATACCAAAGCTGTCATTAATGCTGGCGAGCGGAGATTCGGTGAATGCAGCTGCGCGTCTCCGTAATCAAACGCTCGACTTCGGCCGGGGGGAGGGAGGGAGGGAGGAGAGAGCGGAAACCACGAAAGCGACGGACGCTGAAATAGAAGAGGAACCTTCTGCTGCCATAACCCCATTCACGCTCGCCTATGCAACGCTATTTACGTCAGATTCGCTCGCGCGCCCGCACGGACAGCTATTGAACCGAGTGGGCGGGGGGGGGGGGGCACGGCACGGCACGGCACGGCATCACTATGTTTCAGTAATTGTATAAACGCACACTGGCACTTTATCCTCTCCTTCGTGAGAATTATTATGTCTCGTTATTATTCTCGCTTTTCTCAATGCGCGTGCGTGTCTGCATCCTTTAACTCTCTTTTTCTTTGGGCAAGTGACGACCGCTATCTTCGCCTTCCGTTTCTCTTTATCTTTATCTTTTTCCTCGAGCGAATATGATCTACGGCTCGTGCGGCACGTGTCGGGAAAGCCTTCGCTTTCGTTCCATTCCGAGCCGAGACGCTTCCCATCAATTTTCCTCCATTTTCTCGTTTCGTTACGCGAGTCCGATTAATTTAAACGAAGTCGTTCGCATTTTTTTTTTTTTTTTTTTGGAGAATTCAGGGTCCAACCGATGAAATGTTTCGTTCGCTTTGTACGAATTGCGACTTGCAAACGAGTAACTGTTACATATTCTCTTCAAATATTCTTCGCGTGCAATTGGTATCGAATTCTTGCTTTCTCTTTGAATTGCCACGTAACTTTTTCTTACAAATTCCTGTGCGAAATTTTTTCAACTTTGTCGTTACTTTTTCGTTATAACTTTATCTTTAGCGATAAATTGATATCTAAAGGATATTCTAAATCTCGTAATCTCAGTGTCTCGCTGACCCGAGAATAAAGCGCAAGCTACTCGAGATACACGATTAAGTTATCGAAAATTCTCTCTAATAATGCTACTTTCCACAAATTGAAAGCAACAAAATTTAACAATTAACTTTTTAATAAACATTCCTAAAAATCTTCTTCTAAAACTCGTCTGCTGCAAAATATCGTTGTTTCGAATAGCAGATTACGTTGTTCCATCGAGGCACCGCAATTTGCGAGTAAAATTAATAATAGTAATCCGCTAAATTAAAGCATTAATATTTTAAGCTGCTACTGGTACTCTAAATAATTGATATTCAAGAAAGTCCCTAGGAATTTTCGAAGCACTTTACTCTGCAACAGCTGCTTAAAAATCTCGAGCGATGCGTGAAACAGACGAATTCGTCTCTCCAGTTTGATTTTTCCAGCGAAAGCAAGAATTTATTAGAAGGTGTAAAAGAAAATTTTCTTCGATGCTGGGAATCGGTCATCCCTAAAGCAGCGTGATTACTTTAGCCCCGACTTCGTCGCAGCAAATTACAATGCATAACTATTGCAAAATTAATAGCGATAATTCGGAAAATGTATAATTGGAAAGCTACGAAAACAAAAAAAAAACTTATCGATTAATTTTGAATCGCGTAAAGCGTAATGATCTACATCAACGCGTAATTATTTGAATCCGAATGACGCATTAGTCGCACAGATCGCCAAGATTGCTCTTCCTTGTTTTAGGATTTCGGTCCAAGCGAGCGCCGCTATTAACCTTAAACGATTTCATTTAAAAAATAATCCTTCGACTCGGAAATTTAACGAGGAAAGCAGAAGCGCGTTTTTTCCGAGCAGCGCAAGGAGATAAGCTGATAAAGATCTCGCGTCAATCTTCTAATTGTGCGAATGCGCTAATTGACAAGTTGAGTACGCGCAGGCGCGAGTTGCCTTCTGCCGCTCGACGACCAAGGATACGTACGCGCGCCTGTGTGTCCATGTTTGCGGGTGTGCGCGCGCGCCTGTGTAAGGATTCCAGGCCAGGATAAAGAAAGCCGAGAAAAAAGGGTCACTCGGCGTAATATTCGCACAATGGGCGGTTGTGTTCGCGCGGTCGCTCTTCGCCTTTCCCATCGCCAGCACAAATTTCAAAGGCGCGCGCAAACCTGCCTCGAACCATTGTGCACGAGCGAGACGAAGGGTGCGACCGAGAGAAAGCAAAAAAAAGCAACGCCACCTCCAAATTATCCGACTTTTAGCGGTGACTCTCCCGTCGCATCCGTCGGCCGCCGAGTCCCGATCGAACGCGCAAATTTCCCCTCTGCTTTTCCGTTTTTCCGTCCGATTTTAATTACGCCAAGCCTCGGGGGCTGTGAGTTTTTTTACAATTGTACCCTCCTGGTCCTGCTCTCCTCGTCGTCAGCTTTGATCAAAAGCATTCGGCGAAAGTGGCTCCGTGAATTAAATTTTTGTCACAACCTACGGGCCGATTGCATTTTTTCCATTGGCTGCAATTGCAAACGCAACCTCCGATACTCTTTTCCAGGGCTCGAGACTTAAACGAGACAATTTTAAGCATCGCGCGCCGTAATAAGGAGTTCGTTTCGACTCGTCGAGAACGAGAAATCGGTCGACCGTCGCTCGGGTGGCCGCGCTGGGTTTAACGAGGGTTTACCGACCGAGCGCGCCCCGATCCTCCGGTAGAGCTGATACGCAGCTTTTTCACGCGTCGTCCGAAGATTTCACGAAATCGCGAACGTAAGGACGCGAAGTAGCGCCGAATTTAAATTCTTCGCTTTCGCGTTCACAGCCGAAGGAGTGCGGAGCCAACTTTTGATAATCCCCCGGCAGTTCTCCAACTGCCGGACTGTTTCTGCAACTGTGAAATAATAGGACGCAGCCGTCGTCCCCGAGCGCGAAACAATTGATAAACGAGGCGCGAGTGCGCGACCCTGGCTCCAGAAAAAGCGACGGACTCCTCGTTCCAAACTCCCGGAAAAAGGCAAACTCCGTGTCTGCACGCGCAGCCAAAAGTTCGGTTGGCCGGAACTTTGCTCGGTTCCAACTTTGCTTCGCGCGCCAAATGTTCTAGCTTTTATCGAATTTTCCCGGCCAACTAATGTTCGTCCGTCCGTCCGTCCGTCTGTCTGTCTGTCTGTCTGTCTACCTCGCGGCTTAAGCGACAGGCAAGATTCGCGCTTCGGAAAATGTATCTTTTCAGGGATAATAATAATTCATGAATAATTTAAATCCAATTTGCGTGGAAAAGGAGAAGGAGTAAGATAGACGGGGGGGGGGCTCTCCAAACTTTGGAGCGAGCTAATGAATGAAACCGGTAATTTTTGGCTCTGACGTCGCTGCCTCAACAGTGGAACTGCGGATAAAAAATTGAATTCGAGCACCGGCGGGTGTGAGCCGAGGCTCGAGACGCATTCCCTTCACGCTCTTAATTTTCCAGTCGCTCCGTCGTAAAAGAATTACATATTGGCCAAGAGCGTTATCCGAGTATAAATCTCGACTTAAACAAACTCGTAAACTAAGCCGAAGCCAAGCGATTCGGAACTAGTCGAGCGTGCTATCGTTAAACGCCCCAGGTATTCTCATTCAAATTGGAAAATACCGAGGAATCGGGCCCGCGGCACGACGCGGGTGGCGCTTCCGGCTTCTTTCGTAAGAAGAGCCAACGAGGGACGAAAGAAGACGAAAGAAGACGAAAAAATGCGCGAGGGCCGGTCGCGGCCGCATTTTCACAGAAGAGAAAATAAGAGGAAAAAGGGAGAGGAGAGAGGAGAAGAGTCGCATCGACCGGGGCACGCGCGCGGCTCTATTCCCCCGAGATACGGCGAGGAATCCGGGCGGCCGATACTCGACTTACTTTTCAAGCCTCCGTCCGTGGCACATGTACAGAAGTAAAAGAGCCGAGGATCGCCTCGTCTCGGGCTTTTTCTTTTGTACGGAGGCGCGCGCGAGGATGACTAACGAGTCTTTTCCCTCTCCACGGACGGCCGGTGGTCGCGTCGTCGTCGCCGAGTCCGAGCACCGTTGCACCGGCACACGGCAGTTCGGAGACCGGGACGCTCCGATGAATAATAATGCGAAAGCCGCCGCCGCCGCCGACTGGGCCTGGGAGAGAGAGAGATGGGGGAGGGGCGGGGGCCCGACGGATTCCGCACACCTACGCGATGTCTTTCAGTTCCCCAGTTGCCGGCGAGCGACGGGAGCTTTGGAATTTCTCCACGATTTTTCACCGAATCTCGGCTATTTTCAAGTGTTTCCGGCGCCTTGGGCCCCAGTCGAGTCGATCCTAAGGGCCACGTCCTCCTCTTAATACGAATGGATTTTGTTCGCGACCGAGAAACAGACACATTACGGCAATGTTAACATTCAGATAAGAAACTTTCCGCTTCATAATTTACTCCACTCGAGCCGAAACTCCGGCTCCTTAAACTTCCTCGTGGCGGTTCTAATTGTCGCTTAAATACTCTGCTCCTGTCTAGTTTCAAAAAAAAAAAAAAAAAAAAAAAAAAAAAAAATAAACAACAAAAAAACGAAAAACGATAAAAGAGAGGAAAACAGTATCTGGACGATCGCTGCGTGTTAAAATCACGAGTTTTCCCAGTCTCGGCTTACGAATACGAAAGCGCACTTGCGCTCTTGTACAATGTTTGGGGAAATTTGCCGTCCGATTCTCGTGCACCGAAGCTCGAAAATCTTAAATTTTTATACGTTCCCGTCGTCTGCGGGCAGCAGCAGCGGCTGCCAACGTCGATATATCGAATCGAGAACGTTTCGTTCCACATGCGAAGTAAAATAAATTATGGCAACTCGCTAGTTTTGGCAGAGAACCAAGTAAAGAGACGTCATTGGGCACTCGGGCACAAAGCACAAAAACTGGCTTTTAAACTCATTGAAAACGTTCCGAGCCCCGGACAATGCAGATCATCAGCGCTACGTGCCGCATAGCGACTCTGCGAGTACCAGCAGGAAAAGCCCAAGAAAAGCCGAAGAAAATCCGAAGCGGGGAGGAAGAAGACGTTCAAAGAATAACGCTCGGACTACCCTTAACGATCGCGCGAAGGGCCAAACGCCGGTCTCCGTAGAATGCGGGGAGGAACGACGGACACGTAGCGAACCCAAAATGCGCTTTTCAGTCCAACTGTTTGTCCCTTCCTCCCTCTCTCTCTCGCGCGCGCGTAAGGAATTATTAGTGGGATCATGGATACGCCGAGAGAGGGAGAGAGATGGAGAAATATACCCCCTGGCGAGGCCACCGAGAGAATCTCGTCCCTTGCAGGTCTCAACAGGTACAAACGGGCCAAGTGTGTATATCGCGAGAACGAGAGCGAGAGAGAGAGAGAGAGAGAGAGAGAGAGAAACAAGAAGAAGAAGAAGAAGAAGGAGAAGAAGAAGAAGAAGAAGAAGAACAGAGTAGCACCGCAGGCGCCTTCTTCTCGCCCCCATAAAAAGCCAAAACCGACCCATACCCAAAAGAAAACGAGAGAGAGGGAGATCCTTTCGAAGCTGCCGCCACGGCCTCACGAACGGTGAGACCGTTGCTTAAAAAGTCTCTTCTTTCTCACTTGCTCGTCGTGGTCGTGGTCGTGGTCGTGGTCTTCGCCGTTGCCGTCGTCCTCGTCGTATTCCTTCGAATCCCTGCTCGTCCGAGGAGCCTCCTTTTTCATTCACTGTTTCTCACTCGTATTCCCGTCTCGCTCCCTCCTCCTTCTACTTTGTCGTTTTCTGTCTCCGTCTGACGGACCACCGGCACGCGATTGCGCTATACATTCACAGATCGCTACGCAAATAAATTTCAATGAGGGGTGAGCGAGAAGAGTGGGGGGGGGCAAAGGAGTCGAGGTGGAGAAAGAGGAGGTGGGAGTAGGAGAAGACACATGCCTTTTGAGCAGCCGAGAGCGAGAATTATGGTCGTCCTCCGAGTAAAGAGAAAACGAGACTACGTGTGTGTGCATAGAGGAGGGAAGTTGTCAGTAGCTTTAGAATTTTATGTCTCTATTATCTTTCTCTCGTCTCGTCTCTTTTCTCGCTCACGGGAACGAGATGCGGCTAGACGCTTAGCAGCGCGCGCTACGGTTTTCCGACCTGAGCGCTTCATTGAGAAAAGCAGCCGCCGGTCGCCGGAAATTTTCGGCGCTCGGCCCGGCGAGGAGGATCCTGACAAATGAGCGCCTTAAGCCGCGCACGCCTTGAAAGAAACGATGAATGGCGCGAGGTGGCGCAACACGGAAAAAAGAAGGAGAGGAGAAAAATTTCCGAGGGGCCCGAAGTGTGCCAGCCAGCCAGCCAACTCTCGGAACGCAGGATATTGTTCGCCTCGTAGCCGGGCCCAACAATATTCAACCCTCGGCGCATGACTCACACCACCTCGGGACCATTCTGGTTCATTCTTGGTAGCTTGTAAAAAAGGAGGGTTGCGTGTAAGTAATGCGGCTGCGCGGTGCGAGGAAAAGCCAAACTCGGACGCTCGGGGACCTTTTGTCGCTCTTGTTCGGCCCGCGTGCGCTCTGATTGCCGCGAAACGACACCGACACGACCCTCGGCTCGGTCTGTACCTCTCTCTCTCTCTCTCTCACTCGTTTCTTTCTTTGTCGATTCTCGACAGATGAGCACTGCAACGTAAAATCTTTAAATGCCCCTATCCGCCCATTAATAAAATACAGCTACAAAAGCATCGAAAATATTGCTGCTCCTGGAGCCTCGAGCCTAGCACTATTCCTGCGCTTACCATTGTGATGCCTCCTGTTTCTCCGAATTATTTCGATCCATTAGATCCACAATTTACCTAAATTCCGTCCCGATCCAATCCAACACACGCTGCTTTTATACGCTATTACACCTTAAGGAGTTGTGTGCCGTACCTTTGTGTCCTGCGAAGGTCGCCGTTGCCTATTAAAGGACTCGCGACACGTGCATCCAACGAACGGATCGGCTCTAACGTAAAATATCACGTGATCTGGTTAGAGATAATTGCAAATATTTTATTCGGCCGTTTCTAATTACGTTGATGCGACCAGTCAGAAACTCCGGAGTGGAACGCGCACTACCTCGACTAATTATTCGCGCGTCAATAATTGGCCGACGAATTTATCGGTCAAACCGACCAAACACCGGAGACGTCTGTCCGCGCCTCTTCGATTGCGTGTAATTAAAAACTGTATACAATATATAATGCCGGCGATGCAACCGGTGCAACACACAGAGCTGGATACTTCCCGAATGGGACAGCGAAACATTTCGCACCTGGACGCAGAGGCAGCGGCAAATCGCAAGGGTAAAAAAGAAAATAACAAAACGGACATAGATCATTTTCTATGTATCGAAATCCGGTACAATGAGAATGCGGGGAAATGTAATTAACGTTACACGGATAATGATCGATACGAGTAGAAAGAAAAAAGATAAAAAAATAACGATAATAAAAAAAGGGCTATTTTTGGTAAAAGGGAAGTGAATGACTGACTGACCTTCTCCTCGAGGGCCGGGCCCTTCTCCATCGCGTGCATCACCGCGTCCGAAATGCGGCTGTCCAGATGTCTAACCGCCTTCTCGACGTTCAGGGCCATGGGGTCGTTGTGTCCATCGACCGCCACCACCAATCGCTCCACTGTCTCCACGTACTTGGACCAGGCGAAGTCGAGCTCCGAAGCCGGTTCCGTCAGGCATCCCCTGCAACGCCGACACCAAATTTTTCCCAATGACTTACAGGCTCGTGCTCGCGAGATCCACTTCCTTCGCTTCCATTTTTGACCGAATTTACTCGAGCTTTATAAATGTGAACGGCAATTGCGGGTTGAAAGTCGCCGAATCAACGTCCAATGCCCGTTGAAGAAAATCGAGCCGAAAATTAGTGCATTTCGTTGGATTTTAAAGGAAGTTGCGTCGGACCGACAATTACTGTCTCCAGAGTTATTCGAGCTTACCAGCAACGATTGCGAGGATACAGAATTTCCAAAAACATTTACGATGTCATCGTTTGCGGAGTCAGATCCGGTTGAGCGAAGATTGCAAATGCACCGACGTCTTTCCAAGAATAATCTTTTCTCGTTAAAAACCGTTTGCGCGCCGTTAAGGGAGACTCCAAAATAAACAATTATTCCCAGTGGCGATACGCCGGCGGTGAGGAACCGATAAAGAGGATCAAAAACGCGTGACGAAATGCCAAAATAGCAGGTTGCGGAGGCAATAAAATCGGCAAGACGAGGTCGGTTAGCGTGGAAGGAAGTGCGAATGGCCCGGTGGCGGTGGTAGTGGTGACCTTAAACCAGAGGAGAGCAAAGGCTGACCGCGTACCTCATGACGTTGGTGCAGAATCCGCGACAGGGCATGACGTCGTGTGCGACCGCCCTGCACTTGGGACAGTGGGTCATCCTGAGCAGAGCCTTGTAGCAGCCCTCCTGCTGAGCACTCGTTCCCGAGAACAGCAGCCCGTCCGTCTTCTCGAGGACGCTTTTGCCGAGCGTCAAGGCCTGTATGAGCACCCGAGTGGCTTCGAGGCTCTTGCCGAGCGAGTGCCCGATCTGCTTGGGTATGTCGCCGAAGGGCTCGATTTCGTCCATCGTCTTGTACAGGCAGCTCTTGAACTTCTCGGTGAAGTCCTGCTGGCCCTGGACCGGGTTCACCGCCTGGTGGTAGGCGATCGGGAACAGGCGAGTGAAGAACTCGGCGAAACGCTCGTGCAGCATCTCCTGGCTCAGGGGCTGCTGGAGGCTCTCGGCCGTGTTCGAGACCGAGACGTAGTCCACCATCGCCTGGTACAGATTCGAGATCGAGGGCTTGCTCTGGACGGCCATTGCCCGGTAGACCTGGTTGAAGAGCATCAGCGTCTTGTTCTCCGACTGCCGGGCCAGCATCGTCACCGTTTCTGCAACAAACAAACAGCCGCATCGCGCGATTAGATTGGATTAGAAAAGTCGAATCGCGTTCGCAGCCTCGCGTCGCCTGACTAATCTGCAAAAGTCATCGATATCCGTCGCGCTCGTCGCTCGAGCCAATAGTAACGACGACGACAATAGTGCAAATTCGATTGTCCTTGCCAGTTGCGAGGCTGCGACGAGTCGACGGGTTGAAAGCAATTTATAATCGAGGATGGGATTTATCGCTTGTTTAGGAGCGAGGAGGTGGCGAATTTTGCCGCGCCTGACACGAGGCTCTCGACTAAGACCACGTTGCGGAAAAATGACGGCCAGCCAGCCTACCACCGGATGAGACTCGTTGAGCGCTAATTATCAATTAGCCGACATTTTTTTCTTTCAATTCGGTCAGCCGCAATTGTGAAACGGGAGCTGCCGAAGTCTCTCGCCTTAGAGTCGCGGGCCGATATTGCTTTTGCTTAACTTGGATAAGTCGATTAGGACGGGCGCGTGGCAGTCGTTCGAGCGCTCACCCAAGTTGAAAAATCGGAAAAGAGAGCCCGAGAGAGCGAGAAAAGTCGATAGGGGCCGGTGATAAGTAGGAATCTCGTTAGGAGCAGAGATTTTTCATCGGCTGATCCGCGTCGAGCCGTTATTAGTCCCATTATTCCCGACGTCTCGGTGTCGCTCGGAGCGATTAATCGGCTTTGAGACTAGCGCGGACGGAGGAGTTGATCGCAAAAGCGGCGAACGGGGGGCGAATTAATCGGGCCGTCGTGCGGCGAATGTCGCTTGAGAAGTAAATGACCGAAACATAGTTGAGGAATCGCAACATCGCGGCGTCGCATTCCCCCCGATGCTAATTTAGAACTACTATGCTCGCAGCCGTGCGTAGAACAAAGAATTCCAGACCTCTGGCTCTTTCTATTTCGAGTTGTCGGAGCCGGTGCGAGCGCCCAGAGCCGAATATCCTGGTCGCTCGTGGCGACGACGATCAGGAGGAGGCGGAGCAGACCCACCGACTTGGAGGACCTCGAATTCACACCGAATCGGGCGACTAATTAGCCCGTCCTCTGTAAAAATAGGAGGCGCTGATCGTGTCGTGTCGGAGCCTCTCTCCCTGACTGAATCAGCGACGTTACACTAAGTACGACCGGTAGCGCTTTTCTGTCGTTTTATCGACCCCGCGATTGCTGGTTATGTCAATTTGAACGACGTTACAGCTATTATTCACGTTTTATAAGCCGTTGGCTCAATTCAGACGCGATAAGAAGTAATATTCATCAATGGCACGACGACGCGCCAACTTTGTTACATATTAAATCGGAAAACAATGATATCTCGTTCGCGGTAATATTAATGGATCGCTCTCAGTGTTTGTTATTTCCAGAGTTGAGACGTTCGTTTAAATGCGTATTAATAAGAATCCGGCCGATTGGTTGAAAAATCGAGCAAAGAAAATTGCGCTTTCGATACGTCAAATTTATTTGCTCCCCGTTGAAAGTTGAAATGAAATATTATTTGAAAGATATTATTCGCTACGCGTCATCGTATGCATTAAACACTGAAATCAACATTCGTATATTTATTTATCTTTCGTAACAAATTTTTCTCGGCCTTGTTATTTATTAGATAAGCGATGTTTATGTAATTTTGTTGGCGTTTGTCCTTAAAATCGGTATATCTAATTATAAAAATACACGGAGGAGATTATTCGTAAGATTTATTAGCCGAACCTCGTAATGTAGTTGGGAAAAGCCTAAAGTTTGCCGTGTATAAATTCTCGACTGCAGCGTCAAATTTGGTTTTATCAATTTGGTAATATCGCGAAAAAAATGATACAACACGCGAATCACTTCTGTTGGTGCGAATCTATTGCTTTGCTTGATTTTTCTCGAGTCAATTGCAGCAAATCAAAAAATAATTAGCGATCTCGACAGTTTCGCTCGCTGGTGAATATAAACATTCCAATCCGCTGCATCAACCTCGCAACGAAACCTTATTAGCCGTATCACCCGGATCGGCTTGCGCTGTTTTATCGTGTAATTTATGAAAGCAGCAAATAAAGTAATACCGAATAAGCAAACGCTTACAAATGGAACGTAAATAAATAACGCGAAAGATGGTTGCGTCGCACAAGTAGTTGCCAAATAACAAAATGACATTGATTACGGGCTTCGACGCGCGCGCGCGCGCGCGCTAGTATTAGTTTCTAACTCGTAAAATCAAAGTTTATCGCGAGACTGTAAGCCGTTGAAGGAAATAGTTAAAGTTTGACTTTTTTCATTTATAAAAAATGGTGAAAATAAAAGAGCTCGCAACGATGAGGAAGAAAAGAGAAGAAATGATAGAGAGAAAGAGAGGGGGCAGCTATTGAATGGACCATTGTCGAAGGTTGAGAATCGGAGCCGATAATCGGTTGATGCACGTACGCGTACGTGCGAACGTCAACGAGGAGAATTCGTGCTTTCGGGGGAAAAGTGGAATCGCGGGTTAAAAGGAACATCGAGTCGCTCGCCATTCGGTGATGCGTAATTTTAAAAACGAGCCAATCCTAGCGGCGATCGACATCCTCGGGCAGTTCACTCGTCGCTCATTCTGCTGCTGAGAGAGAACGAGTTTCCACGTCGGAAAACACGCCGAGAGGTTCATACTCGTTAGCCGATCGGGCGGAAAAAATTAATAGATTAACGAATGGCCCCCTCGGTGTCCGTCTTAATAAGGCGTGGTGGGGCTAATTTAAAAAGCCATTAAATAACTGTCATTCGTCGGCGAAATTTCGACAAATCATCTCGCGATTCATTACGCGCTTTTTCCATCAAAGATTCGAGAGGAGAGCAGCTCGTCGCGATTCTCCGACGCTCAGCGCCCCGGCGGCAATCGGCGACGACGTCAGCGGCGGCCCGAATTCCTCGGTTCATCGATTCTCGCCCTTTCGGCGGGCGAATCGAGTCGAGACGCCGCAGTCAAGGACGCAGTCGCTCCTAAGTGCTCCAATCAAGTCCTATCGAGCGCCCGATTAGCCCCCACTCCCTCCGATTTCTCTCAGAATTTATATCGGCGACTTAATTAAATCGCGCCGCGCGCTCGGAGGACTCCGCGATAGATGGAGGAGCCCGAGAGGAGCTTTCGAAATAAAGAAAGAGGACGGAACAACGATCGTTCGCGCCAAATTGAATTTCTCGGGCTGGCCGAGGCTAACGATCAGCCCTTCGCCGATTTCCTTTTCCGGCTTTCCGCGCCTCTTCCCTCCGAGCGCGGCCGCCTTTGTTATATATTAGTTTGATTGCATTTCTGGCGAGAGCGGAGCGATAAAAGCAGAGCGCCTGCGCACTCGATCGCTCCTCGCCGCTACCACGAATCGGGAATTCGAGCGATTCTCTTTACCTCGCTTATTACAATGCGCGCCGGATGATTATTGCGTCTTTCCGATACAAGTACAATCGCTCGGTCGACTGTCCGAGGAGAGGAGCAGCGTCTGGGAGCGGACTTCCACGAATCGCTAATCTACTCGCGCTTACTCCCAATGAAATAATCCCGATCGGTCCGACTCTTATCTTGCGCGCTTATCCGCGCTCTTTTCAAAATTATCGGCTTTCGGACAAAACACTTTGGATACACTGTCGTTGTTTTTAGTTTCGCCAATCGTCGGATCGAATTATCGGACGAGAACAGCGTCCCGAAAGTTTTAGCGTCGATCGAGTTGTTAATTTTTAACGGCGCCGATTGTGTGAGCGGTGAGGTTGCGCTACTCTGGCCTTAAACCAACTGCGACGGTCTCGTTTTTAACGCGGTACGCCTATAATAAGAGTATAAATTAAAAGCTCTCGAATTGCTTTGAGAGCTAGAATTCCTTAACGAGAGCTGCTCGTAACTATTTGCATGCGAACTGCGCGCTCGACGGGTTTTTTATTTTCCAGCTGCTTGTTTTTCTCGTAGCTTTTTCGACATTCCATTTTACGACGTGGAAAAATGATAATGCGCAGAGCGAGGAAGTTCCTCGTTGCATAATTCACCAAAGCAATCGTTAGCGATTTGCAACTCAGCGTTCGCGAGCCAAGTCGCCGCGGGAGCGATTGCGAGCAACAGGCGCGAAAGCGCAATAGCGAAATAAACGATGTCCACCGAGAGAGAGAGAGAGGAGAGAGAGAGAGAAATAAAACAAATGGAGTTCAAAGGCTCTCTTTATAAGCGATAGAGGAAGAAAGAACCGAGACTGTGTGTTGTCGATCGATTCCGCGTCGCGACGTGGCAGAAAATAGCCCGCGGAACGAAGAAGGCGTCGTCGCGGTATTCGACGGTCCAGCCTGACCTGGGCACTTCTCTACATCTCTCTCTCTCTCTCTCTCTCTCTGTCTCAAATACCCAAAGCAAACGCCCACGAAAGAAAAAGAGAGAGATGCCGCGCTCTCGTGTACATCGACGCCAACATTTCCATCTTCTCTTTCTTACACTCTTTCATTCCTCGTCCCATAACTCTTTCTCTGTCGTTCCCTCACTTTTTCTTTCTCACCATGCTTCTTTAAGCTCTTTTCTTTTCTCTCCTCTACCTCTCTCTCTCTCTCTCCCGTCTCTCCGTTTCGCTCTTATTTTCTTCCCCTTTATTTCTGCTCATTCTATCTTATTTGAAATTCGCGCTCTTTGTCCGTTTCTTTTTACTCTTTCTCCTTTTTACTCTTCCTCCCTTTCTCTTGCTCTTTTGCTCTCTCGGTCGCCGATTCTATTTCTGCTTTAAGAAAATAGTTACAGTTAGAAGGATCATTTAGATTTTAATTGAAAGGATCCAGAAAGAATCTATCTCTTTAGGACCGCTTGGCGTTAGAAATTTATTTCAGTTCCATCGTCATTTATTAAATCAGACTGGACTAAAAATTCAGTTCGGTTTAATAAAATAGCTTATGACTATCGATATTTTGTAAAATCTGATTTCGGTTAAAAAGCGCAATGATAATTACACAGAATATAGAAGATGTATGTGTATAAAAATCCTTGGAGCGTGTGTTTGTAATTTTTTACATCTTTCGCCATTAAACGCTACTAAAACACGTTTTACGCTAATAACATTCCTCGGCGATTATTTGGTTTTCGCGCAAAATTACTCGGGTCTCGCTTATGCTTATTCGCATCGTATCAGTTGTCGAGACAGAAAAATTTCCTCAACTTTTGTTAAAATGTTAAAACAACTCGGAAGCGGATGGCTGAGGCGTAAACGTTGCTCTCGTTGTTGAAAAGAATCGGAGAAAAAAGTTGGAAAAGTAATAATAATTAAGTTGGAGCAAAGGTATGCCGAACTTTAATTTCACGTCTGGTTAGAGGTTTTATCTAGTAGTTGAGCTGAAAAAAATTAAGTTGTAAAACAATTCGGCATTTTTCACGATCCTGAGAATTATTAGGTAAGCATTTAAAAATGCTTCCTCTACACAAACGCACGCACGCACGCACGCACGCACGCACGCACGCGCAGAGAGAGTTGCCGAGGTGAGCGTGGAACGTATAATTTTGCGGAAGAGGAGTATAAAAATCATTTTGCGCGAGAGGGTTTATTAACAATCAATCGTGAGCGACATCGAGCGCGCAAGTGTTCGCCATTAAAATGTAAATTCGCAGAGCGCAAGACGGGCAAATTAAAAATGGTCTAGCGCTCGCGTTGCAATGCGATGATTAAACGGGCGTGCGTGCGTGTGCGCGCCTATATTTCAATCTCGTTTCTGGGGGTTAGAACGGAGCAGCGAATTCGGCCGAGTAACCGAATACTTTGTTCGCTACTATGGAAAATAATACGGTTAGCCAATAAATAAGCAGCGAGACCTTAACGATCAGCAAAACTAAAAATTGTCCTTGGATGTATCAACCAAAAACTACATCGCGAATTCGCTCGGATGCCTCTTTGTTTCGCTGCTGCATCTTCTTTTCTCCTTCTTACCCGAGCACAGCGTGCGGAGTATATCTCGTTCTCCTTTTCCGGCACGTGCGCGCGTGCAAATCGGTGTAGGCGAAGGTGTGCGCGTGCGCGGACGCGAATGCACGTAGTTATATACACGCGCACGCCGGCCCTGGCCTCGCTCTCTCTCTCGCTCCCTCAGCCTCCATACCTTTCCGGTCTGGGCCAGGCCCATCCCTCTCTCTCTCTCTCTCTCTCGCTCCCTCTCTCGTTCTCTCCGGTATCGTGGCCTGGAGCTGCTTCGGCATTCCACGCTGGTCATTTTATTTTAGCGCCACCGTGTGTGGGAGAGGTCCGAGGAGCGGTTCTTCTTCTTCTTCTTCTTCTTCTTCTTCTTCTTCTTCCGTGGGATGCATGTGCGTGTGCACACGAGCGGGCGAGCGAAGCACGGCAAAAAGAAGGAGCGCGCGTGTGTAGGGCCGGGCCGGGTTCGTCCGTCGCTTATTTTTACCTGTGTGTGCGTGCGCGTGCGCGGACCGCCGCTCGTTTGCGTTTTATTACAAGCAGATCTCGATGGAAGGGAATATTGTTGTGCAGTGCGATCCTACAACGCTTTTCATATTTCAGCGATCATGAATGTCTCGGGGGCGTTGTATTACACAGGCCCGAGGCTGGGAGCGAAAAATTTTAAATATCGTAATGGGATTGTAATCCGGGCTTATCGGTTTTCCTCCGTAAGCAGTCCATTATTTGCTCGCAATTTCAATGGCTCTAGGCTCGGATTAACCCAACAGCTGAGCTGCTCGTGCTTTAAATAATTAGGCGACTGCACCGGCATCCATGTTTATCGCAAAATTAGCCGACGATCAATTACGCCTTCCAAACGCTCTTGTTAGGTTGCGCGCCCTCCTAATTCCGCGCGACGATTATTGCTGTTGTTGTTGCTGCTGCTGCTGCTATTATTCGCAACTACTCATTATTCGGCGACGGGTTTTCTCGGCGCAGTTATCGCTAAAGCGAACTAAACGACTGCGCGAATCAAAGACAACTACTCGCTCCACTCGCTGATAGTTATTTTCGGAACATCGCGGATCTAAGGCTTTTAAACGTCTGGTGCTGTTGCGCGCGAAGAGTCAACCGCTTCCTATGAAAAGTATTCCGACGCGAGAGACAAGTGCGGAGCTTCAAACGAGTCGAACGAAACCCGACGACGTCGCAACGGCTGCGTTTTTCCTCCGCCACTCGTGCAACGTCTCTCTTCTTATCGAGGAAACCCTGCCCCGCCTCCTCCTCAGCCTGGACGGATCCACGAATTCGCTCGGAAACTCCTAGAGCCGAGAGACAGGACAGTGGAACATTTGGAATTGTCGAATACAACAATGTGCGGCGCTCGTATTTAAAGCCAAAGCCGAAAATGTAAATTAAACATTTTGCAGCGAGTCAGTGTTCCGCAATTGTGGTTAGTGGATGTTGGTTTCTGTGGGCAAGCAGAACCGGCGATGTTAAACATTTGCCTTGGAAACATCCAAGTGGAAAGCTTCCGCGGTGAACCAGCAACAAACTTTCGCGCGCTCTCTCTCTTTCTCTCTCTCATTATGCCTCGAATGCGGTTCTTACGAAATCGTGCTTAGCTGACGACAACAAATGCTTTTGCAAAACGTCGCTATCGCCGCGTTTATTTTCGCTCACGATTCGCGGAAGGCCCCGATAGATTCGCATCCAACAGTGTCATTTGTAAGCGGCATAAACTTGGGAGCAACTGCCGAAATTTATGGAACTATTAATCTTAAATATTCTAGAAATCTGAATTCCGTTCCGAATAAGCGTTATTAAATTTGCAGCGATAAATGAGCGCTGCGAAAATAAGTTTGCTTATTTTGCGCGACAATGTGGGTGGGTGAGGGTGAGCAGTCGCGCGGCAAAAGATGAACTGACCGTTGGAGTGGTTGGCGCGAAGATTAGCCGATTAGCGCGAGACACGGGCGGCTCTCGAAGCGTGTAAACCAACCAACTTAAGTTGTATTTGAGTCGAGTTGCACAACAAATGGGACTCCCGAATTCCCGAAATTCCGAAATCGATTCTGGCGCTCTTTCAATCATTCGAGAAAAGTCCGAGTCTCGCGAGTAACCGAGTCGCGTGCACCCAATTCTTGCCCTCGAGTGGCGTTCGCTCGCGTCTCCGTCTGCGTGTCGGTATAAATACGCGCGCACTCGTGTGTGCGTGGGTTCGTGCAAAAGAACAAGAAGAAGACTAGAACAAGAGAGAGAGAGAGAGGGAGTGCAGTCGCTGGTCAGACACGGAGAAAAGAAGGCAGAAGGGCATTACGGAGGTAAGGCGAGAGAGGGGAGGCCAGCCTCGAGAGGGGTGTAAAAGGTACGTGGGAACTGTACCACGCTGCGACCGTACAGAACGCAGTACCGCAGGTTTCGCGTTCCTGGGCCTCTCCGCTCGGTCGCAGCATGTGCGCGGTGAGAAAAAAGCATCGATTACACGGGCTACTTCGAGATTAGCTCCTCTCTCTCTCTCTCTCTCTCTCTGGCTGCCCCTCGCGCTCCTCGTGGCCCCACGGAGACGAGTTCCCGAGAGGGGGAGAGAGAGAGAAACGCAACGCACGGATCCAATCGAGAGCCGATTGTGCCGACTGCTGCCGACGCTGTTACGTGCGAATTTCGTGCACCCCGGCGGAGAGGAGAGGAGAGCCTCGGTTCGCTGAACGCAGCCGGAATGCGAGGAAATCGACGTTGCCTCCCCCCCCCGTATTTGGAAAATTGATCCCTCCTCGACCGCGCGCACGTGCCCGACCAATTTCCAGCTATTGAGTTATAACAGCCTCCGCCGGCGAGTCGTGCGGGTTTTTAAATCCGAGCGGTTAACTTTCTCGGTAATTATATAATCAGCGCTTTAAATTTCCATCACCTGCTCTTCTGTCCTGACTCGCGCTAATCCGTAATGATAAGGTCTTCCTCCGACACGCGAAGGTTATTAGGTATCAGGTTTAACGACTAACTTTAACTGGAGTACCGAGAACCTTCCTTAATCTGATCGAATGCGCTTTTTAAAGAAATGGCGCGACTTGCATTACTCGCTCGGCTGTCGGGGACGCAATTAAAGCAGCGTAAGCAGCGTAAGCAGCAGCAGCAGCAATGTCGGTCTAACGGTTACGAGCGGAAGGAATTTCGCAAAAATCCCTTGGGCCGCGAATATTTCGAGCTCACGGCCCCCGCTAATGCACTCGCGTCTACGTCATTTGTTAAGGTCTTAAACTTTGCTTTTGCGCCTCGTCCGAATTATCTTTGTCGCATGTGCGGGGCGAACGCGCTAAAGGCCGACGCGCCGCTCGCCCGCGTTCCGCTCCTGAGACTCGGATGCGACGTGCGCGCGCCCACACACACACCGACTTCAATAACTTTTTGCGAAATTATATTTAGAGCAGTTGCGCTCGGAAAGAACCCGAGCCCGCGCTTAATAATGCGCGAGCGAGCGGTTAAACAAACGAATTTGCATTTAATAACTTAAGCCGTTTTCGCTCCGATCGTACGCGTGTTGTAATTTATTCGATGGAATGCTCGATAAAAAGAGTTCGCCTCCACAGCGGAGATGCATAATTTTTAATTTTCTTCGGTAGAGGCGACACTCGGTCGTCCTCCTCGGTTCGGGCCTACGTTAACGACTCAAAACTTGTACTTGAGCGGAGAGCGATTATCTCGAATGACTCGCTGCTTTGGCAAAGCGAGTGTCATTCTTATCGCCAGTCGTGTGAAAATACGGTTACGGAAACGTCGTTGGACCTTTCACGCCGCATTTGCTCGAGAGCATTTCGCTCCCGTGCAATTACTGCATCCCGGCGACCTTGGAGCGACGTCATCTATTAAAATTACAAAACCAATAATTCACGCCTCGTCGTCGTCTGGCTTTTTCGCGAACGCCTCTCATTAATTATAGATCTGACGAATTTGCAGGTTGGCCATTTTTCAAAACACCTTCCAGACGTCGGGGCACGTTTTCTCACTTTCTCACTGGACGTAAATCAACGCGTGTTCAAGCGACGTCGGCTTATCTCGTTCGATTGCTTATTTACGTACTGCAAAATTGATCCGCCGCTATATCAATACCATTACCATTACCATAACAAGTTTCCAGCCCTCGCTCGTTTATAAACAAAACACCGATGAATTTTGGCGGCGGCGGCGGCGGCTCGATGATAATGAGTCGAGGACATACATTTGGAGGCAGGAAAAAAGGTCGGAGACGACGACGGCCAAGCGAAAAACGAATCCGTCGCGCGGTCGTCCTCGAGGATGCGCAACTCGGCTCTTGGGCCAAACACCATCCGAGCGCATCGATGTCCTATCGAGCGAAAAGCCAAGGATAAAGAGGAGGAGCTTTTGCTTTGACCCAGTTGCCGGCGTCGTCGTTCCTCCCCCCCCCTCCTTTTCCCTCCCAGCGTCCAGATTCAACTAAACGCCGATTGATTGACTTCTAACGTAACGCGTCTCGGAGAAAGTTGACGTTCCGCCATTTTATTTCCACGGCTCGCGTCTCCTCCCGACGACGTCGAGGTTTATTCTCGATGCGCCAGACGTAACGCTTGACACGATTACGTAAGATCGTGTAAATATTCTGGAAGGTCGATTGATCGACGCGCCGCGAACCTCCGGCTCGGTTAATTTAATTAATATTAGGCCTTTAGATCTTCTCGCGTCATAAATAAGTTGGACAAATATTACGAAATGTGTATACAGCAAGTATTGGTAATTTTAATCTCACCTTGCTTTATCAATCTGTAATTGAATATTCCTTGTTCGTATCGAAGCAATAGGTTAATCGTGCAAGGGGACGAAAAATCGTCGATCGAGTTTCTTATTCTTTTTTTAAAATTTTTTAAAATAAATATCAACGCTCGATTGCAATTATTTACCGAAAGTCTCTCTCTCTCTCTCTCTCTCTCTCTCTCTCTCTTTCTCTGTTCCAAGTACTTATTTTACATTCGTCGTTTGCGAATAAACGATAGACGCGTGCTCGAGCAAAATGTCCGATAAGAACAACTACTCTTTGTCAACTAGAAATAACCAATTCATCGAAACAAGAATAAGAGGACGTGGCGGCGAGTTATTTATAACGAAGCTAAAAAAGCTTAATTACGTTGCAAATACATCAAAGTCCTGCTTGATAAAGCTAAAACGGAACTCTGGAGCAGTTCCTCCGAGAGCAAAAGAAGAGGCAAAGTGGCTCGGTGTAAAGCTTATCCGTGCGTAAACTCGCTCGTCCAGTAGTGGAGAAAGAAGCGTCGGGTGAAATGAAAACGCGGGCCAGGGCGTCCTTAGTCTCGCCACGGGATCGCACCCGATTAACCGAATTGAGATCCCACTCGAGAGCAGCTGGCGGTAATCGCGCGAGCAGAGGCCAGACAAGAAAAAGGCAGCGCGCGAGTTGATACAGGAGAGGTTCGGGCAGGCGCTCCGATAAGATAAGGGCGCACGCGTCGCTGCGGATCGCGACTCTCTCTTCGCGCGACCTGCCAACGCCTCCGACAAGCTATCGAGTGCGTGGGTCGAGTACCGAAATTAATATTCGCCACTATTCGCCTCTTAATGTTTGCATAAGGTGCACCGGGCAGATGCTCGGGCCCGTAACGATAACAATAAGTGCGGATTTCGGGACGATAACCTCCGCGACTTTGGTTGCGTCGATTGATTACAGGTGGACTCGGTGGAAATCACTCGGCTATAAGCCAGCGATTCTCCTTTTACTCGTTCGGTCGGCAGGTTAGCCCCGCCGACTATGAAAGAAATTTCGCGCGTCTCAAGGTCGTCGACGAGTCGCCAAAAGCCTCCGCTCGCGTTTGGCCATTGGTCGCGAGCAGGCGCGGCTGCGTCAATTTTTGTCAAACCAAGGAGACGCGCACGGCGCCAGTGATTAGCGCGTTGATGAACAGCAGCTGCTTAATTAAAGCGGCGCTCGCTCGACACCTGTTGGCGCGAAACCGAAACGGGAAATCATCTCCTTAATGGAACAAACTCATTTTTGAGGAAACCCTCGGCGGTCCTCGCGGAAAGAAGCGGAGTCGCTGCGGATGATGAATCCAGATCCCGGCGAAATACCCCATTTAAATTATCACGCTCTCTTGGTCGCGCCCCGACACTGTAATTCTGCGCTGAACGACGAGTCGACTCGTTAGTTTTTCTCGAGCAGCGCTTGGAAAATGTCGGACAAGAGGCTGCGGCGCTCGACTCTAATTACTCGCCGCCCTTTATCGTTACGCGTTGTGCATCGCGACGGCGAAAGCAGCGAAGAAAGGCGTTAGAAGCACAGCAGAGTCTCGCTCTAGCCGCTAACTTGGCCTGAAATAATGCAGAACTGCACTCGAACGGGCCGTTCGAGCCTCCGAACTCGCGAGAGGCGAATTTTTCATAATTACGTCAACCAGAGGACAAAAAAGCGCAGCAGAACTGCGAGGCCAGGGACGTCGCTCGGTTATTAGCCAAACGGCGAGATGCATCTCTGCTTCTCGCTTCTTTACTCGCTCGTTCTGGTTCAGCTGCCCGTTTTCTGCTCCGCGGCTGGCGACGACGGAAAGACTTCCAGGGAGCACCGGAGAGAAGACGCTAAACGCTCGATTACCAGTCGTAACTTTTGCGGCCAATTGAAACTTGCGCGCGCACTCGGTCGCAGCCCCGTCGCTGACTCTCGCTCAATTTTCACCTTCGCCCCCTCCCTATTAGCCTTAATCGAGTGCGATTTTGCGAGGAAACAAAAGGCGCGGGCGATCGACTCTGCGCGTTTCGCGAAAACACAGGCGCGCACTCGATAAAGCCTCCGTTGCACCGGGGATCGCTGCATTATCGGCGCACTCGCTCGAGGAGATCATTCCTTCTTATTATCGCAACGTCCTACTACCCGGGAAGATGAGCGTCGACGTGACTCCCAGGGATCTTGGTTATCGGAGCCGGACGAAAATTGCAACTTACTTCCCGGATAATCAGTTGTAAAATACTCGATCGGGTATGTAATCCGCGGGATTGAGGCAGTGAATCCTCCGAACTGTCGCAAGGGTAGGTAAAAATGGGCGCATTAGCGACTCAGCAGTCGCGTCTGCGTGGCAATTGTGTATTCCCCGTGCAGCCCCCGGATGGAGAAGTTGGGCGAGACGGAGCCGTCGAGTGTCGAGTGTCGAGTGTCGAGTGCCGGTGGGCCGGCGGCGCGAGCGGGTTACCGCGGCAACGACACGTGCCTCGAAAGGTCGTGGGTCGAGGGTCGAGGGGCAAAGGGCAAGGGGCGAGGGGCGTCCTCATCCTCGGCTTTTTGCGATATTGGAATTGCGTTACACCGAACGCCAACTCGTTTGCCCGTGTGCCAATTCCAAATTTCGCTACTTTCGCTCTGTCGATAAGCTCGTTTTTAAAAAAACTGCCGTTTTTCATCCTAGCGATGTGTGTGTGTGTGTGTGTGTGTGTGTGTCTCTCTCTCTCTCTCTCGCTCTGTATGCGTGTGCTAGGTTCTCGTGCAGTCGAGTTATTGGGCCATTAGCAACGAACTTTATGATGTTCGCATCCAAACACAACAATCGACTATTAAATTCTCTTTAGTCCGAGGCTCCATTAAAATACATTACCTACGCAAACACTCGAATCCATTCGTAAACTTTTTGCCTCGCTGCTGCAATTACGATACGCGTCCTTTACCACCGAGGAAAAACCTAATTTTTTATAATTAAATATTACTATCGCTTTTATCAATTGTAATTTTGCATTCGATTTTTCCTTTCCGTTGATTTAATTACGAGTGCGCATAAGCAATGATACTAGAAGAATTCTAAAAATCTCAGACCTTATAATTAAATTCAATCTGTTCAGTGCTATTTTTTAAACCTAATTTACATTCGATTAAAAAATTCAAGATGGAAAATAGTAGGGAGACTGCTAAGTTTTTTAGCACTTGATACACGAAAACAATAAATTCTCTTTAAATATTAAGGAAGGTTTTAAAGATTTTTTTTTTTTTAAACAAGAAAGAAATGATTTCATCTGTTTTGGTAAAACCGAAATTCGTATGCGTTTCGTATAAAAACAAAAGAACGAAAAACAATATTGAAAATTTTCCAGCCAAAATTATTTTCGAGATCTATAACTTACCACCCCCTCTCCGATTTTTTTGAATCATTGTGAATTGTAATTTCACCATTTCTTATCGAGAAATCGGATATTTATTATGCGTGCTCTCTTTCGTTTTTCATCCTATAAATACCTTAAAGATCAAATTATTAGCAAACGGTAATAAAGAATCATGAATTCCTGGAGTCAAAAGACTGATAATGGTGATAAAATTTAACATGACTGTCATATTATGTTCAAGGTTAAGAACAAAAACTATAATACCGCAATTTTCGGTCGTAGACTTTTACTCTATAATTAGAAATTTTTTACATCTATCTTTAAATAAATTTTTCAATAATTCACGAATACAGTGCAAATATAAAACTCGAACTTTGAACGATAAAATGTGATTATCTCAAAGGCCTTTTTTCCGTTAATTGCCATTGAGTACAAGGAGAATTTTTAATAAAATGTGTAAACGTGTGTCGCGGAGATTAGATTGTAATAGCTTCGCTCTTATAATCTTGGTCGCTTAAAAAGAAGATTCGTGAAAATGAAAAATGAAAGGGCAAAAAATTATTTATAAAAGCCCTTTATTCTGTGAAAAATGCACTCCTTTCTGTAATACTTCTTTTCTAATATACGATTCGTAGAAAGAATAACTTCACATCGATGTATTTTATATTTTAATTATTATTTTAAGATGGCGTAAATTTTTTTAAAGGAAGAGAAAAAAAGTAATGTGGAAATTTATAATTTAGTTTAGCGGCTTATTTATGGCGCAAATAAAGTTTCTAGGAGGGAAACTGAGCTAATTTTAAAAAGCCTTATACTGCAGAAAGTGTAAAAGGATAATAATAATTCTACTTATTACAGATAATTAAGTTTAGGGAAAAATTAGCTTTTTGAGCTAACACATTTAACGATTAACATCGAGCAAACGTTTACATTTGCAATCAATCTATTTGGATAAGTTTTTACGGGAAACTTAAATTTCAGTTTGGCCACGTAAGGCAGCAGCAGCAGCAGCAGCAGCATTTCACAACGACTGGTGAGGAAGAGGTTTTTATTTTTAAAATTAAACCGTAAAAACGGAGCTGAATGACAAAACTAAATAATCGGTATTAAAGGCCAAGGTACGAAGCCGGAGAAGAAAAAGTTGAAGGAGGAAAAGGAAGTTTCGCGGCTCGAGGAGTACGATGAAAGAAGTCGAGCGTCTCCCCGACTCCTCGCGCACGACGCCAAAGCAGAGAGTAAAACGGACAACGAGAGCAGCGGAGATAGAGCCGAGCCACGCATAACCGCCCGGACGAGGCGATCGTCGCGGGAGCCGAGGAATTGCCACGGGAGTACTTCCGACGATTTGTCGCGGAGACGCTACTACGCGCGATTATCCGGACTCCAGCCTTTTCCCAGCGACAGTCGGCGCGCGTGGAGAATTTCAGATTCCCCCCCCCCAAGCTCGCGGAGGAAGAGGAAATCGAGCCGGAGCAGCGTAAAATCCCTTTCATCTTGGAGCGAAATTATTGCTTTTACACAAAAGTGCGCTAAATTGCATTGCTTATCTGGGATTGAAAACTCATTGTGTTCCGCGACGCCGAGTATGTGCCGAGAAATATAACGTGGAAAGGGTCGCAAGACCAAACTGCATTTACGCAGGCGTCGATTTTTCAGAGCGAAAAGATAAAAAAAAAAAAAAAAGTTTCCGGTCCGAGTGAAGCTGAACTCCGAGGCTTCCAACGGCACGATTGGCTGCACCCGAATTATTACGCATGCGCAATTAAAAGACCGAGTGCGCTAAATGAAAATTTGCCACTGGCTCGGGCGAAGAGCTTTGGCGCTAAACAAGCGAAAGTAAAGGAGAGAAAAGACAATAGTAGCGAAACAATAGACGACGTCCCCAAGGAGAGCTTATCCCGATATACGTCCTCCCCTACAAAGAAGCGCTTGCTCGCGGAATAAATAGATCGATTTAATGGGGGCCCAAAGAATTTATCGGGATTTCAGGAATAATACCATCCCGCGCACCACTACGAGACAGACAGTCTATTTAATCTGTGTCTCGCTCTCGCCTACGCCAGATAACGAGATCCAATTGTAAATCGTCGTCCTCGAGCGAGGTTGGCAATACACATCGGCGGATAACTGGATAGAGAGACAAATGTAAGCACTCCACCTGTAGTCGAGGCATGTGCGCTCGCGCTCCGAGCACCATTATCCGGACGGCAAATACAGACAATCAAGAGAACAAAGTTCACGAGATGTGCAAGCGCGTAGGGAGAGATAAAAAGCACTAGGGAGCGCGCAAAGATAGAGGAAGAATAGAGCGAAAGAAGCGAGAGAGAGAGAGAGAGAGAGAGCCAATGAGGCGGACTTTATTATTGTTGATGTAGCATCGAAGCGACGAATTTTCTCACAACCGATCCGCTCTTTTACCCTTCCTCGAGGCCAAATGCCAATTTTTAATTACAGACGGAGAACCACTGGACGGCGAGTCTCCGGTTCGAAGGTGCTTCTGTGACAAAGCAAACACGTCCCTAATAATAGACATTGGAACGATCTTTTATTTGGGCGGACAATTCGCTGCAAAACTAATCTTTCTCTTGGTTAAACCTACGCGGCTCTAACTTCCTAATTATAGTGTTGCAAACTGCAAGTGCGCGTCGGTAACTAGATCCCTAGTTTTTACGGACGCAAACCGAATGGAAATCTAGGGCAGCAGAAGGAATAATAATTTACACTAGCGTTAATGGCTGAGTAGCTTTTCAACACTCGTGCCCGACTACATTAAAGAGTTTTTAATTACCAATTTGCCTGTTCGCATATAAAAAAGTACTAGTTTTTGCTAACATTGAAATATTTTCGCTGCAACGATGAGCGGTTGCTAATAAAATCTTTTACGCGGCGCGATAAGTTATGCTAGTAATTAAAAACTTCCTATACAGTAATGACTGCCGTTAAAATGTTGCTTTAAAGATGACGCGATAAAAATTGCACAACCAATCTTTCATCCAGATTTTACGTCAGCCCAAATGTTGTTATTCGAACCTTATTATTGCGAAAGCTTATAAAAAAAAAAAAGCAACGAATAGAGTCGGATAAAAATGTTAATACTTCGGTAATACAATTAAAAATAAGGAAATTGAGAAAGAAAAAAGGAAAAGAAAATAAGACAAAAGAATCCGAAGGAGGAGAAAAGAAAGTCATGAGACAACTGCGACGAGACTCAGCTGAAACAAAAGGAGTCAATTTGCCTGAAAAAACTCGTCGACAGTGTGTATCACGACAGTGTTATCTTAGTAAAATAAGAGGAAAGACGCTCCCTCCCTCTCTCTTCTCTCTCTCTCGTTGCTGGAACGTGCTTAATCTAGTTAAAAGCTCATAAATAGAAATTTCACGATTTAAATCCGTATATTATGTATTGAAACCAGTGGTTCCTTTTTTTTACATTTTTACAAGATTTTTATTTTAAGTTTTTTTCACCACGTGACACGCTTCAAAGACCTTTTATCAATGTATACCAAGATGCTGGAAAATATAATTTATTAACCATAAATAATTCAGCCGAGTAACTTATTCTAAAAAAGTACAGATATCAGGTGTTGCTGAAACTTCAATTTTTTTTAACAGCTCAGTTACACAGGGGAAAGTTTAAACCGAGTTCTCCCGACTATCAATTAATCGAATTTATTCGTTATTGTTCATTAGGAATGGCGTTAGATTAACTAATATCGCCGAATTTTATGAGAAAAATAGTATAAATTATAATTATACGTTTATCTATCCGTCGAGTTCTCCGAAATATACATGTAGAATATTCATTGGCTTTAAAGCACGACAACCTATTTAATACGAAATACAGTTGAATTGTGGAATTTACATTTGAAAATTTGATTATGCAATGCAAGTTACACGCGCGAAAAGAACTGAAAAAAATTTATTTTACACGCCGCGTTTATGATTTTCATTCGTAAAATAAAAGTGCTTATGTTTAAGAATTTTAAAAAGTAACCCACTCTTTTGCGGAGTCGAGAAATGAAACAATAATTTTCGAACATATCTCAAGAGAATTTGCATGCAATGACCCAGTGAACGCTTTTCTTTGAAAGCTTCGCGAAAGTGCAGTGGCATGAAAAGCTTTTTTGACCTGTTTCATACAGTATGGATATCGCAAATGTATTTACTTTAAATATTTATTTTTAAAATACAACCTTTCGGAATTCCCTTTAGGATTGAGAACATAACCTCGAAATTGAATTGAACGTAATTCAAGCGAAAACCATAGTTAAATTTCCATCGTGGGCTAAGTGACGTTGGCTTATACGACGACGCAGAGGTCAATCCATAACCCGCGCGACATTTGTTTGCTTGTAACAATAATTTGGAATTCGTCTGATACTTATAACTCGAGAAACTCTACGGTCAGTACGTCACGAAGAGAATATCGCCGAGTAATTCCAAATTTTATAAGAAGCTTGTGAAAGGAAGGCGAAAAAAGCTGCCCCTTCAGCGTCGAAATTCAGCAGGAAAAACGTTCCGACATTTGACCTTTAAAAATTTAAGGAATATGAATTGCGCAGCTGCATTATGCTCGGACGGCTGCAACTATTCGCAACTAGCCACCAAAGTTTTTCTTCTAAATACGTATTCTAACTCGTCCAGACGTCGGGAAAGCTGTGCATTTTTAAAATTCCGCTTAAAATAAGCGTAAAAAATGCGCGCGCGCCTCGCTCGCTCGAGAAAAAGTGAAAATAATAAAAGGTCAAGCTGGAAAAGCAGCTTTAAATGTAAAATTTGTCCCTCCGCCGATGCAAGAGAGAGGGGGGGGATTGGGGGGGAAAGAGCTAGTTTTTGCTTGTAACGCGGTTGATTCGGACGACTAATCAATTACTACGAGCGCCGAGGGGAGGAAGGAGAAAACCGATCAGTTTTAGACGCCGCGGGCGTCGAGTCTAACGCGACGCTTAAAAGCCGGCGTCGCGATCGTCGCTGTGTCGCGAAATATTGCAAACGGCGCGCCGCAAATGAGAAAAGCTGTAACTGCCCGAACCAACTATCTCGTGTGTCATGCCGAGTTTGCGGATCCGTTTCATTTTTAATCTCTTTTTCTGCTTGGCTAGAAAATTTATTTTTCGTACTGCCGCCGCTTAGACTCTCGCGCGTTCGGCTTCTATAAATAGAAATGCGCTACTCGACAATTTCGTCCGTTCGCGAGCGAATATCTTTGTTGCTATTTACATTGCTGCTGTTGACTCGGAGACACCCGCGCGCGGGTCACAGGTAAAAAATTCCTCATCGACCTGTCGTTAAAAATTTTAATATAACATTCGCGCGTTAATATTGCGTTAAAAAAGGCATGAAAGTTTTCGAATAAAATCTTATCGGGGAGGAACAAGGCTAGCGATTTATTTTACGTTTTTGAGCATAAATACGGCACGTACACATGCAAACGTGATAACGAAGCGTAGTAAACTGTACAGTGGAACGTTATTAAAAGCCATTTGTTCACTTTGTAATAATAAAAATCGTAAATAAGTGCATTTAATAATAAGTCGTTACGGAATATCGTGTAATTAAAACAAAATACACGCGAGTGAAAAATTGCAAAGATAATAATAATAATAATAATAATAATGATGATGATTGCGACGTTATTACTCGTATTGTTTTGGCATTGTTTTAGCGTTGCTTTAACGTTACTTTAGCGTTGATTTAGTATTGCCTTAGTATTGTTTCGGTATTTTTTCAGTATCGATTGACAAGGGAGAGCGTATTTTACTGAAAAATTGCGCGATAATTTGTAAGCCGATGTAAAGCCTTTATTACAAGCTTGGCGAGCGCGCTAACTTCCGACGTTGAAAAGTTTTTCCTATCAGCTGATCGTTTCCCCTGGCGTTTCTAACGAGCCTTATTTCATTAACAGGTAAAAATTCGAAGATAAATACGCCGAGATAAATCAGCCGTAAATAACGTCGTAATTATTATTTGTGCTCTCGCGTGCCATATTATTTAAGTGCCGCTCACGGACATATTTAAGTGGCCCTTATTATCATTGATTTTGCATTATTCGACAGTTTCTTTTCTCATTAGTCGATATCATTTTTAGCGTTCCTCGTTAATGTCCCGCAACGCTAAGCTCGTGCGTCCGAAGCCCTGATTCCGCGCGTTAACGATTTTCTCGCGAGAAATACCCCGTGGAACTTGGAAGGCATCCCCCGTACCCCGCGACGTACGCACACGCACTCGAAAACACCCACACAGACGGAGCTGGTGTCGAATAATTTAGCAGCAGCGCTAACCGCGCGAACCGTCGATTTAATTTGTAAGTTATCAGCCGCGCGAGGGGAAAAAGAGCGGCTTCCGACATTATTACGCTGATAGGCTTCCGCTTATTAGACGTCCGAGCTCGATTAAAAAGCCCTCAAGGGCTAATAAAAAGATTTACCGTAATGGAATCTACGAAAACTATTGCCCCCCCCCACCCCCAGCCCGCCTCCTTCCCCTTAGGGAAAGCTGGACGTCGAGTGGTTTTCATCCGGAGCACAATTATCGACGGCTGCTCGGTAAAAATCCTCAACGCCTCCTAGGGAGTCGAGTGACCCGATCGCTCGTCCTCGATTCGCGACTGCCGATGTTCCCGGACAAGAGCAATGTTACGAACAATCGCCGAAAACAGAATGTCTCTCACTTGGGCTCAATTGCTTATTTATAAAACAATGAAAATAAGTTACGATCGTAAGCTCGCGAATGTTTTCAGTTCGACGAATTTCGAGGGCGAACGTAAAAATAAGCTCGCCTACGCTTTTTAAAAAACTTGCAAACGCCATTAATCATCGACACGACGACACGCTTAATGAATTTGTATTGGTAACGTGATAAATTAGCATCTCCTGCGTTAGGTGCCGATGTAATTGTACGAATAATCGTTCCGCCGAGTCATCCGGACTATTCAATATATTTATCTTTACAATTTTCATTGTTCAATTGTGATCGGAGCAAAGAAACTGCAGGCGAAATCATTAGAGGCGCATTAGCATGAAATCGGTACCCCGCAATATTAGTGTAGGATTATGCGGTATTTTTACCGAAATTCGATGTACGGGCAACGGGAAGAAATAGCGAAAGGCGCGAGGAGGCGACGCACGAGTCTTCGCTGACTGAGCAGAAATTGAAATTCACCGCAGCCCGTCCCGCGCGCGATATTTTCCCGATGTCTGAGCGACGATAAAAATAGCTCGCGTGGAAATTGTTGACTTCCCAAATGTCTTCTCGCGTCGAGCGTAACGGCCTCCGACTGAACCGCCGAGAGTTCGATGTGCAGGTGTCATTAAGGGGAAATAAAAATCCTTCCCCTGCGCTGTCGCTCCACTCCCGTTACGCGCGAGATCGTTAAATTATAAAATCGGCGCAGCGAGAAATTCGCGCCGGACGGCCGAAATTAATTCGAGACTTTTGCGCGTAACGTGCATTAACTATGGGCAAATTTCTCAGTACAGTTACGCGCATTTGCATTTTCGAAGGAGCGAGCGCTAATAATTAAATATTTATAACACTAGGGACGCCCGCAGAAATATTTTACGTTTTACATATTCGATTAATTGCCTCGATCCGCTGCCTCCGAGGAATGTTAATTCTTATCTCGAAAGCTGCGACTTCTCTTTGCGAATAATAGGAGGATCTTTGCTTCTGTTGGAATTATTGTTACGTTCGCGATTGCATTTTTAATTTATTATCCCCAAATTCGACGCTCGATGGCGGCGAATAAGATTAAATTTTTTAAAATTCATCGAATTATTCGCACGAGAATAGTATCCTGTTTTCAATAATTGCAGCGGCAATGAACAAATCACTCCGACGAAATTAGCAATGATAGTTTGTTCTCACGAGTTTTACTAGTAGACGCATTAAACTGTATGCAAAGCAATTTGCGCATCAAAATGTAATTCCTTAACAATGATTGTTAAACTTGTTTGTTCCTGATCATCTATTCGTTTACTTTGCAGCTTAGCACTTAATGTTAAATTGGATAACAGCACTTCGAATATGCCATTTAGTACCAAAGTCTTGACCAATCAATGACGCTACTTTAATGCTGATCGACAATTAAACCTCGTACAACATCCTGTTGTATTTATAAATTGTGCTTAGCAATGCAAATAATTACAAGCGCCAATAAAATCATTGCGATAACAGCGATTTGTCTTTGGTATATGAGATAATTCGATTGTAATATTATTTACAAAAGAAGAAAGTGGCGGCACATCTCGGCAAGCGAAACTTATCAAATTTCGAGTAAGGTAATGAGAATACGACGACTCCAAATCTCGAAAACGAATACTTATACGTGATTTAATCAATATTGATAAAAATAAATATCATCCAGCTTGTGATTAAACCGAACGCAAAATGGAATAAAGAAATTCGTATTAAAACATTGGATACTCTTGTTGATATAATTTCCACTCTTAATTCGGTAATAATAATCCGAGTTCCAGATACGTACCGATGGAAATGAACCGAAAAACATCATTTCAATAAATTATTTGTACAAACTTGAAATCAAATTTAGATTATTAACTTTGTTCCATAAATAATATTGGACACGCGAGAATATTACGTAAATGATCCCAAACGATAGAAATATAAATAGAATGATAATAAATATTATTGGAGTCGAGCGAAGAAGTAGGTGAGAGAATTTTGCCATTGAAAATAATCCGATCCGCGTATCAGTGGACTCATCAAGGTCATCGAGGTCATAAGGCCCGCGATAGTAACAGCAATTAAGAATTAAATGGTGATACCGAACGAAACAATTGCAATTATGAATGACAATGCAGTGCATCTACGGTCCATGGTTATCATGAGAAGGGTAAGAGTCCCTCCTCCTCCTCCTCGAGTATGGTGCGTGGTATTTAAAAACACACAAGCCCGTGGAAAATGTATAAAAATTCCAGTGGCCAACAGGATGAGCTTTCCAAAACGCAGAATCACCTTAGGATCGAGAGTTTGGACGGACCGACGAGATCTAATCGAGTAACGCAGTGGCACTCGAGCTATTTAGTCGACGAGGGTTCGGCTTAGCTACAATGCGATCTACAATACACGTCGAGTCTCTGACAGTTTTGCGCATAGAATGATCGCGAAGCAACAAATAGACTCGAAACGCTCAATGGGCGATAGAAGAGGTTCCGATAAGACCAGTGGCTGTTCTCGAGCAATTGGATTTGCTAACGAGAACCTCACGAGGAAGCCGCGACGAGTTATCCGTTTAAGATCCAACCGGAGCTCAGACTAGCCACCAAAATATCGAGAGCTGATCTATCGGCGATCGTAGAGACAGTGGAGTTGCTGTTGCCTTGTGATATTAAGCCATAGGCTGGTGCGCCAACGATGATATCTTCATCTGCTCTTCTCGATGTGAAAAATTGCAGATCGGCGAGATCGAGTGATTCGAAATGCTGCCAATCTTGATGATTAGTCACCAATAAGCGCCGTGGAACCCTTTCGTTGCTGTTTCGAATACAAGTGGTTGGCTAACGGCAGTGAATGATCGATGCAACCATCAATGGAGTGGAGTGACAAGAAAATAAGCCCTTTTGATCGATGCCCAGCCAAGATTCAACGATTTCTTCTCAGTTCTAGGGCTTTGATAGGATTCCCCAAGATGAAGAAAATCTCAAAGGCTCTGCCCATCAGTGGTCTAATTTGCAAAGATGAGAGGACTGAAAAACGTTAATCATTCGCTTGCGCTGTGGCACACAAAGTTCCCTCGCAGTCTAGTAGTTCGCTCGATCGTACAAACCAATTCCAGAACTTGAGACACAATTTACTCGATTATTATCGAGAGCAACTTTTGTTTTAGTTTTAGTCTGAAAAGTCTGGTTGTTGTTAATACGAATCGCAGTAGTTGGTGCGTAATAAACTGGTTATCTTATATTTTAGAAAAAGGGTAATGCGCCAGTGCTTACAACTGCGAACACCGTTTAAATGTAGATTGAGTCTCGCCCTCTACTGGGTGCAGATTGCGTTGAGCATCCGGTCACGATGCGCCCAGATCCGAATCTCCAGACTATTAATTAAATTCTTATAAGCTGTTGAAAATTTTTCCGCGTCAAATGTCAAAAGGAGTCGTATTTTGTACGATTATTGGATTTAATAAATTAAACTCGAAAGCTTCGTTGTTAATTTTCAATCCTAACCGAATGACTCGCTCGATGAAAAATATTAATAATCTTATTTAAACGAACGAGAATACATTTTACGGGGTATAGAATAAAATAATACAAATCCATAAATTCTGATATTGGTTACGACGCGTGAATAAATTATTCGATTGAAATTTGACATCTTTGAAGCTGTCGCGGCGAGTCTCGTTTTGCATCAATATCGATCTCTGCGGCAAATTAGCTCGAAGCAGTGTAACGCGTAATGTCGATATTGTCAATATGCTCTTGTCCATAATAGCGTGCGCTTTCGCGTGACAATAATTTTCAACGTTATTAATATTCGAGAAACTTGCTCGAGATAGAGTTGACGCCAAGCTAGCGCGACCCTTTTACATTTGGCGTACAACGAAAACATCTCTGCCATTAATATCGAACGTTTGGCTTGGGATTCCATCGGCCGCGCGAACTAAAAATGTTTCCCAAGCAGTCGTTGCTGCCACTGTCCCGGCATGTCGTAGCAGCTGCGATACACGTGTTGAACGGGAACAACTGACTGTCCTGTCGCGTGGCTAACCTCGCGCCTCCTTGGCTGATAACAGCACCGTTTTATCTTTCCACGCGCGCTAACGCTAGTTTAACGCAATGCTAAATCCAGGCAACACGACGTTAATAAACGCTGAATAATTCAAGATTCCGCGCAAACGACGCTGACGCGCTGCTCCAGTCGTTGTTGGACCTCGATAGAGTCATCGACGCTACCACCGGCTTCCCGTTTAGCGCGCAATAAAACGATCGACACTGATAACGAAACGATTTCGCGGGCAGATCAAGGCAGAAACAACGTCTTAATAGCTGCCCAGCTGTAAATATAACCATAACTGCGGGCAGCAGCTGCGATTTTAGTGCGTCTGAAAACTAATTCCGACAATGATTACGACGCGCGCTTCGTCACGATCTCCATTCTACCAAACGTCTTGATACCCGAGCCTAGGTTTTTCCTGCACCCGCGACTGCCCGCCGACCTCGTCTACGCACTCCACACCCCAATGGAAGCATTAAACAAAGCGGTATAAAGCCCTGGCAGGAGTCTGGACGGGCGTAAAACGCCGGGCCGCGATTTGGACGAAATTAATGCATAAAATTACGGCGGCTTTAATGGCTTGTTGTGCGTCGCAACGGGCAAAGAAAGCCGAGGAGGTGCGTTGCAGCAAAACAACAAAGCCATTGCCTCGCGGGCACTTCTCCTCCCTCCTCCTCCTCCGAATAGACCATCAAAATCCACGGAAACGCTCGAAACGCAAAGGCGGTGCTGACGTCTGCGACTTCCGTCTTTTTACCTTTTATTTTTTATCTTCTGCGCGCTCTCCCTTATCGATCACTCGACGACGCCGGGAGCTAATTGCGCGTCGTTGAGCTTTTCCGTACTGACCGTAAAAAATATTGCGGCATCTCGCGTCTTATCGAGCGAACGCACTCGTCGACATCGTTTATGTTTACTTAATGAGCGCGACATTATGCAGTGCGCACTTGCCCGCTAAACTCTGCACCCGGCTATTTCACTTCATCGATTCTTATTGTCGGAGGTAAGCTCGAGCTTATTAAAGAGGAACTTTACGGGGACGTCTGCGAGTAATCGCGAATTCGCAAGTGGAATATAAGAGTAACGCGACGGAGGGCGCAGTTTTATCAATCTTGCTGGCATTTGCCGCTCGTTGCTGAATTAGGAACGCGCGCGAGTAACTCCGGTACAAATTTCAATTCTCTAATTAAAGTCATTGGCTTTGTTGCTGTCGAGTCGACAATGATAATTCACTCATCGCGCGTTTTTTTTTTTAATTTTCGCTTTGAAATTCGGCAGTGGCAGCAGCGACGGACTACGTTAAACTCCTCGAGCATTCAAAATTCGACGTCTCGGCGATAAAAACGCAGAAATAATAAATCGCAACACTGTCTTCGTTGCGATCGTATTTTTTTTTTTTTTTTTTTTTTTTTATTAATTGCTTATTCCAAAAAATTCAAGGAGCGGCATTACGCGTGTGGGATAAACTTTCGACGCAACGCGACATTACGAAAAGACTTTTTGTGCAAGGAGTCTCTCGATAGATTTAGGTAAGCCTCGTTTCATTCGCGCGATTACATAAGCAAATCTGTTGGTAATTTTTGTTTAGCGCGAATGCGTTTTTTATACGCTTATAGATTTTACGATGTTTAGCTTCACCGATGGCTTCGCCGATTGTATAAGGCAATCGTTAAGAAAATTGTAAGCAACCTTTTAAGAGCGACTTGCCGTTAACTGCAAATAGAATGAAACTGTAAAAATTGACGATTAATCAAGGCTTGAAAAATGAGAGATAAAAAATATATAATCTCCATTAGCATATTTGTTATTGCGGAACAAGATTTTCACGAGTGTATTTAAATTAATCTCGATGGAATTTGAACGCTAAATTATCGATCTTCCCACCGAATTTGCGATTTTGTTCGCTCGATCAACCGGCCTCTCGTGTTAGGACGCGACAGCCGCAAAGTTTATCAATTCGATAATCGTTTCGAAACAGTTTGGCAGTGCGAGCGGAGCATTTTCATTTTCGCCGGAAAACTCGAAGGGACGCGGCCGAACCCAATCCGGGAGTCTACTAATGACGAATATTGTTTTCACCAATATGGCGACTATTATATAGCGTAAGCTCGGAGAAACTATTGTAACGGCTTTACGGAATCGAGATAATTTATCATCGTTCCGTATCGATCGATCATTCCGGTCATTTCCTTACCAGTCTCGTCATCCAAACGTAAAAACGTCGATGTTCTCCCGGGCTTGGATATCGAAGCGAAACAAGTTGGCGGCGGCGGCGATTTTACCATCCAACTTTTGCAACCACCCAAATTTTTGTTTGCGATAAAACGAAAAGAGGACCGGATGGTCCGGAATACGAGGGGTATTTGCTCGCTCTGCACGTATTTGCGTATCGTTCTCGGTCACCAAACCATCGCAAACGTCACCTTCGTAAAGAAGAAAAAATCTCGCATGCTCTCGCTAGGAGGACTCGATCGGCGGCAACTGCGATCTCGGGGGTGACAATCGATTTTCGCCCACTAGTGCGCCTTCTTGTACACATAAAAGGGAAAATTTGTCTGTCTGCGTACGCGTGTTGTCGTCCTCGTGCTACTCCTCGCGCATCGAATGGCAAACCGAACGACGGCAGCCGTTTTGCGATCGATGTTTGACGTATTTTGGTGTTTCGGTAGCCGACAGCGACACTTGCACCACAACTCGATAGTCGTGGCAACACCTTCTTCTTTTTACGATCGCGATTAATCGGCTTTTTAGAGAATCTCTGGCAAATCGTGCAAATAATTAAAACTCGCGTCACCGTTCGTCCGCGAACTGTTGTTGCTGATTTCACGCATCTCGACTGCTAAATCAATCGATCGAACTATTTACCGCCACATGCAGTTTTTTACATAAAATTAAACAATATTTTGTCGATCGGTTTTCCACAACGCGATTTGCGGATAAGTTGTAATATCTAAATAATATACATCTGTGTTTGCCTGCAATCGAACCTTCCTTGGCAAAATTTTCTTTTTAAATTAATAGGACTTGCAAAGTTCACCACTCGTCGTTTAACGGCATTTTTGTTGCAAAAATAAAAAAATCGCGAATGTTTGATTCGAAAAGCAACAAGCACCTCGCTGCTATTTGCATTAACGAAACTCTCTTCGACTGAGCAGCAACTGATTTTTTATAACTTTTAATATTCTCGCTTTGCAACAAAAGTATAATCGTGCATAAAGCGATTAATAAATCGATCGATCGGATGAAATAACTTGACAAAGTAATACTCAAAACGGTTCGCGTAATAGATGCGATTTGAAAATCGAGTCTTGCCTTTAATCGGCCAAATAATGTTATTTTAATTCGCCGGCGCTGCTTATGGCAACGTTAAAATTGAAATGGAATTTCGCTAGCGGAATCGGCGGCCAACAAATGCGATTAATTTGAAACAATTGCGGTAAGAGCGATTCGAGCTGTAATTTTAACTCCGAGCGAAATAGTTGCAGCAGCGCCGAAAGGAAGTTCAGGAGGCGCTTTTCTCGGTCTTTGCTCGCGAACCGCCGATAATAATTTAATCGATGGCTTATTTTCAGAGATCGAACGAGAGCTTTCGACGCATCAAGGCGCCGTTACCAGTTCGCATTTCGATAACGACGTCGATACTTTGAATGCATTTTACAAATCACGTTCCGAGAACAAAAAATGTCAGCAATAGTCAGTTGACTGAAGTAGCGAGCGATTGTCGATCTATTTTCGCTTAGCGCGCAATTTTATTCACTGCTCCGGGAAGAAAAGAGCGAACAGGCGACTGCAGTAATACAGATTCGCATACTAATTCTAGTTTAGCGCGCAAGCTCTTGTGCCCGGAATCGCCACGATCGCAACTCGGAGCAAACGTATCTTGGTGTTGCGTCGGGCTCCCGTTGACGATTGCGTCTAATTAAGAGGATGTGTGTGTGTGTTGTAAAGCCGGCGTTTCCGGCGAGCGAAAGGTCGTTGGGAAAGTTATTTTCCGCGCCACGAGGGAGTAAATGGATTTTCTCTCGGCACACGCGCGCCCCGGGCGTTTCGCTTAATAGCTGTAAACACGAGCGATGGTTCATAGTCCATCCGCGCGTGGAGATAAAATCCATTCCACAGTTGGCGAAAACAGCCTCGTGCCGCCTCGTGCGGAATGAATTTTTCGCTTCCGGTGTCTGGACGCGCCCTCGGCGTTAAAAACACTGATCACGACGGCTGGATGCGGGGGGGGGGTGGTTACGTTGGGGCCGGTGCCCCTCCCCCGGGCCTGAACCCGACCTGACGTCGCCAGCCCACGCGCGTATTATGCCTGCCGCGTATTTATCGATCGCTCGTATCAATTGCATCCTCTGGAGGTGTAACAGACGCACGTGCGCCGCGACGGCGACAGTCCGCAGCGCAAAATCACGAAAAGCGCCGAGTGTTTTCTCGATGCGTCTTCGTCTCGTTCTTCTCAAACGGAAGCGCCTCAATTTGAGAATTTCCACACTCTCCCCCCCCGCCCCCTCTTCGCACTTGCGAGGCGCTTTTTTACCTTAATTACTTGTTTTTCTGGTACTTGTTCGGCTCTCTCTTTCTCTTTCCTTTAGTACAGTCGGAACTTTTTTTTTAACGATAAAAGTTCTCGCCTATTAGTATAATTACTCGGACTAGTTTTGTGGAGCGAAGTGTTTGGAGAAGTTCGCCACTTAGTGTAACGAACCGAACAATTTAATCAAATTTAACGAATTTCTCGCTTCTCATCGAATGTTGCAAAATTTTCATTTTGAATATTGCGAATTGGGCAATAGGAGCTGAAGTAACTTGTAAAAATTAATCTCCCCCCCCCCCCCAAGGCGAGAAAACTAAAAAAGCTCGAGTTGACTACCGGTCTACGAACTTTTATTAAAAATTGAGCTGAGGTAGTATTATTTTTTGCCAACGAGTGACAATAATAATAATTTTTACTCGTTCATGCTGGAACCTTTTTGATAATAATTTTCTCAATCTGTGAAATGTCTGCAGCGGTAATAAAATTCGAGCCTGCGGATGTAAACAAAGTTTTGCAAATTCTTTTACCGAGCCACAAATTGAAATGACGAAAACGCATCTGTTTAATTCGCCGCTCGTGTTCTCTCCCGTTGCCAACTTATAAAATGCTAATGCCATCTTACGCGACAAGTCTTAGTAATTCCAAAGCAATTATACGTAATTGCATTTATTATATCAAACGATATATTCGCAACATATCAAATTTCTCGGTTTATAAACAATTGTAAAATAAACGGAATTAAATTGGTGTCGGCCGATTGTTTTGAATATAGAAATTGTTGAAATAAGAGAAATGGCGGTGCACGAGGGAAAAACTTTTATCGCCGTGTTAATTTTTGAAGGAGACATTTTGAAAGAGATAGTTGAACGCGACAGCGACGAAACATAAAACATTTCCAAGGATTTTATTTAATTCAAATGTACGTTTTCGGCAAACGAAGCTTATTTATACTGGTTAATAATTATCTCGCGGAATGAAATGGTTACTCGTAATAACTGTACCAAAATCAAGTACAATTACGAGTCTGTGCTTCCAAGCTTCGACAAAATCGTTGCCAAACTAACCGTCGAACTTTGCAACTATAGTTACAATAACAAGAATAATTATCATTGATTCGTATTGTTCGTGTACTTATTTCCGTTTACGATATTTAAAATTTTTGTTAATATCCTGCCAAAGTTTTTGCTACACTACACACGAGCATTTTTATAATCTTATCTAATTCACAGACGTGAAAACGCAACGACTCACTTGATGTAATAAAACCTTATTGCCTAATTTTGTGCCGTACATTTTAATTATTTTCACGTACCTTTTCCTGCCGAATAACGTAATTTATAACAATAATACATTCAATACATAAGCACGCGTATAGTTTCGAGATTATTACTTTAAAAACTAATTGTTATTGTCTTAAGATAAAAACGGTGAAAATACTGTTATTAGTATTGCGGGACGAATGGCTACTTGAGAATATAACAAGAATAAAAGTCATCGCTCGGTAAACAGCCGACAAAAGTGCACTTGTTTAATTTTAAAAATTTCACTTGAAAAATTCAATATAATCATCCAGCTCCAGTAGTGTTTAAATGCTTGGAGCAACAACTAAAAGCGGCCGTGTCCGTGTGATGGCGCTACATTTTTTGGTACCCTTTATGGTATCGGGACTAATTTCTCTCTCTCTCTCGGTCTTCATCGCACAGTTTGTAAGATACTTGTGCGCCACTCGAACGGACTGAAAGTGTGGTTTGCTACATGCGTGGGTGTGTGCGCTCGGCCGCCGGCACTTGCAAACGCCCGGTGACGTGAATTACCGGGCCAGTAGTCGTTCGGTGTAACCGCAGCTGCCCGCACGCGTACGAGAATGCGCGCGCATCACACACACGCACAAGCCTCCAGTGAATGCGAATTATTTTAAGGGTTAACGAGGTTAAGTTATGAAGGCGAGGGAAACAAGATCACCATCGATTGCTTATCGCCATGTTTTTCACGATGTTTTTCTAATTTATCTCGTAACCGAGTGGAATATTGATGTAATTTCTTACGGAACGAAGAAACTTTTTACGGGGAGATTAATTAGCCTCGTGCTGCTTAATATTTTATCGCCCAAAGCTTCCATTTTTGCTCACAAAGCTCGATAAATTTCTCGCGCACTGTGTTCTTAACTGCGCGTATTAATAGCTTTCAATAAACACGTGTATTTATTCCTTAAATAATCATAAGCATTGGGAAAAATATATTCTGCCAGAGGTTGTCGAGACGAAGTGAAAGTACCTTACGGATATTATGACCTTTCGAATGCCCTTTGTTTCTGCCGAAAAATTTAATAGCAGATGCACGAGGCACAATCTGCTCGATGTTTTTCGATTAATAAAATGCACGTTGTTTTGTCAGAAACCAATCAGTCGACGCATTTGGAAGATACGCCGTTAAGATTAACATTATGGAATTCTTTTATCGCGGCCACGATTTCTATTCAATTTATAAGCAATAAAACGCATTAGGGCACTTAATTCATAATTTAATCCGAGTGCAGTTGCGTTAAAATTTACTCGAGGAGGAAGAATGTTTTATTGGAAGAATTTAAAAATCTTCGAGCAGCGTTGCATTTAAATTCATAACAGTTCTTAAGCAACTGCTCGTAAAAATTGTTTAACGTGGCTCGTCGTGTCGTCGCTCGAATGAAGATATTGCGCAGAAGCGAATCGAGGTGTCGCTGCTCCAGAAATGACATTTCATTTTGAATAAAAACGAGCCTCCAAGGATGATCCCCGCTTTCACGACCCAAGTCCTTGGCTCCCGCTTCACGGATCTTCGCTCGTAGGCTGCACTCGGGACGATTCGCGATGCATTCGGACGCGAGTCGCCTCCTTCGCACGGAAATTCAATTTCTCATCCCGTAATCAAACTTTGATTCGTTCTCTCTGCAATAAAAAGGAGAGGGGAAATTGAAGAGGAGGGGGAAAGAGCGAGAGACTCGACGCCCGGTGCAGTCCCCGAGCCAAGCTCGAAAGCTCGACAAGAGCTTGTCCACGTGACCGGGAGCTTTCGAATCGAAATTCCAACTGGACGTGGGGCGGTTGCGCAACTGCAACTGGGCCAACCGGAGACCGACGGAGGAAGCCAAATTGGCGTTTTTGTTAAATTCCAACCTTTCATTATTACTTTAATTTATTTTTGATGAGATTTCACGTTGTTGTTGTTGTTGTTGTTGTTGTTGTTGCGCGAGTGCAGCTGCGCCCGAGACAATTAGCAAACTCCTGGATCGCGAGGGAGAGAAATCGAGCGTCGAGGACTCGTTGCAGCGGCGCGCGCCAAAGGATTTCCTCGCGAAATCGCCTTTCATCTTTCGGACACAATTATCTAGGCAACCTCCGGGAGATGCGCCGCTGCCTGGCTGATCGCACCAGGACTCCTGAGTCGACCAATGGCCGCGCTCGTCGACGAAAGCGAAAGACACGCGGTCGAGCAAATTTTTAAACGCCTGCTCGAATATTTGAGGCGACCCGATTTATTATTTAAAGGTGCCGCGTTCGCTACGAAGTCGTCGGGCAAATATTTGAAAAATCTCTCGCCTCGTCTTTTCTCCCGGCGAGCAGCGCGCATTTATGCGAACGAGACGAAGAACCCCGTCGCCCCCGCCCTTGAACGTTAACGTGCAAAAAATCACTGCTTGCGATGTCCTTGCTCGAGGAAATGCCCGGCCGTTGAGCCGTAATTGCCCGAGACAGCTCGAGCCGGGCGCAAAAAGCTGAAATCCTCGCGTGAAAAGGGGAAAAGCCGAGCAAAAGGCGGCCGTAAAAACGGAAGAGGCTGGAATCGGGAATAGGGGGAAGAAAAAGCCGAGGATCGCAGTCGCCCGGGCGAGATGTCCGAGTCGGCCGTTTCCGCGGGCTCCGCACCCTACAAGGCGACCGCCCCCGGCCATGTATATGCATGGAACGTGCGCACACACACGTCCGAGTGCGACGCTCGGGGAGAACACGTGTCGTCGGCGCCTAATTCAGGTTGTCGTCGGTCCTCCGGGGATTATTGCCGATAAAAAATTGACGCCCGGTCAGCTGTTCCTCCTCGATGCAAGACGTATTATTAGATCAAATTCGAATTATGATAAAGAGGGGGGGTGCATGCCTCGTTCCACGTGCCGCATTCCGTGCTCTACGACCAACGTTCGGTCAAATTGAAATGCGAATGACCCGCGACACAAGTGTGCGGACCGTCGCTCGGATCGGACCAACTCGAACCAAATCGCAATTCTGGAAATCGTTCGCGTTCCCTTGGGTTAGAGCGAACGCCTCGGCTTCCAGTTTCCAAAGCTGGAAAATTCGAGGAGCTTATTATCGTCGCGTTGCGCTTTAACGAAAAAACTCGTTGAAACTCGAAAAAAGTTTACGGCCAACGAGACGCTCGCGCATCGCACGTATATCCAGCGCAACTTCTTGGCTGGAGCGGCACTTTAACCGATGCGCATTAGCATTTATTATTCAACACTAGAGGATCGCTGAGCGACTTTGGCTTGCCTACCTTCGGCAGCGACGCGTAACGCGCTTATAATTAACTCCTGAGCGCGCCTAAATGAAATAACGAAGATGGAAAATAGAGGAGCAGCTGGTGCGCGAAAAGGAAAAAGCCCGAGTCCGATGTCTTTTCTTTAATAAAATTAATCTCTCCGGGAGCGTAAAGAGGAAGAAATGAGGAAGAGGAAGACTCTCGCACCTTCGACTGCGCCTGTGCGCGCGCGTCTAAGCGAGGACAATTTAATCTCGTCTCGGTATGTATTGTATTTCCTAAGGGGCTACGCTGTCGCGAGCGCCGAGCTAAGGAAAATGGACGGTGGCGGCGGCCGAGAGAAAAGAGAAAATACGAGGGTGGAAAGCCGGAAAGAAAACGGGAATGTGTGAGAAGGCCGGAGGAAAAGAGGGAGTTACCTCCTCCTGACGTAAGACGCTCTCTCGATCCAGTTGGCATGTGAAAACTTTATCGATTGCCGCGAGCTTCCTTTCCGACTCTTGCCCCGAGTTTCGCCCGACGTCTTCGCTCGCGTCCCCCGCTGACTAATTGGGTTGGGGCTTCGAGATAATTTAGCGAGATAGCGTACTTTCCTAATTAAAACTCGCGGAACGCTTCGGTTAAACAATCGCGCGCGGGACGAGTTTTTTCAAGCTCTTCAATTACAGCCGACGCTAAACTAATATTATAAAACCTCTGCGACGAATTTTCACGCGCTCCGCGATTGCTGGCAATCTTTGCAGATGTGTACTTATTACTAACGAGGAGTCGCCTTGTTTAATTAGGCTAATTGCTGACCTAATTTCGCTCCCCGATACCTTTGGAAATAATGGACGTGGATCCTTTAAAATGCTGTTTCCAAGCGAGCAGCAGCGTCTCGAGAAACGTCTCTTGGGAGAACTTTTGAACGAAATGTAGCAAAATTTTACATCTCGAATGAAATTATCGACACACGCCGAGTCGCTAACTGAGATTTTTGCGTGCCTTTATCGAGCCCAAGATCAAAGGACGCGGTAAACCACAACTCAAATGTTCGAGTCGCGGTGCGTGGAATCGGTGCAGCGATATCGGCATAAAATATACGCAGTTTCTTATAATTGCGAAATGTGGCTCCGCGTTAAAAAAAAATTATTCGACCGAAACGAACTCTTAACGCATTTATTAAATAAGCGGCAGAATAATCGATGCAAGGCCATGATTACGATACAAATGGTTGCGCGAGACCGATGCCTTTAGTTCGTTCTGACTTTCCTTCATCGGGGAGTACAATAATTTTTAACGAGTATAAATATGTCGAATGCATCGCACGAGAGCAATGGAAAAAACGTAAACAAATTACAAGCACGAGCTGCGTAATAGATGAGGCGAAATGCAACGGAGAAATTAAAAGCATTACGCGTGGCACTGAAATTATGGACAGTCGTAATCGTCGACAATACGTTCCGATGATTGAAATTTCGCTTTTTACAAGTTCTTTGAATCCAGTGCTGAATAGCGTCGAGAGCTTTGGAACTGTAATAAAGCGTATCGTCATTTATAGCAAACGGATCGCAATAAAATTATCATCTCACCGTACAAAAACGAACTGCCCCCTTTGTAAATTATATACAATTACCGAGCCACTCGAAGCAAATCTCGAAATTCACTCGTTACACCTGCACGGGCGCTACAAATGCTTGCCCTGTGCGTGTGCGTGTGCGTGTGCGTGTGTCCTGTCCGAGGAACTAACTTGAAATCGAAAAGTGTCCATTTTGTAATCAAAATGAGACGCGCGATTAATAGCCTCGGCCGTCTTAAAAATAGTCATTCTAATTCCATTCAAAGTGGCAAGTACTATCGCTCCGGTGATTCAGCCACTTCGTACATAAACTTGTGTATAGGAGAGCACGAGTACAATAAGAGGCACTTTTAGCCTGCTGAAGTACAGTTTCGTAATTGCGAGTATTATTAAACGGATACAACGACTCGATTCGTTTGTAATATTATTGATTGGAGGCATTAAGGTAAGAGCGGCTGCAACACTCGTTTCAAAGCTTTTCAGTCCCGAGAATATCCGTGGAGTCATTTTTCGAGCGCGAGACACTTGTGCGCGTAATTAGCGAGTCGCTTCGAGCTCTGACCGCGTCTTTGTAAGTAAATAATTAGATGTTAAGGGGCCGAGCTCTCGAGGTGGGCGCTGATTAAAACAAAATCGTTATTTTGGCCACTTTCCAGCCGCTCACTGGCGTCCAAAAATATCAGAGCTTCGCATGGCACTAACGGATGCAAAATAAACTTTGGAGCGGTGCGTTTTACAAAAATTGCGAATAGATGGTGAAATTTGCGTCGGGCTCGTCTCTCGAGGAAGCAGCTACTGACGTCCGGACGAGGGCACGTCCACGCATCCCCCCGTAACCGCGACGTCGACGAGGCAAAGTGCGGGGAAAGAAAAGTTGCGGTACTCACCCCTGAGAGCGTCGGCGGTAGTTGCCAGGAGACCGAGGAGACTCCTACTGTGATGATGGATCTGGTTGTGAAAGTCCTCCTTGGCCTGCTGTCGCAGATGTTCCTCCATCTCCTTGTCGCAGCAACGTCCCCCGCAGATCGCTGCAAATGCCAAACAAAATCGGGCGCATTAGACAAAATCCAGAATCCTCCTTCGATTTATTCAATTTATTCCCCCGACAGATTTTCGTCTCTCCCCCTATTTCATGGAAATGCTTTTCGCTTGCCGTTGGCTCGGGTTGCTGGTGGAAAAGCCGGCGGTCGTCTTTGTCGATACGCCGCAACGTCCCGGGAAAAAAATCCATTCGAAAAAATAATTGATTGCCTCGGAGCCGCAACTATTAACGCGTTTAATTAATACCTTGAGAGTTGATTGCTCCGCTTTTTACTCTCGCTCTTAAAACTCGTGCCTGCGTCGAGGGCAATTTTCCAACTTTACGCTCGCTCTTGTATAATTGGTCCTTCCAAAAATATCGAGTCAACTTTCTCCGGAAAATTACAGTGTTGGTATCGCAGTCTAACTTTTAACGTATCGTCAATCTCCAATTTGGCACTTGATTAAATCCTAAGTTCGAGCCCAGCAGCCCTTCGGCGCGCGCAGCCGGCGAAATGTCCTCGATATCCGTTCCGAATATAATATTCGCGTCGCCGTTAACGCGCACCGCTAAACGAGCGAAGTGTCGACGGAGGGCCTCGATACGAGCAACACGCTGGGCGAGATTTGTTTGCCAATGGTGCACAGAGTCTCCATCAGTTTTTCGCGATTCAATCCTGGCAAAAGCGCGAAATCCTTGAAAGCGCCAAGAATACGCTCGGATCGACGAGTGCGGGAGAAGCGGATGAAAGCCGAGCGATATTCCTCGACTTTCTAGGTCAGAGCGACAAAGAAAGCTCACAAATCAAGTTTTAAAAGAGCGAAAGATAAGAGCGAACCCTGTAATACGGTAAATGAAATAAGACGGCCAAGTAGAAGTTGGAATAGGTGGCCGCGCGCAAAAAGAAGAGCGCGAAAAACGGGAAAGAGGGAAAATTAAAAAGCAATCTGATTCTCGGAGAATCCCCGTGCACTCGGTCTCCAGCATCGCGTCGAGTCCGTCAATTCAGCAACGTCTCCCGCATTTTAGCCGGAGGAGCGGGACACGTCGACGAGAGGGCTGGGGCCCGGGGGGTCAGACACTCCGCGTGCTCTTTCCGCCACTTGGCACGAATCGGCTTTGCGTTCCTTAATCTTTCGTCTATCCTCCTGCGCTCGCGTCTCATTCACCTTATCCCTGCCCCCCACCCTCGCCCCTTTCTCTCTCTCCTCTCTCTCCTCTCTCTCTCTCTCTCTCTCGCAAAGTGCAGATTATTCGAGCCAACGCAGAGGGAAAGGAGGAGAGGTTGCAAAAAAGAAGGCGGATCGGCGACGAGAATGCGGAGAGGACGAAAACAAAAGGAAGGAAAAGGAGAAGAACAAGCATAGCACGCGGTTATGCGCGCACGATATAACACGTAGCATCGTCCGCCTCCCCGCCCCGTCGCTCCCGATGCGCCGCTTTCAATTTCAATTCGCTGTCTTTATGGACTTCCGGCTGTCGCTCGGGACGGCCCGCAAAAAAGCCGTCAACGCACGCAGCCGGGAATATTGGGGATAAAACGAAGCAGCCCTTGGACGGCAATTAATCGACACCTCTAACTTCCATTTCCACATTTGGACAAACCTTGTACGAGGAATAATTAGACCAAACGTACGTAGGCTATCGAAGCGAATCGCAAAAAGTGCAAATTCGGAGTGGACATTTTAGAAGCGTTGACGGCCTCGAGTGCACGTGCAGCACCCGCAAAAATAGCCACCGCTGGCCAAAACGACGACGGCGGCGAGCAAATGCAGTTTGCAAAAAAGCGTAGGACCGAGGAAGACGTAGATGGACGTCGTTCGGGCTTCCGCTCATTCATCGCGTGGGGCGACGAGTTGCCTATTTGCCCCACCAGCGCCCACGCCCTTTCTTTTGAACGACGACGCGTTCGAAGATAATTAATCCAATTAATGGCGCGTGCGTCTGCAAAAAGTGATGCGGCGCTTTTGTTTCTCTCCTCCCCCCCCCAGCTTATTTACTCGCCAATTACGACAGCAATTAATTTCATCCGCGAGAAGAAGCGAACCTCGAGCGCGGACTTGTGGCGAATATCGAAGCAGCGATTCGAGTATTTTCGTCGCGCGTATTGTCGATAGGTGCATTGGAATTTAGGCGACGCGAGCTAGAGTTTTATTAGGAACCTGCCGGCGACTCGGAAGAAAGGGACTAAGCCTTTTCACTCGATGCGCGCACCTCCTGTTTCGCCGGTGCAATAGCTCCGCTCGAAATTAAATCGTCGCTTAAAGCTATCGCAGCCCTGTTCCAACAATCCGGACGGTTTTCCCGGGTGAGGACGACGACGACGACGACGACGACGACGACGCTTGATTTAATTTAGCATTACTCTGGGAACGGCGTCTCGGGAGAGGGGGTATCATCGGCCTATTCAATTTTAATCGAATAGGCCGATTTGGCGCTTTTAATCGAAAGCGACTCCGCGATTATCGCTCGTCGTCTCGTTAAACTGATAAACGCACTGCTTTATCTGCATGTTTAGATTTCCATTTTTCTATTTCGAGCGAACCCTCAAAAACAGCTGGTGCTTTTTCGCGGTTGGCCCGGTGCGAGCGACACAATCAGCGTGTATCAGCTGTGACACTTTAGTTCTGCATCGCGTCTCTGGCAGATCTTGCAAATCCGCGAGAAAAAACAGAAAAGCTATGGATTAAGAGACGACTTGGCGCCGTTGTTTATTCGCTCGCGCTTAAGCTAGTGAACGAACGGCCAGCGTCTCCTCGTTGCTTACTTATTATTTTTAACTCGATTGTCGAGTCTTCAATTTGCGCGTAAAAAAACAAATCCTCGGGAGCGTGAAATTCGATGTAAATTCTGGGGGATTAGAAGGAAGTAAATTCTTCCTCGGTCCTCTTATTCTTATTACTCAGCTGTCCGATACGCGTCGGCTTGGAAAGTTCGCGGTGGTGCGCACGTGTATCGAATTACTTGTTTGCGTAACCGATAATACAAGTCTCGTAACGAACACTTATAAAGTGCAAGATATTTCATCCACGGGTATGAATGGAGGAAGAAAATTGGCCTTCGTTACATTAGCCCCATTTTGTTTTTCGAAGTTGTTTGCAAGTTTGCGCGTGGTAGTCGGATATTCCAGTGCTCGGAGTGCGCGATCCACGGTAATCTGTTTTATTAATCAAAGCAACTGCTTTATTTCGCAGCGCAGCTCGACATCTGCGAATGTCATTAAATTGATTTCGCCGAAAGCGGAAAAATTTCGTTGCGCGCCTCCAGCTGAAGACTCATCAGAGACCGTCTTTTTTTGCTTCGTATTTTGACTGCAAACAGGAGTCTTATTGCATTTATTTATCATTGCATCCTTTCAAGCTTTCTATTCGTAACAATGAAAGCTCGCGCCGTCTAATCTCGTACTCGCGGAAAATTTGGGCGCGTCGATTAATAAATCGGCAATTGCGTGCACAACTGCACTTTTCGAGTGCCGAGTTGAAAACGGAAAACGCCACTGTGCAATTAATCGAAGGATACATAAAAATAGCCTCAACTTTTGAAAAACAATACGAATCGAGAGCGAAATCGTTGAATGGTTAATCGCGGAAGTGTTACTTTGGAAATTGAACCGATTCTGGCTCAATAACTGACGTTCCGATGCGAAAACCGAGGCTCGACGTGTTCGTGGGCCAATTAATGAGAGTAGCAAGCGAATGAAAATGAGAGCAAAAATGAATTTTCAAGCGAGAGCAATCGGATGTGGCGCGCTTCTATTCGCTCGAAGCGAAAGGAGAAACGTACGCGTGAAAAAAAGCTCGCGGTTGCTTTGCTAATTTCCTGATTCAGCTTGCAAAACGACGAACGTCTGAAATACTTTTGAAGACGTCCTGAGCCTCCTAGCGGTGGTAATGTTAAGCGACGCGTGGAAAATAAAAAATTTTGACACGTGCTTTGCTGCCTAAATGTCGATAAGAAAAACGTTTTTGCGAAAGTATTTTTAAAGCCGCGCAATTATCTTCTTTGCTCGGTTGACGAATGTGTGTCGACGCATGGCCAAGGTTTTCACGCGAAAACGCTCGAGTGGAACGAAAACGATTTACAAGCAACAATGGCAACCTTTTCTCCCGATCTCCTTACGCTGGACGAGTTTTCCTCTTCCCTTTGAAATGCAGTCGCACTCGAGTTCACCGCGGGCGCGACTACGTGCAAAAATAACTGTCGCAAATCTGTCAAATTTTGCCAACTTTAACTTTGCGTTACGGTGCGCGCGAGACAAGGGCGCGGACTTTCTTTTCCAGAGTCCGCGCACGCGCACACACGTGTATCGTACTGATTAGATCGAATGAGCTCGTACTTGGCGATATAAGAGAGAGAGAGAGGGGATTGACAACTCCGGGATAAATACAGGAATCGAGGGATGCGTCGCGAGCCATTTCAGATTCCAAGTCCAATATCTTCCGATTTCACGTCGGAATGAGGAATCTCGAAGGAACTGGAGCGGCGAGCAAGAGGAATAAAAAATAGGTTCTCGATCCTCCTAACAAAGCTAATTGAATCTCTGGATCCGTTCGACTGGCGAACGACTGAAAGCTTAGCCTCGGATTTCGGGACAATTCCTGTGCACTTGGAGCAAGACAATCGCATTGAGAGTCTCATAATGAAGGCCCATCGGAGCTTATAGCCGGGATCTGGGCCGGATCCATCGCGATAAATGCGCGTCACGTTGGCGCAAAGAAGAAGAATCGCAGAAAAGCCGGCAAGCATCGGGGAAAATCGATAATTCATCCGATCCGGGAAGATCCCCGAGGCTGCGCACTGACTCTCCTCCTCGGCTCCGATAAATTCGCCCTCGTTGACAGTCAACAGATGCGGCTCAGCCCTCGCTACCGCCGGTTGACTTAACTCGCCCCGCTGATGCGTGCATCATCTTATTCAGGGATTTTCGAGACGCAGCCCGCGAATAATGGATCCGTCGCCCGGAGGATTTTACACGGCGAAGCTTCTTTGTCGTCTTTGTGCGCGGGGCTGCTTGCGCCTCCTGGATTAGGGGCATTACGTGCGCACGCGTGCACGCGCTCGCCCGAAACTTTATTTCTCGTCGTTCCCCGCGGCGCTTTCCCTTCGACGCCCGTACGTGTGTGCGTGCGTTCGTTAAAAGGCTTCCCCGGGCTCGACGCGCGAACGCGAATTTTCTTCTCCTCTTGTTGAAAACCGGATACTCGGTGAGTTTAAGACGCTCGCCGACTACTCCAATTTCCGCGACAAATCTTCATTTAATCTTCGTTCCGCGTAATTAGCGACTGCTCCGCTCGAAATATTCAAGAGCCATGATTAAAAGAAGAAGAATTAATATCAAAGCAGCGTCTCCGCTCGGTTTTTAATTTTAATTGGCCCGTGCAGTAGTCAAAGGACTGTAGCCAGGAATCATCGCTTAATCCCACTGGTCGCAGCAGCTCGAGATCCGCGGCTCTTAAGGCGGCGTCACGCGCGCCTAATCGGAGAGGATCTCTTCGTCTTTTCCGCCGCGCTGGGCCGCGAGTTGCCAAACGACTCTCTCTCTCTCTCTCTCCCCCCACTCCGCTAACTAAACAGCGCGAAACTCACTCGAGGACGTAGCCGGAGCTTTTCTTCGGTTCTCGCGGCCGCCTTTGCTCCACGCCGAACGCGTATCCAAACTGACCCGAGGAATGACTCGGCGCTTGCTTTCTAAGATTCGAGAAACGCAGTGGACGCTGAATTGTCGAGGCAAAGTGTGAAAGCTCGAGACGCTTCCAGTTATTCGAGTACTAATTGCCGCGATTTTATTTAAGAGCGAAGAAGAGAATGATCGGCTATTCCGGCGACTTTGCTGCCCAATGCCAATCAAGGAGGACGGACTCGAAACTAGTCGCTCCTAATAATCGTAAAATAAATTTCTGATAATAAAACGACTTCCGTTCGATATAAATTCAGCCGAGCGAGCAAACAGAGTAGCTCTTTTCGGAATATCTCACTCTTGGGGGTGACAATAACTCACTCTTAATAAGATTGCATCGTAAAGTGATAGGAATCGGATTATCGTAAAACATTTTGCCACTTCGCGCCGGCCAGTTTTACTCGCGCGCACACGAGACGCGCGCCTGGACTCATTTAGATATCAATTCGCGCATTAATCGGGGATCAGTGTCTCTTAATTCGAATTCGTCTAGCAGCCGCGCTCGAATTTACAACGCCGATAAAAGATTTATCGGAATAATGCACGCGCAATGTGCAATAAATAAATGAAAGGCTGCCGTTATTGCCGACGGCGAACGTTATTCGCGCAACTGTCGCCAACGTTTTAATTGATTTTTGCCGCCCGAGAGAGAGAGAGAGAGAGAGAGAACGAATCGCGGGCATTGGCAAAATATCGGATTCGCTTTTCCAAGAGGAAACAAAGCATCGGAGGCTGTAATTGGCTCCCGGATCGGACGAATGGCGACGAAGGTGACACGCGCTCGACTTCCCGGTGACAGTTGAAGAAAGTACGCGGAGCCGTCCAGTGTTATTGCGCCGTAAACTTATTTTCCATCTCGGCTGACCGACGCGACGCACAAATGATCCTCGCAGTTCCACGTCTACGGATAAATCATTTAATTGACGACTGCGGCGTTGGACGTTAACCGTTGAGCCGAAGCCAGAAGAAGGGAGAAGCTCGTAAAGCAGCGGACACCTTCCACGTTCCAGCAGATGCGTGGAACGATCTTCCCGTGTCCGGCGCTCGGTTTTGCCATCGAGGACAGCGGCCCAGGATCTACTCGAGCTCACCGTCGCCCCGCTCACCTCTCGAATTGTCCTCTAAAATCCATTTTTCACTGCCGATACCAATCAAGCATAACAAGCCCTTTTTACAATACCTGAAAGGCAATTATGAAATACACGCGTAACCACTTTCCGAGCCTTCGGAATTTTTCCCACTGCGTGCCCCACCTTTTTGAAAGCGTCTCCAAACTCGGTGGAGTGAAAGAATGCTTTACCGCGTATATATCTTATCTTTGACGGGAGAGGAAATTTCTTTCATTTCGAGTGGATTATCAATCAGCGCGTTGGCTCGTAACTTATTCTAATTGAATGGACTTTTTAGCGCTCGGTCGTTTTAGAGTTTTAGAAAGCGCCAAATTGCCAGCTATTCTGCGCAATCTTGTAGCCTCTTGTCGATACCGAGCGCCTCCTCCTAATAATAGAATTTCAACGGTTTCGAGGCTCGAGAGAGAGAGAGAGCGAGTGTCAAAACCGATAGCTTTGAAGCATCAAAGCGACGAATAACCGAGAACAAAGCCCGTCCATGCGTGCGCCTCGACATCGATTTTCCTCGGGGAAAATTCGCGCTCGCCGCCGAGAGAGCGAGGAAACCTCGCCTGATCCAGCGATTAATCGAGAGGACGAGAAAAAAGTAAGCGCCGGCGCAAGCGTAATCGAGCGGACGTGCTGCGCAGCTTTCGAATCCCTTGACGAATTAATATGCAAATGGCAGTTCGGTAAACAAAACTCTCTCTCCGTCGGCTTCGATTAGCGCATTAAGCGGCAAAAATTCGCGCGCAGACACGCGGCCCCGAACGAAGGGGATTCCGGATAAACAATTTGGAGGCGCGGGGCTGCTGGCCGGTGGAAAGTGGCGAGGGACACGCGATCGCGGCGTCACGTCAATTTTCCGCTCTCGTCGGGGGCCGCCGCTAATGCGAGAGAGCGAGAGCGTGTTGGAGCGTGTTGGAGCGTGTTGGAGCGTGTTAGGGCCTGTCCGGGAGGAGGGACAAAAACGGCGCAACAGGCGCGATTTCTCTCGTAGGCCACGCGGCGCTCGCGACCCGCACTCCCACGTGCGTGACGACTCCTCGAGCACCGGTCCAATCTCTCTACCTCCTTTCTCGTTTGTTTAAACTTGACGCCTCCACTCTCTCGCACGCGCGTGTTCGGCTGCGCTTCGGTTGCCAGTCGCGTTTGATGGGAACGGATCGAAATTGCGCGCCTGGACGTTGCCCTTGAGTCTTCTTTTGCTCAGCCCGAGATTCGCGATATCCCTCCTCCTTGCTGCAAAATTGTCCCTCTCCCTCTCTGTTTGGTAACTCGCTCGTTGCGCGCGGAGAAAGCGAGTGCAATCATCTCCGCGAGCCACCGATAAAATGAATTTCAAACCTCGACTATTGCAGCCGTCGTCGCGCCTCCGGAGCCAAGTGCGATAATCGCCGATCGGAATTTATTTTAACGTCAATCCCACGAGCTCGTCCCGACCTCTTTATTTTTGTCATCGCTGACAAACTCGCTTTTCTCCTCTCTCTCTCTCTCTCTCTCTCTCTCTCTCTCTCTCTCTGTCTCTCTCTCGTTTTCCTCGAATTTATAAGCACCGGAGTGCTATTTTTTACGTAATCGGGCATCGCTGGTAAACTCGTCGAGCGATGATGAAAAGTGGGCCGTTCGAAACTTCAAAATCAAGTTCGCCTTAGCACGTAGACGTACGTGCAGTTCGATTTGAATTCTTGCTGGAGTGAAGCGATCGGAAATGAAATTAGGCGGAAAAGCTCCGCGAGGTCCATTTAAACGCTATTGACGAAACAAAATGCAAGTTGCTGCTAGAGCTAATGGCGCGAGTCCGAGCGTGAAACGTTTCCCCTTTTTAAATCTCAAGGTCTTCCACGTTATTCGACTATACTCGTGTGCGCGCGAACGAAATCGAGATTCGTATAAGGTTTTGCAGCGCTCCCCCACTTTACAGACCGGATCGACTCGCGTGCAATATCAAAGCTAAATTAATTAAACGGATAGTAGTTTTGGCTTATCATCGCGACGGCATTGTAATAGCCGCGATAATCTTGTCCAAATGAATTTGCAATCCTAGTGAAATCGCTCTCCGAACCGTTGCAGGCGCTGGTGCAGAAGGAGCGAGAGCACGCGAGCGATAAAATATCTCGAGCGCGCACGAACGCTTCGACGCGGACATCCATCTTGTTTGATACCTTTGAATTAACTCGAGGAGGCGCGCGATATTTCACGCGAAGCCGAGTACGACCTCGCTCGGAATTTACAAAAGGACAATGCGCCGGCGAGTTCGCGAAGAAGCGGACGGGCGAGAAAATCAATTCGCTAATGATCGATAAAAAGCCAACGCGCTCCGGCGCCGATTAGTAGTCGCGAATCACAGTCATTAGCCGTTCCAACTGAAATAACCTCTTTCGAGGAACACAATTTCACGAACTAATGATCATCGTTATCCCCATGGGTGATTTCCCTCGCGCAATAGACGGAAGCCGACGCGTTTAGCTCGCCAATGGGGAAGAAAACAAGCGATACGATCGGCGAGCCGTCGGAGCGAGTCACAAGTTTGCTCTCGTTCTCGCGGCCGAACCAACGGAATATCTCCGAGGAATCTGGCCGCGAATCGCAAGCCGCGTGACGCCTATAATACATCATCTTAAAGCGAGCGAACGAGAGCGAACAAACAGACGAAGGGACGAGCCGACCGGCGAACGCTCGCTCCTGATTAGCGATTACGATCGCCGAGATTCCGCGCTCAAGAGCGTAAGACAGCCTTCGACTGACTTTTCAACTCGTTTCCTCGCCACCACCGCCGCCAACTTAACGCCTTATCTCGGCTTTATCTCGCAGCGAGCGGATCAAGATTCCCTCTCGAAGGGCTCAAACTTGATATTTGCCCAAGAGACCGAGCGCGATCTTTTATTTAGCCCCTTTTTTCCAGCTCTCGATTTTCGCGCGCGCGCGTGCGTGTATCGATTATAGGCGTCGGGCTCGGCGGCAGCGGCGGTGGCGATACTCTTCCTCGCTGTCTTCCTTTTTCAGTCGCGCGCTGCGGCACTGAACGAAGACGAACTTGGAGGAGACCGACAAACGGCTGCCGGCAACTACCCAAAAGAAGACAACTTTTCCTCTTGCGTTAATAAGTTGCTGTAATTAATGACGTATACGCGGCCGGACAATGAATTATTGGCCGTTTCCTCGGAGGCCGAAACGAGCGCTTGGTTTACTCGCAACACTCGAACGCTCCGATAATAATATCAAATTCTGCATCGCTAATTGGAAAATAGCGAATACGACGACCAGCATCCATCGATCGCGAGCCGATGGTTCACTCAAAAGGTAATCTCGATTAGCTTACGCGCGCGAGGGGAAAACGACGTCTCATTTTCGGGGATAAGATAATAAGTGTGCGTTAAATCTGAACAATCGATTCGATATTCTCAACTCGGAGGAGTCGACAAATTATCGATGCGCAAGGATGAGTGATGCCGATGACGATGATCGAATATTTATGGAACGCGAGTCGAGTCAAACCTTTCGTGTTTAAGCTTTTTTTTTAAACGATACGCTTATTAGAAATGTAACAGCTGAAAAGTTTGTTCGCGTAACGTCGTGGTCCTTGATTAATTAAAAATAGTAAATTTAAAAGGAAACACGTTGCCCGTTTGCTGCGTATCGCGGACTAGACGTTTGATCTTTATTTTGTTAAATATTAAAGCTTGGATTAAAAATTGTCGCTCTGCAGCTGTTCGCCTGCATTTTTAATCGCCCGCCCCAAACGCCAAACTTTGGTTAATGATTAAAGCGATGTGAACTTACGAAACAATTTCCTTATTTAAAAATCGAACCTTCCGATGGTTAATCATATTGCAGGGGCCCCAACTCGCGTTTAACGAGCCGTTAATTCAGGTCTTTCTTGCATCTTGAGAAAAATGAAAAGCGGAAGAGACGCGCGCAACTTGCAACTTAGTCGCAGGAGAGGGGGGAGGGCGAGTATAGGGGCTCATTATAATAGCTTCTTGCAAACAGGGAATTTGATCGCCATCGGGTGCACTTTATACCTATTACGAGACGAGGTCGAACGACTACTGGGAATTCGCTACATACCTCTACACTGCGCCTCGGTCTTTTCGTTCGATAAATTCTCAAATTTAAATAAAACTTCTCGAACAAAAGCAGCGATTTTCTTTTCAATAGTTCCGCTTTGATCTCCGCAGATTTATGCAATTTTTTAAAATAATAACGAGTTGCCCAAGAATTGCGATTGCGTTTAAAAAACATTGCGCTGCTACTAATTATGAAAGCAAATAGTTGACCGATGGGCAACTGTTGCGACACGACCATGTTTATGAAACAGTTGGGTGGCTACTCGTCCTCGATTGAACTTTAATTAATTGTCAAAGACTCTTATTATTAAAATTAATTTTGTCCTGCAACTAATTAACCAACAACATCAGCTTTAACGATGTTGCCGCGGTTGCGTTTATTACCAAAATAGCCTATCGACGCTTGTTATTTTTGCTCCGCTTTCACTAATATAAATAACCTATTAAATTTCGGCTGTTTGAGTTACGCAAAATGAGGCAGAGCGTCGACGCGTATAACCGAAATTCGAGAGTGAATTTTTCTCTAAATATGAGCTTTTCGGGGTCCACAAACGTACACGCGCGCGCGTACATTAATTCGTTCGCCGAGACGCTTGCGTCGATCAAAGTTTCGTTTCAATAACCTCGTTAAAAGCCGAAACGCCGCACGCGCAACGACAAAAAAGAGGAAAGTCCCAAATCATTTTTCAAAGAAATTTCAAGATTCCAGTGGAAGGAGGTTTAATGGTTGGCGGATTCCTCGCATCCCCTGCTACACACGAGCCCGCAAGCAGTTACGAATTCCGGAAAAATAAACGAAAAGATGCGAGGGGCCGATGACAGGCGCTGCACGTGCCAGCATATACAAAACAGATAGGGGGCGACACAGAGAGAGAGAGAGTCCAGGGAAAATTCGAACGGCGGCTATACAAATAAAGCAACATGTGGCTAAACAGGTGCAACATCCATTGGTGAACACGAGCAAACGAGCGAAAAGCCCGTTGTTAGGCTTTTCACTCATCCAAAAGAGTCGCTTGACTTTTCCGTATTTGCCTCGAGGTTCAACCGACAGGTGTTGAAGTTTTCAACGTATCGCCGCTATTTCTTATTTTCCCTTTTTCTTTCTCGTTCTCGGGGGTTCTTCGCCGCTTTTCATTTGCCTTTTGCAACGATTCGATGATGCAAGACCGAGAAAATACCGTCGAGCCTTACTAATGTTCATATTTCTTTGCGTTTGCCGTGGAAAAACGTAATTACACTTTAACGTAGCCATTTTGATAGTCGTGTGGCGTCAGCGATCAAACGAAATTGACACTGCGTGTGACGCGACGGACGGTTACGGTCAGTATACATCGACAAACATTACCGACAAATCGTTTTGATAAAAAATAGCGCAAAGAAGCCGAGCTATTAATTAAAAAAATACGTGTGCCCTAAAGGCTGCTTACGAATACCAACGTTTTGAACAAAATGGCCTCTCCCAGTTGACACATTCGAGCTAATGAAGTTGTCCGAAATTGTAGGAAAAATAATTGTCCCTCCTTGCAATTATTACAAGTCGTCGTCGTCGTCGTCGTCGTCGTCGTGCATTATATTTAACGAGAGTTGTAATCATTTCGAATTTAGCAGAAATACCAAGAGTCGTAAATACAATAAGTAGCGCGTAATAAATCAAATTGCAAAAGTTAAGCGTCATAAAAGACTTCCTCGTCACCCTTGCACCTTTAAAAACGTTTCCATAACAACTTAATAAATCCGATTTTAACCTACATTTAGCTCTAATAGCCCAATAAAAGGGATTATTTTCTAAACTGGTCTGCGGCGACATCCAATCAAAAGCGCTGCCTAGATTATTCGACTTATTTACTCGTTTCGATTGGTGAATTTATTTATTTCTTGTAAAAGCCCAGGCCCGCGCGGCCTCAGGCCCGAGGATAAAAATGAAAAACGAAAAACGAGCCGTGAGAATAAAACAATAATGTATAAATCAGTCAATGAGGAGAATAATAAAGCCGAGGAGCCTTGGATTCCCGGGCTCTGCTCGATTAGCATAAGTGTCACCCATTTTAAGCGGCGTGGAAAAACAGAGAAATTACGTTCGTTAAGAGCGATGATCGGCTCGACCGCCAACCCGAGGATAAATAAATCTTTATCAAGTGGGGAGGACGACGTTTTACGATTTTTGTAGCGCGAGACCATCATTGCGGCTCTTTTAATGCGCGAAAACTGCGCGGACGACGGCGAAATTCATGGCTCTCTGGTACTTCATTAAGCTACTGTACTCGCATTCCCGACGCATTCCCGATCTTCCCCTCTCCTCCTTCTCTCCCTCTCTCTCTCTCGGGGCCTTTGAATACGTTACGTCGAATCCGCAAACCGGACGGGACGAGTCGCGGCAGCCTAGACAGCGATATTTTCTCCGTTTTCTCCGTTTCCTGGGCTCCGCTGCTGAACGCAATCGGCTTATCTCGCTCGTAATAAAGTTTATAACGAGATCGGGCCCTTCTTTTGCCGTTACTTCTCTTTAGGCTTCGGACGCGACGTGCATTCCATCGCCACTCGGGGTTATAAATTCCGATCGGAAGGGGTAAACAAAGCTGCGAGATTTCCCCCAGAGCTCGAGGGGACAGCAGTTGTTGAAGGAAACTCCGGGAAACAATCGGAAAGTAATAGAGGGTGAAAAAGGACGAGTCGCCGAAGCTCGCGCAAGCATCGATTGCTCCCGAGCTTTCGCGCGTCTGTTTTATCGCTCGGCCGTTAAACCGTTACGTTCGTACGCGCCGGAAAAGAGCAACAGAAACGAAGAAAGCAGCGGAGACTCAATAGCTGCAATCTCTTTAACGCGCGCTTTCTTTATTCTCCCTTAATTCGAGTCTCCTTTGATCCTTCAATTTGCCTTAACTTGGTGTAATTCGCTTAGACGTCGCGATCGGGAATAAAAGATAAATCAGGGAAGAAAAGACGCGCCGGCACTCGTCGATTAAACAATTGCTAGAGAGCGCCAATTGCAGTCGGCGCGACTTCCTTCGTCGGGCTAGGATACCTTATCCACTTGAGCTACTCAGGCTCGCGACCTTACGACCTTTCACTCGCAGTCCAAGGGGAAAATGTTCTTTCCCATTCAGAGGCAAGCGCTGCATCTAAATACTCGGCTCGATTCCATCGAAACTCTCTCTCTCTCTCTCTCTCTCTCTGTGCATTGGTACAAATATTCGCAAGCCGTTTTGCAAAATTCAATGCAGCCGAAACTCGTTGCGCCCTTTACTGTAGTGGCGAAGCTTTCAAAAATTAGAAGGACAAGGGCGCAAAATTCCCCCTTTAATGTTTCAATTTTCATACGAAATCATTTCGCAATTCCGGCGCAATTACGTCTCCTCTGTTTGCTGTTTCTTCGTTTAAAAATATTTATCAATTCAAAATAAAACCCAGATTCGGACATTCGAATGTCGTAGGAATCTAGAATTACACTTTTGTTTTGAAAATATTCGCTTTGCGTCAATTGTTTTTCTGAAATGCACGCAAAACATTTGAGTTAATGGTTGACAGTTGCTAAGAAATGTCCGAAATCCAAAAAAGCAGCAAATAATTTGCTAATGGAACCACAAATACAAGTTTCGTTAAACGTTTTTTCACAAATTCGAAATCCGACGAAACTTATATTATGATCCCTTGGCAAACATCACCTCGACACCATTATCGTATTACTGTTTCGGTGCTTCCGCAGAGGTTAGTAAATACCTAAAAAGGTTGATAAACGAACTTAGTACCCACGAGTCTGCGCTCCTTTTCAACAGAGAGAGAGAGAGAGAGACAATCAGGTCTGCGTCGTTCGCTAAAACTTGTTTTATCAAAATATCACTGATAATCTACTCGTGTAAACGCGTGGATAAAAACTGAATCATTTTTAAAATTTTATAATTGCGCTATTGCAACAGTAATAAACGCAAATAAAGCGATCGAGCGACGGCGAACGAGAATAACGGATCAACGATTCAGAAATGCCTTCGCGATTCTCCAGCTGCAATTTACAGTTGCAGAGCCATTAAGCTCGGAGGTTAATTATAAATGCAGGAGCCGCGGAGTTTGTTTCGTTGCGCGTTTGCTAGGGGAATGCGTGGCGGCTCGCACACGATACCGAAGCTTTTCTGAAAGGAAAGTCCGGACCGTCCAGGGTCCGCGAAATTTCGCTTGCGAGGCTGCGAGCCCCGATCATTGGATAAAATCCATTAAGCGCATAAAGGGAAAAGTTCGCTCGGAGGAGGAGGACGCGCACGCGCACCGCGACACGAGAAATTGGGGAAACGAGGATCGAGCAAAGGAAGAAAGGGGCACGGGGGCGGTAGAGAGAAGGCGAAAGAAGAAATTTAACGAGAGAAGAATCCAAGAAGACGAAAGCCTCTTACACGCTTACAGGCGCTGCCTTTTTCGGGTAAAAGAGCCAAACCCGACGAATAATACGACACACAGGATATAAAAGACTGGCGAGAGGATGGCGAGAGGATATTTCTTCCCACGTGCGGATGATGGTGGCGCCCGGCCATACCGATCGCTCGATTATGCCGAACGACGGCCGAGGAATCGATGGGAGAATCGCTGGCCTTTATTTTGCTCGTCTCTCTCTCTCTCTCTCTCCAGCCTCTCGGAGTATAAGGACAACTATTAAGTGCCCGGAATCGTTTTTATCGAAAGCGTCGGTGGAGCCGAGAGGCGCGGACGTAACTTGGACTGGGAACAACTCGCGTCCATTTTTGTCAGCTTTTCCATTTTTCCGCTCGCACTTTGCTCGAACGAGCTTGTGCTCCTCGGGCACAATCTCCGATCCGCTAAAACGACTCGGCCTCGCGATCAGTCCCGAAAGCGAACAATAACGGCGATAAGCACTTTTTAAGCGGGCGCCATTAATTTAATTTAATTTTTGTCGCGCGTCGCGCGATCCTCGATAATCGATCGTTGTCTCTCCTTCGATTGGCAAAGCGAGTGTCAATGTCGCGGCAGTATAGTTTCTATTAAATCTTATCGATCTATTATTTCAGTCTGCGCGAGTGAAACAGACACGTTACGCTTTCCTCAACAATCTCTTCGTTTATAAAACAGCGAGCACAACCGACCTTTTGTAACGTTATATTTTATACTTTTATTCGATTTAACGTTTAACGGCGCATGACGTAACATCTTAGTCAGAACTAAAAGCGGCATTTGAATTTTAAATATTGAGCGTTATAAACTCCGCCGGCAGTTCGCTATAAATTTATTTAAAAGTTAGCGTTTGCAAGAACGGAAAGAACGTTTTCAAAATACGTGTATTTGTGCGCGTGTACGTTTCTCGTTCGTTACACATACACATTATAATGGAAGAAAATCCTTTTTTTAACCGAAGCCATAAATTATCGATAAATAGAAATAAAGTCGAGGACCGTTCCCAAGAATTCGCATTCGCATTCGCATTTGCATTATTCGCTCTCCTTTAATTCGTCCGCTGCACTGTGCGAAAAAGCCCGTGAAATTTTCGCAAACAAGAGAAGACATCGAGCGAGCTTCTTTTTTTGCTCTTTTAAAGCAAAAGCCGCGATAATAAGTGCGGGCCCCGGCAGATCGAAATCGGGCCCGTATATTCGCGAGCGTCGCCTTTTCGACGTATCGACGCGCACTCATACACGCGAACGAAAAACCTAAACTTTACTTCATTTTATCGAAGAATATCGTCGAGTCGAATTTATGTCTTTTATCTACCTCTCGATAAAATACATTACGAAAGTGAGCGAGCGGTGGTAGGCGAGCGAAAAAACGATGATTTGTGCGCGCGACTCACGCGTTTCACGGGAAAACGAGCGGTTCTGCGCACTTTCCCATTGTGCCGTTTAATTAATTTAACGGAGATAGATAATCCAGGGGCCTGGCTGGGGGTGAAGGGCGAGGAAAGTTTATTCGCTCGAAGGCAGGGCGTCGAACGCCGCGACAAAAATGCAAATCAATGGCGTTTATTGGACTATTCTCGGGCGTCGTCCATTACTCGCGAGACCGGCTGGCAAGGTCGCTGTCGCCTCAGGGTGACCTCCGCGACTCGACGACGGCTAGGAATATTTTTCCGCTCGGGGGTTCGAAAGCAATCCATCGGTCCGACCAAAAGCCACGGCGCGCCAATTAACTTCCGCGAATTTAAAACAGCCGGACACCGGTGGCGTCCTTTTCCGAGCAAAAATTTGCCCGAGGAAGAGCGGGAGGGGACGGAGGGGCCTGGGCGGCCTCTTATTCATCCCGCACGGAAACAGAAACGAAGCCGAACGACAGGCGGACGTCGGTGGCGCCTTTCGCCGCCTCTCGTGAATCATGCAAATTGACGCGAGCCGACCGCGCGCGCCCGCATTATACCCGTGTACAAAGGGGCCCGCCCTGACTTTTACCCTCGATCGTCCTCAGGTATACGCGTGCGTACGGCCGATGAAAGGCAAGTCCGCCTGCGACTACGACTACGACTTGAACTCGGAGTCCGAGTCCCGCGATCTGGTGTCCTTTTTAAGCGCCTAAAGGGGCCCGTGGTCGCTGCGGCGCTTCGGCCTAGTGTGAATGATCCGTCCAACATCCGCACCCTGGCGACGCCGCGTCGTTCGGCCGCGTTGCCTCGCGAGGTTCTTTATTTTCTAATGAATCGAGGGCTGGACGATCGGGAGGAGCATTTGCTCGTCGCAACACCCGAGTCACAGCTCACCTCCTTTATAATACCGCCGCCGCCGCCGCCAGATTTTATAACTAGATTCGATCAATTCGACCAAAAACGATTGTGTAACCAACACTTTTTCAGCGATGACATTTACAAGGCCACCGGCGGCATACGTCCACACCTGAGCCGTAAAGGAAAATCCGCCTAATCGTTACTCTTTGCACCGGATCCTTTTACAGTTTAATTCGCATCACCGCCGACTGCGGCTAATCAATTCAAATGCGTTCGAGAAGCTTTGGTCTATCGAATTTTCAATCTCTCCGTGTTTTACGGACCTTCGTAATCCAATACTTTTTAACGACAAGAAGAATTTCTTTTGTTTTTTTTTTTTTTTGTCGAAAACTCGGCATCCTGCAACGCATCTGCTGATTCATTTGCATTTGCTAAGAGCCAGTAGCAATAGAGTCAACCGCGATTTGCAATGCACACACTCCGTTGGATGGTCTAATACAGACGCAATCGCCAAGTTTGAATTGGTCTGGATACTGTTCCAGTAATTCGCGTCGGACGGAATCGCGGAAAATTTTAATCCTCCAGTCATCGTTACGTTTCTCGTCTTCCAAACAGACATTCCATAAAAATGGCAATCCCTTAAAACCTCTTTTTCGCCTAAGACGTTAAATCCAATATTCGTGAAGAAGCTTCGTAAATATTTTTTTAAGGTTACCTTTCTCGTAGACGTCGAGGTCTAGTCGAGAAACGTATATAACCAAAATAACCCGATACGCCTGTTCCGCTCGTAACCTCCAACGTTATTTCGCTCTGGATTCACTCGTCCACGGAATATTTTCGCCAAATCTTTATAAAAAAAATTTACAGTTTGACTGCAGGAGTGGTGCGTGTTTTAATGAATTCAAGAGATCTAGAGCTTGGCACGGACACGTTTTCGGTAACCGAGTTTCGTCTTGGTAAAAATCTGTAACGCCATTAGCGAGAAATTTCGCCGAATGCAAAGTTTCAAAGAAAACAAAGTATAGTTATTAAAATTAATAAGAGGGGATGAAGTGGAGAATTTACGACGAAGTGTAGCGTTTGGAATAAAATTCTTCCCGGAGACTGGAAAGAGAAACCAAACGAGAATGGCATGCGTGTGATGATCGGTGCCGTCGCTGGTACGAGAGAGAGACTCTCGTAAACAATACGCCTCAAAAGTTTTATCAAGTAAACATTGTTGAAATATTCAGTTCTCGGGTGCAACGCTAAAAGCCACTAAACGTCACGAGTTTTACGATTATTAAAAGGTAAAAAATCGGAACGACTGCTGACGGCGACGGTGCGTGCGAACCTTCACGGATATTTCGGGAGGCCCCAAAGGATAAAAAGAAAATCGCAGGGACCACCCACAAAAAACCGCCGGAGATAGGGCCGATGCGTTGTCCCGTATCGTGTCCGCAGAATCGAATAAATTCCACGACAGCGCAGAGGGCGCGCTAATAGCTGAGGGGGCGCCCTCTGGCGGACGGCACGCCTGCGACGGGCCGTGGGAATTTCGCGGATCCGCGAGAGTCCCGGGGCCTCGTAAAAATTAATTGAATCCACGGGGACGGCGTCTCGCGCGCCATTGTACGTCGCGGCTCCGTGTGTATTCGCTCGGTCTCCGTACGCCGACGTACACATGCGCATTGTCGATGCCGATTCTCGGAAAGGTTCTCGCGTGTATGCAGAATGTGCGAGGGCCTAATAAAACGCGCTAATAGAGGCGAAAATCTATTAAGTCGATAGTTTATCGCCGGCGGCCGATAAATTAAGCTCGCGAGCGCCGATCCGGATCCCGATCATGGCGATCACTCGGTCGAGCCTTGGCAGGACGGACGCGGCAGCCCCACGTCTCGTTATGGTAGGCCGAATCAATTTTTCAAAATTCGATGCTAATATACGAGCGGGCAAGCGAGTGAGCGAGTAAACGAGTTAAGGATTACGGCCTCTCTTGACATTTTTACTGCTCTATTTTAATTTGAAACGATAGTTTGTGCTTTTAATTCGAAGCTGGCCGCAACGCTTTTTCGCGATTGCAATTTGCTCCGAACTGCGCAGCGACTTTCGAAACCCCGGGAAATCGTTTGGACAGCTTTTAGCCGTCGGCACACGAGGCTATTTTTACCTGCAATTTCGAAAATGCTGCGCTTTATTTCAAAAGGTTATATTTATAGCTCTTTCGGGGGCGCAAGTAATATTAAACGCGTTCCGCGGTAATCGATGCATCTTGTTCATTATTCACGCGATCGCTTCGCTGGTGTTTTTGGCGTTTGTCGCGGAGCGGCGTCTCGTTTTATGGAGACTAGAGGCGCAAAAGCCGAGGGCGGCTGTGTTGGATGCGATTAAAGAGGAAGAGGAAGCCGCAGCGGCGGGTGCAGATTTCACGAGGAGAGAGACGCGGCGGCCCGAGCAGATGACGCGCGTACGAGTCCTCGAACTCCATCGGCGAATAATAACGCTTTCCGGGGCGCCCCGAGCCGACTGAAACGTACCCGCCGACAACACACACCGACGCACTAGCGCGTACACGCATGCGCCACCGCACCAGGTCGGGTCGGGGACGTAGGGGAGGTTCGGGATTGGCTTCACAGCCGCGACATCGAGCGTAGGTACGGCAACGGGTACTTATTTATGTATGAATGCGTGTACGACGAGGCGAACAACACTTGGCCCTTTCTCACGCTGCACTTCACGGACTTTATAGCGGCTTTATGGTTATCCTTACGAGGAGAGAGCAAGCGACAGTTGGGGAGGAGAAAGGTGGGAGTGAGAGATAGATACACCGATAGCAATAAAGACACAACGGGCCGATGACACGGCTCTAACCATTTTCCCTCTCCTATAATCGAATCTATACGCTGATCTCTATATTTTTCTAATTTCGACGCTTTTCAGCTCGCCTGCTTTATTTATTACCTTAATCGGATTCCATTTTTTCCTCTAGCAGTTCTGTTTACCTCTCGTATTCGATTTTCATAAATTTTCCATTAGCAAAATTAACGGAGATTAATGCTTGGAGCCGCGCAGCCGTCACCCGACTATTCTAATGATAAAACTCCGCTATTTATCAGCCGGACATTACACGATGTCAAACGATTTGTTCCTTAATTAATTATTCTCTATCGAGGTCTCTCTCTCTCTCTCTCTCTCTCACTATCTGTTTCTAAAGTTTAATATAATGATTTTTGCATTTTCGAACTTGATGCTTTTCGCTCAAGTATCATAATAAACTTGCGATAAAGTTTTTTTGTAATTTGTAGGTTAATCGTGCTTAAATATCTCTTACGTATAAATATATACACTTTTAGATGGTAATTGAACTGCAGTTCAAAAATTTGCTTACGAGGTTTCTGCCCTTGAATAAAGATTTATGATAAATCCTCGTATTTATAATATTTTAACAATATGCTTTGCATTAAAATCTGCGTTCATTTTCAAACTCTATAAAATCATTTTACAAAGACACAGGAATTTTGTCCTAAAATATTTAATACAACAATATTGAGCCCCCGTACAAGGGCGCTAATATAGTTTATTTCTTCTGTAAAAATTATTTTAAGGCACCGATTATGAGTTTTCAAATATTTGACAAAAAACTTTTACTTTTCTCCAAGTCCATGGAATAAAATTAAAATTTCATTTCAAAGTCTAATTTATAAAGAAAAAATTTTATATTCTGTAAGGGTGAAGCCACTCCGTAACCAGTGTGAAATTAGTTTAGTTAAGTATCCACGGCGTTAACTTAATGTATATATATATATATATAGACATAAGAGACCTTATCTAAGTAAAAACGCTTTAAAGATTATACGAGGGTTGTATAAAAATTTAATGAAAACAGAATTATTAATAAGGTATTAGGAGTTATTTTTTCCAGAGAAAATTGGACGATAAAGTTTTAAAAACCAAGGAGCCAAGTTTTTGATAAAAGCTAAAATGCTCCATTGAATGATTTTAACTTGAAAAAGTATTATCAATGTTAAACTTACAAGCATCGAGAGCTAAGATGAAGGGAAAATCAGGAAACGAATTGTGCGAGTAGATTTGAATGAAAAAGATCGCAAAAATCGGCTTACGTTAAATTCTGTCGTAATAAGTCCGGATATAGTTTATCATTAGCGGTAACACGAGCATATCGTTAATATTTTAGTTGGTCACGCCCACGCAAAAATTACAAATTGTTGGATTCCCGTTGTAAGAACGTTTAACAAGGACAAATTACGAGCCGCGGATTAAAGTTGTTGGTCGTTCAAAGCAGAAGAGAAATAGGGAAAAATTAGTCGAGTCTATTTGCCTTAGAGTAGCCGGATCTCCGTCTGCAGTCAGCGTCGTCTCGTCAAGTGTACTTTGCGATTCGCAACGACCGCAAAGCGCTTCTGCTAATTAAAAGACATATTTATCGCATCCAGTCGAAAGCCAACTTACAACTTACCCATAATTACAATAAATAAATCAAACGAGGATTACGAGGGCTTGTGTGTGTGCGTGAGTACGTCGCTAATTCGCGCCGCGCCAGACTTGGCACGCGGCTCCGTGAATTACGAACTTGTTTAACTCCCGATCGACGGCTGCGACGCCAAACTTTCGAATTTATTAGGAACTGGGGAACGTCCTCGGACGCGTACTTACGATTACTTTCGCTCTCACTTTCGGGCCCGATCCTCTACGTACTTGCCGGGGCTTATTGTCGCGGGCACGTGCGCCGGCAAAGCCAAACTTTCCTTCGACTTATCTTCCCTTTTTCACGGACGTCATAAGTTCGGGCGGAGGAAATTCCGGCAGCGAGAAATAAGTGCGCACTCGATCATGAACGAGGGGCCGAGCGGGAAATAAAATCCGCATCGCTCACACTCGGAGTCCCCCAAGCAGCCGTAAAAAGCAGCCATTCCCGCCCGTCGGGACCACCTATCGAACGCGATAATTATCTTTAATTCTCGTTGCGGGGGTGGACGCAAACAGCGAGCGAGTGATTCGCGCTCAGCTACTAATGGAGCCAAACGTTTTAATGTAAACACCGAGGCAGCGCCGCCCGCCTCCCGCTGACATCTGCAACGTGTCTATCGCTCGTTAAGCGGACGCGCATCGCGACTTAAAGGGGAAACCTGATGATCCCGCGATAACAGCGACAAAATCAATTCCCCGGGTCCGCGGCTTTCCTGCTTCTTAAACAAGAATTGCCATACTCGAGGCGTGGAACAAGACACAAAGATTAATTAGCCATAAAACGCATCTGCAATTTGCATCTCTTCGCTGTCGTTTTCTTTACTTCTCCAATGCTCTCGCTCTCGATCCTATTTATCAAATTACGGCACGCGTGTAATACGCACACGCGTCTCCGCGTGTATATTTGTTACGTTTTTGGGCTAATGGTTTCTCCGACTGCCATTAGCTGTTCGTCGCTGTCCTACACTTCCAAACATAACGTTCGAGTGCTAATAAAGTTGACGTCGGTTAAAAACATCGCCTCTCGCTATTACTCGATTTAAAAAAACACGCTACTTCCTGCCGCTTTCCTCCGTCTTCAAATTTAGCAACTTTCATTTTTTTACATTATGATTTCACGCAAAGAGTAAATGCAGCAAATGCCACGAATCAATCGTCAACGAGCAGCATTTAATTTGCCGCTCGAAAAGTATTTAAAGATATTTACATTTTTGTCTAATTGATATTCGCCGCGTGGCAAACTAGCAATTGTTGTTAAAGTTGGGCGAAATCTGTTTTAACGTGACGTCGTGCGACATCCGAGGCAAATTGTGCCGTGCCAAGTTTAACACGATGCGCGAGTAATTTGCGAAGAGCGAATGGCAGATGAAACACTAAATCCAACTGCATCGCTCTAAGTTTATTTACCAACGAGGAATTTCGAATAAAAAACAGAAACTTTCAAAAACTAATAAGCATTGAGTCGGATTGCCAATAGTTCAAGAAGGGATATATTTTTTTTAACATCTTTCGTATCACCTTATCCGGTCGGGAGTCGTGGCGATAAAACTCGAACGAGATACGTTCAATTTCCGTAAAATTAATTGCAGGCAGTATAATGACAGAATCAAATTCGACGGGCTTCGTTCCGTGACTCGTCGTCGTCAGAGACAGAAGTGCAAAAATCTGATTGAAAAGTTTGAAGGATTAAGCCGTTGGGACGTTTAGAGGTTACGGGCGCATTACGCAGGGGGGGGGGCGATCGTAGGGGTGCATTATTGGTGGCTCGCAGTAATGCAAAACAAAGTAAGGGGCGCCGTAAAGACAGTAGCCCTTATCCTCGAATTCGAAGGATGAAAAAAGGCGAGCGTCTTCTCAGGCCGTAGGAACAATAATCCTCCTCGCCACAAGCGCATAAACGCGTCGCAGAATTTGTCCCTCACTTGTCACTCGAGCACTGCGAGGAGCACAAAAGACGCTATTAACCTCCCCGCCGTGCTGCCGGGGAACGGGGAACGACCCGAGGAGAGAATGGAGAAACGTGCCACTGGCCTCCGAGTGATTTTATTGTTATTTTTCACGTCGCGCGAGTTTGCCGTCCAAAAGCTCCTTGTCCTCCCCCTCCCGCTCCCACCGTCAATTTCTCGTTTCAGAGAAATATGAGCGCGGCAGGAGCGCGCCATTACATTGTGAATGCAATTTTTCCTCTCTGGCCTCGTTTTCCCCTTTTCTCATTTTCTCGTTTTCTCGTTTTCTCGTCTTAACGGCCAACTCCTAGGGCCGAAAGCCTCCGCGACCCGAGGAGAGTCGCGGAGTTTATTGGCCGACGTCCATAAGCCAAAGACGGATATTCGGGCGGGAGCGTCGCGGTCGATGCGTGCGAAACCTTCGAGAACGCGAGGGAGGCGCAGTATTGAGGGAATCGGCGGCTTTGATGGCCTCGAGACGTTCCTCGATGAAAAAAGTAGCCTGGAAAGCCACGCGCCTTCTGAATGACTTCGACGCTTGTGTTGACAGTCACGGTAATGACCAAGAATTCGCCGTCCAATGATAAAACGACTTTGGGATCGGAGTTGCTACTGCTGCTGAAAAAACTCAGCGCGGTTGCGTCCTGCAAAACTATTTATCCCTATCTTCGTATTATTGCTAAGATCTAAGGTAGAGAGCTTAAGAGCTTCCATCCGTTTCCCGTTCCGCGGCGAATCTGTTGATTTTCGAAAACGTGACGTGGGCCTGGAAAATCTTGGCTCACCCTTTTTCTAGCTCCACAGCACAATGGCGGGAAAATTTAATAGAGAGACTTGCAGAAGCACTTGCACAGCTAAGTGCACCCGATCAAGGTGCACGAGCTTTTCGTTCGCGTAGGAAAATGAAAAATTGAAAATTATTTCTCCATTGACGCAGTGTTTTTTTTGTTTTTGTTTTGTTTCTTTTAAAACGACTAGATATTTACAAAAATAGTTTTAATGGAATTTAAAACAATACCGTTGCCAATTACCTATCGAGTAAATTTTATTAAAACCAGCATCGGCTTAGCGTCAATCTTTGTAAAGCAGCGAATACATTGCCAATTATAAAGTTTTTATTGCCTGTCAAAACTTTTTGACGCGACAGTCTCAGGCGCAAATAAAGAAAAAAGGCAAACATTGCTTCTGTAAATTAATTAATACGCGTCGTCGTTTGCAAAATAATTTAACTTCTCTCCTCGGGTAAGATAAATTCGCACGTAAACATTAAAGCTCGGCTGAATTAACGGTTTTTCGAAGGGGAAAGGGGGGAGTCGCAATCTATTGCGATGCATTATGCTAGATCGGGCGGTATCACCTTATCCGTACCAGTAGAGAGGCAATAATCACAGCAACTATTGAATAATTGCTATCGCGCGATTAAGTGTACAAAGACATAAATTAATTTGGTTCGGCTGAAAATCGCCTGGATTTCGATGAATTTGGTTACGAGTTGGTTCGTGGTTATCTCCTTGTTACTCCCATCGCGTGCAAACTTTGATTTTTAAATTTGAATACATTCGCACGCTAATTCTTTTCCCTTTTTCCTCAAACATTGAGAATGGTATCTAAACAGCAGAAGAATCGCGTTGAAGCGCCGGGAAAAGAAACGAGATTCCCTAAATAAAGTTTAATTACATTTAATATCCTGCAATCCTAAACTCGGCGTTGCATATAATTTCAATTTAAAGGATTTTAATCCAAGTAACAATCTCGGCGCGATAACCGAAACACATCGGAGAGCACCTTTTCCTCGCAGGAGCATCGAGATAAATGTCCTTACTTGTACGCGTAAAGAAGCAACATTATCAAAATAGCAAAGTAGAAAAGGAATCGCTTTATTTCGAGAGGAATCAAGGAGAAGAGAAGGAAAAGAGTTAAGCGGTGTTAATTTTTTCAGGAGAACAATAAAATATCGCAGAGTCGAACCGAGGCTCGATTTAGCACAATGGAACTTTTCCAAAGGAAAATGAAAATCTTTCTGCCGTCAAGGGGTCATTTTTCAAACTGTGCCACGATAAAACTCTTCTCGAAGCCTTGGTTGCTGCTTATCATTCCCAGAGACGTGTGCGCGTGCGCTACTTTGCCGGAAGCTTCGTGAAATTATCCGTGTCGAATTTACTCCCCCGCGCTCGCAGACAATATCAGCGGACCAGTTGCCCCCGTGGAACGCAAAAAAGGGAAAAGCACCGTGGGTGCGTGCGGAGGCGGAGGCGGGAGTCAAAAGGTACATCCGCCGAGCAGAAGAGGCAGTCGCTTAGCCGGAAGGAGCGAGGAGAGAGCGAGACGACCCTTCGACCTCGATTCGATGAGTGACTCGTATAAACGGCGCGAGCGCAGTCAATCACGCACGCGATCCGACGTCAGAGAGAGAGAGAGAGAGAGAGAGAAGGAGCGAGTCCCATGATCGCGCGGAAGCGTCCGCCGAGCGCAACTTTCCTCTCCGGCCGCGATGCTTAAGCGAATCGCACCGAGATGCGGTGGACTCCCACGAACACCAACTGCAACACACGCACACGTTGATCGTGCGCTTTGATCAAACGAGGCGCAAACTTTGGTTCGACTCGTTCATATTTGCGCAGCTACTTGCGCGACTCTTCGGTATCGTTCGAACTCGTTCGAGACTTTGTGTTTCGTCGGTTGAACCAACGCTAATATCCGTTTCGAACGGTATTATTTACTTTATTCGGGAAAGGCAATTGCTATGGAAACGCTTATTTAGACGTCGCCAACTCGACAGACGGCACTTTATAAAAACCGTCGACGCCGCCGCGGCGAAGGCTCGGGAAATTTCGTTAATTGTCAGAAACGTCGTTGTTAAAACCTGCAATTTACGCGCGCGCACGCGCCCCGGCGGAATTTATTTTTAAATTTAGCGTAAAAACCATTTCGAGGGCATTGCGCGAGCGCGGGCAATTTTTAATTTCATTTTAATTTCAAAGAATTGTCCGTTAAGTCGCGGCAAGTAAGCGGGAATTGCCAGTCCGAGACGCAGATTGAGAATTAAAAATCTGGTAAAATACGAAATACCCGGGGACCATTCGCGAGAAATGATACGAAATGAGTGTCAAAGGTTATAAAGAGGAAGCGCATGTCGCGTTACCGGGGAAAAAGTGCGATTTCCTAAATTAACCTCCGATCGAATTTAATGCACCGAATGTCGGAGTTGGCGATATTTGTATATCAACGGATACGCAAATGATTTCATTACCACGCAGTCGATAATATTATTCGAAACAAAAGGAGTCGAGCGATGGCTCGATCGTTTAAACGGATAAAGTTAAAGCTCCGCGGACGTTAAATCTTTCTTTATAGCCTCGTGCTGTCGGACGAATTTTGAAACTTGCGGTGTATTCGTAAATGATCGCCGTCGCTTTGTTTCAGTCAGCGGATTGATAAATTTCGCGACGGTAATCGTTAAAGAACCTCCGCGATTTATCGATCGAGCGCATTCGTTCGCATCGTGTAATTTCGGTGTTGTCGAAACGCGGTCGTAGCTGGGGAAGATGGCGCGACCGAAAACGCGGCTGTCCACCTAGAAAAAGTGCAAAAAAAGCGGCTTGAAAAATGAAGTGCCGTCAGCGGGCAGCTCGCGAGAGAAGCTCCGGATCCTCGGGAGGCTTGTCAAAATTAATCTGTCGGCTGGAGGGAACCGAGCAGCGGGAGGCGCATCCGAAGGAAATAGAGAGGTTAATGCGCGAACGGAGAGGCAGAGAAGCAAAGGAGGAGGAATGCAGGAAGAAGCGCCGACCTCGGGAAGTTTCTCCGTCTGTGCACGTTTACGAAAGCAGGCGAAAACTAAAGGCCGTGACTTATTCGCGCGATTTTTGGCGCGGGCGAAGCGCATTTTACGAAATTAGTGATCGCTCCAGCAGATGATTCGCCGTGCCCCGGACGGAGGAAGGACGTCCTCGGTCCTATTCCGGTAGCGTTCAACGAGACGCCCCGGTAACGAGCCCGCGTACGCGCAATTACCCGGAGTACAGGCCGCAACTGGGGAGAGACGGAGGCTAAAACGAGCGGATCCCTCTTTCTCCGGATGACGTCTCGGCGGAGCTCTTGGACGCCCGGGCGGCTTCCAAACGGAGGCGCAACAGACCGACAAATGGCTTTTGCCTCGCGGCCGCGATTAATGTGTCCGGAGCAGCGGCGGTCCAGCGATCTCGGGCTCGTTATTCCTGAAATAGGCGCGCGTGCCTGTGACCGAGGTGACCCGGCCCGTTCGATCCACGAGAGCGTCGCGCCGCCAACGAGAGATTCGATCCGGGGCCAGTCGCGACTCCGGTGGCGCGGGCTAATTGCCGAGGGTCGATAGTCGAACAGCGGCGCGCCTCCTCGAGCGCGTGGGAGGACGACGAAAAATCAAGAGGAGCGGCTTCGCGTTCGAATATTTTCACGCGGCGCATCCTTAACGCGTTTCAGGTGCTCCGATCGAAACGAAAGTCACTCTAATTCGTCTTGAAGTTTATTAATTCCGACTTAGTGAGTCGTCAGAATTTTGGTGGTGGGAATGAGCGTCGGCGCGTAAAACAATTATAATGCCGAGACAGTCGATGGACGTGGGCCCCGGCTTTTATCGTCTTTGTAAATTAGCTCCTACAACATAAGCCCTCGTCTTTATTCGTAATTGAATGAATTTGCGTAATTGAGTACTAACTCGAGTTAACGAATTTAATTATTCTCACCGCGGCGGCACGCGTGCCGCCATTTTCGTTCGCTTCTTTGCCGATACCCTGCAAATGTCGCTGTATTAAAAGTTTTTAACTCGGAAAACAACAGTTCTCGATGGCTTTACAAGTGGCGTCGTTCCAATTGTTCGAGCAAGATTTTCGACGATTTTCACGGTTACGAGATCCGTGACGTGTCCGAGGTTGCATTCCCATTCGAAATTCCTCTTGGACAAATCAATTGGCAAAACTAGCGGCGAATTCTAACGAAAAGTGCGGAAATTTGCATTTTCAACGCAACGAGTGCGAACGCGGTTAATTTCTGAAGGCCGTAATTCAGCGCTCGGAAAGTGGATCAGGCGCAGTACTTAACTCGCAAACTCGATTCAGCTTAACCGAATGATGGGTGTGCGCTGGTGGTGCTGATCGAAGGTATGCGCTGCGAAGATAATAATTTTAATAGTAAATAATACAACGATGGAACAGTTGCGAGATATTTTCTGTTTGGCGCGCAACCGAACGATGCGCTTCCTTAATTATGCAAATCGTCTGAAAACTCCTTGCTGTAAGCCTAAGCTAATTTAAAAGTATTACTCGAGGATCAAGCACTGCGTTATTGAATTAAAATTCGTCGTTTTGGATTTTCCAGCGCCGGTGGTTAGTGGCCTTACAAGCACAAATGCGCGTGTCGACTTTCCTCGGGATTAGTTGTTATTATTATCAACATCATCGTCGTCGTCATCGTCGTCGACTAGAAAAGTTAGTCGAGGCGAATGCATAATTCATCGAGAATTTCATAAGGAATTCCAACGGGATATTCGGTGTTACTTTACCAAATAAAGACGAGATTTTGAATTACGAAAGCGACTCTCGAGCGCGCATTTGTTACTTTTTACATCAAAGATTGCATTAACATATTAAAGTTAACCGAGATGAGTTTTATTTGAGAAATCCGAGCTTTTGCCCTCGGATGCGCGGGTTCGCAGTGATTAAATAACGGTACGAGTGCCGCGAGCAGCAAACTTTGCCTCTTTCGAGATAAAAAGCCGGATTAATAAGCGACGTTGTTTTAATTATCCTCGGCGTCCTGTCGTCGTCGTCGTCGTTTTCGCATTGCCGGTTAGTTGTTACTAGATAACTGAAAACGATCCGATTCGAGCAGCTGGCGGGACGAATTTTTCCCTCCTCTCGGAGCGCCTCGGTTTTTATCGGAATGCAGTCGGCGGCGAATCGAGAGTCACCCCCTGCGTGCGGCAGCGATTCGAAGGAATGCCCCCCAAGTGTCACGAGGCCGGCCCAAGAGAGAGAGAGAGAGAGAGAGAGAGAGAGAGACGCAACGACGCTTTGTCCGGGAGCGCAGGCAAATCGCCTTTAAAGCGAGCGTTGTTTTGAATTTGGCAGCTCCGGAGTATTTCGGCGAACGAGAAGCCAATAAAAACAGCTGACAGATCGAAGCGGGACAAAACAGCCGCCACGAGCGGCCCAAAAGAAAAACACGTGTCCGGGCGCGGCGCGGCCAACAAAAGCCAAAGGCCCTCGACAACGCGGCCCAATAATATCGTATCGCGTTCGGTTGACATTTTTTATGGCACGACGTATTTTCAAACATTGCTATCGACTATCAGTCGGCGTCGGCGTCGTTACGAACGCGTATCGTTTTGCCTTCTCGCGGGCCCCACCCCCGCCAACCTTTGATTAGAGCTTCTGCTCGTCGGGAGTCGCGTTACCCTCGGAGCCGCCGTTACCTATTTATACGATTCTGCTCTTCGAGAAAGCAAAATAATCCACTGAAAGTAATACTATCGCCACGAGAGACGATAAGAGTCACAGTGTCGATTGATTAATATATTTCGCGCTCGTTCCCCTTTATTTTCGCTTGGCCTCTGCTTTTATTATACTCGATATTAACCGGCTGAAATTATCGCCGAAAATCACTGGAAATCAGTTGGAAATCAGTTGGAAATCGCTCGCTCGGTTTGCGAAACGCGCAGCTGTTCAAGTATAATAGACTGCGGCGGTGCGAATTTTTAGCCAACCGAGTCGCGCCGATTTTCACGACAATTATTACCTTTTGCTACCGCTAAATGCTGTTGCTGCCAATAACTGCAGCTCAGCCCTGCAGCTCTGCATCGTCGCCGATTTAAACGAGATTCGATCGAATACTCGTGTAAATAAACATTGCGCAAGCGTCCCCCGAACGATATCGCCGCAGATAGCCTATCAGCTGCTTAATAATTTATAAAAGATTTCTGGAACAGAGTTTTCGTCTCGTGCACAAGTGTGGAATCGGCAATTTCCAAACTGGAAATGCAAGTTAATCGACGACGACAACAAGGAGAAGAAAAAAAGGTTAAAGCGTGTTCTTGTTCGAAGCGTCTGCTGCAATTGATAGATCGCGTTGAATCGGGAAAAGTCTTCTTTGCCTACCTTTGGCGATATTATCCTTCGCGACCGTTTCACGTTCACAAGCGGCGAGCTGCTCTTCCATAAGCTAATTTACCTAAATACGACGCGAGCCGGCGCAGTGATTACTCGATTACTTTTATAATTTATTTTGGTCAGTTGGAATCCAAGTGCTCGCGCAGCGCCTCGCCACCTGCTTTCTCATTTTTGCCCCACGCGGGATTGGTTTTTAAAATAAAACCAAGTTAATTGACCGAACGCTCGTTTAAAGCGCAATGCCGCCGCCGCCACCGCCGCCGCCGCGAAAAAAGAGAGCGACTATCGGAAGAGCATATCTTGACCGGAGCCGCGCAATAAGGCGCTGCTGTTTTATCGGAAGACTCGCGCATATTTGTCCAATTCTCGCGATAACGAAAAGAGCCGAGCGAGTGAGAAACGAGAAATAAGAATTAAAAAGCTCGCGTTAATATCGTTTATTACGGAGATGGAGGGGGGAGGGGGGAGGCGCTACCTTGATGCGATAGTCGCGCGGGTTCTCACGGCTTCGAAAGAGAGCGACTCGAGCAACGTTGCAGCGACTCTGTGCAGGGAATTTCCTGCAAAAATCAAAATCTGCCTCCGAAGCGGTCGTGAATTTTTCTCACCATCGCCGTCCTCCAAGAGCTTTTTTTCGTATCGCGAATCGAACTCTGATCGTGCGGAAATCTATTTAGCCGCCAGGCCCTTGAAAAGGACGGCGAAATATCGCCAATCGTAAATAAGAAATTGTTTTTGCCCATTTTTCACGATCGACGGAATCGCGGAGTTAATTATTGGGGTGCCGCCGCCGCCGCTCGTCCGATTACGGACTTTAGCCATGTGCACTTCGCTCTCGATTTACATTGCACTTGCGAGTCGCACTGGCAATTGGCTATTAATAAACAGAAACGGCCAATTTTATGCTGAATATTCGTCGATAGCGATATGTAGGACAGTTTCCACACCGATTGCGATACCGAGCTCGCGCTCTTTCGCGTTGAAATCGCATCGAATCGCACGCTCCGAGGCAGGAAAATGCAGCTTTTCGTTTTGGATTATCGCTGGTTTTAACGGCCCGTGGCTCCTGTCCCCGTTGCCCCGCGCGCACTCGATATCGCGTGCGCGAACTCGCATTTAAAACGTTCAGGAATTGATAATCGGTCGCGAGCGTCGGCTCGGGTAAATTAATGAATTTCTCGGGAAGAACGAAAGCCAACATTCGGAATTTAAGTTGTTTCGACGCTTTCCACGCGCCCCCGTTCATAAATCCTTAATCTCGGCCCTAATATCGATCTTGGGCAGTGATTGAAACTAACACTTGTGCACGCAGCCGTGAAAAGGGCGGCGATCGTGTTCGCGAAGCCTCGCCGGTGAACGTCAACTAACTGGCCCCTTTATTTAAACGGCCCGAACGATTGACGGCTGGTAAATAGTGACATTTCCCGTCGGGGCCAAAATAAACGCCGCGAACGATCGCACCGTAATCGAAGCGTCGAAGGCTGGCTCCGAGTGAATTTCGGTAAAAATTAATCGGCTAACGCTGCAACTCGTCAGCCGTCTCGATGGGCAAACGCGCTTTTCGAAAACCGAAATCCGGAGGTTTCGGCGGCGGTGTTGCGGAGCAGCCGTTTCAACTTATCGCGTGCGGCGCGAATCGAGTGATTTACAGCAGCAGCAGCAGCAGCAGCTCGTATGCTAACGCACGCACACACGCGCAGAGAGAGAGAGAGAGAGAGAGAGAAATTTCCGAGGGTCGCTTATTTAATGCAGGAAGTGGAAAAGCATTTTAAACGCGTTCCGACTGTTGGGCCTTGTAATAAGTTGGAGGACTCACTGTTGGGGTGAGGGGCCTCGAGCTCGAGCTCCTCCTCGAGTCGGGCTCGGGCTCGGGCTCCGGGCGCCGCCGCCGCCGTCTCATCCTCGTCTTGGGTCGCGTTCCGGTTCTCCAAGAACCGGTGGAGCACGTCGCAGTGGGTCCGCGCGGCGGCCCTCCTGGGTCTGGGCCCAGCCACCAGAGCCTGGGCCTCCTGGGAGAGGAGCGCGCAGCCGAGGCCGAGGGCGAGGAGCGCGAGCGCGCAGCCCAGCCTCCTCCGGGGGGCGGCCATCGCGCGACCTTCCACGGATCTCGGCGCGGTCTCTCTCTGGCAGAGACTCCTTGCCCGGCTTCCTCGGGGTCGATGCGCTGGCACGCGCTGGCACGCGAGGACACTGCACACGCACACAAGGTCGGCGCGAGCGCTGAGCACACGAGGCGCGTCCCGCGAATGGCTCGATGCTACTGAGCGGCCGTGGCGACTGAGCGCCGAGAGCCCCGAGAGAGCCGAGCTTACCGACGACGTCCCTCTCTCTCGGTCACACGCGCGCGCCCGTCGCATCTCCGGAGGGGGGCAGACCGAACTCCCTCGCTCGCTCTTTGCTCTTTGCGAATATCGAGTCTGCCGTCTACCTGTTTTAGGTGGCTGTCTCCGAGTAGCCCCTCTATCTCTCTCTCTCTCTCTCTCTCTCACGGTCCGCATTTTTCGGACGCTCTTTTCGGAATGCCAGACTGGACGCCGCCACGTCCGCTTTCCTCGTGTGCGTGCCCGAGTTTTCCGCGTCGCCGCTCTTTTCGGAAAACCGCTCGCCCCCTCGTGTCCTTTGTAGTACTTGTCTCCAAGTGGCTCTCTGGGTCCCCTGCCCCCCCCCTCCTGCCCATCTGAGTCACGCATTTTTTTCGCATTTTTGTCGGCCGATCCGCCCGAGGGGAGGAAGTGACGGAAGATCATTTCGGCGCTCCTCTTTCTTTCCCTATGTGCCAATTGTTTTCTCTCCGCTTGACACTTGACTCTCCTTGTCTCTCCCCGATCTCTCTCTCTCTCTGACTTTGCTATTTCGGTCTTATTTCTTTTTACTCGGGAGCGTTGCTTTTCGCGCTTACAACTTTAAAAACTCTCGCAGCTTCTTTTTTAGCCTCCGCTGCTTTTATCTCCGCTCTTATCGATTTCGCTCCGCGCCAACTCTAATCGCGCATTGTTATTAAAACGAATAAATATCTCTTTGAATTTTATCAATAACACACAGGGGCTTTCTAAAGAATCCCGTCGAATTATTCTCGGCTTTTCCTTTGCAGCCCTCGTACATTTTCCCCCGTAACCGGTGGCTCCGCTTCCGCTGGACGTCGTTCGCTCCTCGCCCCTTTGCTCCCTTGCAACTTTTATACGCTTTTTCTAATATCCGAGTTTTAACGCGTTTGCCGCTGGTTGGAAATTCGCTCTCGCTCTCTCGGCTGTTCCAGAGCCGAGTTGCGCGGAAGGGAGTGTTTTCAAAAATCGTCGCGACTCCGATTATCGCCTCTCGCGATGCACGATTTTTCCTCTGCTCGCGCAATCGTGTTTCTCGGCTGGTCGTTTGGCGTTTCTCTAGCTATCGCCGTCCATCTGCTTCGTTACGTGTACATTACTTTCGCGTATTCGTGCAGCTCCGAGGTTTTTGCCGCAGCGTTCGATGCGCTCGATCGATCTTCGGCTCGTGTTTTATTAGTCCGCCGAACTTACCTGGCTGATCGCGTGCGTTCGCTTCCAAAACTGAAATTGCGCGCGCCGCCATTGAGTAAATCGAATAAACGCACTTTCGGTTGGTGAACGTGTCGCTCGAGTGGAGCCTCGGATAAATTACGAGCACAATTAGCGTAACAGCGGCGTTAGAATTTGTTTATTGTCAGTTCATCGTTGGCTTTCTTTGCTCACCGCTCGGTTAATTGCTTTACAAGGTGGCGGCGCACTTTTCCACGCCCACGTACCTCGAGTCCAAGGGCTCCAGGCTCCCCGACCCCCCGGAACTCGAAAACTTTTGGTCGACCCTCGCGGGAGGGGGTTAAGTCGCAATTGGGACCGCATTAGGTTAAAAACTGTGCGAGTTGTTGACGCGCGTCTGGGTCTTCCGCTTTTCTCGCGGGCTGCGTTAAAGCAGTTCATAATGCTTTTCTCGCCCGAGGCTTCGTAAAATTTGCCCAATTTCGGTTAAACACGCCATAAACAGTCTCGTTGAAAACAGCCAAGGATGTACTTACACTCGAGTTGGGCTGCCGCTGCTGCCGCCGTCAAAGATTTCAGAATTTGATTTCAGTCAACTCGGAGTGGAATTCGGCTTTAATTGCGGGAACCGAGAGAAGAGTAAGACGAGCCGACGAAGCGAACACACGTTTTGATTTATAATTCGCGAGTCGATTATCGGACCACGAGCGCAACGACGCGCGCGTCGGCTACTCCAACTTTGATTGCACTTCGATAACTGTTGTTTGTTTGTTTGTTTGTTTGTTTGTTGTTTGTTGTTTTTAATAAAATAATTAACCGAGCGCTCTATCGCGATAATCAATTTAATCGAACTTTCAAGTGCTAATAAGAACAGTTATAGATCATCTAATGCCCAATTAGTGACTAATGCCGCTCGTTTAATTAAGATAATGCAGTCGAACAACTCGGATGGCAAATTAAAAAGAGCCAAAGCCTCTCGATCTAGTTTTATTTATTGAAATATTAGTATAATTAATCGCAAAGGTCCGAACTTTGATAAATAACTTGGCTGTTTGGGTATTTTGCTTTTTACTCGCACGCGCATTATAATAAAACTCCTATACATTTTGATAAAAGTTGGCTCCTTTTTGTTTTCGTTGTGGCGTGTAAAGCTGATGATAAATAACAGTTTCATCCAGCGTTAAATTTGTCAAACGTTCCTATCTTTACAAGTTTACCAATAAAATAATCAATCGCGTTAAGAATTGTAAAGAATTCCATAGAGAGGCTCGCATCTTGAATTTAAGTGCCGCATTAAAAATGTTAATAGCTATTTATTTATTGCGCAAGAATTATTATACATTTATACATGGACACAGAGATTAAATTAACAAGCGCGTTGTATTGGCTTAACGAGGAAAAATTTTAGAAAACTTTCGCGCATACCTTAACCGCGCGTTATTATTATTTATCGGCCAAATCGTTAAATAATTTATCCGAAGTGCAAAAATAATTTAAAACGAAGTCTTTTATTTGAATTATGATAGTTTAAACTCGAAAGTTTTTAATCGCTTTGGAGAAACATTTATGCAACTATTACCGTGACAATTTCTACAGATCTCGGTGACTCGATTAATTATTTGCTTGGATAATTTTGCGAATAATTAATACGGGTTAAGGAAACATGGCTTAGCGCATGCGCAACACCGAAAACAACGACAAACATTCGCCCACGCGAACACCAAATTCACAAAAACGATGCGGTCGAGCGATTAACGCCAAACTTGTGGCCGCCATATTTTGTCTGATTATTTTTACGTCGATCAAGAATAATATACAAAATATAATCCCTCGTGCAATTATTCTTGATACAAAGTTCGTAAAAAGTTAATTATAAGTGTTATTAAGACAGTTTATGAGAACAGTTGCTTGTAAATAATCCAGCTCCTTTACCAACTAGCGATATTACAAACGACGTTAAATGTTCTTCCGAATCAAGAAACATTTTTACATTTTCGGGTTAAACAACGGCTTCTTTTTTTGGTCGTTGACCGAAACAGAACTTTTACCAGATCCATCGAACTCTCGGTGCGATGCGAAAAATGTTTTTTTACGTTTTGTCTCTTATTTTTATTGCAACTAACGACGAGAGCAGCTCTCAACTACGCGTATTAAAATGCACCCGCGAAACTGCGCCTCTGCGTTAAAAACATTTTCTCGTTCCGATCGCGTTCCGATTGAAATATTTGCCCTATGACCTGGATTCGTCAATTTTGATAGAGTTTAATAAGCTTCAATTTATAAGCCAAACCACTTGGCTCGATATCGGTATTTGTCGCGCGACCGCGCAACGACACACTGTACTTACATACGGTGGCGCGCGCGCGTGTGTGTGCACGACGAGCAACCGCTAACAAAAGTTTAAAGTGGGAAAATAGTCGTTGCGCCAAAGTAACCTGGGATATGAGCAGATTTTTGCGCGGAAGGTATCGAGGCGCGTAAAAGATAATCAGATTGGCGCTTTTCGGCTTTTCGCGGAAAACTAACGGCCTCGGCATTGTTTAAAATTACAAACAATTTTTTCGAACTCCATTTGGGTCGGCGGAATATTCTTCCGGAATTTATAACAAGTAGCGTATCCCTTAAAGCGAGCGTTCTCTTGTTCTATTTTTACGCGTTGAAACGTTCTCTTTGGCTCTTTTCTCTTTTTAGCGCGCACATTTTCACGTGTGTATTTCAGGCAAACTCATCGTTTAATTGTATTTAATTACGCCGTCTAATTTGTTCCTGTTGGCCGTTAAACAGACTTTTCATCCTTGCCTTGGAACACTTTTTCGTCACTTTTTCGACGTATTTTACCGGTTGTTGAGAGCGCGCGCGCTTCGCTTTTAATAAAAATGACAAAATGTTTTTCTCGCGCCTGCAGAAAAGACCTCGTTGGGAAAATAACGTCTCACTTTCGAAAAGTTATCGCGACTCATTGAAATCACCGTCCCAATGTTATCTCCCGTTAATTTATTTTAATTCCAAGTGAGTAAGTCGCGCAAGGTTGGTATCCCTTACCGGCGCTCATAAATTCCTCGTTACATAAATTTGACTGCTTTGAGAGAAAAAAGGAAAAATTGTAACTTTCTACAATCGCATTACACGCGCTTGTATCGCGCGATCTTCCGTTTCGTGAAATATTTTAATCTACAAGTGCAAATAAAAGATAAATAAATAACACGCATCGCGTGTAATTTCTTTTCGGTAAAAGAGCCAACGAGCCTGCGAAGCTCTCGGTTACTTAGCCGTGCGTGCGCCGTAAATTTCTCGGATAAAAATATGGAAAACATATTTGCCAGTTTGCCGTCGTTCAAAATGGCGAGGCCTTAAACACAGTTATTATTTATAGTCTCATCCGCCTCGGCGTTGCCGTCGCTAATACTTTAATATATTATAACATAATCGTTCGGTAATTTAATCATCATCGGTTGCGAGCGTTTGTCAATTGGACGTGAAATATAACGCAGTGCCGCCTCCGTCACGATTCTTGAAAAACGACTCGGTTATCAAAACAGCGCCCGGTGGTGAATTTGACAAAACGAATGGGCCGCGACCAATTATTCAGTCGAGCCTCGGTAATGCCAATGTTGCTGCCCAAACCTCCCACCCATTGGGCTCAGCCCGACTCTAATTTTAATTTCCCTCCGAACGTGTCTAACGACTCGCGCTAGCAACGTAAATACGCCTACCAAAGCAGCCCGAGCGCCATAAAGTCTAAACCAGGCTACGAGAGTAAGTTGGGACCACCGCCGAGGGCTTCCCCGTGTCGACGCGCGCAACCTCGAGGGGTATCGAGAGCGGGGACCGCGGTAATCCCAGCCAACCCCCCCCCTCCGTTCGCTCTAATTAAGGGTTGTCGCGCGAGTTGCACTCGCTGCAGCCTCCTTTGATTCCTCCGATTTACTCTCGAAACTTTTTGTCCATTTTTCACTTTGTGTGCGCTCCTCGAGTGGGGGAGTCGAGAGTCGAGAATTTGGCTTTGTAGGGCCGCGCCCCTCTTACTTTGAGCCGGGTAATTTGAAAATTTGAAAAGCGCCGAAAAGGACCTTTCCACTTGGTGCTTCCTCGTTATCCACGTTCGTCGTTCGTTCCGATCGCCGCAGTCTACTCGCGATTGAGATTTGGACGTCGTCGGGCTTTCGAGCAAAGTGAAAAGCTGTGCGAATGCCAATATTTAAGAGGTTGGGTCAAAAGAGAGTAAAACTTGGCGAATCCGAGTTTCATCGAGAACGCGTCTCTGATTACAAGCTCAGGTACGCGCAGTTTGATTTCTCGACGAGCCGATGCGCCACTCGAGGTCAGCTTACCAAATTTCCTCGAAAAATTTTCAATCGCGGCGCTTCCACGTATTGTCGATGCACGCGCACACGCACGCAGTTGGCAGAACACGAAAACGGTAGTTAATAAAACGCGAGAAGTGAAAGTAGCGAATAGATTTATGCGAATGCCGCCGCCGAGGTATCCGTCGTATAAGTTAAAAGCAGTGACAAGTTGGATCAATCAAAGGTGGCAGCAGTGAAGCAAGAGTCGATCAGCTCGTTAATTCGCGCACGCGCACTCCTTATCTGACGTTATTAATTACGAATAATGCCGGAAGCAACAGCTTCGCTCGCTCGCGCGCCAGCAGATTAATGTCGAGAAGAATTTTTCCGAACTTTTCACCAACGCACAGCCCGCACTTCTGAAGAGCCCTCCTCGCTGCTTTTCGCAATCGTTTATCTCCCACCTGGACGTAGGGTGTAGCGAATTTCCCGAGAAAAATGTGCTACACGCGCTCGCTTGTAGAAGCCTGTGTGTGCGTGTCCACTCGCGTGTATAAACAGCATAAGATATCGCGAGAATTGATACATCGTTCCTTGTGGAATAATAGTAGCAAACAGTGAGCTCGGGGCTCGTTTACGCCGTTTTGTTCGATTAAAATGTTCCGAGGACAGTTTAACCCGCGCCTGTAATCTTCAAATGTGCAGAACGCAATTCCTCGCTTCCGGGAATGCGCCAATTTTTTACTTGGAGATTCGTTGAAATTAGGGGTGAGGCGTCAAATCCCGAAGAAAGCTTTACACAAGCTACACGTATTTCTTGCGCTGGGAGGCAAATTGCGCGAATCAATTTAAAAAAAAATGTTAATTTAATTAACGCAACTGGAGAAACGTCGACGTAAGCGCGAGTCTATCCATCGGATCTATCCGCAACATTAGGCTTCGTAGCAACGTTTCAAATCCCTTTTTCGCAAAATCGAAAGAAGCTCTAAAATTTAATTCTGGTTTATCTCGATACTCTTTAAAACCTGTTCGGAATTAATTTTTATCTAAGGTTCTTGTATTTAACTCGAAAATGAACGAATTTGCTCGTGCTTGCGTTCGCACACTCGTGCGAACTGGTCGATCCTGTATGTGTGCGACACGCGAGATTCCAACAAATATCCAACAAATATCCAGCGATATCCTGCAAATTTTTCAATCTGGCACTTTCTATACTCGGTGTCTGTTTTACGCTGTACGTTATTCCGTTGCTCGAGCCTTGGGACAGAATCTTTTTTCAATTAGAACCGGGAAATTCAAACTACTTTTCTCCTAGCGTCAACGTTATGAATATTTAAATCTCTTTATATTAAAACATTTCTTTAAGAATTTAATTTTTTATTGTTAATTATTAACTTTGCGAGCCGCGAATAATCTTACGGAACCACTGCTAAACGATTTATCGCGAGGAGGACTTGTTTAACGGCAAAAACGAGATTGTAGCTGCAATCGAATCGGAAGAATCAGCCGCGAAAAAAAATGTTGTACGAGACTAATCTGTCTTTGCTTCGAATAAATGAAAAGCTGTTTTAAGAGCTGAAAGTGCACCTACCAACTGGTGAGTTATTTGCCTTTAGAAATTCAGTTTAGTTGTGAAAACGGCTTTATTTAAATGTAATTGATAATGCGCGAGCGCGCGCGAGAACATAATTTACTCGCAGACTATCGTACTTTTTCATTAGGCGTATGAATCAAAGAGACGAATTCGCTCTATCGAAAATATTAAGCGCGACACATCGAGTTATGAAATACAATAAAACAATTTGCGTAACTTACAACGACTTTCAACGTGTGCGTGCGCCGGTCAAAATTTCGAGTATTAATTTTTAATAAAATTTCATAGCTAAAGCTGGAAGTCGTAGATTCACTGGGAAAAGAACGCGAGTTTACATATGTTATGGGCTGTGAATAATGATGTTATTTATCAACTCGCAGTTACGCTACGACCGTGCCATTTTATTTACATCGGCTCGTTTAAAACGCTTTACATTTTACATTTTAATATAATACTGCAAAATTTTACCTTGCATATGCTTGACATAAAATACAACTTACATAATAATTATCTAGTTCTATAAATTAACACAGTTTATTTGATTGTAGCTTATCTTATATAAACAGATCGTACTCCTATGCTATTGGAAGCATTGAATTTTTCTTTATTTCCTTATGTAATCTGCATACATAACTGTGCAGTATAAATGTGCATAAATACAATGAAATAAAAGAATTAAGGAGATGAAATTGTGTGATTGCAAAATAGAAAAGGAACACTTATAAATGCTAATTTTATTCTTGATAAATGTTCTTTTTATTTAATAGGGAAGTTTACAATTATTATCTTAACTCTTGCATAAGCTTAAAAATTTAGTTGATTCTTTTTATCAGTCTTATTACAATTTACTTTACAATACGAATCGGAAATTTTGACATAAACAACATGTTAAAAGAAATTGTATGCGTTAATTGACTTTTATTGTCTGATTACAAGGTTTGGAAAATGTTGGGAACAATTAAAGCTCTTGCGTTTAAAATAACCTCCAATCTTATCGACTGCTTATTTATTCCTTGTAAGTATCTATTTTTTCCAAAGCGTAGTTTAAATTTATTTATACATGACTTTAATTTTCTAACTATGGAAAAAACATAAATACGATTGGCAAATGCTATTTCGTTGAATTTTTACAAAAATTTTAAAAACCTCGTGCTATTAAAATCGATCTTGTAAAACATCATCCGACCGACGGACAAAGCTATAAACATATTTTTTATTTTTATTTTTTATCGATTTATCCGTAGTGCGTGATTTTACAATATCCGTTCAGTTTTTCAGTTTGATGTGAAATATTTGAAATATTCAAAATATCGCGAAATTATTCAATTACTGCTTTTTTATTTTTACTAATTTAAAAGAAAGAAAAATTAAATTTCGAATTCTTCCTGCTTTTACGTAGACAAATGTAACGTACGTTTATAAAAATTAATTATTAGATAAATAGATAAATAAAAACATTTTACATGGTTTACAAATAAAATTAGCGAGAAGCCTTTTTCTTTTTGAAACTTCATTATTTTAAAAATAGAGAGCTTCAATATTTTTATTTTACTAAATATAAAAAACAAAGGACTCGGGAGGTTTTTCTAATTTTCAGCTTATATTTTCCTATTTAAATAGAATACCTTGAAATCCTCGTTTATAGGACCGAAATCTTGAAATAACATTGAAATATCTTCGCTTGGTCAGAAGTGGATTTATTAAAAGTGAACAATAAAGTCGAGCTTATTGAAGAAAAACGAATTCAATTTATTGTACCTTATAAAAATAAAATAATTGCCTTAAAGTTAATAATGTCCGAATGACGACTTTGACAATTAGCTCTAAAAGTCCGGTTGGGGGGAGAGAGGGAGGGGGGGGGGGGTTCGCGTTACAAGGTCGTTGCGAGCGGCGACGATAAAAGATAATTTATCCGGCGAGTTGCATCACACAAGCGTAATCGTCGTCCTGGCTTGATTGACCTGCCAGACGTTGAGCTCCTCGTACTCTTCGATGAGGTCGTTGATCTCGTCCGGCTTGAAGCCCTTGCCGGTGCAGCGGTCAAGTATGTCGTGGACCTTGACGACCTTCCCGTCGCCCGCCAGCTCCCTGATGATCGCGTACATTTTGCTTCCCCTCTGGTTCGCCGCCGAGACCATCTTCACCTCCGAGTAATTGATCGAGTGCTTGGACATCTCGATCAGCCGGTTGGCTTCCTTCACGTCGTACTTGTCGACCTGGTCCGAGAGACGGAGTCGGGCCAGGGCTGTGGCCAGGCGTAACACGCCCAGCAAATTACGCGCCGACGTGAAGGTCTGGTCTCGGCTGTTCCGGGCTTCCCTCCTCATCTCCACGTAGGTATCTGCAAATTCGGCAAATCATGCTTAACGATCCAGGACGACGAGATTTCCCGGATTTCTCCGGGACTTTGGAAAGTGTTTTCTAGCGCAGCCCAGAAGGATCCAGCAATCGTATTTTTGTCTTACGCCCCCCCCCCGTTTCTAAACACGTTTTCTACTTTAATGAAATGTCCAAGATAAGGTAGAACGCTAGGAGCACTCGCTTGCTGCTGGCGCAAGCATTCTTGGGTGAATTTTAAAAAAGGAAAACGAAGGCGAAAACATTATTTTCGATTTGCCTCGACTAGTCGTCAGGCCAGTTGGACACGAATCGCATGCAAATCGACGCAACCGACCAAAGTTGATAAATCATTTGCTTTTTTAGCGGTGATTTTTTATCGAAAGTATTAGTGGATAATATTCGCGGAAAGTGGAAAGAAGGTGAGCCGTATCAGTCGGCAATTAGGCGTTGGAGTGGAATACGCGCGACTCAGCCGTGATACATTATTGTCGCTGCACAGACAGAAGAGTTGCCATTCCAAGTGTCGTTGTAACGAGCATAACAAAATTTATTCGCTTAACGTACGCAATAAAATACGTTGAGCAATAATCGCGCTGCGCTTACTCCTCGATAAATTCAAATTCAAATTATTGCCATTCAATTGTTCTCTCGACGAATACTTTTTCCAAGATTCATTCGTTTAAAGTCTTAATCCGTTTAAAGAGCAACTCGTGCTCCAGCCGCGCGCGAACGCGTATTCAATGGAAAAAATTGAGCTTTACGAGCCGCCGATTCTTATTACCAGTTAACCAATTCTATCTTGCGCTAATAATAACATCTTCGCTTCAAAAAATATCACGCTTTCAAGCTCGCGAGATTGATTTAAAAACGCCTATTAAAATAGAACAACCGTTAATGACTAGTTGCGAAAATAATTTTCCGTTGATACTTGAAAACGAATGAAAAAGGGCTCGAAACGGCAGTTGAAAACGTCGCGCGCGTCCGATCGATAAATTATTTCTACAACTAGGGGACATTTTAAAACGAAGTAAACTTACCAACGACGTAGTCGGTCAGCTCTTCTGGCATATAAGGCTCTTTAGTCTTGCACATTTGAATGTACTTTCTCATTAAAGTCATGCTCAAAGCTTCGGTCTCGGTAGGTGGCTGTTGTCCGTGCTGGTGAACATACGTGATGTGTTGCGCCAATCTGAAAATTTTTCATCGATACGCATTTTTGATATTGTTTCTCCTTTCTCGTCTATGAAATTTCTTTTAAACATGACAATTAATACGACGTGCCTTGAACTTGCTTGTAAATTCAAATTTTTGACAAACGTTTGCGTTTAAATGATTTGCAACGAGTGCTCGAGATATTCGAGTCGGATGTCCAGGTGTCAAAGAAACGCGAGTACATTGGTTGCGTTTAAAATGAGTAATTGTTACAATTATTATATTATAACACCGTTTGACCCAGTTGATTGCAAGTTTTAACGGGCGAATAAAATTACTAATTTCATAGATGTTATTTCAAACTGCTTTCAATTTCAAAATTAACGCAAATGGTCGATGCGCGTTTCACTTTTGATTCCGTACTGAGTAAATTTTGTACTCTTACTCGGAACGATCAAAATATTTTACGTTCTTACTTTTTAAGAAACAGGATTTTGCCCCGATTTTGTGCGCGTGGCCGTTCATAGCTAAACGAACAAGCTGACACAAATGAAAAAAGTCGATAAAATATGACGGTTCGGCCAGGATTTTGCGAGCAAAAACTCGTTAAAATAAAATGCTTTCAAGTTGCTGGAGTAGAATGAAACTAACTTTAAATCGTTATCTCTATCCGCCCTGTCCTGAATTAACCAAAGCAAATCGAATCTGGATAAAAGAGCAGCCGGCAATTGAATGTTCTGCTCTACCGTCCTCTTCGGATTGTAGCGGCCGTAAGCTGGATTGGCGGCTGCAAGAATGGAGACCCTGGCGTTAAGGCGAGCCATAATACCGGCTTTGGCAATAGAAATAGTCTGCTGCTCCATGACTTCGTGGATGGCCGTTCGGTCGGCGTCTGCCATTTTGTCGAACTCGTCGATGCAGCAAATACCCTGATCGGCAAGGACGAGAGCGCCGCCTTCCAAGATCATCTGGTTCGTCAATGGATCTTTCATGACGGCCGCGGTAAGACCGACCCCGGATGATCCTCGACCGGTGGTGTACTGCGACCGCGGAGACAACCGCGTGATAAACGACAGCAGTTGGGATTTTGCCACACCAGGATCGCCCATCAGACAGATATTGATGTTTCCTATAACCCAATAATTGTTGCATTACTTATTTTATTTTTATAATTCAATAGTTATGATCGGGACGTAATTAAACTCTTCCATCGCACTACTAAATACTACCAAACTTTGTGATTAGAATTGAATAACGTTAATCTGGCAATCAATTACATTTACAATTCGGTCTGAATATATTCAAACGTGATTTCAGTGCGAGTCCACTTGAAATTGATGGACTAATTGTGCTCTGGGCAAAAATTTTGGTTCATTTAGAACAAGTAGATGTTTGCTGAAAATCCAAAGGTCACTAGGATTCAATGCAAACATGCTGAAACAGAACAAGAGGTTCTCGATTTCATAATTATTTTAAAATTTTAAATTGTTTAAAAGTAATTTGAATGCATTGGTAAGTTGAGATTTTCTGTTATTTGAGACAAAATTCTGTTATCTAAGATGGATAATTAAGTCGAGCTACGTCGAAACTTTAAACGATAGATCCTCTTTCTATCGTATTACATTAATGTTATAAAAGTTAGAAAGGCGTTAGAACATATTTCAAAAACAAATCGGGGCAATTATCAAAATTCGAAATTGCAATTGTCGTTTTGACCATAGTTCTAAGAATTTTAATAATTAGGGCTAATTACTTTTAAAAATAGAAAAGGTATAATCCGCCTCTTGAATTGTTTGCATAATAAAAGATTTATTGTAAGTCGGTATGCCACACCAGTCAGCCTACGAGGCAGTTTTCTAGCAATGGTAACTCGATTATAACAAAATACCAGTTGCAGTAAAACTGGTTATCGATAAAACCAGACAATATAGGTGGTGGCATTTACCAGAAATTATAAATAAGGATTACTAGATGTACTGACATTGGGTGAACCAACGAAATCCTCCTGGATAATAATAATGATAATAATAGATTGCCCTTCAAGAAGTGTGAAAACCGACACCATTTATGTAGCAAAATAAGTGTGCAATAGAAATGAATTCTGGTTTAAATCTATCGACTACAATCGAATGGACAACCTTAAGTACATACATTATTTAATTCTAACTGGTTTTTCTATCTTTTAAAAAAGAGAACAACGTTTATTCAGAAATTTATGCAAAATTTTATTTTTATTTTGTCATATAAAAAATATCACTTCTTTTTAATATAAAGTTAACATTAAGATCATTAAAAAGAGAGGAATTAAGTGTTTGCGTAATAATTTAAATATTTAATAGTATTTATTATATAGAAAGCATTATTAGTTATGGATTAAATTTATTAATAAAGTGATATAGTAAGAGTTCCAATTCGAATAAATCATCTTAAACGTTGTCGTATACTTATTTTTCAAAGTTTATTCGTCTCGCGTTTTCATTATTACCAATTATATTATTATCAAATAAGTTACCTTTATAAAAAACAGATTATTTCCTGCATATGCATATACGTACGTACGTGCTTACGTGTACATAATATTTTAAAGAAATTTGAATAAATACAAATTTATAATTTTAACAGTCTTTTAATATCAAATCCCGCGAATCGTAAAATGAACCAGAAAGTAAATTAATGCAGAACATCAGCACAATAAGCGTACCGATTATATAAAAAATGGTTTAAATTAATACTAAAACTGTTTTCTTAGAAAAAAATATTTAAGATCATTTATTATTCTGCAAAAATTAATAATTATATTTACATTATCATATTCACACAAAAAATCAGTTATTTATTTTAAATCTTTCGACAATCACTTGCTACTTAATGAAACATTAGCTTTATTAATATTTAATATTTTAAAACAATTCATTTTACATTTTTTACATTTTATACTTTTTAAAAATAACTCACTTTTTCAATTTACTTTGAATACGATTATTTAATAAAATCAAACGTATACACAATTTATATATATATAGCAACAAAATTAATTCGTTCATTATATATTATTATAAAGTTAAAATTTCTTAAATATTTTATAAACTCATAAATTGACGTTTATCAAATAATTTTTAACTTTAATTTAAATGTAAATTTTAAAGATAAATATAAAAATCAATTTGAAACAAGAAATTATTTTATAAAAAATCCAATTTACCTCTAATTTTTATATCACCCTTTTTTTTGTCTGTTCCACCTACTAGGAGTAACAAAAGAGCCTTCTTCACATCTTCCAAACCGTATATTTCCGGTGCTATAGAACTAGCTAATTTTGAATAAAAGTCCTCCCCTGTTAATTCATTCATTTCTTCTTCTGTCAAATCATTAACAGTGCTTTCATCTTGGGTTAGACTTAGATTCTCTATTTTCTAAAACAATGTATCAGCATGTTAATTACAAATGACAATAGACGCAATGAGCTTGAAATAAATTTATGCATTAATATAGAAAATTATATTTATTTATGTTTAACAATATCTAAAAGTATTTAACTCTATATAAATCCTTTGTATTAGATAATTAATAAAAATATATACGAGTGTATGTATCTCTTACATGAGCATCCATAAAAGTATCACACAGAAGACCTCCTGATTCTCGGGCACTAAAGCCTGTTTTTAAAAGAGGTAAGAAAATCCCAGTAAGCACAACATGATCTCCTGGTTGACATTGCCTAGTCATTTCTCCTCGGCAATATAATGTTAACGATCTTGGAATATGCCCAACAGGTACTTGATCACTCTTGATAAAAAAATATTATTTTATTCATAATTTATAATTTAAAAAACATAATTTATTCTATCAACAACGATTTTATAATATTGGAGTAAGTTAAACTTACATGTTCTTGAACCTTTACTTCTTGAAATTTAATAAATTTGGAGCCTTTAGTTTGCTGGTATAATCTTCCACCTGATTTATTAACACGGCAATCTTCACTAGGACAACTTTGTAAAGGCATAAAAGTCATAGATTGCACTGTTTGATAAGTTTCAGCACCACATTGATCACAAGTATAGGTGGCAACAACCATTAAAGGCTTTACCTCTGTACATCTAGTAACAATACCTCGAACAGTTACTAACTGCCCTACATGAGTTGCTTTAATGTCTCTGACTGACATTTGTTTTGCATCATTGAAATTTTCAAAGTATATCTCACTAAAAATTAGAAAATTTAATATAAATTATTAGATTATTTATATTATCACTAGTGGTAATTAACAAATATTAATTTCTTACAAGCGTCGCATAAGTTCTGGAGCATATTTATTTCTAGGATCTCTTTGCTCTCCTGGATGTTGATTTCGAGCTTCCATCATTAAACGATGTTCAATATAAATATCTAAAGCATCCTTAGCAACTATTGATCTTTCTTTAAAATCAGGCAAAATTTCTTGTACAAGCTGTAAACAAAATTTAGATAATATTTTATAAGAAATGCTCTTTTCTCCTGTTATTACTAGTTTCTTTTTATTTTAAATTACAAATTAATTTTTTTACTTTATTAATTTATAGGATATATTTAAAAAAAAAACATAAACATTTAAATATGTATAAAGAAAATCAATCATTAAAATAATTGGTATAATAAGAAAAATAATATCTTATATTAAAATTTTATACTTGCATTCAAAAGTAAATTGACATAACGTCTAGTATTAGCAGCAATTGTTTCAGCAAGTTCATCATCAAAATCTTTAACATCATCCAAATTAATTATTAAAGCAACTTGTTCTCGATGTGCTATTCTTGTCAGCTGCTCTCGATATTTGAAACGTTTATTGCCTGTTTTTTCATCCATTTTTGCATACTCGTTGAGAAATAATTTAAGTTGATCTAAATAAATAATAATTATTCAAATTTTACCAATAATTTTACTGTATATACGTTTTCATTTTTAACCATAATTTTTTGTTCTTACCTCTGTCCTTAGTATAATCTCTAGAACTTTTTGGAGGCATGATTGCAAGTTATTGCAGTGAATACTTGTATAAATCAAATATTATTAACTAAATCAAAAATTAATAATCAATTGGAACGAATTAGAAGAGCTCCAAAAGTTGCTCTAAACAAGTGTTTGTGTTTGTTAAATATTTTCTACGCGTTTTCCCGCGTAAATCTATAGATACGTATTCGCGCCTGACATGTGGATTGTAAAACTAAAATCTATTATGACGCATTTCTATGAGTTGTACAGATTTATCAATACAATTGAATAAATATATGTAATATAAAATTCACTGATATATTTTCAAAATATTTTAAACATCTTTATTAAAAAAATTTTACGTATTATAGTTTTTTTAATATAAATATAACTAAATAATACAAGTATAATGTAAAATCAACAATGATGTATCATGACGTACTGACTCGTCAAAAATATTTCTTTATGGTGTGAAGATATAATTCTATCAATAGCGGGAAAATTAAAAACAAATATTAAAGTTAAGCATTATCTATTTTACGTTTTCTTTACCCGATATTTATATAAATAATTACTGTGCATATGTGTGTGTTTAAATAAAGTTATTTAAAATATATCAATTATCAATTAGTATTAATTACAATTCTTTACCAACAAGAAATACAGCAAACTAAAATAAAACAAACAAAAACGTCAATTAAAAACCAACAGATCAAAAAATTTATTTCATCATTTAATAAAGAAGAATTAATATTTAAAATATAATATAGAATAATTCTTTCAAAATGAAAATTTATGGAAATAAATGTCATATTCTAATTAATGTGAATGACGTTTCAAAAACTACACGAGTCGGTAAAGTAGCCTAAAAATATATTGTATATACACAAAGTATAGTTCCAAAGCTAAGTGCACGTGCTCCTGTGCGTGTCGTAAACAATATTTAGTTAATAAGAAAACGCAATAAAATGGGGAAAGCTAAAAAAATGAAAGTTTCAAAAACTGAGACAGGCAAGCCTAAACTTTGCTTGTTTGAACAACTCGAAAATGATAATGTTGTTAAAATGAAAAACCGGAAAAAAAAGCGTTCTCTTAAGGATGACGATGAAAATGAACAGGTTAGTTTTATTTTTAAATAAAATATTTTCAATGAATAATATTTGTCATATGAAATTTAAACTATGATGTTTATGAATTTTATTTTGAATATAATGAACTTATAATTTATAGTATATAGATCCTAAAACATCACACAAAATTTTATTGCAAATGAGGCAGCAACAACGAGAAATAGAAGAAGAAGAAGAAGAAGAAAATGGATCAAAAGCATCAACATCAAAAAGAGAACCAATTATAAAATTGGGAGATACTTTTAGTGACGACGATGAATATACTGATGAAGAAATCACTGGAAATGAATATTATGAAGATATTCAAATAAATGAAGAGGATGAAAGAGCGTTAGAGATGTTTATGAACAGAGATAACCAACCTACAAGAACTCTTGCTGATGTGATAATGGAAAAATTAACAGAAAAGGAAGCTGAGATAAAAACTGAATTTTCAGATGTCGCTTCAGTTCAAATGCAGGATATTGACCCAAGAGTAAAGGTCATGTTCCAAGGAGTAAGAGATGTTTTAACAAAATACCGTTCGGGCAAATTGCCAAAAGCATTTAAAATCATACCTACTTTAAGAAATTGGGAACAAATACTGTACATAACGGAGCCTCATTCATGGTCAGCTGCTGCTATGTATCAAGCAACAAGAATATTTGCTTCTAATTTAAAAGAAAGAATGGCTCAAAGATTTTATAATCTTGTTCTTTTGCCACGTATTAGAGATGATTTAGCAGAATACAAAAGACTGAACTTTCATTTAGATCAAGCATTAAGAAAGGCATTATTTAAACCTGGTGCTTTTATGAAAGGTTTAATACTACCTCTTCTCGAATCTGGAACGTGTACTTTAAGAGAAGCTGTCATTGTTGGATCTGTACTAGCAAAAAATTCAATACCTATTTTACACTCGGCAGCATGTTTATTAAAAATTGCTGAAATGGATTATACCGGAGCTAATAGTATTTTTATGAGAATTTTTCTTGACAAAAAATATGCCTTACCGTATCGGGTTGTTGATGGAGTTGTATTTCATTTTTTGAGGTAAAAAATTATTTTCATTCATATGTTTTGAGCACATTAATAAACCTTGCAGTAAACTTTAAATAAATTTTAAACAGTAAAATTTACAATTATGGTAGTCTTTAATTTAATGAACAGTCGATGAGAGACTATTTTTGTTAAATAATTTATTCAACTATGAATAACATTTATAATTTAAATTTTAACATATTACTACACGATTATTTATTTTTTTAGGTTTGAAAGGGATAAAAGAGAATTACCAGTTCTATGGCATCAAGCTCTTCTAACATTTGCTCAAAGATACAAAAGTGATATTAGTTCAGAACAGAAAGAAGCATTATATGAATTATTAAAAAAGCAAAAACATCATTTGTTAACACCAGAAATTCGAAGAGAATTACAAGCAGGAAAATGTAGAGATATTGAGTTAACAGAACCCAAAAAGGAACCTATAAGAGAACGAACTATGTATATGGAAGAACCTGTTACGTATATGGAAGAACTACCTACGTATGCAGGAGAACCCATAGGTCAAACATCTACAAGTATGGATTCGTATTGATTACTTGTTTAGTGATTATTTATAATAAGCACATGTAAAATATTGATAAAGAATCGTATAACTTGTTAACTTTTATTTTTATGCTGTATTAAGAACTTATTATATAAAATAACATATAATATAATAAAATACATTGCATTTTTGTATTACTTAATTTCATACTTTTTTATATTTCATTTTCATATAATACATTGACTAATGTGAATTTGTTTGATAAATTGCAAATGAATGAAGTTTCGATATTTAATACTTAAATTTTATGTACAAAAACTGATAAATTATAAGTCAAATACATACATCGATTAACTTAGTGAATTATAATTTTATTATTGTTACTAAAATTTTAATTAACAATAGTAGTAAAAACTAATTTAATTGTTATAGTTGTTAATGAAACAGCAAATATTAAAAATTTTCTTATATTAAATACACATGATATATTCCATTATTTATTATAAAAAAATGTACTATTTACACAGAAATGATGAATGTCATCTTAAAATAGCCACATTCTGTTTTACAAAATCACAGAATTAAATTAACACTTACATACCTGCATAATCTAACAGTCTTATTTAAAAGATTTGTAATTAAAAAATGAATTGCAAAAATAACTTCAACCTCTTTGTGCGCAATCATTAAGTTATGTATACATACAAAAAATATTTTCAAACAACATATGAAACCCTGTCGTTAAAATACAGTTACTGCCTGCAATTAATATTAGTTGTATAATATTGGTTTGATGCTACACAATCGATTTGTATATCAGACATCTCTTAAGCTTAAGTGTTTCTATATTGACGTTTACATAACAACATTCATAGGAACATAGAGACTCCAAAATCGTAATGTGACTATCCAATTTTTTGTCGAAATGGCAAGTCATTACTCTCGAAATAAGATTTTAAAAATTTTTATTTTTTCTTGAAAAAATTGGTTATACTCTTAGACCCAGCAGCAGCTTTTTGTCTAGCTAACTCTTTCTTCGAAATCGTAGGCGTCTTAGTGGGCTGCAAATATTCGTATTCAATTAATCATATATTCCGTACAGAATAAGAAAATAATCATATCAAAATATATGTTTAATTTAATATAATAATATATAATTTAATTGTAAAATTATTTTATTAATTAAACATAAATCAAATTCATATTATCATTGTGTATACCTTTTCTGATTTAGTCAGGTCGAGTGCTCCATTTCGTGGAGATTCTTCCTGTATTTCTTTTTTAGGCCTTTTCTCATCAGTTGTTTCTTTTGGACTACTAAGCTTACGTTTTTTCTGTTCTGTGTCATCAGGTAAGTTAAGATACTGTAATAGCTTCTTAGATAAATCTTCAGCAAGGTATTCAGAAACTATACCATGAGCATATTTCATGTATTCTAAAAAGTACAAATATAATTTTAGTTTTAAAGATTTATTTCAAAATCATTTTAATTATATTAAAAAATGTATTAAAATTTTACCCATTTCGGTTCCACCCTCGTATTTGCTACTTTTTATATAATTAGCACTAATAGCACCTTGAGAAACATGAATTCCTTTTTGCCTTACAATTTCAGCTACTCTTTCAACTTTTTTCCGTAGCCAACTTAATGTTTTTTCTTCGTTGTACTTAAATGCTTGTAAAGATTCATCTCCTTTTCGGTCAGCCACTAATGATAGCTTTAAATTTTGACATCTTACGAGACGTGCAGTTTCAGGATAATCTTCATCATGTAGACACTGGTCTAATGGCATTGTTTGCTGGGACTAAAGAATTTAATATTAAATTACAACTAAATATTTAAAACAAAACTTTGAATCACAAATGAAAGATCAATTACTTTTCTTAAATATGGAAGAACCAAAAAAATTGGATCTATAGGTGTTGAAAGGTGCATTTTTCCATCTGATCTAACATTGTCATCTATAAACCAAGATCTTTTATTTTCATTAAAAGTCATCACCTCTTGAATCGTTAAATCACCAGGGCTGAAAACAAACATGGCAGCTGGATTCGAAGCTGGATGGCGTAGCTTCACCATATCAGGATGAACACCTTCGGTGCTCTCCAAGCTCTCTCCTGAATATCAAAATAAAGATTAACAAGACAAAAATTAATTTTTTATTCAGAGTATGCAAAGAGTTGCCATTAATTTGCAACTTCATTAAAAATATCCATGTTCTTCTTTAAATAAATAATTTCTGAAAGTTAATTTTTGTCTTATTCATTTTTTACAATTCCTAAAATTAAACAATGAATAATCCAGTTTTTAAAATGGCCTTATCTTCTCTATACTGTCATGCAATAAAAATATTTTTTCCTCAACATTATTACGACTGTTATCCAAAAACATAAAAATGTATCAGTTGCGTTACGAAAAGTAAACAACAGTTTGTATTCTTTGCACACGAATTACATTAGCATATTTACGAGATCAATGAAGAGTTTATGCGCATGTTGCAAAAAAAAGATGGAATCTGTTTACCTTTCATAAGGAATACCCATGTATTTGTGTTGGCCTGGGAGCCCGATTTGACGAACTTCTTAGGTGAGCCCTTGACGCGCGGCATTGTACAATAATGTAATAAAGCGCGTATCAGTATTCAGTACGCGCCACCACTTTTATAACCTGTAAAAATAATCGATGACGCACAGTGGGCGCAGACTGTAAACGACGAGGACTACCTCAGCAGGCAGCAGCGTCTTCGCAAGCAACGCGAACCGTCCGTAAACAAAACAAAAAAACCAAGCAACGCTTGTAACTCGCTTGTGCCTCGGTGCTGCTTTTCCCACTTTCTCTTCCCTCACAAGTCGGCCATATTTTTCGCGAAAAGGAAAAGTCCGATCGGCCTCGCGCGCGATACTCCGGGAACTTGATGCTGTCCCCTTTCTATCCTTAGATCTTTGAAGTGGTGATACCGGACGCGGAGGTGCGCCTCATTGTCCTCGGGACCACCTTGGCACCGCAGACAGCTAATGATAAATCGCCGCAGGCGTACACTGCGAGGCAGCGCGCGAATTTTATTGCGCGCGCGACTACGATTTTTATCGCGAGACAGAGTAACGACGGGCCATCTTATGGGGGGGAACCGTGTCGGGGGCGCATATAGGTATATAAATATGTACGTGTATTAGGTGTGCGGCGGCAAGCGCGGAACTCTGGCGTAGAGGACACCAACTACGCTCGCTCGGCGAATGCATATCGACGCTCATTTTTTCCTCGTGTTCTTATTAGAACGCCCCGTGAAATTTTCGCACTCACGCTCCCCGCGAGGCTCCTTGCACGTATCCGCGCCCCTCCTTTGTAACTCTAGCGCCGGCGCTCCTCGCGAATCTTACCACTTACGGTGCCACTGCTCGATTTAATAATTTACACAAAGCGAGCGAAGCTCGTGGAGGTGCGCGACGAGATCTTCGACCTCAAGGATATTAATGCCCTTATGCACCGTCTATCGCATCTTTTCGTCTCTTTTGGCCTCTCGGATATTACGTAAATCCTTGATGTTTCGTGCACGAGAATGCACTCATATTTAAGGGTTATAGTAGAAATTTTAATAAAATGGATCCGACCCGGGTACGTGATAGACGTGTTATTGAAAGTTGCATGATTGCGTTAATCTAAAATTTGAAATTCCCTTTCAAAGTAAACCATTGTAGTTGCGACAGCAGGCCAACTTAAATTCTTGATTCGAGTTCGCCGAGTATTTATTCGTCATCACACCTAATCGTTCTAACTGAAAATTAAAAAGCCGTTGGTTCGATCAGAGCATGTCTTTAATTTCTATCCTGGAATTTCTGATGCTACAACCGTCCGCTCGATAATTCACAAAAAGCTTTTCAGGCAGCCTCTTAGAAAAAAATAAAAACGAAGTGAGCACTTTGTTACGTTTAAGGCTCTGATAACACCTGCGTGTAGTTCTTTGAGCCAAGCTCGTCTTAAAAAACTTCAAGGCTCTTGAGTGTAAATTTAAACTTACGAGTTTATGCTAATCTAGCTAGTCTAACTAAAAATTATCATTCGTTTAAACGTGTATCAACGTATTGCTGCAATCGGTTCTTACATCAAATTCATCGATAATAATGTGCGTTTACGTAAAAATTTGTAAAAAAAATAAGCTATTTTCAGCAGATATAAATTAGAAAAGTTAGATAAACGATCATAAGCCAAAACCAATAAATAATTTATGACTTGCATATTTGCTAAACAATTAGTAATCTAATTAAGTTTGTTTCAAGGCTTAGAAAATTTCGTACAACCAACAACTGATTTGGAATTGTATTTAAATTTTTAAAAGCTTGAAATATTTATTTTTAACGACGGCGATACATTTTATAAGATATTTTACAAACATATTAATTTATTTTGAGTCAGTATACATTGAAAAATAATCGAAAAGTAATTTAAGCAACGTTATGAGTTTTTAAATGTATCTTCTATTCAATGAAAAATCGAATTTATTCCAATTGCACATTTGCATTTATTATTTATATTTTTACAATGCAAATATCAATCCAAATTTTTACTTTTTTTTTATTTCTATGCATTTATGTCCTTTTGGTTTAGTTGCCTACTTTCTTCCTAGCCAGAAAAAATCGATTTTCTTAATTATTAAGAAGACGTCTTAATTTCAACGATAGAAAGTAAACCTTATGAATATCTTATTATTCGTTCCTTTTACTTTCTGCATGAATGACGTGCACACATAGAAGCCGAAAATTCGCCGGATAAACTTTGAGAACAGAGACCATCTTAATCACATTTTTGAGCCACGCATTTGATTAAGTTCGTGGGACACACTTGTTATGAATGAAAATCTGAATTTAATTGGTATTAATAGCTTTGAATAATCTATAATTCCGTACCCGTGTTTTTATTTTGTTTGCCTCGCTAAATTCGTCGATTCTTTTCCAAATCTACCAATATTAACGAAAAATTACTTACAATTAATCATGGAATATCATTTTATAAATACATTATCATTCGGAGAGTTTAAAATGTCAAAAAACGCAATTTCTGTTCTAAATTGAAGTTTTTATGAGATATTAATCACTCGTGATCTACGAAAAATCTGTACTATTAAAATACCTAAAATATAAAGTGATGTTAAATAATTATTGTTAAAACGCTCGTTTGATGTCACTGAATGAAAACGATAAAATATTACGTATCTAAAGATAAATCTAATTTATTGATTTTTCATGAAATAAAGTCATAATTATAAATTCGATAATTGAAATAAATTCTGCACTAGCGTTCCAACAGAATTAAAAACGCGTTTGTTCTTATTTTCAATTTTCGACTTTTCTAATCAATTAGATTATAACAATATTTGAGATGCATTGATTTTTATATGATTAAACTGTAAAATTTTAAAATAAATCCAATGCATTAAAATGCAGTCAACTGCTAATATTGTAACGCAAACAAAATTTTTTTCGTAAGTTTTTATCTCAGATTCTTCATCAGTATTTATTTTAACATTAATCACAAAGATTTATGAAAAAAAAACAAAGCAAAAATTAAATTTATTGCGATTAGCTCAAAAAGTAACATTTAAAAAAAATGTAAATTATATCCACAGTGAAGTGGTAAAAAGCAAAAAATCATAAAAAATGTGATTTTAGTAAAAACAGCTCCGAAAAGAGCAAAATTGAAATAAAAATATTTTCAATGTATAAACGTACATAAATTATTGAATTGAAGTTCGGCATAAGTTATTCAGTATAATTACTTCGATATTTTAGCGCATTTTTAAAGATAGATTTCGAAGCTATACATTGAAAAATAAAAATTTTTAGAGTCAAAGGAAACGTATGAATTTAAAATATTTTCGTCATCGTAAAAAATAACTGTAGAAACATTATATCGATAAATTTTAATTTACCGCGGATATGATTTTCAAAATCATTCTCATACCGAAAAAGTATTAGAGTTGTATACATCAAATATTCGATCAACTTCCAATAATGTATAACACAGTCACATTTATTTTTAGCATCTGTGTGCAAAACGATAGTCAAAGCCAATATCTTTTCTATTTTAGTCAAACCAAGCGTTTACACAAATACTGTGCAATACAATTTTAAAAATATGTCTATTTAGTAACAACATGTAAACGTCACGTTTTCGTATTTAAAAAATGAAGATTCATTATATACTCTAATTCGGGTGAATTTCTAATTGCACGTCGTTTTATCACTGCAATAAATAAAGAATAAACGAATAACACGACTTTTAATTAATCGTGATAGAATGAATTGAAATTCAAATATTTATAAACGCAAGTGTAGTTTTAACTATTGTTATAAAAATTCAAGTGCTGTGTTTTTTAAACTATTTGAGGAAAATGGACGAGTGTCAGGAAGCTGAAACAACATAAAACCAGTATTATCAAACATATATATATATATATATATTTTTTTTATTAAACACAGAATCACAGAGCAAACTGGACAATCGGAGGGGCGGGAGATGTTTACGCGTTCTTTCTTTCTCACTCACTCTATCTCGCTCTCTCTCTCTCTTTCTCTCTTTCTCGCGGTTACTATTTTCTCACTCTCAAACATTTAAACTTTCATTCTCACTCTCAATGTTGCACGGCTCGAAACGCCGCGGCTCGTTAGTTTCTTGTTTATCTCTCATCTCTTTTATTTTCATTTTTATACATTTTTCAAATCCGCTTTATCGTCTTGAGTTTTTTTGTTCAAACTACATCTTGATTATTGTACAAAAATGACGCAAGATAAAAAAATCATCCGATACATTGGTAAAAAAGGTACGAAAGCTCCTCTAAGCCGCAGACGCGAGTCGTACTGTTTTATCATTAATAATATTGTATTATTATTATTATATTATTATTTTATTTTATTATTATTATGTTTTTTTTATATAATTATTATTGTTGTTGCTGTTGATGTTGTTGTTGTTACTAGTAATATCAATGTTACATATTTTTGAAATATTTAGCGGCACGCGCTGTAAACCGCGAAGAGGTTTTTGTGTGTCTCTTTTTCCATCGTCTCATCAATTTTTTTCCGTTTCTTTCATTTTCAGTGGAAGTTTTGACATTTTTTATTTACAAATCAAGGCAATCTCATTTATATTTATAATACCGTTTTCTACAATCGCAAATCTGCAATATTTGCACGTGACTTGCGCTCATGTATATGCGGCGCCTGTATATATGTTTTTATTTTTATGTTTGGCGAGCGGGTGCGCGCGCGTGTATGCATGCATAAATGTAAAGGTATATTATGTTTATACAGTCACATTAGGATGTATAACCGTAATTATTGCGTACGACGTTATAAAATTCATATTCATATTTAATTCCTAAAAAAAAATTTGTTATCCGTTTAGTTTTTATTGTATTTATTCGTCATTTTTTGTGACGATACTTCCATTTGTACAATATATGTATATAATATTCTCCCGAGTGCAATCTTCGCGCTTTAGTGAATTAATCTATCTTGTCTCTTTTAATCTCTCTCTCTCTCTCTCTCTCTCTCTCGTTGTCAGTTTCATTCGCTACTTCAAACTTTTCTCTCCCATATTTATTATTCGCTCTGTCAATGATTTAATTGGCTGAGTTTTATAAAAAAAATTCATTTTTTATTTTTTAACTTTGCATCATATATATTTATCGAAGCACCGTCCGTAAAACGGTAATACCGCTAATACTCTCTCCCTCTTCCCTATTAGTTCATTCATTCATTCTCTCTTTCTCTCTCTTTCTCTCCTAAAATACCTTTTTACAATTTGAGCGATAATAATCACCAACACAGAACTTCGTCGAAGCATCCTCACGAACAAAGAACGAAGATGGGACGAAAGTTCAACCATTATTTTAGTGACATTTGAAATTCATAACCATACAACGTTTTTTCTTCATATTTATGTTTGCTTGATGAAAATCGAGCAGATTTAACCCTCCTGGGCAATTTTTAGGTGTATAAATCGTATTTTTTGAACGAATTGTCTCGATTTTACCTTTAAGGTTCACCTGCAGGTTAAGGATTGGCGAGAAGGAATCGCTCCGATTACTGACATTGTTACTTGACGAATATCGAATTTTTTAATATACTAGTTTAAATTAGTAAAACGCATCTCTATACAATTTTTTTCTTTATTAACAATGTATTTCGTTAAGATAATAAAAATATCAGCTATGATAATAAAATTTTTATCATAATAAAATAATAAAATGTATAATCTTCGTTACAACACACATATTTGAACGACATGAAATAATCGTTGAGTATTCATTGCTTTTTTCATGGTTTTTGGTTGCAATATTTTTAGCGAACGTTTCATTAGGAACTACTTTTATAAATACAATTGATCATTGCATCAGGTTGTAAAATCTTTTTCAATCTATTTTCTGCTTCATTCATTTTCAAATTTAACCAATGACAAATTACTCGTTATTTTAATTTGGGGTATTTGTATCTTAACACAGCCTGATTGTATATGTTTTAATTGCACGTGAATCTCTAGTTTTCAACCAGCCACATAATTCAATTGTACCAGGTAAACCCCGCTGCTCGATTTCCTTCACAAACGATCTTCTTTATTGTTCTCTCTCTCTCTCTCTCTTTCTCTCTCTCACGCACACACAAACACGCATGCAAACGAGCGCGCGAACATGCACTTCCACACGTATTTATATATATATATATTCTCACACGCGCTAATAAATGAAAACAATGACGAGGAATTTTCACTTTGCGCGCCTTGTATGATGTTCCTACGTTAATCTTTATCGCAACAAATCTCACTACCGCGTGTACGCATTTACAATACATATACAGAGAATATTAACAATTGTAATTAATGCACACCCACCCACACACGCACATGGACATTCTCTCCCTGGCTCTCTTTCGCATGTACTTTCTCTTTTGACAAACAAGGCGTCACGTCGGATTTACGTAACTAAAGCGCGACGTATGTAAGATTATCGATATGATGCTGTAAGCTTTGAATACTTTTCAAGTTTGCGTAATAAGCACATAAAAGCCCCATAAGAAGCGTTTTTTTTTAATATATATATAATGATGAATTAATTATCTGTTACTGGACATAATTATAATTACATTAGTATAAATTTAAAAGTTAAGAAAGTTCTGCCCTCGACTACGACAATTAAGAAAAAGAGATTAAGTTTCATTCATAAGTCTCGCCGTTTAAATATATCAAGTTTTTCTTCTCGAGTTAATTATTTCGAAAACTAAAAGCTCTTGTTTCAACGCGCACCTTTGACGTTACTTACTAGAAGGAATAAACTAAAATTTGGCAAAAGCGCCGACTTTCGTGAAAGGCACGTAGACAATTTTTTTTCTTTTTTCACTTTTTACGCAACACACTATATTATTATATGATCTCCAACAAAAACGCCGGAAAATCTCAAGCTTTACATTTTTATTTTCTAACTTTTTTTCGTACGAGTAAAAGTTAATCACAAGTATTAAGTGAAAAAGGTAGTAAACGTGACAGTGACAAAGCCGTATATTAGTAGTATAAATATTGTTAATATTGATTAACCATAATCTTATTAATATTTAAAAAGAATGGATATTATGCGATACTTCTGTTTTAATGTAAATGCTTAAGCGATACTATAATAATAGTAGTGACGAATGACAGTTTAAGAGAAATTCGTTCAAATCTGTTTAACGTGTACTACCAGTGCAGAGCCTTTTAGAATCAGCTATTTTATGAAAAAATATATAGCGACAACTGAATTTACCCTTTAACGTATAAAACAGTGGATAAGATTATTAGAACTAATAATTTATGAATTTCAATATAAAATCATATCAGATTACAAATTAACAAAGTATAAAATAATAATTAAAAAAAAAATCAGCTTCAAATTTATCTTAATTGTTAAAATGACCCGAATGTGACTATCTATTGCATGCTTGACTCCCACCTTTAATCGTGAAGAAATAAAAGGGAAGAAAAAACTACGAGAGGTAATCGTAAATATAAAATACAACTACGTAAAGCAGTCGAGTAGCCAGGAAGAACAGAAATCATTTAACTTCGTGACAAGAAGAAAAATGACGCTGCCTTAAAAAATCCATTGAAAGGAAAACAAATTTCATTGGCTGTATTGATAAGAAAAAAGGAATAACGCGTGGACATTAATCCCTTCCTCTTTAATCTATTTTTTGATAATAAAATTGATACGAGTAAATTCCTTTCATTAATAAGTATAACGTAGGTATTAAAATATGTTTTTTTATGAAACTGAACGAGGCTGTCAGGATCTTTTATACTTTTGAAATTTCAAATGTAGACTATTTCGTAGTAACTATTAAAACATGTATATACGCGTCAATGCATATATACGTATACGGGCAACACGCACACACTTGTGGCGTTGATTTTACTTTAAAACATTTAATGAAATGTCCTTGTGCGCGACATCGCGAATAGTCGAACCTTTAAATATTTCGTAGTCTACGGCAGAAAATACAAATAATAAAACTTTTAATCGACCGAGTGCCGAGATAAAAGGAAGCCAATCAGCATATTTTAAATACTTGATGCAGAACATCGGAAACAGTTTGAAGCAACGAGTGCACGGATGCATACGCTCGCACATACACGCGTGTACAGATTGTGTAAAATATGCTCCTAACTTTCTTTCACGGCGCTAAGAATATTGATAATTTTACATTTAAAACCAATCTTCATTCTCAATTGAAACAAGGTTTTTTCGCGTGAGACGTACACCTTGTTTGTTCTATTATTCATTATTCGTTTAAATTTGCCATCCACGCATAACAACAATTTACTCGGAATTCCATCAATCATAATCTTAATAAAAATAAAGTACTCTTTAAGAATTATTTTAATGAAAAAATGATAAGTGAAATTCGTGTTGTTGCGAGTCGTTTCTTTACGTAAGTGATCGTAAGAAGTGCTCGCTTTTCCTTATTTCGAAACGAGTTTACTCTCTGGAAATCGGATCCAGCTTACCCGACTGAGATTATACTAACCGTCAGTTGGCTTCTTGCGAAACCCGGATAATATTCAACTTCTGATTATTGAGTTCGTCGCGTTAGTTCTATCAAATTCCACAATTCGATCCAATCGAAGTGATTTTTATGAACCCTAGATTCTATATTTGAAGTCATATCGATACCAAACGCCACTTTCATTCGCCGTCTTGCCGTCGAAATGAGAATAACGTCGCACAGATTCGAATAAAAAATACCACTGTGGTCGAAGATTAAAAGGCCCCCAAAGGCTTTTTTATTACCTACGTTACCGGTACTTCAATTTTTGTAATTTACTCAATAACTGACTATTTTCTAGTAAGTCTACTGTTGTTTCACAATCTTTAGAATATAACAAATAATTATCTATGAGGAAAATTATTCTCATTGTTTCACTTTCGTGCAAAGTAATATTTAACTTTATAAACTATAACGACTGCAATCAACGCAACTATATTGTACAAAAAACAAATCAAGGTCGTTACGCCACTTTTTGGCGAATCGAGAAGTAAAGCCAACACGCTTCTAGGCGATTCCTTATTTCTCGATTCTTTTAAAAGTAGTCTCATCGAGCTGATTCGTCTTTTGTAATGTACTCTAATAACTCTCTCTCTCTCTCTCTCTCTCTCTCTCTCTCTCTCTCTCTCTCTCTCTCTGCCTCTCTCAACAAGAATAAATTTTAGGAAGCGAACGTGTTAAGAAGAAAAACGAAACAATCAAAATTACTTTCCTCGCTCGCGAAATAACAACTATTAGTTGAGCAAAATGCAAAGTCGAATTGAGCTTGTCGGCGAGTCCGGGCACCGAGAGACTCGCGCCCCCAACCCGGAAACTCGTTCGAGTCAACATTTTGCGCTTTCTCTTAAACGCGTGGTTCGTTGAATTGTCCTCGAGATTCAAAATCTCAGGACGTGATACTTCGTCGTGTGGTCCAGCGAGTAATGTCTGCTATTTCATAGAGGCCCCCAAGGACCCTTTTAAGTGTGCACTGAAGATTGATAAAACTGACCGGATGCTGGCCAGAATTCCGGCGGGGCTAGGAGTTGCCTAGAGAGCCTGAGCCTGGACTGTGGTTGTTCTTACCCGACGTGGGCATTTCATTGTACGGATGATTGCTGTTGCATAACACCGTGTAGATATTGTCCACGTTGCTCAACTTCTCGAAGAACGGAATCAAATCGAGCAGTTCCGAGTCGGTCATATCGTCGAACCACGAAGCTACTGGCACCTGCGAACGATTTCATTTTTCATCAAATAATGATAATTATTCCGCACTTCGAGTATTATTCTGAATATTACTCGGAAGTCTTATAAAATGACATTTTTCAACAACTTCATTCGTATAACGAAATCATTAAGAAGTTTTAAGATAATGTATCAAAGACTTGCGAAAGAAAGTGGAATTATAATTGTCGTGCTCGATCGGTATTGTAAAGAAAGAATAATTTTACATTGAAAGATCTAATATTAGCTTTGAAAGCTCGAGTTACTTGAATTTATTTCTCATTACATCCAAGAATGCCATTGTATATTTCAAAACGAATTTTCAATCAACTCTGTTTCACAATTTAAATATCCTTTGTGCTAAATGCGCTTAATGTAATAATGATACATATATGCATAGCATGTAGATTTTAAATTATAATTCAACAAACAAACCCCGATTATTATATTTTTTAATGAATACAATCACTTTTATGAAAATATCATGTTAATGTAATACATCGAGCAAAATTATTAAAACATTTACGGAGTAAATCGACGGGAAATATAATATTAACCTCTGCTATCTTAGTTTATTTTGGATTTTATTAATATTTTCTAAAAAAATATCTGTTTAAATTTATATTACCGTAATTATAACGCGTGAAACCTTTAAAAACTTTTCATAAGCGCGTTTGATAAACACATAAGTTATTTTTTATATTTTTCGGTTAAATTTAAACATCAGATGCCAAAAAATTGTTTTACTTTTATATATTGCTCACAATAATGCATAATCTTAGTAAATTTTTATTTAAAAAATATTATTTTTTATACAAACGTAAACATTTTAAAACAAAGTATATAATATATGAAATACATATTTATAAACAGAATGTATAATAAAAGTTAACTAATAAATTTAATAGGTAATATTCTACAAGTGGCTATTTCAATAGTACATTATACAACTAAACAATTAAATAAATATGCTAATTTAAAACTCCCGCTTACTTGATCCTTTATGCAACAATCTGTATAAAAGAGGTATTAAGTAAATATTTCAGAAAATTTTAATAAACTAATTCTTTCTTTTGCAGTGACTTTTAATATCATTAATTAATTCGACTCGATCTAAAAAAATACGATCTACAAAGGTACAGAGGAAAATCAAGATTAAAATATTTACGTGTTAAGGTGAAAAATTTTTTAATTTTAAAATGAATCTAATAGCCATAATAACACTTCTGATAACGTAATGAATTGCAAGTGTTTATTATTTGAAACTTACTGCGTTATCTGGATGAAATATGTAACTGGCAGGACTGTTATCGACGATGATGATTTGTTGCAAATCCCGGCCTAATTTGTTTAAATCTTTAACGTAATTACCCCTGTGAAAAACGCAAGACTCGCGAAACAATCTTGCTCTGAATACACCCCATCTATCAAGTAGATCAGCCACTGGATCAGCATACTAAAAAGTAAAACAGTGTATAATTACTTACAACTTTTTAACATAAATAAGAGACAAAGGATTTAAATGTCGATAAAATATGTGTCTACATTATTATATCACATATTTAAAGCCTATTTAACGTGTAAAACATCTTTTTATTACTCGTATATACATCTGATAATACATTGTTTACAAATAAGAAATACCAGTAAATGACTCATTTATTATAAAACTAGTAAAAGATGACTCTTAAGCTAGAAAAGACTGCGATGGCAATCATACATTGATTAGCTTGATCACCAAGACTAAGAATTTACAATCTCTAACATTCTTAAATTCAATTTCATAAAAAGATCTATACAAAGATATACAAATTATAGGAGCTCAAATATATGTAAAAATTTGTAAAAAGTCATGATAAATTGGGGCTCTTTTGTGTTAACAATTATACCAAATGAAATTACAGTAATAATAATGAAAGCTTAGAGGTTTAAAATTAATCACCACTAATTTTTAAGTATTATTTTGTACACCCTCTCCACAGCATAAAAACCTCAATTATATATTTAATTGTATACACAGAGAACTAATCACCTTTGGCAAGCTTGCAGTAAACAGTACGCACTCATAGAGCTCGCCCATTCTCTGTAAAAACTCATCCACGTAAGGCCTCTTGAGAACGTAAACTTGATGCACTGTGCCATCTATTTCCACTGGCACCACAAAATCAGCATTGTTGATAGGCTTAAACGAGCTGTGCACCAAGGTCTCATCAAGATCAATCACCATACACTTTTTGTGGATATCCTGATGGCGCACTGGTGGTAACAGAAAACGGGGCGAACCAGTGCCAGGAGGTGGTGATCCTCGACCATCGCCCTGGAGTGAACTAGCCTTTGAGCTCTTGGAGCTGCTGCCACGGCCCCGACCCAAGCAGCAAAGAAGGGAATGCAGGAAACCCCGTCCCCGCGGTTTCTTTTCGCTTTGGGTCGGAATGCTGATATTCGTCTCATTATCCCTTGGTAATTGTGCTGAAATTTTATTTATTTATTTATTTACTTATTACAAATAACAAAATCTACTTCAAAATAACAATAGATTATTTTACTAATGTCACTTCGAGATAAATACGTGTAAACATAAATATGTGCCGCACACATAGATACATACATACGTGCGCATAGGTTAATTAAAGCTACCAGTCAATTGGTCTACTATTAATATTAAACAGTAAACTACATTCCACATAAGCAAGGAAATTGGATAATTATATTGAATTAATCATGATAAATTATATAAAATAATAAAGCAATGTCAGGTAAGCTGTATGGCACCTTTACACGTTCTAAATGATTGCTCAAAATTTATTATTATTAAACACAAAACCTTGAATTAAAAAAAACGACACTGCCTAGAAATTATTTATAAGTCTTGATATTGTAGGTTTTTTTATTTTTACAAAAAAATGATTTTTAAATTGAAATACTATCTATTTAAATTTACTTTATATTATACATAGTATGTTTTGATTTGTATTGCAAAATTAATGATAAGAAAGGACTTAATTAAAGTTTTTTTTATTGATAAAAATTTTGTGTGTATGTGTGTGTTATATATTTAACAGCTTATTAATGATAAAATTAAAAAACATTGTGAATGTACGTCCCAACTTACATACTTTAATATTTGATATTACAAAAAATTTGTGGTACAATTATAAAATTCAGCTTAAAAATGTGTTGGAAACGTAACATAATATAAATAATATAAATATTAATATAGCTTTTTTATTTTAAGTTCTTATGCATATTACACTATTGTATTATATACCTTCTTAATTGCTCTTTTATTCGAGTCATATTTAAAATAGTTATAAAACTAATTATACTCGTTCAAATTATAACCAAGCATTAACATTTCTAATACATCAAAATTATTAAATTTATAGATCATTTTTACTATAATAGCCATTACTGTAACTTTTGACAAAGAAGAACTAACAGTTAAGCGAGTTCTAATTTGATAAATTTTTATTTTTTGGTCAAAATTAAATTATCTGTATTAAACAGTAACAGAAAATCATTTAGCCTAAACATAGAAATTTTTTTAAATTATTCAAAATATATTTATCTATTGTCAATTAATTTAATATTAAAGATACTGAAATTAGACAAACTGTATCAATAATTACATCAATTATAAAAATTGTTTCCCACTTGAACAGCACTAGAACAGCTTTCTATTTTTTGATGATTGTACACAAATATTATAACACGATAATGCTCTAAATGGAAAAACCAGCAACAAAGCAAAAAAAGACATTTTGTTACACAAGAAAATATTTTAAAAAAAAATAAAAACAAGTGGCAAAGGGAAGTTGAAGATTGTATACGATATAATACAGTAAAGTGTTTTTAAAATGATCGTAAAATAGCAAGGCACGATCTTTTGGATTTTCATTTTCAATAAACGAGAAAAAAATGAAAAATTTTACATAATTTTATATCAGGAATAGACGTAAAAAGTTCATTACGATCAAAACTGCTGATCGAGTAAAAACAATAAAGAAATTGAAGTGTAAGATAGAAATGAAAAGGAAGATAACGAAGTAAACTTGTCAAGGCATACAGCTGTCAAGGTATACAACAAGCAAGAAAATTAAGTGTAGTTAGTAGTTATGCATTAAAGACATAAAACATGAATTCTTTAGTTACAGATTACACTATTAGTCGAAAAAATAAGAACATCATGCACAACAATAGTTTTAATAAAATCATTAAAGTAAAAGAAAAGAGAACCTAACCTTTCCGCTGATAGGATTTCAACCAAATTTCGCGTACACAAGTTCTTGTGCAGTTAGCCCGTAAAAGTCCGGAAAAAGACATTAGTTTACGGTCAGACACACGAAGTGTAATGGCGATAAAGGGAGAGTAAAAAACACAGTAACAGGTGCACAGAGAATCACAGTGTACGCAGCATCTGGAGCAAAAGAAATCTGTTTCAAAACAAACCAAGCCAATAAAGAGTCAAAGCACCCTTTAGAGCTAGAGCTAAACTGAAAGAGAGTCGAGACTACAGAGGAAAAAGAAAAAAGTAGACAGCTCGCTCGGTGCATACACAGACAAGCACTCGTTCGTGCAGAGGCGCACGCACACACGAGGGCTCGGTGACAGGGGGGCGGGGCGGCGGGCGGGGGGCGCGAGAGACGGGAGGCTTATACGCCAAGAGGCCCGTTTACACACAGACAATACCTTTCTCGTTGAACTGTCCCAGCTCGTCATCGCGCGACACTTGGGTGATAATGGACGATGCGTCCATTTAAACATTTGTCGGAGGACTCCGATCGTCTTCGTTCGGTGCAGTGTGCAGCAGTGGCCCGTCGTGGCCGAGCGAAAGCCTTTCTTCGGGTTTACGCGTGTGTGTCCTCGACAGCCCCTTTACCTCGGCCGTGCGTTCGCACGCGTGCACACCAACGCACGTCCCCGAGCAGTGCACCGCGCAGGCTACCACCAGACGAGAGCTCGCGGGAAGCCAAGTGGCAGGCAACGGCACGTCGACGGCGACGGCACCACCAGCACCAGCACCAGCACCAGCACCAGCACCAGCACCAGCACCAGCACTACTGTGCGCAAAAGACGCAGCAGCCCGGAAAACGAAGCCGACGAATATCCCCAATGGCCTGGGCTCGCTGCACGAAACTTCACGAAACGTGTGAGCGGTTCTCGCTGCTCGACGGCCGTCGCCTCGTAGCTGCTGCTCCACCCGATATCATCATCACCATCCCGCGGCGAGAAGAGGAGCCTTGACTCTGGCGCGCGCGCGCTTACTGCACCACCACTGCCGTTGGTCCGCGAGCGAGCGGAGAGCGCCGTGTGTGTTTCTCGGAAAAATATAGCTACTGCTGCTGCTGCTGCTGCGGCGGCGGCGGCGGCGGCAGTGACGGTGACGGCGGCTCTCTCGCTCTCTCTCTCTCTCTCTCGCTCTCCACTGGAGTGGTCGCGCGCGCGCCTCTCTCTCTCTCTCTCTCCTCTTCCGTTCGTCCGTCTCGCTCGCCGACGACGCCAGACGCGCAGCGCTGCCCTGTATCTCGGGCGCCGCCGCCCCTCCCCGTCGGCAAGCTCCCGCTGGCCGCCGATCGGAGCCGCCTCAAAAATCGTCGGCGGCTGGACTCGGGGTCCCGGTTAACGCGGCCAGCTGAGAGCTGCTCCCGCCCGTTTCCGAGCTTCGCGCATCGCTCGTCGCCGCCGCCACCTCTGCAGCCTGCATGCCTGGAGCGATCGGGACGACGAGAGCTACTCGAAAGTCCCAAAATGGCGTTCCCGGCCCCGAGCTAACGCCATTTTATCGACTCCGCTTTCACTCGGCTTTTCTCGCGGCGACGGGAGTAGGCAGGCCAGGCCCTGCGGCTCTCCACGCGTCTCCTCTGCCTAGCCCCATTCATCTCCTTCTACTTTAATTTTCCTCGGACTCAGCGGTGCGTCGTAACAATCGTCCTCGCACTCGGCGAGTCTCCTTTCTCTCGCTTGCGCACTTCGTCCGAGAGCAAACCACACCTATTATGTCAGAGGTACGCAAGTACAAGTCTGAAAGTAATACACGAGTGAGAAAAAAGGCATCTCCCACTGCCCGCCCCCCCCCCAACCCGCTCGGCTTCCGTCTCTTTTTTAATCGTCGGAGCGGGGCGCGGAGTCGAAGCGTGGGCGGCTGCTCGCTTACACGTGGATTACGTTGTATACAAACGTAATCGAGCTCGGGTACTGGTACATTCATTCCACTTTCAAAGAGCGCCACGCTTTCCGGATTCCGAGTCGCTCGTAATATTTTTTTTTGTAATCTTTTCACTGTTCTCGCTTCCGTTCTGCTAATCGATTAACCGATTTTAATCGAAAGGTCTCGCGCGCTCGAGGAAAATGATCATTATTAATCTTGACTCTCGAAGCAGCAGCGCCTTGTTGTTTAATGCGCTTTAAAAAATATGCATACAGGTATCGCTGGTTTTTGGTCGCTGGGCTGCCAACGCTGACTCCGCACCACCAACTGAGTAAATTCTTTTTTTCTAAGATTGACGCGCATTATGACGCATTTTTGACAAACTTGTTTGTCTTCAAAGCCGAATAACTCCTCTAATATTTGCTCGATTCTGTGTTAAAATTGCATTGGGCACTACACGTCAGAGCCGAATTAAAATATGATTCGGTGTGAAAAAATAAGACGAAGCGAGAGACATTTAAGTTTAGGCTTGTTTTGCGCGCGTTTTTGTCGCATTTTTCACGTCTTTCCTTGTCGCAACGCAGACGGGCCTTTAATTCGATCGATGTCATTTAACGCTCTTGTCCAAAATTTACCGATACATTCGCGAGAAACGGTATTGGTAATATTTCAAACGAGGACTTAAGGTGTGCCTGGCACAAGTTATACAATGATATTCTAACGCCGCAATTTTCGTGAAAATTGTCACAGTGCCTCGCGCTAAGTGGGGTAATTGCATATTTTTCTAATAAACGGAAATTCTTTCACGCTTTAGAGATATACGGTTATTGTGACGCGACCCGATTTTCCGAGTGTAATATCGTTGCGAGCGTCGTCGAACGGCCGTGTCCTCCGCACAACGACGCGCAACCATCCAACTCTTTCAACGAACTCTCAAATGCGTAATAATCTAAAGTAATTAAAGTCGCGCGACGGTATTGACTCCCTTAGGCGCCCAAGTACTTTTGCGTAGGTTCGCGCGCACGGATTACATTATTTGTAAAATGTGACGAGAACGAAACTTAAAAATACCTCGGAACGCATGGAAAATTATTGCACCATGAATTGCGTCATAATATGCTAGGAGGGAATACTTGGATCGCATATTAATGTTATGCAATCGATCGAGAGCTCTAACGTTCGTCTAATCGGATAAAGTTTGAAAAGAATTATTTCGTTAAATCCTCGCGATGCGTTATCGCGTTTATTAATCGCACGGCTCGGCTGGTTCGATTCAACCATACCTTTGCTCGGATTATTTCGAAGCGTTTTTAAATATTTGAACAGAAGCTTCTATCGCTTGTATATTATCGTCCGTTGTGATGGTAATGTCGCGTCGAAAGTAAGCGATCGCGACGAAGTTTTAGCCCGAATAAAAGGGATTTCGCGCATTTAAACGCGTATTATTATCGAAGTTGTGTGGCGTGATGAATTTGAGGTGAAAAGAGCGTTGATCGATGGGGGGCAGCTTTTCTCGCGGCAAACATCGCAACGATATTAATACGAAGTTGTAACGTATTTTACAGAAAAGGCGAGAGAAATCGATCGCGGCTTTTTCTCATGTTTACATTTCATCATTTTGGTTTGCGCACCGAATCGCTCCCGCCGAGCGCCTGAAAAATTCGGGTCCTTTTCATTTTGTTGGGCCTTCGTTTATCATACATTTGTTATGTACACGGCTTGATGATGCTAATGTAACCCCTGAGGAAGGCTGAGCTTAAGCTAGACATCGTCGTATCGAATCAAGTCGTGATTCATATTTATCGACGATAATTTACAATTTCAAGCACACGGTTGTGGCCTAAATTACCGATCCTCGTCCGACGACGAAAAATAAAAATAAAGCCAGCGCGTTGGAAATATTATGAAAATGAAAATTACACGTGTTTTACTACGTCGCTGCCTGGAAATTCAAATTTATTGTAATTTCAGTTTCAACGTAAGCTGCGTTGCTTACGCGCGGCTCCGTGTGCGAGAGTGTGAGTTCAACACAGCTCTGCGCGAGTTGTAAAAGTTGTATTTTGATGTTGAATACATTGTTGCTCGGCTCACATCTGATAAAATAATTTTCGACGCGCTTATACTCACGGAACTCGGGTTGATAAGTGAAAATGAGCGACATTCGCGTTTATTTCAATGTTTCCCAACCGACGCTCGTTAAACACGCGAAATTTGTTTTAAAAATTCGTAAAAAGTGCGTCAGAGGCTGTTGCCTGATCACTTAATCGCGGTAGTTGCAAGTTAATTAAATTCAGCCACGAATTGAGTTTAGATTAGTGGTGACAGCTTTCTCGAAAAAGTTTCCGTTGGTTTTCTCCTTTTTCGAGCGAAAGAGAGATTTTTCAAGCTACGGACCGATTGGATTTTTTAATCCTCCGCCGAGGCTCGAAAACATCTCGAGTCGGTCCGCTCGAGTTTATTAAAGCGAATCAAAAGTCGATTGAACGGAAAGGAAAGCTTGTGAAAAGGTGCCGGTGCTCGTGACTTTTCATTTCAATGGGATTAAGTTCCGCCTCGGAGTGAACGGGAGTTTTTACGGCTCTCCTGCATGATTATTGCGATGATCATGGGAACGGGAATGGGAATGGGCTGGAGTAAATTTTCATTATTCCAGCTGGCCGCGCTCGATCGAATTTATCGCGCGCAGATGGCGAGACGAGGGCCTCAAATATTTGCCTCCCCACGAACTGCAAAGCAAATAGCCAATACATCAAGATAAGGCCCGGCCGAGATAAAGCCCCGAGAGGAGAAAAGAAGGGAAAAGAAAAAGAGAGTCGAGAGAGGAGCGGCGCGTTGCGCTTGCACGTACACGAAAACAACGTCAAGTGTACGAGGAGGCATGTGAAGTGGAACGAACCCAAGGAATGCACACGCGAGGCCCTTCCCATCCGTATGTTCTCTTTCAATCTCGTCGCCGCCTTTCCTTCATCCTCGCCTCGATCTTACGCGCGGCCCCTGACATATTTTTTCTTCTTTAAATCGCCGTCGTGACGGTCGCGCGCCCGCGGCTTCGGTTTCACCACGGCGATATCACCTTTTCCTACTGGCGTACCCATTTCTCGGGCTCGATCGCGTAAACGCACGCCGCCGCCGCCGCCGCCCTCCGCGATGACAACACGAGCCGCAGCCGCGCCGGCTTTTTCTTTTTCCTCCTCCGCCAACCTGATAAAACTGGCTTATCTGCGTGCTTTAATTGCCTTTTAAATGCCGCGGTGCGCGCATACCTACGGCCGATTGATTTTCCTATTCGGGAATGGCTTTAAAAGCACCGATTCTTCGTCCAGCGGCCGGTAATGCCTGCGCGACGAGTCACCGAACAAGGGACCGAACAACTTCTTCATTTCTCTCTATGAATCACTTTAACGACGCAGCGCTTAGTTTTACCTTCGAGCAGCCATTCAAAATCTGTCCTCGTTAAATTTACATTATTCTTCATTAGCTGCTGCTTCTGCTCGGAACATCTGCGGTTGCTTATTAATAATTAACGCACGTTTTACACTCGATAAAACGAGCAAATACACGATACACGCCTGAGTATTGCCAACAGGTGTAAAATGTTGTGTGGATTTTAAAATTTACCGAAATTTAAACGACAAAGTGTAAATTGTTACATGGTACGAGAAACGTTGAGCGATCACAATCTATTTCACGCGTTTAAAATATTAAAAATATTACGAATATATTTTCATTCTTGATTTTCTCAACGCGCGTTCATTGACATTTTTATTGATTTAGAAGCTCATCTATTCTTCCAGACTGTTAATAGTTTTTTGCTTATCAATTTTGACGCTATACCATTTTTAATTACGTTGTAACGACGGGCCGACAAACTTTATATTTTGTGGCACTTTGCTACAATGTCCCTAATTAAATTTCGTTTCGCTTTTATCAACGAGGAGGATTATTCTCTTCAACGATATCAAAACTCATCGTGAAATATTTAATACGAATTACCAGTATTTGTGGTTCGACAAATTTCGGTGATTTTTAGCAGAACGAGCATAGCTTGCGAAAATTTCAAACCTATTATTTCGTTTTTACTGGCGACGTGTAATTATATAAATTATGCTAATTTATAAAATGCAATTGCATTTTAATGCAAATACTCGCGTATAGGCCCTGATAACTAATGCAAATGTTTTTCAACTATAATTAATTTTTATTTTGCGAAAACACGTCTTATTAGTACCGCGATTAAAGTTAAAGTAAAGCAGCTATTTGCAACGAATGTTGATTGAAGCACTCGAGGAGGGGGGAGGCAGACCTTTGTCGTCTTTCCGCTCCTCTTTACGGATTCTAATTCAAATGGTGTACACGCGTACATGTATATTGAAATTGTTATGACGCGATGGCCAAGAAAACCTACTTAAGCCCGCCTTCCTTTTTAAAATTCTCGCCGCAGCTTCGTACGCTCGATGCGTTTATTTGTTATGTTTGCATTGAAAAGTGGATGAGAATTAGGAGAAGCAAGATTTATGAAGTAATCGTATCGTATAAGATAATTTTTATTATACATATTTGTTATCACAATTTTATCATCATTGTTGTAATTTCTTGTACAAAAATCATCTGCGAAATGAACAGCCAGTTGAATGATGTGTTTCCTTCTTCTTGATCCAATCGTACCCTTTCTTTATTCATTTATTGTTTTCTATAATAATAATTCTATAATAATTTACATTAACTTTATACAAATTCCCTGTACGAGTCTTGCAGGTTGGCCCATTCGACGATAATACATATAAACTATTACAATAAAAAACGCTTTAAAATTTTGTTTCCCACGCTTAGGATTCGAATACATACGACTCAATTAATATTTAACTCGTGGCTTCGAGTAGATTAAAAAAAAGGAGTATAAAATTTTTGATTGTTTATTCATCTTCTTTCATTGCTTTGACGCGTGAAAACCACACCGAAGCAAGTCTTTAGCGATTGCCAGGCTTGCGGATGCACAAAGATTGCAACTGCAAAACACTCGCGCATTTCATTTTAACTTTTCCTACGAATCCGCTTTTTCCCGATCATTTGTTTTTCATCATCATTGGTCGGCGCGATACTCGGCCGCAAGACAAGCCGATAATGAAGATCAATCCAATCGCAGTGAAGGCGAGAATTAAAAAGTACCGCTTAGCTGGGGAACGATTCACCGAATCGTACAGCTCCTCGATCGTTTTCGGGGCGACCAACTGAAACACAAACCAAATTTGTTCGGCGCTTGTAAAAAATACTGAGAAAAGCAACAAAATTAAATTTTTCACGTTTAATTATTTGAGCTTTTATCGACGCACTGTAGGTTGCTGCGCGTCATAATCGTACGCAACTGATTTTACAACTCACTTTTTACGAAAATGTCAAAATATCAGAGATAATTAGACGTCGATAAGGTGTCGCGTTATCACTTTATTACCTTCTTGATGCTAAACTGTAAATCATCAATTCTCTATTTATTTTTAAAGCCATTCTTAAATTTAAGCTAATTATTCGATCAATTTTTACAAGATACTACAACGCATAACTATTGCGTACGCGATGATTAATACATTTAATACAGATAACGCGTTAAAACGGTAAATGTTCTGCAACTATTAGGTTGGACAATAAAACCTTACCTTCTCTGCATTCCTAAACATCTCGATTCTACTGGTCAACATTTTATAACAATCCGCCTCTAAGGATCTTTTCTCATCTTGTAAAATATTTTGTAGACACTTGATATCTGAAAAACGAAAGCCATTGCTTTTGTTATTGCAAAACAGATGGTAAATTTATTTAGCGAAATAATTGTCCGTAATGTGATATTTACGTCTTCCAGCTCCCTGTGGCACCATATTACAGTATTTGTTAACATCCACAGCGCAAGCCTTTTGCAGAAGTGGATCAAAGTTGATATCTGCCTTGGATTCCTCGATCATCTCGGCCACCTGCATGCGACAGGCTTCTTTCATTTCCTTGTTGTCGAGTGTGAATTGGTTTTTGAGACACTCTTCGACTTTACCCGGAGGACTGTTCTCGTCTGGTTTGCATATTTTGTCGATCTACAATACACGTTAAAGGCTTGAGTTCGCGCTAAATACTCGCCATATAATTCGACATAAAATCTTTACCCTGCTTTAAAAAAAAACTATTTTACGTTTAACTCAACCGGCCTCGTTTCCAAAAGCTTAAGAAGCGTTATATCGAGCTAGTATTTTTATTTTATTCGAGAAAATATTCGGTGCTAAGAAATTCTAATGAGTTGACAACAGCATCGAAAAGATTTTATGTCCAGCTCTTACAACAATGTAAAATTAAAATTTAATTACCTCATCAGCACACAATGCTACAATCAACGGATTCAAATGATAATTTAAAGCTGCCTCTCTCAATATATTTGCCATTTGATGTTCACATTTAAGGGTTAGCTTTGATTCCTTGAATTTAATTTTTAAACACGCTATGACTTTACCTTCTAATTCTTTATTCGCAGGTTGGTTTAGTATTTGCTAAAAAAAATTGGCGAGATTTTATACATTTCACTTATTGGACAAAATTACAATAAGCATTTTCATAATCTATTGCTTTTTTATTGAACGAAAGCACATTCTTAAATTGGATTGGAGAAGTTTGAAAATGCAAATTGTTCTTAAACGAATAAATATATAACAATGCAATTTAATAAAACGCACCTGTTTACAGTGCCTGTTGATATCTAAAGAACAAGCAGATTGTAGGGGCGCGTTAAATCTATAATCGGTGTTTTGTTCGGCCATTCTGTGTATGACAAAAGTTCTGCATTTGTCATCAAACATGGGTTCATCTTTGTATCTTTTTAAACAGTCCAAAGCCTTTGACCGATCAATATCATAGCAAAATTGTCTAACCATAGAGTGACAAGCATTTAAAAGGGCAAAGTCACTCGAACTATCTAAAAATTCTTGCTTTCTTACTTTAAATATTTGCGAATGGCAATCTTCCCCTAATTTTGGTTTATTAAATGCTAAACACTCTAGTACCTGGACAAATGTTGTTTTATAAATCAACTTACACTTTCGAAAAATAATGTGGATATAAGAGGATATATTTCATTTAAATACCTGCGAATTTCCAGGCTCAACATTATAGCAAAATTGTTTGATTTCTTCTGAACACATTTTGCGCAATTTAGGATCAAATTTAATATTTTCTCTGCGTTGATACAATTGCGCCTTAAGCTGTTGTCTACACTCTCTCGAAATTCTAGGCTGAGAATCTTGTAATACATCCTTTTGTACAATATCGCTCAAACAATTAATCACGGCAGACTTAGTGTTTGCTCTTTGAAACAAAAACAAAAAAAAACCATAATTTACCAGATGTAAAATTTTCAATAATCATCGATATAAAAAATTATTTACTGGGAACACCATCTTGTGACCATTGGTCGACAAGCTTCCTTAAACTTGAATGTGAAATGGTAATTCTTAAGCGATATCAATTGAAAATGCTCGACTGCGGATCTGCATTTACTGTCGGTACGTGTATCTAAGTCGTTTTTATGCTCAATCAAGCATTCCATCATGTCTCCTTCGTCTTTACCATATTTCAGCACGTCCTATCAAATTTGCATAATTCATACGTTCAACAATTAGATATCAACTTTTTAACAATAATGTAATAATTAAAAAAGTAATTGTCAGTAATAATTACTTCGCAATGTCTTTCCATGACGTGACGACAAGCAGTTGTAATAATGGGATTCAATTCGACTCTTTCAGCTTGTTCTTCGGTAAAGTTCCCCACAGCTGCTTTACAGTTTGGAGTTAAACTGTAAGCGAATTAAAGGTAACTTACATTAAGGTCAATTTGTTTCAATCATAATCATTATTTTCTTTATAAATGAATGATTATAATTAACGAACCTGTCGAATTTATCCTGTAGACACAAAATTTCTTCTCCCTTCGCAGTCTTGTCAAAACAAAATAATGCTAAGTCATCCAAACAAACTTCCTCGATTTCAGGTTGCAAATCAACGTTTACTGCCCTTTGCCTCATTACTCTTCTTATCTCGTCTAAACATTCTTTTTTTAACTGTAAATAATGTGTTTACGTTATGAATTTTGAATTGTAATATTTGTAATCATTTTCATGAGATTCAAATAATGCTTGTTCAACTTTAATAATCTGAACAAATAATCCTTTGAAAAAAATATAAAAATATTAAATAAACATTTTAAAATAATTTTTTTAAATATTTTTACGACTTATAAAACTTAAAAACTTTTAAAGCGTTTATAAAATAGGTCGTTAAGTTTTTACGAGTAATAAATTTGACTATAATAATAAATCGAATATTAAAGATCGTTTATACTTAATTTTATCACATGTATATACACTTATTACACGTAATTATATCCGGTTCCTCGTACACTAAATTCGAACAATCACATGAAAAGTTTTAAATGCAAGATAAAAATTTAAACACGAACTTTTTACGAATCTTAAATTAAAAATTCTTCATAATAAATTAAACATGTGCTTGACGCTCAGGAATTAATGCAATTAAAACGTTTTATCGTTTTAAAATTGAAAACCTAATTATTTAGAAGAAAAAATTTATTAGTTTTAAAAATTTATCTTTTATATTGTTAAAATGACATCCTAGATATTTTAATATCTTTACTTTCTTTTGCACTTATTCAACGTGAGCTTATGCATATTTAAAATCATTTACCGTCATGTTTTTTTGCGGATGATACGCATATCGGTATAAACAGGGAAGAACAAGTGGACCTCTTTCTACATCCATTTGGGTACCATCGCTGGCCCATGCATTTTTGGCGTGGCAAAAATGTACTGCATCTGCCTTACATGCTCTGTATAATAAAGGATCTAGTTTATAATCTCTAGCAATGAAGTATTGAATTTGAACTAGAGCTGTTTCACACGATTCTGTCATTCTATCTGTTGCTAATTTATCCATCAAACAAGATATTATTCTTGCATTTCCTCCTTGAACCTGCATTATATTTTTAATGGTCAGAAAATATTTTACGATGATAAGAAATGTAATTATATTTACTTACGTCTTTGCAAGCTACATCCACAACAGATTGACAAGCTTCTCTTAAAACTGGATCTATTCTCCAATCTTCACCAGCATCCGTCTCTTTTATTAAATCTTCTAGCTATAAGAAAATAACCGATTTTATTTTATTACAAAATAATGAACTTGCAAATATTGAAAATTGTAATTTTGCTTTTATAAGTGCTCCTTAAAACTTTATTAAATTGCAATAATTTCAAGACTTACAGCTCTTTGGCATACAGGAGAAACTCTGGCCTTCCTTTTTCTCACTCTAGTATATTCCATCAAGCAATGAATCGTAGCTCCACCAACCTCTAAATTATTACAAAATGTTTGTATGTCAGTAGCGCAATGATTGACTATTTCTGGTGACAATCTGTAATCTTCCATTAATATTTTTCTATGATCGAACATTTCAACTTGGCATTCGGTAGCTACTTTACTGCCATTCTTGACAGCTGATTCCAAACACAGTAAAATTTGTGCCAATCTTATATTTTTATCTTCAGACACATTCCTACGACAGCGATACATTTTTATATCTTCTTTACACGCCTTTGCTAAATTCCTACTGACTTTATAATCAGAAGCAATCAATTTTTCTCTACGCACTAACTGCTCTTGACAAGCTTTTGTCATTGAACGGTCCATTTTATGCTGTATCAAACATTTGTAAACTTGACCACTACCTGGTCGCAGATTGGAACAGAACTTTTTATGATCTTGAACGCAAGCAAAATACAACTGCCGATCTAATTTAATATTATCAGCCTGTATTTCAGTAACGCGAAGAATTTGTTTCTTACATGCTACCTCTAACTTATTAACATGCTGTTGCAAACAGGCCAGTGTTTGTCCTTGTAAAATATCTTTGTAAGGTTGAATTCTACCACACTGGAATCTGTTAACATCATTCTGACAATCGGGAATAAAAGAAGCAATGATAATGTTGAAATCATTGACCACCCAGTGAAGTCTTTGAATATAGTCGGAGCAACGTAAATCGGCTATTTTATCTCTTTTATCAACTAAACATAACAAATATGAACCTGGACTTGTTAATGGGCATTTTAATGCATTCAAAGCATCGTTACATTCTGCTTTTGTCATCATCTGAATATTTTCATTGGCAGTCACTTCATTGATATAATTGTAAATAGAATGTTGGCATTGGTCTTCAATTGTAACAATTTCATTTGGCTGAAAATAGAAAATTAGTTAAAATACAAAACAAAAAAATAAAAATAAAAATAACGAACAAGTTAAAATAAAATAGTTTTATTTAAAGCAGTTATATTTTTTTATGTAGAAATTTAAAAAATATGAATAAATAAATAGTGTAACAGCAGCTACAAATGTTTAAAATCAGAGGTTATCAATTTAAATTTATGTTTTGTGCATGAAAAATCTATAACTTGTAGATAAGCCTATTATTAATACAAATTTGTAAAAGAATACTGTGTAAGTTGCTTGCAAACTTTTGGCATTAGCTTTATGTGCACACACACGCACGCGAAAAATGCATCTATGAATGTGCAAGCCATATAAACAGTTGACAGATATTAGCAAATAATTAATATGAATTTTCCGAATCAAGGAGTTGAAAATCAGTACATGTAAATATATCATTATATTCACACCAAAATGAAAGGAACAATGAATACCATTGATTAATTCAAAGCGGCTTAATCAAATTAAAACTACATCAATCAAGTTTAAACCTACTTTTAATATTTGAATGCACTCCAGAAAGAACAGATTGTCCATTTCCTCATCCTGGATATCACAAAGTCTCTTCAATTTTTCCTGGCAGGTGTCAGGTTGAATGTTGTTGAAGAGCGCGTTGTGCCCAACAGGCTTTACCAATCTCAAAGATTGATTAGGATACCTCTTCCTCCTAACTAATTGATTATCCTTGATTTCATTATCCTTTTCCTTCACGAGCCACCGGACCTCCGGCATATCCTCAACCTCCACGTACATGATGTCTCCGCCTGTAACGTACGAGGCAGACGTCTCCCCTAGAACCCCTAGAATCAGGCAGCCCACGAGGAGCAATCCGCCAATACAACGTCCCATCGTCCAACGTTCGTTTGCGATACCAAAATCGTCCTCGTCGTCGTCTTTGTTGGGTCCCGGAAGGTAGGGAGGTGTCGATCTCCCCTCCCCCGCAATAATGAGCAAAGCAAAATTAATCGCCGCGATGTAACGGCAACTCTTTACCGATTCCGGCTCGACATCCGGATGGCATGATGACGCTCAATGCTGCGGCAGAATGCAATGACCTGAGAGAAACTATCACCACGGATACCTTACGCCGTACGCGTCCCTGCAGACTCCACGTCGACGACGAGTAAACAACCCGTTTCGTACTATAGCAGTACCCCCGCCTGTTCTACGTGTGCTCACTCGTCTGCGAGTGTGTACGTTGCGCGCCTGCGCACATTCACTTTCGCGCAATGGCGTAAAAAACCGGCTTTACGCGTATTGTTTTTTTCCTTATCATAGGGGTCGTGATGTATATTCCCGAAAATTCCTCGGATTTGGAAATGCTCGAATGTGTTGTCGAAAAACGCGCGTGTATATTTATACTGTGCCATAAGAATTGGAACCAGTCCAGAACAAAATACAAGCGTTCACTTTGCGTTTAAATTTTTTCAGAACCGACACACTTTTGTTTATCGTTGTTGTTGTTATTCTGTTGTTACTGTTATTATGATTCTTTTTCTTTTTTTACTTCAAAACTAATTTTAAAATCTTAATATCCAAGCTATATTCTAATCGACTATAATTACAATACTTTATTTTACACATTGAGTGTATCGTTTCGGTCAAGGTTCACAAAACAAAACTGATTGAAGAACTGATATAATAATTTTCCAGCAAAATATCGACGTGCAAAAAATGACGATTAATAGAGGAAGAAAGTTAATAGTTTCAAAGCTGTAACGACGCTTCGAGCTAATAACACCAGGTGAAAGTTCGATGGAACAGTGGGGTGTTTTCTATTAATGTCAAATGATCCTGGTGACTGCAATCCCAGTTGCACCTTATACTTATCTTAAATAATGAGAAATACGAGTAAACAACTTTCTTGGGATAGAATCATGACTCGGATTCTTCGACACCCGATTAGAAAGTAGTATAATACCGACGTAATTGTTTTAAACTTAATAAGTTTTCAAATACGTTAATTGTATTTTAAAGGGAGTGTATACGCATGAACTCATGTACAATCAGATCCAAACAAGATAATTAAATGAGCTTTATTAAAATTATTGCCAGTATGCCTTATTCCTGATACGTGCGACTAATGGAGTCCTATTGAATCGACATTTCTTAATTTATGTTTAAAAAATTTCACTCGTATTTTTATTAATTTATGTAAGCAAGAGGTTATTGTTATATTTTTGACGATTGTAAGGTCACTATCTAGATTTCAAAACAAGGTTTTATTGTGCTATCTTATTTGTTTACAATGTACGATATTAGCTATTAATAAATTATATAATTTTAATATCAATTGAATTATAAAAATTGCTCCTAATTATTAAACGATAATTAACGTACTTTTGAAATATTTAACTAACAAAATATTTTTTAAAAGAGAGCAAAACTTCTTTTGCATGCCATAGTACTTATTTTTGCTAACGATAATCTACCATGTCACGTGAATTATTATAAAATTCTATGAATCTAGATGTCAGGATTATTCAAGAAATTTAAATAACGGTGGATATTTTCAAATAAAGAAAGGCTTGAAGTCATCTATAGCATTAAATGATTTCATATATATTTTGATGCTCGTAGAATAAAAGTCGTAGTTATATTAAAATTGAAACGGCTTAGTGAAGTGGTGGGCTAATGTAATATAATGTTATTTAATTGTTTGATGAGTAGTTAGAGACATGACTAGATACACTCGTTAGATTTATATACACTGTACGTATCGGTAAATCGATGATAAAACTAGTGAACATGCTCTTCCGATAAATTGTCGGTAGGCACTTGTGATTTAATATTATTTCCATATAATATTATAATATTAGTGTAATGAATATTATTTTTTGTGTGGTGTATTATTAAATAGTGCAAGTATCTATTACTGTATACATTTGTTTATTTAATACTTTGGTCATTCAAATAAATATTTCCATTTTTAATTAGGATATTTTTTATTGTTCAGCATAAAATTTTTCTTTTATTACTGCTTGTTGTATAAAAAATGCGACAGTAGTATAAAAGATAAAATCCACACCATTTAAAATTTATAATTTTTATAGATAATAATTTTATTTTGATATGATTATAAAAATGTATTTCGTTAAACCACACGTTCTATCATTATTCGATGATTTCAATCATACTGTATCGTTGTATCGTTGTTTTTAAATTTGACTATCTTTTCAGAAATTATATTTTTTAAATGTACAAATATAAAAATTAGTTCATTGTACAAAATGTCTGACATTATTCAAATTATAATTATTAGAAATCTTTAAAATCTCTTACAATGATTCATATCACACCATGAATGAAGGGTAAGTTTATGTTTTCTTTTGTCATATACATATTTTAAAGCAGACGAAAAATTAATGTTCGAAGTTAAAGTGAATGTCGAAATGTTAAGTTTACATTAAATTAAAGAAATTTTAGTCCTTTATAGTTACAATTAAATGTTTTGTTTTAAAATAAAACTACCGAATAATTTGCCAACATAAAGCAAATGACGAAAATACGGTTTCATTAATAAAAAAATCTGTCTTTCGAGTTCATGGACAAATTTTGTTTTTTCACCATTGTCGATTTATTCAAACAAATTACTTATACAATTTTAAAGGTCTCGTTAACTGCTGCATGTAGAACGTATAAGGCTTTGAGGAATGGTAGAGGCGCGACAACTCCCCTTGTTATTATCTATCATGTGTATGCGTATATTTAGTTTTTCTACGAACTAGCGGAAAGACTTGTTCGTGCGCTCATCGCTCGAAGCAATCAGTTCCAGAAGTTGTGGCCTCGTTATACGGGTTTAGCCGGTGTGGGATGCTCGTGACGAGATGTTGCGACAGCATCACTATTACGTGCAATGAAAAGTAAAAGTCTCAAGTGCAGGTTGCGCTATTATCGATCAACGGCAAATATTGATCAACTTTATTACGATTTCGATTCCTTTATACGATTTAATTTCTCCGCTTATTCTCAAACGATCGGTACATAATTAAGTAATACACACGGTATTGCATTGCAGTAAGTCAAGTTTAATTAAATCAACATAACGTAATCGATCGTAAATTTCGCGTATTTAAATTTATTTAATTATAATAGTATAATATACAATATTATGAAATAATGTATTCCTTTGAAAATTACTAATAATAAGACTGAAAATAGGATACATGATTTTCGATTTTAATGATCGATAGTCTTGTTACCGTCCGAGCTGTTTAAAAATACTTTGTTTTTCAAGAAGAATTAAAGATGGCGCTGAAATTCCAAGAAGCGAGTACATTAAAACTTCTCAACTGTACATTTTGAGTAATCAGTGCATACAAATACTGTAAGTAAAAACTAAATATTAGCGCTTACGAGTTAACTTATGGTGCATCGTATAACAATATTTGGCGAGGTTCTTATCAAAGATATTAAATGTTCGAAGGATGCTCACATCAAAAGCACGTATTTGTTGTTCTTAAACACGTCTTAAAATATAAATTGTTATTTTCTAAACATTGTTATAAGTTATTTCGAAAAAATAAGTCGATCGAATACAGAATTTAATACAGGAAGAAACGACATGAAAAATAAAGGCATCGTATGCGAACTTTTAAAAGAACACATACGAGAAATCCCATTGTAACAGAATTCACACGGGCTTGTGCCGATTCCGAGGGGCAAAAAGAAGGCAAGAAAGAACGATCGTAGAGAAAAGGGCAAAAAAAAAAGAAAATATATTCGGGCTAATCACGCGACGATCCTTTAAAAAACCGCAACGTAAATCAGTCTTATATCACTCGTCATAAAAGTCATACATAATTTCTCTCGTAACCTTTTGCGATCTCCCGAGAGTTAGGGAACGCGCGCCGTGGGAGGGGCGAAGGAAGGAGCAGCGGGTGGGTGGGAGGGGGGCAAAACAGCTATCCTACACCGGAAATATAAGATGCGCGCACGAGTGCAACCCTCGTTGTAACCTCGTTGAAATCTCATTTACTACGGTTGAGCGCAACCAAAGAGAGTCAACGAATGTGTCAGGAGAGTTAGCACGGCTTGTACACAGGAAAAGTATACATTGTCAAAGAGCAGAGGCGAAAAATTCATTACATCAAGCGCCTTGTGTCGCTTACGATTAGGTCCTCGTAGATGGCGACGCAATCCGATAATGCATACGACATACTTGCACACACACGCGAACCGTGTGCATCCAGCACTTGCGCGCGAGCTTACTTTTTTAGCGCACTTTCTCGACTGTAATATTGCTCGACAATTTCTTTTCTCTTTTCGCGCGACGTTGGCTATTCCGAGTCCCTAAAATATGGCCGAGCGTAGACTATAGGGGAAGTTGGACAAATTAGAAAAACGATGGAGGTAGGGTTAATGTCCTAAAGTATCATTAAATTCGAGGAATTGAGCAGCTGCGGTGGTAAGCAGAACTCTATTCGCAAATTTATTATCTACTTTTCTGCGTACGGACTGTTGGGGGATTGCAGAAATGGCATGGAATTGATACTCGATACGTCGGCGAAAGGAAATAAAATAAAAAAAAAAACGGGGGATCCATATCAAAGTCCCAACTCGAGGATTCGACGGCAATTCGACGGCGATTGCCTTCCGCATTAGTGAACGCGCGCTCATTTGCAGACATTTATTATCCTTTTTTGGGCGGTTGCGGTGCTGATTCGCGCAAAGTTCAAGTCGAAGGAGGCGGGCGCCTCTGACGCTAAAAAAACGACACTGGCAAATCGGAAATGCAAATTTGTTTTAATGTAGCGTCGAGCAGTCGTCGTTATTTCTCTAGTTTCCGACAGGTAATTTTACAGACTTCCTTTTTACAACGTGCACGCGCTTTGCACTCGCCAGCGCTCGACTCTCGCAAGCAAAGGAGGACGCGGCGAAAGTATAACGGGAAGAAAGGGGCGTTTTATGCGGTTCTCCCTCCCTCTCTCCCTCGCGCTCCTCTTGATCCGTTGCTCTCTCGTAAGCACGAAAATAGGCTCCACACTTCTCTCGCGCACCGACCAAAAAGAGAAAGAGACAATGAGAGGAGGGGGAGATTTCATCTTCTTCTGCCTCTTCTTATTCTTCGCCCCTACCTCCCTACCGCCGAGCGAGATTCCGTAAAAACCGCTGGGGTATTAAAGCCGGTCGAGCGGCGCTGGCGATAAGAGATCCAGGGGATACTGCGCCGTCAAAGTCGCATTACTTTATTAATTCGAGCGCTTACACCAAGGATTTTTACGACTTTTATGCTCTGGGCTGCGGAACGGAACGAGTACTTTTGTGTATCTCCTGCTTTGGAGGACTTTTACGTTGGCGGCGACGGCCATCGCTCGCCTTCAATGTTTTTTCACTTTGGCTTAATCTGCCGTCGATCGGCCGAGGCTCCGAATTCTATTTTTACGCCGACCAACTGTACGATTCTCTTCCCTTTGATTTATTTGCTTTTGCGGGTAATAAGTAGAAAGAGAGCGAATTATTCAGACTAGCGCTGCGCGAATACCGCGACTTTTCCGTAACAATTCGGTCGAATGGAATAAGCGATGGTAATTTTCTTTAAATACTCGGCCCCCCCCCCACCACCACTTAATTATCGCGCTGCACTTAATCTTGCAACGATTGCTACTTTTTCGAAGATTTTGAAGTAGGATATTTGCCGCTTGCCGCTCGCCGTTTGTTTTTTGCGCTTCTGAATCAGGCGCACGTTTTTTAAAGATGCGTACCGTAAATTTTTCAACTTGCCGATTACGAATATTTACTCACACTTGAGTTTTATTCCCGGATAAAGCTACTGCTTCTTATATTTTATTCGTTATTACTGATAATGTTATCGGCACTTGGCTAACGCCGCTCACTTTTTAAATTGCGACATTTTATTAAACTAAGGATAATAAGTTCAAAGTCACGAGCTCACGCGCTGAGAACGAGGCGAGAAAGTTTTTTTAAAATAGCTGTCGCACACTACCTTAAACGGAGCAACGGAGCTGCGCGATATGAAACGAATGGACATGCAAATGTTAGTCGATGCTTTAAATTATTTCGAACATATTGTCTCTTTCGACATTTGGAGTGATCTCGTGACATACTTATATACTGCCTTACTCCCAAGTTCATTGACTTTAAAATACGCAGCGCGGCAGGGTGACTCCGAAATACACGACACGACGCGCGGGAATTATATGATTTTTTTCGGTCGTAATATTACATCGGCATAAGCGTCCGTAACGAGTTGGTTTTATTGGAGCAGCCATGGAGCGAGTAATGCCAACTTATTCCGGACGGGGCGCATCTGTTTCGAGTGTCCGTCCTTCCGTCTCCTAGAGGCTTTCTCGATCCGTTCGATTTAGGGTTTGTTTTAACGCTCGGCATCGGTTTATTCTCTCGCGCTCGTCGACGGACTGGCGAGCGCACGGACGCGACGGCGATTACGCGCCGATAGAAAGCAAAATAAGCGAGCGAAAACAGGGAGCGTCGGCTAATTATTCGGGAGTAAAAAAGAGCTCGCGAGTGACGTAGGTAGAAGCAAGTGGCCGCGATTTGCGCAATCACGATTTTTCTTGGTCGTTTACTCGCGCAGGCGTCGTCGGCGACGAGCCACGATTAGCCGCGAAGAAATTCCAGGCTGCAGTCGTGCTTGCGAGGAGGGAATTGGGTCGACGTCTGTATAACTCACCTAATCCTCCCGTACACCCGAAAACGCGCCGCACTACGTTTTTGTACTACGAGCGCGTTATAACGGGATGCGACGCTCGATTTTTCTCTTTTTCAACTCTGTCTCTCTTTCTCTCTCTCTCTCTCTCTCTCTCTCTCTCTCCCTCTTTTTCTCTAGCTGTTGCTTAATGCCGGAAGAGGAGAGGTGCCCGCGAGAATTGATGTTTATTTTCTCTTCTCTCCGCTTGTGCTCATTGTGAATTTCGGTAGACTCTCGCGAGTCTATCCCGTGTTTGTAAACATTTGCCCCGCTGGATCGCTCAGTCAGGCATTTTCATTTTCATTTTCCAAGTTAATTTAATTTTTAACGCTGGCCCCGCGAACGTGGAAAACTCGGAGCCTCGTAAAACGATACGAGCGCCGGAAAAATATTTGGATGCGCGCGTGTGAGATGCCGACGCGCCGAGTGCAATCGACGTTTCGACAATAAAGAGGATAGAGAGGAGCCTCTTCGACTCATCCTTCGAGTTTATTACTCTACCACGGCTACATTTTAAAAGCTAGACACTTTATACTGTTTTAATGACGCTTCAAAAACGAGTTTAATGACAAAAAATACAAAAAGAGTGTCAAGGAAACTCGCCGGATCGCTCGAGAGGACGCGGATTCGAATAAAACAAATTTTACAATCACCTCGAGAGACGGACTGCGTTGGCCCTCAAATTTAAAATCCTACTATTTTATTATTTTTCAACCTTTTATAGGCCACGTAGTTTTAGTATTTTTCGGGCTCCTCGTGTTGCGCGATAATTAGGAATTTCGTCGGTCGGTGCGTTTTAAAAGCAAATGGCAGTCGCCTCTTCGCTCGAAAGCGCCCGTAATTATATGTAATCTCGCCTAAATTTATTAAAGCGTTTGCGCGTTCGCGATTCCAAGTTATTATTAATTCGAGGCGGTTAAATATAGAGCGGCCGTCCAAACAAATCCGTATAAAAAGAACAGCGGAGCGAAGCGTAAATTATTGGATTTATCGGAGATGATTAGTCGCGCGAGAGCTCGTGGACCGGGTGACGCAGCGCCAACTCCGGCCCTGGGCCCTTACGCAACGAGCGGCGCCGGGGCGATAAGCTAAAAGATGCGACGCTCTCCTTCTCACCCTCGCGCGGAGGGGAGCGGGGGAAGAGGAGGACGCTTCGAGATACTTTCAAAGGCTTCCTCGACGGCCGCCTCTTACGTCACTCGTCACTCGCGTCGGGATGATCGCCGCGACCGTCGGCGATGTTGATTATCCCCTTCCCCGCACCCTTGTGCGTTCCCTCCTCGGAGCCGCGAGGGCTTCGTCCTCTCGTCCAAGGGCCGCCGACTGCGTCGTTTCCCGTGAGATTGTACTAATTTTCGAACCAATGACGCGGTCCCGTTACGAACAAAAACCTCACTCGTCTGGTGAGTCCGTCTGTATCTACTGTTATACGTGTGCCTGGGTGCACGAGCGCACGCACGCACGCACGCACGCACGCACGCACGCGTCTTCCCCGCGAGATGTTTTTGCTGATTTAAAGGCCGCCCTGCCGTCCTGACGCTCCTGCCTCGGGGCTATTACGAGGCCGACCGAGGCTCTCGCCGTAAACATAAAATATCTCGGAGATTATCAGAAAATTGATAAATACTCGGTCGCATTAGCCGCGATATCGGCACGAGGTCCATTGAGTATTTTGCACGTTCGTTTAAAATCTCTACGGCATAATTAAACGTTAAGTTCGGGCATTCGTATTCGGAATGTCCACTTGAAAAAATCCACATTTATTCGTTACGTCGTTCCTGTTACTGTCAGGTTTCTCTTATTAAAGGAAATAAATAAGGAACCGGATTTTTCGTCCATCAAGACCGTACGTGCGCAAACAATTGCGCAATCGTTTGCACGCATATTTTAAATTACGGCAAACTATTGAATATTATACGAGTGCTGATTGCGGCTTTTATTTTTATTCCTCTTAAGCTCTGCGCCTTCTATTTCCAATCGCATCGTCAGTCGACTATTTTCCTAGAAACTCGTTGATAAACAAGTAGCTTTTGCGCTTTCGAACTACGGAACGTTCGCCTGCACTGGGGGAGAGCGAAGAGCAGCAGTTTTATTTTAAATGGCAGCTCGTTACAAGGCGGGGGAGAAAAGAGCCAAAGCTAATTGCAAATTATTGTATCGAATATGCGAACTTTGATACGATTAGGGAATACCGACACAAGCGCAGGTTCTAGGTTGTACAAATGTTATCTTCGGAATCGATATTTTGTCGCTCTTCTCGAGTCCCTTCGATCATTTTCCTACGATAAAAAAATGCCCGGCGACGCTCAAATCCCGAGTTGGCGATTGTCTATCTCCTAATCAACGGCTTTCTCGCGCTAATAAAAATACGAGAGCCATCGAGAGCCACGGCATTCAAATGAGTAAGTATCGTTTGCTGGTTCGGGTTCAAACGTGTAATTCTAATTGCCACTAGAAAAGCCGTCGTCGATCTCGCAATACCAACGCGTCGGAATTTTTTATCACGTGTTGCAATGTTTATCACTCTGATTAGTAAGATTTACTACTCCGTATCGAAAATCCATGATCCTCGTCGTCGAAGGCCTCGTTCCATCAGACTCATCGCGGCGCTTTAGAATTATTACAGAACTATTTATCGTCTGGCTTAGTTAAATTTTCAGAACACGACCATTGCGTTTACGCTTAATTATCGATGCGTAATAATAATAATAATTGCGCAAGTTGCACGAGTGTCGTCGAGTTTTGAGTCTCGATTCTGGCTGCAGTTGGGAAATTAAGAATGCACGCCGCAATAGAGTTCGGGCCTCTTCGTCTTTTACAATTTCTGATTTTCACTAATTATTAACGAAGCTCCGCGCGGGTACAGGGGGACCTGCGGCTCGAGTGTTTTAATCGAGTAACGCCACAGGCTACCTCGCGGGCTTTTTACGAAATTGCGCGAGGTATGCGCGCATTATTTATACGAGAGAGGACCTGGAACCGACGGCACTCCGGAGTCACTACTCCCGAGAGCGAAAGCCGGCGGACAGGAGTGGTGGGGCCCAGAACGAGTTACCCTAATAAAGCGACCGAGAGGCCCGGCGCATCCTCCTTTTCCTTATACAGACTTGGCCCAATTCACCCTAAGGTCGACGCCGCTCCCCCGAGCGCGACCTCCCGCGGTTACGGTCCGGGCGAGTCTCTCCCCCTGCCTCCCTGGCCGATAAAAGACGTCGCTCGTAAAAGAGCAACTGCTCGTGGAGGGGACGGCCGAACGAGGATATTAGATAAGCAGCGGCCGAGAAACAAAAGAGATTTCAACGAAGCCAAGTGGCGGGGTTGTCGCATTCAGCACCTGGGAGTAGTCGATCGTCTCCGAAGAGACAGGACATCGCGCGCCCGCTCGATAAAACAGCGCCACGCCGGAATTAGGATTTTTAGGTCAATGCTGCGGAGGCAGAGGCTAACCTAAGAGCGCAATTGCCCTAGTCTAGGATTGCCGCTCCGTTAATTGAACAATGGAACAACGTTAAGCGCGAAACAAAAACTAACTAGCAACGATTCGGCGTCGATGACCACTGGGGATAAACTCTGAAAATGCGTAACCCATATTCGACGCCGGCGATATCTTATTCGCTCGAACCCCGGCGTGAGACTCCTCGGGAGGCTCGGGATCGCGAGCGTTAACGTTCGCTTTACGCTCCCGCAATTATCGCAGGCAAACAACGCCAGGCGCAGTTCGAAGGGGACAAAAAGGAGAAGAAGGAGCGCCTCGCTCGTAAAAATGACTGTAAACGCGCGCGTCCGGCTAAAAATAAGTCCGGGCGCCTCGGCGAGGCTTACCGCGGGCGGCGTACCCTCGACCGCCTCGGACACCTTCTACGCGACGCGACGGACTCCTCGAAGCGTAGAAGGGGCACGTTCGCGAGAAAAGGCCTCGGCTCGGCTCGACTCGGGGTGGGGGGCCCGTGCGTCGGGGAAGGGGCACGACGCCCGAGCGGTGAGCTCCTTACAGTGCATTGCCTTTTGCGCTGCCGTCGGGAGCTGCCCCCTTGGCTTCCCCGTCGCACCCCGTGCCCCAACTGCCTTTAGCGCGCGCGGAGATCCACGCGGCGCAACGAAAATCGCCGAGCAAGCGAGAGGCGTGATAAGAGCAGGCGCAAGCGACGCGACCCGAATCGCCGCCGCCTCTTTCCTCCTCTCTCTCTCTCTCTGTTCCGCATCCACGCGCAACGCACAAGATTGCGCGTTGGCTTGATTCTTGCTGGCCGGGGGTCGCGTTTTTGCTTATTCTCCTGATATTCACCTAGCAATCCTTTGAACATTTCACAGCGCTGACTCTGACAGGTCACCGCTGAGCTTAACCTCAAAGCCAACCAGAATTCAGCTGATTTGGTAGTTCCGCTGGGGTCGCGGACGTTAATTTTGAGTCGAGCACGATGCGGATTTTCGGTCGGACTTTGCGACCGAGTAACTAAATCGAAAGCTCAAAATCCGTCGCTCCCTCTAATTTAATAGCTATTCATAAACCTAACCTCAAAGGTAATATACTGTACAAGAGAAATTTACTCGTCGAGAGTCGAGTCTGTAAAAAATAAGAGAGTTGGAAACGGAGATTGCGAAACGGCCAGTGATCCCCCATAAATACTTGGGACGTTTGAAGGGAAGTCAAAGGTGCCAGAGTACAATATCAGCTGCGATTTGAAAATAAAAAGCGTGATTTTTGTCAATCGCATCTTGGAATTTTTTGCGGAGTCCTCGTTAAAAAACTTGCTCGTTGACTTATAAAAAAGCGCAGCTATTCGTCAAAACTCGTTTGATAGTTGGCGCTTTTAACGGCGACCTCCCTTGGCAAATGCAAGCAACACAGGGAGTTTTCCCCAAAAGCGAGCGATGAGGCGAATGCAGTCGTATGTAGAATAAAGGCGAGCGCTGGAAGTTTGGGCTCGGGAACCACTTTAATATTAAATTCGCGTATATGGCGCGAAGTTACGTGTGCGATGTGTCGGGCAAACGGGATGAGAAGTTGGAGCTTCGCGGATGTGAATCCAAGCGGTTTTGGTGTTACCGTAAATGCCACTGAGAATTAGAAAATTCTACTGTCATTGCTTACGTAATCGTTTTGGCCGTCTTTTCTCTTGCCTGTTGCTTTCCTTCTCCCCCCATCTTCGCACTCTTTCTCTTTATCTTCTTCTCCTTCTTTTTCTCCTTCTTTTTCTCCCTTGCACCGCTAGGATTATTATCGTGTGTTTTTAACGAAGAGTTATGCCGGTTGGTTCGCTGTGGCATATTGGGAGCTAAAATTAGGAGCCAGAGGAGTCGTGGCTTTTCGGAATCAAAAAGTAGGTGACACTCGAATTTAGCACTATAAACTTTGGCACTGCCAATTATATCGGACCTGCGTTACATTCGACTTCGAATTTCCTTTTACAACGTTGTTGAACAACGCGATAACAGCCCTTGAACGTTTAATTGTTTATTTAACAATTCGTGGAACCAAACGGTTATAAGTCTTGATTTGCCCAACGCCATTAGTCAGATTCTGACCCTGTGCTTGGATTTTTTCTTTTCCGTGCCCTCTTACGTTGGATAATGAAAACATATAGGTCAATACTGTTACATCATGTTACTCGTAACATCTTTTCATTTGCCCAATTATATTATTTATTATTATATTTTTTTTTAATTTAATTAATTTAATTAATTATATATAAATTAAAACAACACAATTATTGATATTTTATTGAATCAATCTCATTTCGCATTTTTTAAAAACTCTTTTAAGATGCTGTAATCTCGTATCGAGTAGAGAACATACGGCCATAAATTTATGTTGAACAGTCGCTTCTCTTTATAGAAGTAAAATATTTCATTAATATAATATGTCGAAAATTATAAATTTTACACAAAATATACATAAAAAGTATTTGCTCTACATTATCGATATTTAGATTCTGAAGATTTTACGAGCGGATAATGACATTTGAACAAACTTTTTATGAAAAAGTCTTTATTTAGTAAGTGACGAATTGTCGGCGAATAATTTATGTTAAAATATTATAAAGTTACATTGGAAGATTGTTGCGCAGGGAGAAACAGAAATTTGTCATTAAGCGATATTGAGAAAAATAAATATCTTCCTGGCAAAAAATAATAAGCGCTATCCAAACACCAAGTTACGCGCGTTACCCAATCTTCACCTTTTTATTGTCTTCATTGCGTAAATGCGTGTAAATTGCACTTTTTTTTTATCTCATCGAGATCTTTATTACGTCGAAGAACCAGAAAGGACAGAGGGCGCTTTTTAGAAGAGAGCATAATAATATTCTTTGTATTTCGCAACGAAAAAAGCTGTTTTGTACATGCGATTTTTGCGAGCACACGAATTACCTACTTGTGAGTGACGACGTCTCGTAAACGTGTTGGTCAAAAATGGCCTCAATGTTTGCTCCAAGTACAGGAGCGCAGCCTTGGGAAGGCGCTTTTCATCACTGAATACGACTGCTCCTTTTTCATTTTTATCAACAATTTTTCGAGCTTATTTAAAAGTTGCGAACCACGATAAATGCTTAATCCTTCGACGAATGAACAGCATTCGAAATAAATAAAAAATTTTAGCAGAACTGCTCGAATTTCAAGTTCGCGAAACAATGCAACTTTCTTCTCGTGCTGCCGTTAATGTATCGCGAGGCTTATTGTTATTATAATCGCCACGAACGCGTGGGAATTTAAAACTCAATTACTTTAATAACTTGGTCTCAACCGATAAACAAGATTCAACATTTTTGAAAATTCGATACAAAGTTTGTGCGCATCAACCTTTAATAAAGCTATAAATACAATTGCGGTGTTGTACTACTATTTGTATTCTCTAGTATACTACTATATTACACTACCAGTTAATTAATAAAATTATTACAGGCCATGAGTGTAATAACAATGATTATTATTAAATAAATAGATCGGGGAAGGTACTTTGGGGGCGAAAAACTATAGTGATGGCTTGGAAAGAAAAAGGAATTGTAATAGTAATTAAAATTGTCCATCGGCTCCTGAGTAATTTTTTTAATTACTCGTCGCTCGTCGTCGTTAAGGCGTCAACTTTGAGTTATTATTATGTTTTGTTTTTTTTTAAAGGCTTCGATTACTACAACGATTATTAATTGTTAATTATTTAACAAATACAAAAGGCCTTAAATGCATTAGTCGTGCTTTAACGGTTATGAAAAAATATAGCAAAAAGCTGGCAGACGCTTGAGTTTGGAATTAAACAAAGTGTAAGAGTAAAAATTCATTAAGTTACATCGTAAAACTTGATTTTTCCATTTACGTGGCAAAGCGCGGAAGCTGACGTTAATAAGGCAATTCTCTTCTCTTAAAATTGAAGCGTCAAAGTTGCAGAATGACGTGAGCTTTCAAACTGCCATGACTCGTTAAATTCAACGAGAGATATTTCCGAAATTAAAAGGTCTGCGAAGCAGTAAAACGCGGAGCAAAGAGACGAGGCCCCGAAGCGGAGAGCAGGAAGCAAGAGCGCAAAACCCGATAATTTTCGGGAAACCGGGAAAAGGGAAGAGAAAAGGTCCAAAATCCGGGGCCGCCTCTGGAATTGCCGTCGAGGTCGTTCGTTGATCGATCGCGTGCGCGCCGCGACGAGTGGATGCCCCCCGCGCGGGGGGAGCACCGATAAATCGCAGGAAGCAGCGCGAGGGGCCCAAAGGAGTCGGAAGTCACGAGCTCCGGAGCGCCGCTTCCTGCCTCGAGGACGTTCTCGTAGGCAGTGCACGCGCACGGGCCCGGGCCGCGGCGACGAAAAAAGCAATAGGAACCTCGCGACGCGTATCGTTGCAATCAGCCCTGACGTCGTCGATGCCTTTAAGAGCCTGTAAATTATTAACGAAAACTTTAGCTCGAGCCTAGCGGGGGTGTCGACGACCTTCTCGTCTTCTCCTTTGTCGAGCGGCTAGCCGTTAACTCGGTAGGTAAAGTGGGGTGTTCGCGAGTGTAAGCGAGCGGCAATTTTCGCGAAACTATAGTTATTTATCGGGCTTTGGCTTTGCGCGCGGCTCGTATCGATTAATCTTGAACACAACATTCGCCATTTGCAACGATAAGGCAATTTTCGCAATCTTGGCGAATTTAAACGAACGTCCAGTTTAAGCCTCGACGATCCTTATCCAGCAGACTTATTCGCTCCTTGTATAATAATTTGCGTTTAGATTGCGCGTGCAGATGCATTTCACTCAGGGCCGCGCATCAGCTCTTGTTGCTCTCTAGTGTAAAATTTAAAATCTTCCATTTGATTTCCATATTAAATTTTGAATATTATATATTTTCAAAATCGGTCGTCGATGGCTGCTCGTTACGCGTTTCACTCGCGAGTAAACGCTTTTGTCGCGTTGCGTTGCAACGAAACAACGAGAACATCGCTAACGATTCGATCGGTACGCGGTCCTGCAAAATGTTTGAACAGCGTCCGGCTGGAGAAATTAAATTTGAGCGAATCTGCGTGCGGGAGGAGGTGGACGCGAAAGGTGCGTGGTGTTTGAAGCTGTCGCCCCTGCGACTCCCTATTTGGCCGAGATCCGGATCTCCTGGATCTGTGGCTACTCTTTCAACCGAGGCACGTAGCAAAGGAAGGGTCCCCCTTAATGTCGTCGGAGATTAAAACTCCACGCGAATTAAATCCGGGAGCACGCGTCGCTCGCTGATAAAATTGGAACGTTTGCGCTTAATACGAGGCGGAATCGCGAAAAATTACGAAACGTTGCGAGCACTAAAGTCGTTTGATGCCTTCATTTCCGAGAACTCGCTTTCCATCGGAGAACGTAGAGCGACAGCCTCTTCGACGCCCTTGAATGTTCGCCGCTGCAGTTGCCTGGATTCTCTTGCATCGCGCCTCGACACGAATGGCAAGGTGCACCAGGTGCAGCGGAGGCTTGGCTCGAGTGCGAGTTCCGATCGGCGAGCCTCCGCGTGTCTATTAATATTCCAAGTGCTTCCCTACTTGGCGCCTCGAATTTTAAAACGGCTCGACGCCTCTAACCGGTCGCGGATAATTCGCGGACTGATCAAACAAAAGCAAACCAAACGGGGCAGGGGGGGGGCTATTAAAACGGAGCCGGGGAAGCTCTCGGAAGCGAGTGAAAAAGGCGATTCGAGGTATCGATAAACGAGCAGCTAACAGGATGCATCGCGCACTAGTCCCGGGCATCGCAAAAATGCAGGTTCCGAGAGCCGCGCAGCCCCGGAAGGATGGAAATCAAAGAGAGACCTGCCATTACGAGACACTGATCATAATTACGCGTAATGTAGGAGCCGCGCGTTTCCCCTCATTCCCTCGCTCGCGCACGAGATGCATCGAGGAGATTCCACGTGCAATTTTCCCCGCTTCCGCCTCGGGAGTGCGAGCTCCCGTCGACTGGCCTCTGCGACTCTCTAGCGGCTCTCGATTTCGCTCGGGATCCACCTCGACGCTGGACTGCCGGCGCACGACGACGCAGCCCCGACGACCTCAGCTTTCTCGGAGTAAACGGTTTCGCGCGCGTCTCTTCTTTTTAAGCGGCTCCTTCCTTTTCAGCTCCTGCTCCTGTCGATGCTCCTTTTGCCATTCCGAATCCACTTTTTGCGCTCCGAGCGCCGCCGCCTTTTCAATTTTCCACTCGCAAACCCATGCTTTCGACAAACTTTCCAACGCGCGGCCTTTACTCCAGACACTCGCGCGTGTCTGGATTTTCGATTATAGATTCGAAACGGTTAAATTTTCACGATCGACGGGAGATGGACTCGAGTGAGAACGAAAGCGATAGCCCGACGTCCTTTTTATAAACTCATGTTGAACAACGGTTCGCGGCCAGATCGAGAATGTTGTTGACGTTGCGGAGAAAACATAAACACCGCTCGAGTGTAGCTGATGCAGCGAACGAACCGATGTATTCGAATGCTGGTAACGTTGTTTGTCGATGATTCGTCGTTAGTTTTCGGTGTCGGCCGAACAGCCTTGAAGAAATCTTTTGACACGCGTGAACAATAGTCGTAGTGGGCAAACCTGGCGAATTGGATTAAAAACGGACATCAGTGCCGTGGAAGCTGCCCGAATGAATGCATTAGAAACGAGAAACGTGAAACGAGAACTAAAATTTTAGGCGTCGCGCCTTCTGTAAATGCTCTGGTGCCAAAAATTTTTAAAGATTTCCCTCGCTCGATTGTTTTTAATCGACAGCCTTCGTTATCGACTCAGCTGCTGGATATTTGCGTTTACCTTAATAATCCTCGGTTATGATTTTGCGATTAACGCGCGCAGCGCAGCATTGAAATGAAAATATTATCAACACGATGCTAACGTTTCGTAACGTAAAAGTCGCAGAATTAATTCAGGTGAGATTGGAGTAATAGAGCGCTCGGCAATTGTTCGCAAAGTTGCGCGTTAAATCGTTGTTTAGCATCAGAGCGAGCCAAAGTCAATCGGCTCGTTTTATTTTTAGAACGCAAAGTGGTTTCCGCGATCACATCGTCGCCTCGTTTTCCCCGATTGCTACATTTGCGGTACCATTTTCCACATCGAAGATTGTAAAGACTCGACTGCTTCCTCTGAGCACTCGATCGTGTTTCCAGGCTTCTACATTATTCGTGATTCGCGTCAAGTTCTCGAGCCCACTCCTGACTAACGCTCACCGACTAATAAAACACAGAGGTATCGGAATGTTTTTCAATGCACGAATCTTTTTATTAAAAAGCGATTTCAGTTGCAAATTCCGGTCTTAAAATTAGAGATGCGTTTCACTCGCTTTTAAAGATTTTCGCAGAAGCTCCTATGATTAAATGAGCTGAAAGTGGACAGTTTTTTTGCTTTAAGCGGTAAATAGACGCAATCATCGCAGCCAGTGAATTCGATTCGTTTCGCAATTCACTTTGAGCATTTGGCATTTGGCAACTGCCTTTTTACACGAACTTTAAGCCCAATGCCCGAGCTGGAGCAGTTTTATGTCTTAACTCGATCTCGTTATCAGCAGCAGGTAGACAAGTTTATTCCAGATTAATCCGCACTCGAGAGAAGCGTCGAGTAAAACAATTAAACGAACTAAAATGTTAGTTGTCGTTATTTTTGCAATCAGCACTGCTGTCGAAACTCGGGGGTACGAAGGCTCGAGGACGTAACCGTAAGCGGCGGCCGGCAACGCGCGCACGACCGTCCATCAAAGCCAAGTTCCTTATCACTTTTATTTAGCGCTCGTGCTCCTTATCTGGATCTGACGCACGCGCGGGAAATACCGAGACTCGAGAAGCGCAACAGACTAAATTACAATGAAAACCGTTAAATCGCTCGTTGCAGGTGCGCGCGCGAGGAGCCGAATGACGTTGTTAATCGTAAATTGCGGCTACCGAAACAAATTGCGGCTACCGGAGTCACGATCGCGCGTCGAGGCCACGACGGACTCCTCGAGATCGGCCGATCGACGCTCTTCCCGGACTCCCAGGAGCGCGCCCAGGACGGCCGGCCGTTTCCCAATTAAAGAGAGAGAGAGAGAGAGAGAGGGGGGGGGGAGGAGAGATTTCATTGAGAAGCGCCGATGCTCTCTAGCTCGGACACGCGAATTGACGCGATCGCGAGCAGCTCCTCCCACTCGCTCACGTGCATTCGCTAAGTAAGAAAAGAAGCCGTGAGTCGTAAGATTCAGCGAGAAAAATTGCAACCTTCGCCGGGCTCGTCATTAACGATTACTCAACGAGGCTTACCGCGCAGAAGCAACGGTTTAAATAAATGTTGAGCCAGTCGCCGCTCTAATGGCGTTAAACTCATTTAGCTCAACCTTTTTTTAGCGCAAAATGAGATTTGCTGCTGCTGCTGCTGCTGCTCGAGCCTCGAATAAAATTCACTTTGATATGTAATTTGTGATTCAATTCGACCAATTTTGCGCTACTCACTGCTCGTTCTTCGTAGGCTTTTTGAAACGGTTAAATTGCTTGTGCGTGCGGTGCATTTTTTACGGAACGACCAACTCCAGAGGAGCTTTTCGAAGGGAAGCGATCGCAACATCAAAGGGTGAGACCCGCTTTTTCGGTCATTTTTACATCTTTTTTTAACGTTAAACGTCGCTTCGATCATCGGGAGCTTTAACTTTCAATTTGCCATTGTACTTCGAAGGATATCGTGTTTTCAAAAAGTGCCCAACCCATCGCGAGGCCCTGTGACACAAAATAAGCAATTAGGCGAGTGCAACGCAGTATTGTAATAAAGTTTTAACCAAAATATTTTACCGAGCACAATTCTCGACTGTCGATCGATCGATCAGCCGGACACGAGATCTTACATCTGCGCGATAATTCGCGTTCGCTTTTTCAGCCGACTTTTTTCGGCGCGTGAACGATTGCGCCATAATCAGGGCAGTAGCCGATTACAAATCAAAGCAAACAATTGAAACGAAATCGTCTCTTTATAATTTTCATGAACCTTTTTAAACAGCAAGTGGCGAGGTAAAAAAGCTCTCGAGGCAAAAACCAACAATCGGCTTTTAATAATGCACACGTACAGCTTTGCAGGCGCGCACTTGGCGATTTAAAAAGACTCGCGCTACGTGCGAGAAACGTATTTAAAGTTCGATGGCTAAAATCGCAGCAACACAGTTTGCTTTCAAGTTTTTACGCGCGATGTGTGCGAGTTGCCGGATCTTTAGGCCGCGTATAGTTACGCGGTGGTGGTATTGCGGCTACGGGCAGGCCGCGGCCATTATTGTTTAACGTCGATTTTTACGACTCGAGGAAAAGTCGAAATCGCCATCGGATCGCCGCGAGTGTTCGTTGCGAGCAGCAGCAGCAGCAACTGCGTTCATACAACAAAAGCAACCAAGATTTTAATTGCTTCTAAATCAAAGCTGCGGAGGAATTGTCGTCGTCGCTGAGCAGGGATACGGTCGAGGTTGCATAAACGTCACGACGCGGCCGAAGTAAGTTATCGCCGCGAATTAGAAGAAAGCCGCTGTCAGTTTACGGTTCGCGGCGCGAGTTGAAGAAGTAAGAAAAATAATCGAAAGCAAACAATAACGAACGGCCAAGGACGAGGAGAGTGGCGGTAAAGTAGTTGGCCGCGGAGTCGCGATAGCAGCTGTTGTTGTTGTTGTTGTTGTTGTTGCGACCGGAAGCGTCCGAGGACAGTGGACCAATTGCCGAAATTCACTCGCCGCTACGCGAGTCGGACCAATTGAATTAAGAGGGTTAGCGCAGGGGCAGGAGGGGGCAAAGAGGTTTCCGGGCTTCTCTCCTCCTCGGCAACGCGAGCGACGCGTGTCCGTGAAGGAAGACGAGGCAGCAGCGGAAGAAGATGGAGCCAGATCTTGCTCTCGCTCGCTCTCTGCATGCGTGCGTGCACGGAGAGGCAAGACGCCGTCGCTCTGCCGCCGCCGCCGCCGCCGAGAGCCTCGGGGTCGTTGAACGAGCACGGGGGTACATGTACACGAAGCCGAGCCTGACTGCTCGACGCCGGCAACGACTCCAACCCACTTGCATCGACCCTGCATACGTACGCGAGGAGAACGCGCTTTCTCTCTTTTTTCCTCTCCCCCTCTCATTTTCTTCCTTTCTCCGGAGCTCGTCCCTCCTCCCTCCGACCGGCTCTATATCTCTCGCGCTCCCCCTTTCCCTCTTGCTCCGGCGTTATCACTCTGGCTTCTTTTTTCGCGTTCGTTTGTCGAGAGGAAAGCGCGAGCGAGGTTTTTCCCGGCCTAGCCGAAATTCCAAAGCGTTTTCAACCCCCGCGCCCCGTTCCCCGCGCGCGCCTCCCAGTCCGTTTCTATGCTTCGAGTGCGCGGCGCTCACTCCTTCTAAGCTGGCGCTTCAAATTTTTAATTTTCTTCCATTTTTGTCGCTTTTGTAAAAGCCGCCGGTGTCCGCTCCTCGAAATGCGAATTCTCAGATGAACGGTTGTCGTCGTCGTCGTCGTCGTCGTCGTCGCGAGTCTTTCATAATTACAATTCTTCTTCAATTATTCCATCTCCGCTCGCACTCGTATCCCTTGCTTCCACGACAAAGTAAGAAACGCTTTTTCCAGATTTTTACATCGGCCTCGCAACTTCGTAACGAACAACTTACTCTCATTGGACTAATGACGTTTAAATGAAAAGTATTAAGAATTTCAATGGGCGCAACTGCAGTTTGTAATAAAATAAACGGCGTCTAGCTTATTATACAAATTTAAGGAATGATAATTGGGAGCAATAAACAGCCCGACGTGGAAGTAAATCTGATGAATTGTCGCTTTAAACGTCATTTTATCATCTGAAAAATCGACATTTTTCCTTTACAGTTACAATGCTTTTTATTCGACGTCAAATCCTCGCTCTCCTTTCTCCTCTCTTTCCGTTACACACTCATCTTCTTTTATGAATCACTCTTTGTTTCTTCACCCTTGCTCTGTCTCTCGTCCCTCCCCCTCGACCCTCGCCGCTCCGTGCTTCGCATTATCGTCCCTCTCTCTCGCTCGCCTTCCTTTTTACAGGCGCACACGCGCGCACAAATCCCAGCACAAATAAAACTCGCAAAGTCTAAAGATATGTAGGGAGGGTGTGTCATTCCCCATTCCCCGTTCCCTTCTCTTAAAAGCCTCTTTGCAAGGAGGCACGATTTTGATGACGCCGGAAAGAGCGATCTCGTAGGAACGTTTTGTGTTGGTGTTCATTCAGAACGCGTTGGAATTGACCGGGTGAATGACTCGATTACATTCAATAAGTTCCTTCTTACTCCTTTGTTATTTAAGCGCATTAATTGATTTTTCCGTGCGCAATTAACGAAGCGCTTGAATGAATGAAAATTTCGAGGCTTTTGTTGGCATTGCAGTAGTCCGTCGTCGTCTCAGAGGCGAAGCATCTCCTTATTAGCGAAAATGCGAAGCCGCAAAAATTGCCTCTAAACAGCTCCGAGTGAAAAAAACCGCGTCGATGGTGTAAATGCACTCGCAATTTTCTTATCTCACTTTCGAGAACACCTCATTGTTCCCAATTATCGTTAATATATTCGAGAATAACTGTAATTGTATAATTGTATTTGATTATTTATCTCGCGAGCTGTGCTCAATCCAACAACACAGGTGATAACGATCCTTTTATTTTCAGCAACAAACGGAGAATGTAAATCGCGCGCTTTATAAACAAAGCGTAAAAACGTGTAAAAAGCCCGAGTGGCTGCTAGAATAAAGAAAATAATATTAAATATATGAATTAATAAGTGAAATAAATGCCGTATCTGCATTAGCTAATCGCACCATAACTAGGACGTCGCCGAGGTTAACGGCTCCCGCGACTCCTATCAATAGTCTTTTCCAAAGAAACTATATAAATGCTAAATAAATATGCTTGAAAGTGTAATCCCGGAGCATGAACATTGTCGCGCCGTTTTCCGTCCGCGCCACTAGATGGCGAGCCTCGTCTTTTGACGTTATGGTCGTCGTCGCACCATCGGCAATCAGCGCGACGCTCGAGAAATATGACATTGCAGCATTAATTCACTCGTCGTCGTCGTCGTCGTCGTCGTCTTCGTCGTCGTCGTCCTCGTCGTCGTCCTCGTCGTTGCAGCACTTCTAGGCTTCTGAACAAAATCAACCTTTTACGAGGCCACCGAGATCACCATGACGTCTTTCAATCATCAAAACGTGTTTATAATCCTTTATCCTCGATTCTCGTTCTCACCTACGTGGGTTAACTCGGACATTTCTTACATAAACACCGTGGATTACGATTTGAAGAAAAATCTTTCTCTCGATTAACAACCGAAGCCCTTATTCTAATTTACCTTTATCTTTAACTTGATAATATTATCACAAGATTTATATAATTATTTGGAAGGGAAAATACTTTAAAAGGCGTCCTTCTTCGCTAAAACTGCTTCGAGAGACTTTTTACGCGCAGATGCCCTTGGCACTCGGAAAATAAAGAAATGTGTCTTGTGACACATATGTTATTTTTTGGGTCCTCCGTTAGAAAAGCAGCGACGCCGTATTCAAGGTCGATGGACAAGGAGCCAAACTTCTAGGGAGATCAAGATGACTCACTGCCCGCCGAATCTTTGACTAATTTATTTCAATATTGTATTTATTGAAGAATTCGTTACTCCAGATTTACGACAAACACCCGGGCCGAACGAAATTTCTTTTAACCGTCTCCAGTCGGAACCGCCCAATACAAACGTCCGAGTGTAAACGATTAACAAACCTAGAATATTACCATTTTATCGCCGACTTATCATCGATACTATATAAATGCTAATAATAAGAATAAGAATAATAATGCCGATTCCCAAAACTACGGCGTATCAATATTTTTACAACGTTATTTGTCGTCGCGTTAGGATGGATACGAGCATGGAGCAAAATACATTACGAGATTCGAGATTTAAAGGTTACGTTTTTTAAATTCAACGTAAGAAACGATGGCTAGATTACGAAAAAGAGCAGCCGGTAACGAGTCACGCGTAGGATTGTTTTTTTGCAATTGAAAAATGAAAATAATCGCGAAGTAGGAAAGAAGACGTTACTCGAATAACGATATACATTTTTACGGACAAAATTGTAAAACGACTTTGTTATCGGCAACGGATCGATAAAAAACGCGTAATAATCGTATAAACGAATTTGACAGCTTCTGTCGCTTTTGCGTCTCGTTAAACATCTAGATAAATGTAAAACAAGAGTAATTTGCCTAATAAAGCTTTTCCGATTAATTCCTGTGCACTCGTTAAAGATCGCTCTCTCGATGGATAAACTAAGAAATAAAAAAATTATCTTAATCTATAATCGTTCGCTAAGATCCAGTCGTTGGTTTTGCAAGCAACAATGTTTATCAAATAATGAAACAAGTGGGCGGGAGTTGAGCAAACACACCTACGGCGAACAGTTAAATAATACATTTTGATTTTTATATAAATTAAGTGGAATGAAATGCGGTTCGTGCCCTTGTTTGGGTTAATCTCGTGACACATTTCCTTAACTTTAATGTCCCATCTTGAGCAATAACGCGAGAAATCCTGATACGCGCTCGGCTCCGAGTAATGAATTAAACTTTTTAAGATGATATTATTGTAAGGAGACCGCAAAAGAGAAAAACCGCAAAAAATGACCCAGAGCTACGGTGGAAAGCGCGCGGGTGATAATTCAGCGTTGAAAAGTAAAAAATAGCTCTTTTGATGGGAGCTCCTTTGGATTTTCAGGACGAGTGCGAGAATTTGGTCGGCGCGCCGAGTAAGCGAGGATATTTTGGGCGCACCGCGAATCTTGGGCGCTCGCTCACGGGGTCGTCGTCATCGAGGGCGGCTCCGCTGACGCCCAAGAAGGCAATATCGGAGACGAGGAATTACGACGACCTCCTCTCTGCACTCTCTCGAGGCGATCCTCTCGAGGATGAAAGTAGGTAGGTAGGTAGGTAGGTGGGTAGCCGGAAGTCAGTTTAACGGTAACGAGCGCTCGCTCGTACATAACGTGCCGCTGTGCAAGCAACACGCGCGCGCTCGCGCACACACACACACACACACCGAGAGAGAGTCTTCCTGTGCACGCGCGACGTGTGTAAGACCCTCGGCCGTTTCTCTCTCCTCCGGCTGCGCCTCTTCTCCTGGAGAGGGGAAGACGCCGTGTCCTAATCTGGGTTTTTGGTTGATTTCGAAACGAGCGCCGCCGAAAGCCGTACGCACTCGACGGAGAGGAATGCGCGGGACGCAGTTGTGTGCGTGGAGGCCGGCGCGCGTCTCTTGTTGCGTTGCCGTAGTGGTGCTGGCCGATGATACGTACCGTTAAGGTAATCCCGATTCGATTGTTAATGTACCACTAGCTTTTGATTAATCCGCGCAGTTTTTTCGCGATCCCAGATTTACGTCGTCGGCTCTCTCGTAAATTCAAACTCTATTCGCATCGTTTTGGGCCGTCGGCGGTTATTAAGTTCCGCTCGGGGCTCCGGAGAAAGCTCCGCTCGACGAGACGATCTTGACAATTAGTAGCGCAGCAGTAGCCGACGTTAACATCCTGTATTAGCAACTTGTCTTAGTAATGCGCCTCGATGTTTACAATTTCTTTCGAGAGCATTGCTTATACATCATTGGAGGTCGGGAACGCCGATGAACAAGCAATAAATTCTCGATTCGTTTTTCTCGTCCCGTTGCGTAATAACGATGCGCGGCGAAAAAGCGAGAAGGAAAAAGGCGCGCGCTTATAATAAATACGCAGCCGATTCGAGGGTTCGCTGCTACACGTGTAGGCCGAGGTGATTTTTGGCTCGAAAGCCGGCGAGCGGAATAATTGATAGACGCGGGCGAGTCGCGAGATTGATTTTTCAAAATCACTTGTTCCATTTGTGTAGTTTAAATTGTGAGATAAGCACGAGTGCTCGTTTAGTCGTTTATCTGTCGGTTAGCATCTTTGAAACTTTCTGCCGCGGCGCCCGTAATTATTTTTCGAGGAGCGAATCAGGTGTCGTAGATTGTTTAGATAAGCAATATCTTTGCTTATTGCCCGTGTACACACGCGCGACTGCACGACGAGACTATTGCGCAACGTCGGTTCGCGCCTAATTATGTAAGCCGCGATGCCCTGCCTGCGTTTCCATTCCGAAGCGAGTGGAAAAACGCACGGCCAGCTTTTCCGTCGAGCGCAGCGAAACGCGAGGCTCGAATGAATAAATTAATAATCGGCCGCGAGTAACGATCGCGTAGCGCGTTAGTTTGTTCAGTTTCGCGAGGAGAATCGAGGAAGTTTTGAAATAATTAAGCGCCGATGGCAATCGGTCGGGCAAAATTAAAATGTCCGCGCGAAGTGACTCGCGCGCCCGAGCTAATGAAAGTTGTTCGCGTTCGCGCCAACCCGATGCGCAACGCGCTCCGTCGGAGAGAGAGGGACGGAAAAAAGATGGACTGTTTGACCCCTCGGAGCCGCTTGAGCCGCTCGAGCGACTAGATAGAAGAAACCCGAAGCTTTCTCTTGCCTCGTGCACTCTCGTGTGTATCGACGGATTCCTCTCTCGGCAGCACTGACCTCTCCTCCTCTTTCTCGATCTCTCGCTCGCGCCTTAAAATCAGATCTTGATCGAGCCACCCTTTCACCGCGTGGCGCGCTGCTGTTGCAACTTTCGGGATGGGAGCGCTAGAAGGAGAGGGGAGGGAGGGTTCGTTCGGCGAGCACATTTTTCCGTTTTGTAGCTGAAACGCGAAAATCCACCGAGGAGCTGGCTTTGTTTGTCTTGGCGACGACGACGACGACGACGACGACGACGACTCCAGCCGCTCCCCTGTGCACCTTTAGCCGGTGCACTTTCTTCCCGGTCACGCTCGAAAGGAGGCTCGGTCATTCATGTGGTAATTCCGGACGCAGCCGAGGGTAGTTACTGGGAATCGGGGGCGTTGCTCGCGACCAAATTTTATTCATTCCAGGCGTCCGGCCGCGGAGAGGCGATTCACTCGAGCGCACAATGCGCGTTTTTGCATATTTAACGAAAGCGCTCCTCGTGCTTTTCCCAAACATGCGTTCCGAGCTGCCGTTGCCGTCGTCGATTATCCTTTGCTTCGTGCTCGGGAGGCTTGAATGGCGCGTCCACGCTTCCACATTTGAATACGAGCACGTTTGAAAGGGCCCGCGTCACAAAACAGCGGAAAACTGGGTCCCTTTTTGCGATTGACGGACAGAAACGCGGCCGTCTACGGAATCCGGTAAAAGTAAGCCCGGGTCCAGGAGTGAGTTGCGCTCGGCATTAGGAGCGTTGACCCTTAAATTGTTTCCCACTCTTTGGCATCCATCTCGGATAAGATGGAATGTCGCGGCTCGTCGATCTTGGCGCGGCATTAACCGAGAAGCGCGACCGTAATTCGACGTGAAATTGTAAGAACTGGAAAAAGCCGTTGGCGCTCCTCCCACGGGTCTGGGCCGCCTCGAAGGTCAACTCACCCCTCACCCCTTTTCCTGGGAATCCCGGAGATTGAGAGCGAGAGCGATACACACCCCACGGACGCCGGACTCTCGGAATACGAGGTGGAGGGGCAGGTAGAGCCGAGGTCGAGGCGAGGCGCATAAATTAGGGGCGAGCGAGGATCCGACGCGTCGCTCGACGAAAAATCTCGTTTTCCCTTCTCGATATCAGACGCGCTCCCACGGCTCCTTGCGCCCGAGCCTGTAAACGAAGATGATTCGGGAGCGAGAGAGAGGAGTAAAGAAAGAAGCCCAGTGGTCCTCGTAAATTTTCGAGGAGGAATAGCCCCGGGAAAAACTCGGAGGTGCACCGAAAATCATAAAGTCGGTGCGAGTGGGGTAGCAGCACTCGCTCCTTCTCGCGCGCCGCGGTCTCTTTTCCTCGGGATTGGCTTGGAACAATGGTAGTGTGTCCGTGGCTAAGCGGCGCGGGTTCGTTGAACCCTCGAGACGCTCAACGCCGCACCGCTCCCATATCTTGGCTTTAAGTCAAGCCAAGGCTCTGCTCTCGAGGAGAGAGAGCCTTGCCTCTTTTCTGCTGCTCTCGCTCGGGCTCGTCGCCGTCCTCGCCGGTCTCGCGATTCTACGGATTTTCAGAGGAGACGCGCAGGGTTGGCTGCTGGTGTTAAATAACGAGTGAACTTGGGGTGCCAGACTCGCAGCCGTGGCCGAGCCCAAGCTTTCCACTTTAACATCTTCTTCTTTATTCTCACTTTTTCTTATTCTCGCTTCTCTCTCTCTCTCTCTTGGCGCCGAGTTCGCGCTTTTCTCACCGCGAACTCGATGCCTACTTTATTAATGCCCGGGGTAACGAGAAGGGGCATCTTCCAAATTGTCGATTAAAAATCGCTTCCTTTGCCTTAACTCCCTGGATTCTCGGTTGTTCGGAAATATTTCTACGACGTAATCGTGAGCTGATAAGCGATTGTTCCAGTTGTTGTGAGTTACATTCAAGTCTTTCCTCTAAATGATACGCCCGACAATATCGATTAAGATTTCTTCGAAAGCCTCGAGTTGATCTTCGTCGTGGGGAATCTTTTGAAAACGGTGCCGGCTAATTTTGAGTTGAAGAAACCCCATCGTTTTATTTTTTTCTTTCCTTTTCTCTACGAACTAACTTAGTTTACGGGAATTCTTCGCGTCCATTTAAAATAGTAAAAATCCAAAAACAAGCATACCGTAATATAATAATTATTATTATTATTATTATTTACGTGTATTGTTTGTTTTCTCCTTTTTTCCACAAAGAACGCACACTTTGTTGCAAGGTGTTGTCTCGACGTCGCACACGCGATTATTTACGTTCTTTTGGTTGAATTGCGCTCCGGGTAGTTTGAAGCGCAGCCCGTTTGCCCCCCCCCCTCTCTTTTTTATTCATCCAACTTTCCTCTTCTCCACTGACGAATACTGTACATTTCTTTGATGAATAGCTTCCATCCAACTTTTTGCTTTATTTTGCACCTCGTCACATTTTTCCATACCGAGTTTCATCATTTGTTACGCTTCTTTTCCGCGTGTTCCTCGAGCATTTTTGTTTTCGCTTCAAATCTGTCCAGAATTTTCATTCCCTTTCGCTTTTTCGTAAACCCGTTAATTTACCTTCGTCCTCTCTAGAATTATTTATTTAATTTCATTCACATACCATGATTTCCTTGCATTTCCTTTCCGCTTGTAACTGTTGATTTTTTTGTGTCGCGTTTCTCTTCCCATAAGTCTTCTTCTTTTCCATATTTCGCTCTTCAATGTACGCATGACCATCCGATATTCTCCCATAATCTTATTCTTATTTTTTATTTTACCGTAAGTTTCCATTTGACTTTCCCATGCTTTTCTATTTTCCCGCTTCTTCCGCGTCCCTCGTTTCAAATTAATTCCAAATGCATTCTTTCAATAACTCGTTATTTTTTCTTATCTCGAATTTTGAATTTGTAATTTATGGCCCTCTTAGTTTCAGTTTCTAATCTCTTTTTGCCTCCAATGCCGCCACAACACAGTCTGATTTGCTTTTAATATACGCCGATATGCAAAGACTTGTTATTAACAAACAGTAATAATATCGTGAAAATCGCCGAATAAAAAGAGATTGCCTCCGATAAATATTCCGATAATTTCCAAAAAGTCCGTAGTTCCTTTAAATTATTAAAAAAACACGGCGTACCTTTTTTCCCAGTGGCGGAGAAAAATTTATTATTTTTTTTAAACGTGGCCACCAGTGATGTTGGCTTTATTATCTTAAATGTCCAATTAGGCGTTCGTTAAATCTTTCATTTACGCGAATAAAAGAAGAAACGGGAAAATATCGTCGAGGTGATCGAAGAGTTGGATCGATGGGAGCGTTAAAAAAGAATGGATAGGATTTTTCAAATTCTGCAATTACGAGCACTGAAATTCCATTGGATTTAAAGAGAGGGAGAGAGAGAGAGAGCGGGTAAACAATCTGAAAGTTGAAACGACCACGGAATAACTTATAAATAAACATTCAATTACACCTGTGCATTTGTTTACGGATATCCCCCAATGGCAACGTTTTTAAACGAATTTATTGCCCACGACTTGCGGTTTTTCAGCTTACAAAGCAATTCCAATCTTAGCTTTTGCAATAAAAAGAGGCATTTTAATGAAATTGTTCACGTCACTGTGCGAACGAAAAGGAATTCCAGAAAACAATAGTTTCCCGTTGTTATGACTCTTGGCTTTGTATTAAGTTCCGTGCCACCCGGGGATGACGAGACACGCTCGGTTGAATTTTCTGATTCGGGGGATTAGGTTGGATGCACCGAGCGAGCAGCGGCGACGGCAGGTGTCTCTCTGATTCGAGGGGATGTGAAAGTCACCTGACAGCCATTCAGGTGCGCACGAACGGCCAGGGAAACAGATTTCTTTTCTTCTTTTTCTTTTTATGCGGCCAACAGGTTGATTTTCAAGCCTCGAGCCCCGCTCGTCCACGCCTGCGCCTGCGCCTCACCGCGCCTATACCAAATAGAGATCAGATTACGCGTTCATTATAAATTCAAATTTCGCCGGGGGCATTATAATTTTGTTTCCGATACTCCCGTTTGAATCAGTGCTTGATACGTTTAGCGGAATGTGGGACGCCGCGAAGTATATCGCGCACAAGTTTTAATCTCGCGAGGAGAAATGCGTCGTCCTTATCTCCTGAAATTCGGCGATCGAATCGCAGTAGTTGGTCCGCGCGTGCGCACCTCAACAATTTAAGCGCAAAACGGCGAAACTGCACGCGCAACGATTTCGGCTAAAGATCCCGTTGAAAAAAATGCCAAGTCACCGAATTGTCGAATCGACGCTCGCCTCCCGCTATCGCTCGAACATAATTAAAGCTGCTGTTGACTCCGCGTGACGATTTCGTTAGAACAGGAGCGACGGCCATTACGCGCTCGGAGCCTGCAATTACCGAGCGAGTCGCCACCCCTGCGTCGAATAATGCCGACGAAATTTGGAGAAACTCGAGAGGAGCTGGCGCTGGAATAGAAAGGCTTAGTCGTCGTCGAGTGGAACGTTTTGCACAAAAAGGCGTAGTCCTCGAAACGGTGCAAGTACGCGCCAATAAGTCGAACGAAGCAAATTATTCCGAAGCACGGAAAAAGCGGCTGCGAAATCCAGCGGTCGATTCTTTAAAAAGTCACGTGCGCACATACGAGTGCAGCAGCAGCAGCAGCAGCAGCAGCAGCAGCCAGGAGCGATAAGAGATGCAGCTCTGCTCTTGGGCTCGGCTGCGTGTGTTTATCAAGTGCCTATTCTTAAAAACACGCGCGCCGATAAAAGTGGCGCTCGATGAGCGAGCGAGGAAATGGAAATTGCTCCGACATTTTGTCGATGCGCGCGACAAGTGCCGCGCAATCCAATTGAAATGAAATTTATAGCGAAAATCTTGTTTGCTCGGGGAATGGAAGCCCGATAAACGTCGCTATTCGCAAATACGGCGAGTAACTTTAATGAGAGGCTTAATTCAGTGATAATTTTTATCGGCGAGCGAACATCGAGTGCGAGAGCCATTAAAAATTATTCCCGAGGAGCTGAATATTCGTGTCAACGGTAAAAGTTACGAGCGGGTATAAAAAAGTGTATTAACACAGTGTTGCTCTTAACACCTTTATTCGAAGAAAGGAGGCCTTGTAAAGGTGTTTAATTCTTAAGTAGCGTATACGTACAAAGAACACAAAGAAGCGAGATGTTGAAAGTCAGCAGCGAGCGGCATTATCCGATAACTCGAGTAAACGCGCCTCGATCTTCGGAGTAAAAAATGTTTTTAAAAATGCTCTGGCGCGATTTAGATGATGGGGAACCGTTAAGCGAATTCCACTCGGGGTGGGGTTGGGGGGGGGGGACTATCGAATCCCGAGCGAATAATCCCAAGGAGATTTTCGAGGTGCGCGTAGAGACACGCGCCAAAGACTACGACGTCCCCGTTTCCAATTAGTCGTGGAAAAGCACTCGAGCCGAGGCTCCTTCACGAATATATTCAAATGCCGGGTGGAATCTCGAGACCGGGCCAGGGGGAGAGAGAGAGAGAGAGAGAGAGAGAGAGAAGGGAGAAGACGGAGCGAGCCTCTCCAGTTGGATCATACGTACACACGGAGATTCTTTTTCGGACGCCTCGAATCAGTAGCATCCGGCGTGACCCCCTTATCTCGGAGGAGAATCAGGGGGAGGAGGAGGAGGAGGAGGAGGAGGGGAAGAAGGTGCCGTGCTGCGCTCACCCTTAGTCTCGTTCGTGTTTGAACGTCGTTGAGAAATAATGGCCAGAACTCAACGTACTTTTTTTACTCCCGAGGCTTGCGCGTAACGTGTTTTTTGTCCATTTCACTCTCCGAAACTGATTTATCTCGCAGGAGAGGCAACTTTTATCGGGGGATTATTCTTTCGCTCCGAGCCTCAAGACTGTTGATTTCTTACAGCAATATAAGCTTTTAAAGCTAATAGTGGCCATAAATTAACGCGAGATTTTAAATGCAGCCCGGAGGATGTCGAGGTGACAAATGCGGAGGTCCCCCCCCCAACCCCCGCCAGTTCTATGCGCCGCTGCGCTAATTGAGCAGTGACTTTTTTCCAAGTGCACGCGAGTGCCTCGAGGTTGGGACTTGACCGGCCGATGGAATTTCCAATGGACTCGGGAAAGCTGCTCTTCCGATCGAGGCACTCGCGAAGAGAAAGAGAGCGAGAGAGAGAGAGGCGGGGGGGGGGAGCAGGAGGCTTTTCAAGGGACACCCCTCGAGGGCGGACGGCGTCCCTCCGGCAGGATACGCTTTGGTCCGTGCGGATCGAGCACGCGGATACCGGTTATTATCTCCGTATCCGTGGAACACGTGCGGCAGGAAAAGGGGGCGCGAGTCTTTTATGCGTCCGCGACCGACGGAGACGGGGAGCGAAGAGCGAATTCCGGGACAGCGCCGCAACCTGTTGCAACCCTCGAACCCTCCGTCGACGCGCGCATTATTATATGCACTCCCTGCTTGCAAATTAGCGATCCGCCCCCCTCGCTCCCTTTTCCCCTGGAGGAAGGAACTTTGAATTTCCTCTAACGTGCGTGTGCGCGCGCACGCACAAGACACCGTAATATTCCAATTGTCGGAGGCTTCGACTTTTTACGGGCCACGATATCAACCTCGACGGTACGCCATTGTTGCCCGACCCTCGCGCATCCACTCGTGCCGGGAGGAAATAAAATCGCGAGCCTCGATTTGCATTTAATGCGCTCACCACCTCCTTTTTTCTGCGTAATTCATTCCAAAATTCTAATGTTCCCGAGAGCCCTTTTCCTTACTTCTTTCGGACGACAAAGGTTTTAATTATGTTGTTTGAAATCGATCATCGACAATATTGGATTTGTTTGTGCGTCGCGTTGGGAAAATGGTGCAGATTTTGGCGAAAAGGACGGCGGGGAACGCTTTGAACTCGGTGCGATCGAACCATCGTTCGCTTTATCCAATAATTTCCGAGAGAGCGAGGTTTAAATTAAACCGGCTCCAATTATTGCAATTGAATACAAATTACTTTTAACTGGTTGCAAATGCAACGAGACGCGTTTACTCGTCGAAGCGTCGAAATTTGTTCATTTTTGCATTTACCCTTTCCAGATAAACGAGTCGAGAGTGCGATTTTGAAAATCCTGAAATATTGTTTCAATTACTCGGGTGAAGTTGACTTAAGGCGAATCGAAAAAACGTGCCATCGGGCGTCCGCGATTGTTACGGCTTCTCGTTAAAAGAAATCACTCGAAGCGCTTTAGATCGCACGTTCGTTAAGCATTAAACGGGGTGAAATTAAAAAATAATTCACCGCCTTCTGATTGTGTAGAATTGTATTCGAGGTGAGAGAAAACATTTACGTTTGTTTGGTTATAGTGGCAGATTAAAAGGTAAACGCAAAGCTTTAAATGGCGAAAACGAGAAATTGGCACAACGTAGATGTGCTTGGGCTCTTCTTTAAAAATTTTTTTACATTCGTTTAATTCAAATTAATTGCGCGCCGTAAATTACCATTTCATTGCCGCGAGTAATGTTGACGAGTTTATTGAAATTTATGGAGGCATAACGAGTTGAAAAAGTTTCAATAATTACTTTTGGCTCGAGTGCGGGTCTTTTTGCTTTATTTCCGCGACATAAACGAGGATAATCAAATAGGAATTTATTTATTTATTCGTTCATTCATCGGGACTCGGAGTAAAAATCAACGAGCGCGTTATGATTATTATTAAAGTACTGACAGCGTTTTCGGCGAAGGGTGGAAATTACTTTAAACTGCCGTTCGACGAAACTCGTTTCGTCTTCTCTGTACAAAATTTAATCTTCCAGTTTATGCGGCAATTTCGCGATATCGGCATTTTGAACGGTAGATTAACAACCACTTGATTATTTTAATTGGAAAATTGTTTCGTTTAATCAAAGTTTTTGTTCGACTGGGGCAAAGGCGTCGCGCCCATTCCATCGGCGAGCGATTAGAGGAAAGCAGCTTCCCGGTAAAATGCTAAAACGCGCGAGCGAGGAAAACAGTTCGCGGATCCAACTGTCCGGGATCAGACTCTAATTTGAATTAACTCGATTGGTGAAGTGAATAACAACTCACTCGGAGAGCTCGAGAGTCCGGACCGAGGAGAAGTCACGGACGTCCCCCGCTGCTTTCTTAGCAAAGCCGATTACCGAAGTTTACAAACTCGAGGGAACGGAGAAGAACGCTACACCAGTAGATATAACCCGTGTGTACACGTGTATATATATAGAGAGAGAGAGAGAGAGTGAGTGAGTGGAGGCGCGCGAGAGCAATAATGAAGGTCTCGACTTCACAATCCGGCGAGAAGAATAGAAAGGCCATTGAGGGGAAGTCGAGGTACTCGGGGCTTTCGAAACTTCAACTTTAAGTGCAACTTAATGGTCGAAGAGGAAGTCAAATGGCGCTGAACCCTCGGACCGCAGAACCGCCAGCGAGAAAAACGGAAAGAAGTTTTCGCTCGAAAAATAATACGAATTCTTCCCCTCCCCGATTTTTACGTCCGCGGGTTGGCCTGGAAAATCTTTTGCTCAAAAGTATCGATGCTTCCCGCTTTAGATGTCGTCGATCCTTAATTAAGCCAAGCTAATTAAACTAAATTCAATTCAATCGCGGTTAGTCGACTAAGAAGCGTAAGTGCCTGAGTGCAGCGAAAAACAACTCGAGGCTTTTTTTATAAGAATGCAGGCTCGCGGGCCCGTTTTTAAGACGTCTTATGCGCTGGTGAAAGTCTAATGCTGAAAAGCGACATTGCAGGGGACATTGCAGACATTGCGCCTCCCCCAATGGAAGCTCCAATTTTTCCAAGACCAGCGGTATTTAGGGCTTCCAAGCCTTGCACGCACCTTGCACGCACTAGTGCACAATATTAAGTTGGACATTATCTTACCGGTATCAGAACTACGCGCACGCGTGTACTTTATTTAATTGGAGTATTTAACTGTAATGTACCGTCGTCACCTTTCGTTGTACTTTTTTAATACTTTGAATAGAGTTTAAGGCGCATAATTAGCTTTTTAAATTGTTACCTGGAAATAAAACGTAATGGCTTACTTGTTAAGTAAATCCAGAAATATAATTACGCCTTCAAAGCATTGGATGGTAATTAAGTTTATTTGTCCGGGTAATAAAATCTATGATTTTTCGTTAGTCGACGCAGTAATTAGTCGATCGAGTCGGAAACGAGCAGATTTTCTTAATTTAGCAGTCAGCCCCACGAGTGCGCTAATGAGAGTCTCGTTACAACAACAACAACAACAATAACAAAATCAAGATAACGCGAAGTGTAAATTTCACTAATTTGGGAAATATGTTTTTCATGACCGATAAACATAAGCGATTGGTGCGTAAACTACTTTTAACGCGATTAAATGTTCTGCAAAGTATCAATTTTTAAGAGCTTACATTTAAATAAGATGGTGTAAGTCCGATTATCGACGATTGCGAGTGAAAAACGAAAAAACGTCCGTCGATCGTCGCTCGAGACTTGACCCGAGAAAAGTTTATTTCGTCGAAACATTTCTAACAATTGAATTTTGCAAATAAGAGCGACGACGACGAGATTGTCGAAACTCCACTTCGAGTTAAAATTAATAATAATCTCCGGCGTTTCTTTGTAAATAATATTTTACGAATCACAGCTGGGAGAGGAGAAGCAAGAGTAAAGGCTTAAGGCGGGAGAACGTAGAAATTAAAAGCGAGAAACTTAAAGTACATAAATAATCAGCTTAAAGAAGGAGCGATGAAAAATAGACGAATTTCGCCATTTCGCTGGGAAAGAATGTATTAAAATTATTAAGCGAGTAGCGCCTATCATCGTGTGCACCTTAATTCCACGAAATTAATTAATCTCACTTGTAATTCCATCTGGAACAAAGTCTGCCAACCCTAACCACGATAAAGAAGAAAAATATTTAGCATAGTCAGCGGCCTGAAATAGAAATAAAAGAATAACAACCCGGCCGATGAAGGAAGGGAGAGGAAGAAAAAGGAGATAAAAAAGAAACGGTGATCGAGGGAGTAAAAGAGTAAAAGCAAGAAAAGGAGGAGTAAAAAAGTAGACAGGACAAGAAAACGAGAAGGGGAGAACAAGACTGGAAATCGAAATCGACCCTCTATCCGATAGAACGAGAAGAAAGAGGTGGCTGATTGGGGAGGGGCGAGGGGGCAGAGGCAGTGCGCGCGTGTATGCGATCGGGAGGGAATTTATAAGAGAACAAACCGACCTACCTGTTTGCCTATGTGAACCTGCTGCTGCTATTCCCACTCTCTAATACAGCGCGCGAGTGAGAGAGAGAGAGAGAGAGAACGCCGGCTTTATAACAATAATAATATTGGAACGGAGGGGACCCTCCTTTGGGGTCCCTCACCTCTCTCTCTCTCTAGTTTTTTTACGCCGTGCCTCGATCTCTGCCTCCCCCGGTCAACAAAAGGGCCCGCGCCACGAGTGGGGGCAGAAAAGCGATCGTGGCGTCGTCGTCTCGTTTTATGCTTTGGCTGGAGGGGTCCCGCTGAAAGAGGGATAGACGGACAGAGGGAGGAGGCCGGAGGGAGGGGTAGAGAGGCCCCTGAACAAAGGACGTATTCATGCGTCGCACCAAGTCACCACGGCGTAACTTTGGGTTAGGGTGGCCGAATGGCCATTTATTTCCTCTCTCCTCTTCACCTTCGACTTCTCACACTCGTTCTCTCGCTCTCTCTCTCTCTCTCTCTCTCTCTCTCTCATCACAGCGCCGTCCTTTTTTTCTTAATCGCACGAGAAGTTTTTCGAGAGAGGGTGTCTCCCTTGATTGGATTTCGTACGCGTTTTTCAGCTACAAATTTTTAACCTCATTGTTCCAGGGACGTGGGCTACTGATAGCGGTCGTTCTTAATTTCGTTCCATCGTAATTTCTCCTCTCTCTCTCTCTCTCTCTCTCTCTCTCTCTCTCTCTCTTTCCGTACATCGAAAGGAAGATTTATGTCGAGGCTAATTTCGTTAAATTGCGACTAAAAAGCATCGGACTCGAGTGTATCGCATTCGAGAGCGAGGCAGAGAGAGAGAGAGAGAGAGAGAGAGAGAGAGAGAGAGAGAGAGAGAGACAAGTCGATGACGCTACGACACACTTTTGTCATTGAAATTCGAACCTTTTTCTCCTAAATCCACACGCGCAACACAAAGCGCTAGTGTTCTCGGGGATAATGCTTTTGAAACGCCATTTCTCGAACGCCTCTCGAGGTGCGTCCTCGATTTCGGTCGATACCAAACTAGATAATAGCCCCATCAGCGTTAAATCAATCTTATTCCTGAGGGAATTATTTCCCCCAACCAACACTCCTCCATATTTTTAACGAACACTCGATGCGAGTGGCGGCCGACAATCACCCGCTCCACTAATTTACCTCGCCTTCGGGTATTCCTGCCGAATTACCAACGGACATCATACAGCTTCTACGCATTTTCGTCGGTACGAAATACCGCGTTAGAGGAATTCCAAATTTACAAATATTGTCAGTTCGGGTAATTGGGTAATTTGAATAGCTTGAAAGATACACTTTACGCCGACGGCAGCCAACCATTTTCGCGCAGCCTCTCCGCACTTTTCGCAGCTTCGCTCTTTCAAGAGAAATCAACGAGTCTCCAGCCCTTAACGAGACGCTTTTTAAATTGTTGCCTTGCGGCAATTATAAGACCGATCGTTGCTCTCTGACTTTACAACTTCTGCTTTACTACTATGCGCGTATAGTTAAAGGAGGGGGAGAGTTTTTGATTGGATTTTGAATACCTAAATATTGGGAAAGCGTATTTTAGGCACTCGCTTCGTCTTGAACATTGCGCGAGCGCACGGTGTGGACGAAAAAATAACAAGATTTTGGAAATAAAGACGCGCAAATTTTGATTCCACGCGTTCGATGCGCACGCACACACGCACGCTGTTTACGCGCGTCGCGATAACGAATATGGTAAATACGTTTCCGTGGAAAGTCGCTTCGATTGGGAAGAAAATTAATCGGCGGCAACTTTTTCACGAACAAACCGGCCGATGATTTATCCGCCGAAATCGGTAAATTTAGTCGCCGCGATGATGAGTCGCGATGCTCTTCGTCCCCTTTTCCCTACTCGCTCTCGGTCGCGCGCGCTCGGCAGTTCCTGACATTTTTCAGTCGCTCGCGCCCAAGATATGCATACGTATTTCAGGCGGACCGTTAAAGAAACCTCCCGTACACCGTTAAGCCCAAGGACGGCCTCCCAAAACTGGATAACAGCGAGTGACAAAAGAATATTTTACCCCAAAGCAAACTCTTGACGGACAAACATCGGGAGGAGATGAAGTCGCTCTTTGTGCTCGGGCGCTCCTACGAGCTACGCTCCTGGAGAAGGTGTATTTTTAACTCGGCCGGAAGTGCCGCGGAGGAGCGCTTTTCCAATTTCTGGCTCGGCGCCGTGGAATGACAACGACGAGGCCCGGCCGTGTCTGGCCCTCGCGATCGGAATCGCTAATGAGACCAAGAGCGCGCGTTCGCCCGAGTATCCGTCGATCGGCGGTCGCGGGAGCCAAATTTAGCGGCGCCCGGGAGCTTTCGGGGAACAAGGGCAGGCAATAGGAGGTGAGGCGCAACCCCCGTTGAGAACCGCAGAAATAGCAGCAGCCGAGATGAAACGGAAACGATGCAGTCGCGCTGGCAGTCGTCGGCAGTCGAAGGAGGCGCGGACGAGGAAAGGATGGGCACCTTAGTGGGTCATCGGCGTTTCCCACCTAATGGGATGACGTAACTGCCACGTAGGTGTGCGCCTCCGAGGCGCTTTGTTCGGAGCTCCGAGCCTAGATAAACAACCGGCTCTCGCTTTATTTAATCTCCTTTCTCGCGGTTGCTTTTCCGGCGCTTTTCCCCTCGAGGTGCATCGAGGTAACTGGGCCGTCGAACTCGACTCGAAATTTTCCTCGACAACGCAGCACACTCCTTCTCCAGGGGAAATGCGCTTAAATTTAGAAAATTCCGATCGATGCACTTGCTTTCTCGAGCCAGGAGCGGCGGGTCCATTGGACACAGGCGAGCACTTCTCGCTTCCTCTACCTGGTCGCACCTTTTGGAGGATCTCTGGACGATCGCGACTAGGCAATAATACTAAAAAACAGACGCAATTGCAAATGCAACGAGGTTAAGTTTCAAAAGTCTTGCGGGAAAAGGAACGAGGGGACCAGCTTTCGCTATCTGCTGACGCGACACGCGCACCCTGATCTCACGCATACATTCGCGTCTCTTATAACACGCAACGCACTGTATACCGTGCAAGCCAATATCGGATCGAATGCTCGGCTGCTCTTGATCGATCAACGAGCAGTAATGTACTCCAACGGAACACCCGTAGCAACGAACCTGCCTCTCTTAAAAGCTCGATTGCGCGCGCAGTCTCTGCGGAACTCGGATGATTTTCCACGCGAAAGCCTCTAGTTTTCTCAAAATCAGACGAAAAGCTGCCCCCTGCGATTAATAAGGCCAAAGGAAGTTTAACTGCAAAATATCTTTTCTAGGAATTAAAATAATTCGTCTGGGAATTTCCCAATAAGTGTAGCGCGTAAATATTTTGTTGCAAAATAACCAGTTACGCGCCTTTGGATTCGGTTGAGTTTGGCCGATTGGAAATTTACGCGTTAACTTCGGCTAATTCGAATCGGTTATTTCGGACAAATATTTATGATTTGCAATTGAAGTTGGGCGAGGCGTCGCTTTTGATTAATCGATTGCATTACGTGACGATAATTACAGCTCGCCATCTCAAAAGGTGCGGAAATTGGAAAACAAAAATTTTCAAGTCCAGTGTTAAATTATTGTGCGGATAGCCGAGAGAGAGAGAGAGAGAGAGAGGAGAGAAAGCAAGAAAGAAAATCGACGAATTTTTGCATCGCCTTTCCTTCGCACTTGTAATCTGAATTGTTATTTAAACAGTTGATGCAGAGGAGAATTATCGGGTTGTAAAGAAGCGAAGGAGCCACGTTGTACAATTTATATTCTAATTCTTATTTATACTTTCCTTCTTCTCGCTGGGCTCGTTCTCTTCTTTTATGTTAGCTCGTATACTTCGCACGCTACAATCATAATATTTGCAGTGTTTCGTTATTCGTTACTTTGTTGAATTTTCCATTTTCCATATTTATCCCTTCATCCGAGTAGTAATTACACATTTATTGTTTTATCGTTGTTTAATTGTTGCCGGCGCATGTAATAAAAGGTAATTGCCGTTTTTACGCGGGCTGGATGCGACTCGAGAGAAAAACAATGGCTCGTAATAAAGTAGTCGGCCGAAAGTTAAGGATATAATATAATAATAAAAAAAGGCACTCGCTCAGTCGTTATCATATTTAATAATTTAAACGCCATTAAATGTATTTTTTGCTAAAACGTTGGCTGCACTTAAATTACTTTTAATTTTGAACCGAATACTTTTGAAACTAACCAGTAAATTATACGGTCTGCGGATATACGTTACATCGATAAATTTAAAAAGCATTTAAAAAATAAACTCGAAAATCGTCAGCGACGATAATGAATCTTTTTATGCGTTTCTTTTATTTGACTTTGTACTTTTATTGCACGTCAGACTCGAACGGGAAGTTATCGGGTTAAAAAAAGAGCGCAAGTTATTCATCTTGCGCGCGCGCGCGCACGCACGCGCACACGCAATAATTAAACGTAGAGTTGGATAGATCGGTGCGCCGCGTTATTAATGACATTCCATAATCGCCCACGTGACATTAGCAGCTGAGCAAGATTCGAGTCTTGGAGAGACCTATTCAAATTTCTTCATACGAGGTTGCGTCAGATCACCGCGGGGTGTGTGTGTGTGTGCGCGCGCGAGCACAATGTCGAATTTTGTCTCGCAGAAGCACTTGATTCAACTGCCGATAACGCGCCGTCACTTTTTTAACTGTAAATACGGAGTTGTTTGTAAAGAATATTAACCTAATTCGGCGCTGACGGGCCGATGCCTGGCGATCACTAATCATAACCGAATCATCGAAACGCCGGCGTATCGAGTTTGTTTATTATTCAAATTCAAGCCACCGACGATAACGTGTAATTTCACCTCTACACCGTGTGCTGGCGCAACTCCGCCGCGACAGTCGCGAGTATGTACAGCGCAGTTATCAATGATGCGCACGCACACGCGCACCCAGGAAAATAACATTTCTCAATGCGCCCAATTGCTCGACCAACTCCTTTTGCGGCGCAGCGTTTACGAGCTTTTAATTTTCGGCCTCGTCCCGATAAGGCGTCTGTTTGCTCGAAAGGTGCACCCGCGAAAACAATAACTGCGTCCGATCGGCGCGAAACCGCCGAGTCAGTTGAGCGCCTCCTCGGATTCGCCACGGACTCGCGGAGCTTAAAAAGCTGTGTAGGCCAGGATAAAACTGGTCGCTCGTGTTGCTGCATTTCCTACGCACGAAATCGCGCTCAAATTGCTCGCGGACTGCCGCAGTTGTTGGAGCCTAAGCACGCGCCCAGCTTCCGATTTCACCGCTAAATCCGTGCGAATTTAATTAAAAAAATTCTTTTCTACCCTTTTCTCGACTTGGCCGGTGCGAATTTGCACGCGCCATTTTCGGCTTATTGCGCGTTTACTCCACCTCGGCCAGTAATGGACGGGGGTGCGGGGGTTTTTCCCGGAACGAGAAAAAATAAGGAGAATATTAATGGGCGAGTCCGAGCGGCGAATCGATGCGTCATACCGGCTTCCTCCCCGCGATCTGTTACGGGGGCCGCTTTGTGTAAGGCCGACGAGCGACGAGGACGGCTTTTTATGTCCGGGTCAACGTTGATTTGCTTCGTGACGCGTATCTTTCTCGGGCCCTTGTACGGAAAATACCTAAATTTCGTTGTCGAGCAATCCTCGTCGCTTTGACAGGTCGGCGGGGCCCGCGACTCGCCACAAGGCCGATTAAAAATCGGCCGCCGAAATTCGCGCCGAGAATCGACCAAAGATGCGCAAAAAAGCTCGAGTCGAACGCGGCTTTTTCGTTAACACGAGTCCCCATTTCAATTACTCCGATTCGCGAAACAAACGAGAGCGGCTTTTCACTTTAGTAAGTCCAGACGCTTTTGAAATTTGATCGAAACTCGATGGCAACTGGTGAGTCTGCCGGCAGCGACGCTGAAACGAGATTAATAAGCGCGGACGTTGTTGTCGCTCCTCTTACATTGTAATTACCAGGGCAATTACTTAAATTCGCGTGACTCGTTATAGCCTCGATTATGTCGCGTTTGTACACAAACTCTCGTGCAAGTGCCACGTTCCTCCGATAAAGGAGCCATTCCACTTATCTACATCTGTGCCTTTAGTTTATAAACGAGTTGTTTTAAAACTTAGAGCCGACGACGATTCGCCGGATTCTTGCACTCGGATTATCTCGGATTATAAATATCTTCGGCATAATCTTAATAGTTATACAATTCTCCTCTTCTTATGTAAATATTTACGAGCAGCCGAGGCGTTCGAGTCATGTAACGAAATTGATTCACGTATCGAGGAGATAGACGACGAAGTTCGTTTCGGCAATAGTCTGCAATAACACAATAATTAATACGTTGGTAGGACTAGTTCGGTGGGCTTTTTCGTTGGTTCGTTGATAGATGGAGCGGCGCCGGATTAGCCAACCCTCAAGGTCGTAAAACTGAACGCGGCGAGGCAGTTTTCCGACGATTTCCCCGAAATCGGCGGCGATGATCGCCGAAAACAACTCACCTGGATTCGCGCTCAGCCGGCTTTTGGCCTCCGTTTTTTCTCCCCCTACTACATCCGCAATTAGGCGCTTTGTCTTCCGCTCGCGAGTCAGTTGAGCGCATCCGTTTAGCGGAGTGGGGAGATGCTCGACCTCGCGGAGGTCAAGCGCAACAACGTCGAGTTTGGTGCGTCCGCGAGGAAAAAAGGGCAGCCGCGCAGCCACCCCGGGGATAGCTGAACTCGAAGACGTTCGGAGCCGCAGGCGCGCTGATTCATTTTCGTCCCGGGCACGCACGCACACGTGCACCCGGCAACCATTGAGAACAACAATTCGGCCGATCGCCGAGGTTGACTCATCCCCCGGCGAGGCATCTCCGTTCCCGGTGGCCTTGAGTCCGCGCGCGCCTTCTTTTATTCGGGCGGCTCTTACCGCAAGCCCACCGACGATATCGTCGCTGGATGGGGCGGGAACGAGGCAAAAAAGCAAAAAAGCCGAGGCTCCGTGGAACTGCTTTTTTTTGTTCGGAGAAAAACGACTCGATGGAAAAAGGCGAAAATAAAAAAAAAATTTCGGAGGAGCGCCTTATTTTTAGCTCGCCATTCTATACGCCGACCGACAATTTTATAATAGAGTTACGACTGTTAGAGAATTATGCTAATGCGGGTAAGTAGCGGAGCTCCTTTGGCTTTTTGCCTTTGCAGAAAAAAAAGTTCAACGCCGACGATCGTTGGTATTAATTTAACTCTTGCTTTTTTCATTCGAGTCGGAATTGTGCGCGAGCTGCAGTTGATACGCGTAAATTCGCATTTAATCGATAAATTTGTCGTCCACGCGCCTCCTCCTCCGTCCCTTTGCAGGCGCTTGTTCGTTATTTCGTTATTTCATTTTTTCATTGTCCAAGGTCTTAGCGACGACTGGTTTTTACAACATTTTTCGAGAGAGAGAGAGCACTCTTTCTTTCCTCGAGGACGATGCGATAATTTAAACACTGCAAACGCAACCGCTAGGTTGCAGTCGCTCCTGCAATTCTAACCTTATTAACTATATCAGCTTACCGTAATTCGCGTAATCGCGAAATTAAGATGTTTAACGGGCCGTTTCGCGACTTCCACAACTAAAGCCCGAACCAACATTCCGTCCGCCCGAAATTCCATAAACTCGTAAGTGCATTTGGATAGAGCCGATCCTGGACGGCCCGTGTGGGGGACAGCGCCGAAAATATCCACTCGGCTCTTATCTACAATAGCTTATCCCCTTCGAGGCGACGACGAACGGACGATCGTTAAAAGTGTATTTGTGAAACAAGAATCGTGTGTCGCGAGTTGTTTGGGATTGAAAAGACTCGTTGGGGGATCAATGAAGTAAAATGATAACTCTGTTCTAGTATCAAGATCAGCTTTCTATAAATAGATCTCTCCTTTCGGAATTCATCCCAAACACGATTGCATTATTTCAAATAAACACGAGCCTTTCTTAAAAGGCCAAAAAGTATAATAACCAAATTCGTGGAAACGAGCGACGAGCGAACGAACGAGCGAACGAACGAATTTTAAACGTCGAAGCTGTTTCGTCCGTAAACGTGATCGAAATAAATGTAAACCTCGGCGAGCGTTAGAAACCAAATTGAATTTCTGCCCGCGTCCTTGAGAGGGACACGCAAAAAATTCGCCCGAGAATTGACCCGAGACCAGTGCTCGTGTCGAGGTGTGCGCGCCCGTACTATACCGTCCTGACCACCTAAAGCCCGCGTTTCGCTAAAAATGTCATCCACTGGCCGTTGCGTTCGTTCGCAAAGCCGCTCGCAGAAATCGATAGACTCGCGGATGAGGCAACGCCGCCGACGGCACCCGGGTGGTCGATACTCCTTCGATATTCGCGAAGCCTCCGCTGGGGGCGGGGGACTCGAACGATTCCGTCGCCGGATGCATTTTAATCCGAGAGACGACACGTCCGCGAGCTCGCGATACGACTAATATTCAATTTACTTATTTGTGGACTGTGCGCCCGCGCCAATTAAATAATTCACAATGGTGGTCAAGGGCAGCGAAGGGGCGACGTCGGGAGACGTGGAGTCCCCCCCACTGCTTAAATGCCGAACAAGCGGTTTTGTCTCGGTTTAATTTTTAATTTATCATTTCCTATTAGATTCGTTCAAATGTCCAAAATGTCCGAGAGCGAGGAAACGAGTTGTTGTTGTATCGACTCTTGGAAATGGTCGTCGTGTTAAGCTTCTCGAACGATTATCCGGCCGACTACACTATTTTTAACGAGCTAATCGCTCGACGATACGCCTACATTACGCAACAATACTACGATGCTATAGTTGTATCAATAAGCGGCTGCGTCTCGTCTCTATTGATTTCTATACAGTCGCCTGCTTTTCCACCTGGAAAAGTTTTATAAAATTAATTGTGTTGAAAGAATCGATCCGCTAATCGTCTTATTAACGCCGATTGCATCCGAGATGCACGATACTGATTGCGAAAACGGCTATTTTTAACGGCCGTTAGTCGGCGGAATACGACTATTCCGAATCGTCCGCGTTGCGAATTATAAATGTGAAATAATTTAATCGTGGATAATTCAAGCTTATTCGGAAAGATAAACACGAGTTTAGGAAGCGTGGAGCGACATTTAATCGAATATTAAATTACTCGGCACGTTATTTATCTACAGTCGCGCGAAACACGAGTTCCTAGTTCTCGAACAAATGCCCACGCGCACGCGCCTGAATCGCGAGGATGGACCCGCGTTTTATAGTTTACGAGGCGAGTACCGAAATACTCCGAATGCAATTCAATGCGAAAATAGTAAAAGGATCCGGGCCCTTGTGCGCGCGCGCGCAACACACAATAGCGAGTGAAATCATTTCTAGGGATTTTCCGAGAGGGAGTGAGGGGGGGGGAGCGAAGCACTCGAGAAGGAAAACATTCGCTCTGGCGCGGGGATAAGCAGAAGTAAATAATATCGGGGCTTTCCAAACACCCCCGTTGCCGCGGTCGCCTTGCCGAGTTTCGCCGCTGCACGACGAGGCCGCGGCGCAGAAAAATAGAGACAAACTCGTAAACACGCGACCGTTGGAACTCTCCTCTTGCCGATGATCCGCGCCTGTTTCCACGAACGCAATGTAAACACGGGGGGTGGGCAGCCGCCGCTTTTCGAGGACTAAAATCTGCCAACCGCAATTTAGCGACGTTCGTACGGGGAAATTGTACAAGAACTCGGGTTGCATTTTCGAGAGCTGCTTGCTGCCTCCGCTGCCGACAAATATATCCCCCCAACTTTGCTCGCTTGCAATTGGATAATTCGGATAGCTTGCATTTTTTGCTGCTCCCTCGTAACGTGCGACTCGTTCTCGTTCTCTCGCGTTGCAATCGAAAACATCGAGCTGGGCCCCTCGTGCCTTGTGCGCCGTCCAGGCTAAAAGTAAACGAGGAGGAGGCAGACCTCGGCTTGTCCCCGAAACTGCGAAAAGGCAAATCTCGCGTTGGACGGTTGAGCGACACTTGTCTGCTATTCCAACGACTAGCAGCTTTCCCGTATCACCATCGGTCCCCCACCTGTCGAGCAAACGTAAGAATCCAACACGGTGGAAAACAGGTAATTAAAGATATCATCGCCCGTGTGGCCATCGCCGCGACTTTTTCGGTCCGGGAGCTGCGGCTGCATTTACCTGGAATTCGACGGAACAGCCCTCGGTGTGTCCGAGCTGTTCGGAGGTGGTGCATTCCCGCGCGAAATCCGCGTGTCTCCGAAACGCGCGATTAAAATACCGAGCAGATTCTCTGCAATGGATCTGTATCGTAACCTTGTCGCCCTGAACGCGGTCCTGTCCAGGTCTTGCGTCAAGAACGAAGCGACGAAGGTAACGAGTCGAGCGCAGCATCGTCGATTAAGTCGGTTTGTTTTGCTGCAGCAACTTTGCACGCGCGTGTGCGTGTGCGTGGCTTTGTTCAACGAAGGCGCTCGATAGGTTTCGAGCTTGACGCTCGGCGAGCGGCTGCTTCCCGTACGACGTCAGCGCAAAACTGCAAAGCCGATTATCGCCGTAGTCAGAATTACAATTGCACCTGTGCGCTTTGAAAGCGACAACTGTAACGGCGTACGTGACAAATTGCGCCGAGCGGGAGCTACGGACGCGCCAAGGCCGAACGGGAAATCGTGACGAGAGCGGCGGCGCGAGCCGAGGCCGCGATCGAAAAGCTCCGCGGACTCTCTTATCGAACGCGACGGACTCGCTTATCTCGGCACTGCGAATTTTTCATCGACTCTCTCTCGTCCTGCGCGCGCGCTCTCTCTCTCTCTCTCTCTCTCTCTCTCTCCGCTCAATTAGCCTTCTTCTAATGCCTCGGGGACGGCGCCACCCGTGCACCCAGTGGCGTCGACACGAAGCGGCACTTTATCGTGGCTACGCTCGACGCGTCGCAAGTTCCACCAGCCAGCGCTCGACGACAAACTTTCCTCCGATAAAATCGCCGCGCGCCGCTAATTGCAGCGGGAGGCTTCCGAGTCGCAGCGCTGGACGAGTGCGATACTTGGCCAAAGTGCAAGGCGCTAAAACTCGGCTAGATTTTCAGTTTCAGGCAGTTCGACAGAGAGAGAGAGAGAGAGAGAGAAAATCTGCGAGAACGAACGGGGAAGCCAATTGACGATCGAGGAATCCGCGCTGCGCTCAGCGGGTGCAGCGGCGGCGCGCCGACGGCAACGCAAGGTCGTTGTCCTTGGGGGGGATCAACGACCCCTCGAGGAGGGATGTCTCGCTCGACTCCGCCGCTGCTTCCCTGTCCCCTTCTCAACCGGAACAAGAGAGAGGGAAAGAGAGATAATGTGGAGGAAAGGTCGCGTCGCGGCGCCTCGACACTAGGGGCGCTTTTCAGTGGCTCAAGCGGCGGAGGGGGAGTAGAGTTTTCTTTAGATGCGCGCACCCGTAGGACTCGGAAGCCGAACAACAATCCCGGAGCCGGACCGCGAGGGCTGACATTGAATATTTTAGCGGTCGAAAGGGTCGACGCGCAGACTCTCGTGCCGGCACGAGAACAAGATTCCGGCGACTCCTCGAGCCGCGTACGACGTATTTGTCCGCGGTCCACGAGTGCGCACGCGCTCCTCGCGGCCGAGGCGGAACCGCTCGCGGTTATAGGTCGCGGCTTTCGATGATAAAGCTGCGCGGACGGGCCCGACCGAATTTACGAGCGAGAGCGCCAGGAAGGCACGCGTGGAACGAGCGCACGCACACAGGCTCGTTGGCTTCAGTCGTCGTCGCTCCTCGTCGCTCCTCGTCGCTCGCCGCATTATCAGGAAAAATAAGACGAGCGCCGCAACTTTTCCTCCACGATAAAGAAAGAATGCGAGGTCCACGGTAGGTGCCGAGATAAAAAGCACTCGGTCGGCGGGTGCGCGGCACTGAATTACAATAACCCCGGTGAGGCGGCGGCGGCGGCAGCGGCGGCAACCGTTTCGTGCTCTTGCGTAAACGAGGCGATAAGTTGTGCCGCCGGGACTTGCACCACGAGGAGGAGCTTCCTCGCGGCGCTATTATCGCGGTGCGCGCACTTATCTCCATTGTCTTGGGCGCGATAATGAATCTGAGAGATTAAGGCGCTTCGTCTCGGGGTCGACGGCCCGCTTTTCCCGCTCGAGCTCACCGCCGCTTCCAACTCGAAACTTGCGACTTTCTTAGGCGCGTCCCCGCGCGCGAGTTTCGCCAATTTAGCCGCCGCCGCCGCACGTGCGCCTCCTCGAGAAAGTGCTCGGCCGGGGAAAAGCCATTGCAATACGATTAAACTACTTTCCACTCGAGGAGGAGCCTCAACGCCAATGGAACGCAGATGCTTCCCGACGCATTCGAGGCTTCCACTTTTTGCCGCAAGCACTTAAGCTCGCGCGCAACGAGACCAACGTGGCCTACAACGGCTGCTTTTAAAGAAGCAGCAACAGCGGCGTTTTATCA